>JAOANR010000012.1:6116065-6744251 GCA_030278955.1 Hygrophila difformis
TGGACTACTTTAGCCAATACCTACGAGGGTATGGCTCCGGTAAAGAAATCTAGGATCATTACTCTCGATGCTCAATTTCATAAGATTTCTATGGATGATAATGAATCAGTCGGCCAATATATTGGTCGTATTCGTGATCTAACCAACCAAGCCCTTCAGCTTGGCAAAGTGCATTCTCAGCAGGATATTGTAGGAAAAATCATTGGGACGCTTCCGGAAAGGTTCAATGCAAAAGTAACCGCACTTGAACTATACAAAGACTTTGATAAATTGCAGGTCGATGAACTAATGGGAATCCTACAATCATGGGAAATGGATCACTGTCCCAGGACCAAAAGTAAACCAGTGGCATTCAAATCCGTGACCAAGGATGTGGATGACTCCTCCATGGAAGATCATGATGACTTTAGTGACGAAGAAGAATTGGCCATGCTGTCCAAAAGACTAAATCAGATCATCAAGAACCGAAGATCTAGATTCAACTCATCCATGAAAAAGGATGTCGGGACATCAAACTCAAAATCCACTCAGAAAGGCTCAAAGTCACTCGACAAAAATAAACCAAAATCTTCAAAGATTGAAGATGACAAGGAGATCATCTGCTTTGAATGTGGGGGAAGAGGCCATATGAAAAAAGACTGTGCCAATCTCAGACCAAAGGAGTCCAGCAAATCCTATCAAGTAACGTTCAGTGACTCTGAAGATGAGAAGGATTCTAATGAACATGGTGTAAACTATGGAGTAGCCTTCATCGGCACATGGGATTCTGATAGTAACGATGAAACCGAGGCAGGTATGGGTACCAACTCAGTCAATATGGTTTCCTCTAACATGGTTCGCTCTTTTGCTAGGGATCAAGATGAAAGCATCAGTAAACTTAATAATCTCTATGAAGAAACTTTCGAGAAACTGGAAATATCCATTGCTGAATCAGTAGATTTACATGTTGAGAATGGAAGCCTAAAGGAACAACTCCAGAGTCTCACAAGCAGAAATCAGGAACTTGAAAAGGCGTCCACAGAACTGTCTGGACTGGTGAACGAAATACGTGAGAAAAATGCTGAGCTTCAGAAGGAAAACAAGGAACTCGAGGTTGAAAAAATTGACTATAAACTATGGTACTATAGTATGCTTGGAAAGAAAGATGCTTTTCACACAGAACTCACCGAAGTTCAAGACAAACTTGCCAAGGCAGAAAGCACTCTGGCAGCTCTAAACAAAGGAAAAGCCAAGTTAGATGATGTAATTGCTATGGGAAGGCCGAGCAACAACAAACAAGGCTTGGGATATCAAGCCTCAACTTCAAGAGGAGAAAAGAAAAGCAAGTTTGTGTCCGGGGGAATGCTAAGTGAACCCCGAACTATCAAGAAATCATTCCATCCTGAAGGAAGAAACAAATGGACAAGAAGACCACCACCTCCAATCCCACTCAGATGCGATTATTGCAAGCTTGAAGGCCACAAAACCAAGAACTGTGGGATCTTGGTAAGAGACCTACAAACAGGAAAACCTATCACCTGGCCAAATGACAAAATCAAGATGAAGCTGATCTCCATCAAGTGCGAATGGGTTCCTAAAATTCAGAACAAATGTCAAGTTGCCTTTCTTTCACAAAAGAAGAATGTTGCGGACAAAGTATGGTACTTCGACAGTGGATGTTCCAAACACATGACAGGTGAAAGGAGTCTGCTCAAACACTACAAAGAGATTGATGGAGGATTCGTTGTATTTGGAGATGGAAAAAGGGGTGCCCTAGTTGGACAAGGCACCATTGAGAACAATGGCTCGAAGGAACTGTCTCCTGTTTTCCTTGTCAATGGACTCCAAGCTAACTTGATAAGCATCAGTCAGTTGTGTGATGAGGACCTTGTGGTGCAGTTTACCAAGAAAGATTGTCAAGTGCTCAATCAAGATCAAGAATGCATTATGAGAGGTTTGCGCTCTAAAAATAATTGCTATCATCTTGTTCAAACTTGCAATTTTGGTGCAGCTGCAGGAAAAGATCACATCACACTGTGGCATGAAAAACTTGGACATCTCAACTTCAAAGATCTTATCAAACCGGGGCAGTCAAAGGTCTTCCTCAATTCAAAAAATCAAATGCAGTTCTCTGCAACGAATGTGCCAAGAACAAACAGCACAGGAGTTCACACAAATTGTCTGAACACCCTGGATCGACCAAGTGTCTTGACCTGCTGCACATGGATCTTATAGGTCCAATGGAAGTTGAAAGTTTGGGAGGTAAAAAATATATTTTTGTATGTATTGATGATTTCTCCAGGTACACTTGGATAGATTTGTAACACCCCGGATTTGATAACCCAGGCCGGGATGTCACCGCCACACCTCCCTAACAAGACACGGTTTCTCCGAGCTTGCTAAAGAGATGCAAGACTACGGTTTTTCAGAATTTAAATCATTCAAACAGCCCATTGTAATATAATTTAAAAATAATAATATCAAAGTTGCAGCGGAGAATAATATTTAAATACATGTATTGCAGCGGAATTTAAATATAGGGCCAACATGGCCAAAACACGGGTTAAACAGGCCCGTTCATGCAAGTCGTAACTAAATGTAGGAATTTAAAATAGAGTTTTTCCCCAAATGTTCCCATGTATGCATATGATGATGCATAATCCTCATACTCTGAAAGAAAAAGGGGAAAAATGATTTGGGTCAGCAAAACGTGCTGAGTAAGTTAACACCTAGCATGATCTAGGGGTTTCAAAGCCTTTAATTAAATTTAATAAAAACATATGCATGCGAGACATGATTTAAATTTTAATTCATCTACTAACAATAATTTAATTACATAATTTAAAAGGCAAGGATTTCCACACGTTCATAATTTAACACACATGAAAAAGGGGTTTAACACACATTCATAATTTAACACACATAATTTAAATAATTAAATTTTTCTCCTAAGCATGCATACAAAAATATTCCATTTACAAATTTTACCAATTTAAAGGAAATAATACTTAAATTATGTACTTCACATGCCTTTATTCCACAATAACCATTTAGTCATGATATGACATTTAAAGACATAATTTAAATGCATAATTTAAAGACATGCATAAATAAATAAATACTTTAAAAATGTTAAATCTTTTATTTCCCCGTTACGTAACCATTTCTCAATGTTTTGTATAGCCGGTGATCCGGCGGCCGCAGCCGTTTCGTAAGTATCTCGTATAGCCGGTGATCCGGCGGCCGCAGCCGTTTCGTAAGTATCTCGTATAGCCGGTGATCCGGCGGCCAGCAGCCGTTTCGTAAGTATCTCGTATAGCCGGTGATCCGGCGGCCAGCAGCCGTATCTGCCATACCCAGTAACACTCCGGAGCCTCGGGAAATCCATACGGACAAACCCGAGAGAGTAGGCAATGTATCTCCCGCCGATTGGCGTAATATCTCATCTAATTTCTCTCGTCCATTATAGGCCCGAAGAGAAAGGCTAGAGGGGCACCCTGCAGAGCACTCACCCTCCACCAAGTATCTCATGTATCGTTTAGATTTAACGTATTGGGGTTTTTCAAAAGTATAGATGTATCGTATTTCAAATCTTTGATCGTTCGTTTCGACATTTCAAAATCATTCGATTCAAAAGTATCTTGGCGTCACAGTTTACGCCTTTTTAATTTAAAAATTCGTTTCAAGTCCGAAAAATCTGAAAATTTCACAGTTTATGCAAAACACCCTAACGAACAACTTTCGTGTTTTAACATTTTCGAAATAAGTTGAGGAAACATGTCAAAAATCGATTTTATTATGCAAACAGAAATCTGTCCGGACTCAGGTTTGACACAGTTCGGAAAATTGGCTTTTTGACATATCAAATGGACTCCAAAAATTCTGAAATTTTAACCACATATACTAGACATGATTATCTACAACTTCCATTTAGATTGTAAAGATCAAATCGGACTACAAAATATAGAAACAAACCCACTAAGTTCGAACATGTTCATAGGCAGATTTCAAACACGTTTTGTCAAAACAGTTTCTTTTCGATGCGATTTAAAATAGCAAACGTTAACGAAAATGTCTGAAATTTTTACACAACCTAGATTTATGTGTTAGGATTAAAAGTCTAGTTTTGAGTTTTTGGGTTTGAACTCTCGAAATAGGGGTTTTGGTCCGATTTCAAATCTGTCACAGTTTCACGTTCGACTCTCAAGGCAGGTTCTTTCTCGGCCGTTCTCGGATATCAAACCTCAATAAAAAATTATGAAAATTTTACACGAACTAGATCTATGTCTTAGGAGCGTTTTTCATGTTTTGCGTTTTTCCGTTTGAGCAGTTTTAAGGGTTCGAAAAATTCGCACACAATCGCTGCGCCGGGGGTTTTTCGTGTTGACAGATTTTAGAGTTACTAAATCTCTATGTTCGGTTACATTTTACGTCACCCAAAACCAAGTAAGCATTAACTTACAGCGGGGATGATGTCTAGGAGGTCACGGGATCGTCCGGGATCCACGGGATGTCACGAGCGAGTTTCCTCAAGTCGATTTCCTCTTCCAACGTCCACGAACCGAATCCGAAAGCAAAAATCCTTAGTTAGATCAGATTTTTGGATTCAAAAATGGTTGGATAAACTCAAAAACCACTTACCAACGTCCTAGGGGACTGTCTTCTCTTTCTCAAGTCCCTCTTGTTCGGATTCCGTCGTCGGCACTTCAAGAATGCAAGGGATTTTGGGGTTTTCGGTTTTGGATGAACAAGGGAGAAGTTTTGAGAGTTTTGGGAGGAATGAGGGCTGCCAATTTCGAAATTAGGGTTGATTATTAGTGTCAAATCCCCTCAAATCCGTCCATATACTCTTTCCCTCGATCGGGATTTAGTTACCAAAGTCGGGGTCCGAAAATAAGGTAAGAAATCGCCAAAACGTGCAAGTGTAGCAGCCACTGTGTGTTGGCGCGGGGTTGGCGCGGTTTCTAGCCAAAAACCGCCCGGGGAGCGCGCGGCTTGGTCTGGGCCGTGCGTCCGGACTGGGCCGTGCGATCCCGTCGGGCCTTTTCTCCTCTCTTTCGGACTTCTGTCCTCCTACGTTTTCGGGCTCGATTTTTCGGGTCATTCTCGGATTATAAACTCTTATCTTAAATTTACCTCAACTCAAATGAATTTCATGTTTGAAATCTTAAGTCCGTTGGTCTCGGGTTCGTCGGCGTCCAATTCGTCATCTTTTGACTCCCGGGCAATAACTCGTCTAATTAAATTAATTCCGACTTCACGGGTTCTTGGAATTAAAATTATTTTTCCTTCTTGAATTTAATTCCAATTATTTTGACTCAATTCATGGAATGTCTTCGGGCTTCCTTTCCCTCTTTTATTCCATTTTAAATTTTGAATCTGTCGACGTTTCATTTCCGAGCAATAATTTATCGTGATAAATTATTTTCTTCTTCTCGGAGATATTTCGACATTGATCGGAATAAATTTTATTCCTTTGGACGTTGATAAAAATCTGGGGTATTACAGTCTACCCCCCTTAAGAATCAACTTCGTCCTCGAAGTTGTGTTTCGGCTTTTCTCGCGCTAAGAGTTAGGGTCCTTTTGTTTATTTTATTATTTTGCGATATTGTGTTATTGAATTATTGTTCGATTGTTGATTGTTTGTTGTTTGATTATTGTTTGACTGAACCCAGAAATGAAATTTCCGAGTTGCCTACGTACCCTGTGAAGGGATCAAGCCATGACGTAGTTCAAAACAAATTTGAATTTGTTTATTTATTGATTTGGGGATACGAAATATTCGGGTTGTTACATCCTCCCCTCCTTAAGATTACAGTTATGTCCCCATAACTGCCAATGTATTATTCACGACCCGGTTCGGGTATCGTTGCCTATGATCCTTCCTCATTGAGCTGGCAAGTAAGCTTGATCGATGTCGTTCAATCGTCCTACGACTCTTCCTTGATTCCCTTGTTGAGGGTTTACCAGATCTAGCCTCTTCTCAATCATCTCTCCACGAACATCGCATTCTCTAATCATGTGGTCTACTCCGCCACATCTATAACAAGTCCCGCGCCTTGGGCATTCGCGCACCAGATGGGCTTGGTGGCACTGCGAGCAACGTGGTATGGTTGCTTCATAGTTGTCATCTCGACTGTTTGGGTTCTGTGGCTGGTCAGGTTTAACGGTCACGTCCTCTCTCTTGTTAATGTTCTCTATCCGCGTTCGGCAGTCACGCAGCCGATGACCAAATCGACCACACCGAAAGCACGCTCCGGGCTTAGGGCATCCTCTTGCATAATGTGGGTTACCACATTTCGGGCATGGTGGCGTATAGTCACCATGGTTGTAAACTATCCCTCTGTTTCTTCCACCGTTGCCTTGAGGTGGTCTATTCGGGCCTCCCAGAATATGGTTCCTTCCTAAGTAGTTATCGGTTCTATGGTCCCGTTTCCTCTTGCCTTGCCCTTGGTTGATTAGTGCATTCCCCAAGGCAACCACAGCTTCCTCTATAGTTCTTAATCGGTCACTTAAGTTCTTCGGCATGGAGGCTACTTCCCCTCCTTGATTGGTTGCACTAACGTCTTGTACTGGTTCATCGGGTTGTCGTAGCTCTTCATTGGTGTTGGGTGGGATGGGTGGATTGTTAGGTCTTCCTCTAGGTGCCATTTTCTGTCACAACGTACAAGGATTGGACTCTAAAAATTTCGTAGAGTGTTGGAAAATAATAATTTGTTGAATCAATTGGTGTTAATAGGCGTTGTTTAGAGTGTATTACGTAATGTGGCATTTAGAGTTGTTCATATGGTGTGGTATTTAGAGTTTAACGTTTTGTTGCTTGGGCGCGGCGTAGTAGGGTGTAGATTTAAATAAGAATTCCTCAAGATTTTTGGAATAATAAGAGTGTTGTAATGATAGATATGGGCTTGCACTTTACTCCTCTATATAAGGATTTTTTTTTTTTTTCCTTGCGTCTCTAGATTATTTATGCGTTCGTCGTTTTCATCGTTAGGTTTCTCGACAAGTCATAATATATCGTCTATGTGTAGATTTATGGAAAGAAAGGCAGAGAATAGTTATGCGCATGCTAAGCATAGACGATCAAGATCTAAAACTAAGGCACAATTAGTCTCAAGCTAATGCTTCTAAGTCAAGAGTCAAGGTCTAGCCGAATGCTAGTGTGAGAATGTTATGTATCACAAACGATTAACATAAGAGGTTAGTACAAATATTTATGTATGCATATGCATATGAAATCCCCCCAATAAAAATTTAATGCATGCATTTATTTATCCATGGGTTTTAAAAAAATAAATTTATTTTATGGATAGATTAAAATAAGGATAAAAGGTTTGGGCCACTATATTGGGCCGAAAGAAATTAATTATTTGGGCTTTAAGTAAAAACAAGGTTATTGGGCCAAAATAGTTGGACCAACATAGTAATTAAATATTGGGCTAGGAAAAATAAATTTTGGGCTCAAAAATGTTAGTTTAAAAATAATAATGGATTTTTAAATATAATACTAGTTTAAAAATAATAATAGTTTAAAAATAGTAATACTAGTTTTCAAAATAGTCCGGTCTCTGATACCACTTTGTAACACCCCGGATTTGATAACCCAGGCCGGGATGTCACCGCCACACCTCCCTAACAAGACACGGTTTCTCCGAGCTTGCTAAAGAGATGCAAGGCTACGGTTTTTCAGAATTTAAATCATTCGAACAGCCCATTGTAATATAATTTAAAAATAATAATATCAAAGTTGCAGCGGAGAATAATATTTAAATACATGTATTGAAGCGGAATTTAAATATAGGGCCAACATGGCCAAAACACGGGTTAAACAGGCCCGTTCATGCAAGTCGTAACTAAATGTAGGAATTTAAAATAGAGTTTTTCCCCAAATGTTCCCATGTATGCATATGATGATGCATAATCCTCATACTCTGAAAGAAAAAGGGGAAAAACGGTTTGGGTCAGCAAAACGTGCTGAGTAAGTTAACACCTAGCATGATCTAGGGGTTTCAAAGCCTTTAATTAAATTTAATAGAAACATATGCATGCGAGACATGATTTAAATTTTAATTCATCTACTAACAATAATTTAATTACATAATTTAAAAGGCAAGGATTTCCACACGTTCATAATTTAACACACATGAAAAAGGGGTTTAACACACATTCATAATTTAACACACATAATTTAAATAATTAAATTTTTCTCCTAAGCATGCATACAAAAATATTCCATTTACAAATTTTACCAATTTAAAGGAAATAATACTTAAATTATGTACTTCGCATGCCTTTATTCCACAATAACCATTTAGTCATGATATGACATTTAAAGACATAATTTAAATGCATAATTTAAAGACATGCATAAATAAATAAATACTTTAAAAATGTTAAATCTTTTATTTCCCCGTTACGTAACCATTTCTCAATGTTTTGTATAGCCGGTGATCCGGCGGCCGCAGCCGTTTCGTAAGTATCTCGTATAGCCGGTGATCCGGCGGCCGCAGCCGTTTCGTAAGTATCTCGTATAGCCGGTGATCCGGCGGCCAGCAGCCGTTTCGTAAGTATCTCGTATAGCCGGTGATCCGGCGGCCAGCAGCCGTATCTGCCATACCCAGTAACACTCCGGAGCCTCGGGAAATCCATACGGACAAACCCGAGAGAGTAGGCAATGTATCTCCCGCCGATTGGCGTAATATCTCATCTAATTTCTCTCGTCCATTATAGGCCCGAAGAGAAAGGCTAGAGGGGCACCCTGCAGAGCACTCACCCTCCACCAAGTATCTCATGTATCGTTTAGATTTAACGTATCGGGGTTTTTCAAAAGTATAGATGTATCGTATTTCAAATCTTTGATCGTTCGTTTCGACATTTCAAAATCATTCGATTCAAAAGTATCTTGGCGTCACAGTTTACGCCTTTTTAATTTAAAAATTCGTTTCAAGTCCGAAAAATCTGAAAATTTCACAGTTTATGCAAAACACCCTAACGAACAACTTTTGTGTTTTAACATTTTCGAAATAAGTTGAGGAAACATGTCAAAAATCGATTTTATTATGCAAACAGAAATCTGTCCGGACTCAGGTTTGACACAGTTCGGAAAATTGGCTTTTTGACATATCAAATGGACTCCAACAATTCTGAAATTTTAACCACATATACTAGACATGATTATCTACAACTTCCATTTAGATTGTAAAGATCAAATCGGACTACAAAATATAGAAACAAACCCACTAAGTTCGAACATGTTCATAGGCAGATTTCAAACACGTTTTGTCAAAACAGTTTCTTTTCGATGCGATTTAAAATAGCAAACGTTAACGAAAATGTCTGAAATTTTTACACAACCTAGATTTATGTGTTAGAATTAAAAGTCTAGTTTTGAGTTTTTGGGTTTGAACTCTCGAAATAGGGGTTTTGGTCCGATTTCAAATCTGTCACAGTTTCACGTTCGACTCTCAAGGCAGGTTCTTTCTCGGCCGTTCTCGGATATCAAACCTCAATGAAAAATTATGAAAATTTTACACGAACTAGATCTATGTCTTAGGAGCGTTTTTCATGTTTTGCGTTTTTCCGTTTGAGCAGTTTTAAGGGTTCGAAAAATTCGCACACAATCGCTGCGCCGGGGGTTTTTCGTGTTGACAGATTTTAGAGTTACTAAATCTCTATGTTCGGTTACATTTTACGTCACCCAAAACCAAGTAAGCATTAACTTACAGCGGGGATGATGTCTAGGAGGTCACGGGATCGTCCGGGATCCACGGGATGTCACGAGCGAGTTTCCTCAAGTCGATTTCCTCTTCCAACGTCCACGAACCGAATCCGAAAGCAAAAATCCTTAGTTAGATCAGATTTTTGGATTCAAAAATGGTTGGATAAACTCAAAAACCACTTACCAACGTCCTAGGGGACTGTCTTCTCTTTCTCAAGTCCCTCTTGTTCGGATTCCGTCGTCGGCACTTCAAGAATGCAAGGGATTTTGGGGTTTTCGGTTTTGGATGAACAAGGGAGAAGTTTTGAGAGTTTTGGGAGGAATGAGGGCTGCCAATTTCGAAATTAGGGTTGATTATTAGTGTCAAATCCCCTCAAATCCGTCCATATACTCTTTCCCTCGATCGGGATTTAGTTACCAAAGTCGGGGTCCGAAAATAAGGTAAGAAATCGCCAAAACGTGCAAGTGTAGCAGCCACTGTGTGTTGGCGCGGGGTTGGCGCGGTTTCTAGCCAAAAACCGCCCGGGGAGCGCGCGGCTTGGTCTGGGCCGTGCGTCCGGACTGGGCCGTGCGATCCCGTCGGGCCTTTTCTCCTCTCTTTCGGACTTCTGTCCTCCTACGTTTTCGGGCTCGATTTTTCGGGTCATTCTCGGATTATAAACTCTTATCTTAAATTTACCTCAACTCAAATGAATTTCATGTTTGAAATCTTAAGTCCGTTGGTCTCGGGTTCGTCGGCGTCCAATTCGTCATCTTTTGACTCCCGGGCAATAACTCGTCTAATTAAATTAATTCCGACTTCACGGGTTCTTGGAATTAAAATTATTTTTCCTTCTTGAATTTAATTCCAATTATTTTGACTCAATTCATGGAATGTCTTCGGGCTTCCTTTCCCTCTTTTATTCCATTTTAAATTTTGAATCTGTCGACGTTTCATTTCCGAGCAATAATTTATCGTGATAAATTATTTTCTTCTTCTCGGAGATATTTCGACATTGATCGGAATAAATTTTATTCCTTTGGACGTTGATAAAAATCTGGGGTATTACAAGATTTTCTCAGGGAAAAAGGCGACACGTTCAAAGCTTTCGAGAAGCTGTGCAATCGAATCATGACCGAAAAGGATACCAAGGTGAAACGAATTCGAAGTGATCATGGACGAGAGTTCGAAAATCAATTCTTTGAGGAATACTGTACAACACATGGAATTAAGCATGAATATTCGGCACCAAAAACACCTCAACAAAACGGAGTAGTCGAAAGAAGAAATCGAACTCTACAAGAAATGTCTAGGGTGATGCTCAATTCAAAGAAAGTGGTTGAATTCCTTTGGGCCGAAGCTGTTAACACAGCATGCTACACCATAAACCGAGTGTACTTAAGGCCAAACTCTCTTATGACTCCATATGAGATTTGGAACGGTAAAAAGACCTCAATTTTCCATATTTTTGGTAGCAAGTGTTTTGTTCTAAATGACAGGGAACATGTTGGGAAGTTTCAAGAAAAAAGCAATGAAGGAATATTTGTGGGATACTCTACCACAAGTCGTGCATACAGAGTATATCTTCCTAAAACAAGGAAAGTACTAGAGTCCACAAATGTAACCATAGAAGATGTGACCAGCAAAGAGGATGTTCCACCTTATGATGATGAAACTCCCAGCGGTCAGGACGATCAAAACAGTGCAGCTCAAACCACGTCTGATAACATGTCCACCAAAAGAGTCCAAACGCCGACCACGGACGCCTTGTCACAAGAAGCAGAACCTCAAAAGGATCTAAATGGACGCATTCACAAGCACCATGACCCTGAAGACATTATTGGTGATGTAAACGAAAGGAGAAAGACTCGAGGGAAAAAGATCGACTCTAAGGAACTAGCTGGCTTGCACTGCTATACTTCAAAAATTGAACCCTCCAAAGTTGAAGAGGCTCTTCAAGATGAACACTGGATAAATGCCATGCAGGATGAACTGCTCCAGTTCGAAAGAAATGAAGTCTGGACCCTGGTTGAAAGACCTCAAGACAAGAACATAATCGGAACCAAGTGGATCTTCCGCAACAAAAGTGATGAAAAAGGGAATATTACAAGGAACAAAGCTCGGTTAGTTGCTCAGGGCTACACCCAGGTCGAAGGCGTGGACTTCAGTGAAACATTTGCTCCTATAGCAAGACTTGAAGCAGTCCGACTCCTACTGTCCATCGCATGCTCGCTAGGATTCAAGCTCTATCAAATGGATGTCAAAAGTGCCTTCCTAAATGGATGGCTAAATGAGGAAGTATACGTAGAACAACCTAGAGGGTTTGAAGACCCCCATCATCCTCAACATGTCTACAAGCTCAACAAGGCACTCTATGGATTGAAACAAGCTCCTAGGGCTTGGTACGAAAGGCTTTCTAAGTACCTGCTGGAACACGAGTTTGAGAGAGGAAGCCTGGATAAGACCCTATTCATCAAAAGAGAAAACAAAGGAATCCTCATTGCTCAGGTCCATGTTGATGACATTGTCTTTGGTTCAACTCATCATGTGCTCAAAGACCAATTCATCGAAATCATAGGTAAGGAGTTCGAAATGAGCATGGTAGGAGAACTAACATATTTTCTTGGCCTGCAGGTTGCTCAGAAGAAAGACGGGATATTTCTATATCAAACCAAGTATGCCCGAAATATTGTTAAGAAGTTTGGCATGGAGTCCAGCAAACCCGTCCGAACGCCTATAGGGACTAATGACAAACTGAACAAAGACCCCAGTGGACAAAGTGTAGACCAAAAACTCTATCGAAGCATCATTGGAAGCCTGCTATATCTAGCTGCAAGTCGACCAGACATAAGCTATGCAGTAGGAGTGTGTGCTCGTTATCAAGCCGATCCCAAGGAGTCACACCTAAAAGCCGCCAAACGAGTGATCAAATATGTTTCAGGGACAAGTGATCTTGGTATATGGTATTCTAAAGAATCTAATCTTTCACTACTTGGCTATAGTGATGCAGATTGGGCAGGTGATGCGGATGATTGAAAAAGCACAACCGGAGGATGCTTTTACATTGGAACTAACCTAGTTAGTTGGTATAGCAAGAAACAAAGTTCCATCTCCCTATCAACTGCCGAAGCTGAATACGTTGCAGCTGGAAGTTGCTGTGCACAATTGCTATGGATGAAGCAAATGATGCTCGACTATGGGATTGATCAAGAAGTCCTCACTATACTATGTGACAACATGAGCGCGATCAACATCTCAAAGAATCCAGTTCAACATGGGAGAACTAAGCACATTGACCTTAGACACCACTTCATAAGGGATCTTGTTGAAGAAGGAATAGTGTCCATACACCATGTCGGAACTACTGAGCAACATGCGGATATTTTCACTAAGGCTCTTGATCGCGAGAGATTTGAAAAATTGAGAAGGGATCTTGGCCTATGCACAATCACATAAAAATCCCGAAAATTGTGGAATAAGTTTTTATTTTTGCAATTTCCATATTTTGTGTAATTTTATATTGTATTACCTTAATTATGTTATTCTAACTATCTTGTTAAGTATAATTCGCAGGATCTCTTTACTAAGGAAGTTATTCTTCAAAATTTCAAAATTCAAAATTGATGTGACAGCCCGAACTGTCAAGAGCTGAGGCGGGAATGGTTATTTACATATCCCCATTCAAAAACGTGATGATTGCGGTTATGGGAAGTTGTGATCTTCTTACCATATTTTAAATTAAGGGAAGTTGTTTACTACCTCCATAAGATTTGATAGTGATCAGATTTCCTTTTGCATTCACCCTCTCTCGACCTCAAATACTCTTTAGTTTTCTCTCTAAAACACACATTCCTCTTCACTTGTTCTTGCCAAAAGCCTTTCTTTTTCAGAAACCATGGTGAAGACGAGAGGAAGCCAAGGCTCCAAATCACAAGACCCGACTCCTGCCTCAACTGCTGGAAGCAAAAAGGTGATCTCTCCTGAGGAATCCAGCGCCAAGGGGCGAGCCAAGGCTGTCCAGAAGGCGATCATGGAGCAAACTATCTCGAAAACTCCATCTTTGGTTGCTGTTCCATTCCCTTCTTCTTCTCCATCCACTGCCGGAGAAAGGGGAGCCACTGGTGTCGTTCAAGACCCGCTCGACAGTCGAGCAGAAGTAGCCGGAGCCAAAGCTTTGAAACAAAAAGAAGCAGAGGTACAGAAAGCAAAAGGAAAAGCGGTTTCCACTTCAAAGACCCGTGAGAAGGCAGTTGCAAGGAAGAATGCATCGATTAGTGAACGAGTTGAGGCTGACCTAGCCATGGCACTTGGACCCATTGATGCAATCTTAGCTGACCTTCCCAACTTGGGCGCTGACAATGCGACAGAGACAGGAGTGTCCACCAAATCCGCTGAACCTGCACCAAAAGTTGCACCAAAGGTGTCCACTGAAAAGCCAAAGAAAAAAACTCCTGCAAAGAAGGTAGTGACAGTGCCAAGTGTTCCGACCAACCCAGCACCAGTCACCACCGTTGAAGCAACCCCAGAAGAACCCCTGCAGATCACTACCACAGTGACCCAAGCTGGTTCACTGAAGGCGTCCGAACCTGTCACAGAACCCCTTGATGAGGAAGAACTCGACTCAGACTATGTTGAAGAGACTAATGATGAAAGCTCAGAAGACGAATCCATGAGCGAAATCAGCGATGATGAAAGAAACATCACTGTCAACGCGATCACTGAAGAGATTGCTCGAACCACCAGTCAGAAAAGGAAGCATGTTCTGAGAAAAGAACCAGAGCCCGTTGTTCCTGCCCAAGTTACTGTCCACACCGAGCAGGAAGTAGAAGACGAAGAAGATGAGAGCTCATCAGACTCTGAAGACGACCAAAATAATGAGTCCGGAGGAGACTCTGAGCACCCTCAAATCGATGCCCAGGAACCACTTGAGGGGGAGAATCCCACTGACAACCAGTCCGATGAGTTGGGATCTCAAGACACTCAAAGCGAGGAGGAAGAGTCCGATGAAGAAAGCTCCGAAGAGGAAGAATCTGAAGAAAGAGTCGAAGTCAATGTTGAACCAGTCACTGTGCAGGAAACGGTGACCCAGCCAGAAACCCGAGAGCCTACTCCACAAAGGCGTTCACCCCAGGAGTCCGAACCCAAAAAGCGGACTCGGTCTGAACCTGAAGAGTCTTCCAAGGCCACTGGATCCAAGAAGAGAAAAATTGTCTTGTCCTCGTCTGAAGAACATGAGCCAGAGATCATTGATGCTGGAAACGCCATATCCACGGCCTTCTACTATGTAGTGTCCGAGCAATACTTCTCAACTGTTCTGGAAAGGATGAAGGTGCACCCTGAGATCAGATTTGCAGCTGTGCGGTATGAGGAAATGGGATGACACAAATACCTGGAGGACAGATCTCTTCTATTCTGGGGAACGGAGATCAAGCAATATAAGGGACAGCTAGTTAGGCATTTCTATGCAAACCTGAGCTCTGAAGTCCTGAACTCCAAAAGCCCCTGGTTTGAACTCAGTTATGCACATGGCCAACTGTTTGAACTCAAAGCTAGAGCACTGAACCGTTTTCTCCAGGTACCCCGAACTCATCTGAAATCTGTTTATTCTCGAAGTGCCAAGTTCCCTATGAATACTGTTGCTGAAACTCTCACTGGAGTTGAAGGGAAAAAGTTTCAAGGAAAGGGGTTAAGTGCTGGTGTCCTAACCCAAAAGTTTTCACTGCTTTACAAATTATGTGCACACAATATCATGCCCACTGCTAACCACTCTGTTGTGTCAAAAAGCATGTGTAAATTATTGTTTGCCATAGACCAGAAGTACGAGATCAACTATGGAGCCCTCGTGCTCGAACAAATGCTGGCGTTCAATCAAAAGGAAGTACAACACCACTCTTCCCTTCCCCGGCCTCATATCTGAGTACCTGAAGCATCTCCACATTCTTGGGAGCAAGATCGCCCTGAGGACATTGCCGACTTCAAACTTTCCTCAAATCTTGCAAAGAAGAAGCCAGACTTGGCTGGACCAGGAGGGAGGATCCCTGCAAAAGATGCTTTCTCCATGCTCCGAGATGAACTCACAGACCACATCAACCACCTCAAAGTGCTGGAAGCTCAAGTGCACAGTCGTGTCCACGCTGCTGAAAAGCTGTTCAGACAGCTTCCTGATGTTTGGTCTGATGATGAACAGGATTTGGATACCAATCCAGCAGAGGAGTCCAGTGACTCGGCTGAGGATTCCTCTGAGGAATCTGAGTGACATGCCCTTTTTGGGCAAAATGTGCGCCAGAGGGGGAGTTAAGTTGATGTAGCCGTTGATCGGTTCCTCTGGTATGCACTACAATCGACATGGGGCAGCCTGGTGGAAGAAAGTCTCTGCTGATGAAGGGTAATTTTTTTTTTTGTCTGGCTATTTTCGTAAACTAGTTATAACTGTTTTTGCTGGAGAATTGCACAATGGCCTGTAATAATTAAATTGTGATCTTACATGCGTTATTTTATGATTATTGCCATGTGCTTACTTTTGATGTAAATGCTCCTAGAATATTGATAGGCAATCTTGTACGGAGCATTAGTATAGTTTGTCTTGTGTTTGGGAATCATTGTAATTGGTGGTTGGGTCTCAATGGGAAGTATTTCTACATCATTGTTCTTATGTCAATTGTTTAAACATCGGTTGAATCAACTCTTATACTGGCCCACATTCTGCCAAAAAGGGGGAGATTGTTGGGAACCAGTTTTGAGCAAATGTGTTCACAACCGATGTCTGAACTACTTTGTTGGACCAACCTCGTCAACAGCAGACAAACTAAGTAAAGGAAGAAGAGCTGGCGAATATACTCATGAAGATTCTCCAACGGTTAGCTGATCTTCTGCCCGGATCTTGCACACGGAGTATGGAAACTACAATCTCTTAATTCGGGCAACTCTATTCTAAGGATCCGCGCATTTATGGAA
Source organism: Hygrophila difformis (assembly GCA_030278955.1). Classification (NCBI taxonomy): domain Eukaryota; kingdom Viridiplantae; phylum Streptophyta; class Magnoliopsida; order Lamiales; family Acanthaceae; genus Hygrophila; species Hygrophila difformis. Next base: position 6,132,697 of record JAOANR010000012.1, read on the forward strand.
AGGAGATCTTCTACCTTAGGATAGAGACAAGGTGATTCTCTTCAAATAGGGCGGCCAAGGGATGGATCTGTACGACGAATGAATTTACTTACACCCTTGAGCAATCGAAAGCAATTGTGAAGAGAGAATCATATTCCTTCCGTGTTCGTGAGTTATCATTTCGAAGGAAGAAATCCGATCAACACTTCCTAGGGTGGATTGATCGATAGAGTGCTACTGTGTGCTTGATTGAAGTAGACGGATTCAATCAAGGCTTTCAAGGAGTCGTCAAACTCAAGAGCTTAATTGAAAGATTCAAGCAGGAGAGTTGCCAACAGGTTTCGACCAAGGGCAAACTTGAAGGAGGAGCCTTCAAGGGATTGAAGCAAGGTCGGGGAGATCTTCACGAAGACAGGGGGAGTGTCTTGGTTTGACAATTCAGTCCGCTTGGTGATTGGAGTTGGGCGAAACAAATCACTATTGTTTAGATCAAGGATCAAGTCAAAACAATTAGTAAATCTCCTGGATTGGTATCCCCCAGATGTAGGCTTGTGCCGAACTGGGTCAACAAACCTTGAGTTCTTTATTCTTGCAGTTTATTTACTTTCCGTTGCTTAATTTCTTAAACTGTTTAACGTGTCCACGAAAGGTGCTTGAACTAGTTTTCAGGACTACTTAATTGGTTATCCACGCAAACGGACCTAACAATTATATATATTAGCTTGTGTATTTATTATGTAATCGTATAGTAGTTCTCAACTTATTGTACGAGTATTTATTTAACTTGTTATTTTCCTAATGCATGGAGGAACAAATTAAAGGGCATTGGTCTGGTAATACTACATATATACTGCAACTCACCCCCATGATAATTAATACCAACTGTTATGTGTCACTTGATCATCCATATAATGATGACATACAGACACAGTTCCTGATTTATTCATACATACATGCAGTATACGATCGAGTTGTTCTTTTATATATAATAAATAATCGGGCAGCAACTGAACACGTACGGTATCATCATCATCATAATCTGCAGAGTTGGCTGCCATGTCGTCGTTTTTGTGCGGAATCATCATCATCATCATCATCATCAAATAGGGATAGGGAGATTTGCATGCAATCGTCTGGGAAATGATCATCATCATCCTCATACGACAATGGTAGCAGGCCATGAAATAGGATTGAAGAAATAGGATCTAAATACTTATAATAAAGCATATCAAGAGGAAGATCAGACCAGCTGCTGCCACATCCTCGGAATAATGATGCTTCCTCATCAACTGCTGCATGTCATCTTCCTTCTCCTTAATTACTACTATCCGTAAATAATACTGTAAAATTTAAATGAATTCAGAATACTATTTTATTACGTGGGAAAAGAGACGGGCCATACTTAATTTGGATACTATTTTATTACTATTCTTTTAAGATACATACTTCCTCCTTATCAGTTCTGCGCGACAGTTACCTGACCTGTGAGCGCATTCTAACCGACTTAGGCGTATCTAATCTGTATCTCTGAGTTTATATAATTGCGATTAGGTTCCCTGTATTTAGTAGAATCATTATCGAGTTGCAATTTTTACTTTTACACATTTTTACACACACAAGAGTAGGTTTTTCTCTCTAGACTTGATAGTTCTATTTTCTTGAGAGAGTTAGGAAAATCCTTGATGAGTGTTCTGCAAATTTGAAGATCATTTCAAATCATTGAGGTCTGTGTTACACCGATTCAACAAGCGTTCTTGTTGAACAATTCTTTTCATTCAATGAATTTGGAGTTGCCTTGCGAAGGAATTCAAAGGAGATCTGAAGGATGAATTCAGGCGATCTGCTGCACCAGAGTTTCAAGATCTGAGGATTCAAACAATCGGAGAAACAAGATTGGACGAGCTGTCCAGTGATCGTAGTTGTGGGGAGTCCTGACCACGATCATTCTACAAGCAGGGAAGTCTTGGTAACAGAATCTGTTTTGATTGTGTAATCTTTTAGGTCTAGGATTTTTGAGTGTTAGTTTAAGATCCTGGATTGGAATCCCCCAGACGTAGGCCGAAGGCCGAACTGGGTTACCAAATCACGTGTCTTTACTTTCTGCTGCGTACACTGATTTGCACACACTATCGTTCACACGTAGTTTTAATCACCGCTCGACGACCGCGCTAATTCAAGATTTTCACGTAATATCTGGGACCAACACTTGGTATCAGAGCGGCAGACTCTGATATAGTAGAGACAATCTGAAAATCTTGGAGAGATGAACAGAGAAGGCGCTTCCTTGTCAAGACCACCACTGTTTGATGGCACGAATTACAGATACTGGAGGACTCGGATGAAGATCCATCTTATGGCACTAGGAGACGAGGTTTGGGATGCAGTCGAGACAGCCTGGCAACCACCCACTCGACCACGAGCTACAGCTGAAGGTTCTACAGAACCACCTGGCAGTCGACTAGCAACCAAGGCTGAATACACTCAAGCTGAAAAAGACGCCAAGAAAGGGAATTATACGGCCCTAAATGCGATTTTTAGCGCCATGGACGAAATGCAGTTCCAGCTAGTCACAAACCACACACTGGCTCATGATGCATGGAAGACTCTAGAGGTTATGTATGAGGGTTTGGAGGATGTTCGAGCTACCAAGCTTCAACGAGTTGAAACAATGTTCGAGAACTTGAAGATGAACAAGGACGAATCGATTTCAACCTATTACGGGAGGTTTAAAGACATCGTAAATCAAGCCTATTCCTTAGGATTGATTTATGATAATCAAAAATTAGTTCGAAAGATGTTGAGGACTCTCACCAAGAAGTATGCTCTGAAGGTTGCTACATTGGAAGAATTAGATAAGTTGAACACTATTACCTTGGATGGTCTAGTAGGAATTCTTCAAACTTATGAAATGAACCACGTCGAAGAAGAATCGTCAAGGAACATTGCCCTCAATGTGGAAGAAGAAGATTCTGGAAACTCTTCTGAAGATGACGTATCTTACATTTCCAGAAAAGTTGCAAAGATGTTGCAAGACAGACGTGCAAAACAGTTCTACAAACAACAAGGTCGTAGTTCCAATGCTGTTCAGACGACGGACAAACAACCTCGCAGAGATTTCAAAAGAAAGGACAGCAGCAAAGTTGATCGTTCCAACAACAACAAGAAAAACTATGACAAGCCGGACAAGTTTGCCTCGGTGATCTGTTATGAATGTGGAGGCAAAGGACATGTTCGATCTGAATGTGCCACTGCCAAAAGGAAAGAAATGAGAGAAAAGAAGGCACTGCAGGCTACTCTAGGTGATCAGGACGATGACAGAACCATTGAAGCACAGATTTCAGATTCTGATGAAGTCGTTGCATTCACTCTAAGAGAAACCAGTCCTACTATAAAAGGTATTGTCAAGTCAATATGTTTTTCACCTAACAATAATACTTATGATTCAGGTGAAAGCGATGATGAGTATGATCAACTACTTGCGGACTACAATGAGCTCAAAGAGGATTTCGAGGTTGCTGTTCAGGAAAACAAGAAGTTGTTAGGACAACTGGCAGACGTCGGAATTGCTTATGATCTTGAGGTTGAAAAGAATGAAGACTTGCAAAAGGCGAACAATACTCTTAATGACAGAATTCATGTTATGGAGAAAGAGCTTGATGATCTCAAAGCAAAGAACAATGAACTTCAAAAGGTATCTAAAGGTAAAAATCAACTTGATGAAGTTTTATCTTTGGGAAAACGTGTTGGAGATCAAACAGGTTTAGGTTATAAGAAGCAAAGCACTCCCAGCAAAACAAAGTTTACAAGTGGAGGTTTCCTCACTTCAACTACTGAAGCACCACCTGAAGAGTTCATTGGAGAGTCGTCCAAATGACGGAAAGATTGCCTGTACTGCAATTTGCCTGGACACACCGCTGAAACATGCATGCGGATTCTAAGAGATCTCATGAACGGTAGACCAGTCGTATGGCCTGATCAAGAGCTTCGAAAGAAATTCAAAATGCAGAAGGCATGGATACCTAAAGGTAAAACTAATAATAAAGATTCTGCTTGTTTTGTAGTTCTTTCGGTGCAGGAACAACATGGAAACGAAAAATGGTATTTTGATTCGGGATGTTCAAGGCATATGACGGGAAAGAAAGAAGTCTTAAAGGACTTTATTGAGAAGGATTGTGGAGCCGTCATGTATGGTGATGGTACTCGAAGCAAAATTGCGGGTTATGGTAAATCTAAGGATAATGCTCTTTCTAAACTTTCTAGAATTTACTATGTAAATGGTCTTACTACTAATCTTATCTCTATTAGTCAACTTTGTGATGAAGATTAAGTGGTTAAGTTTACTAAACACACATGCATAGTATATAATGATCAAAAGGAGATTATCATGATGGGAGGTCGTAGCAAGAATAATTGTTATATCTTGAAAGATCAGATTCCACAGATTCTACTGACCAAAGATGATCAGACTACTCTATGGCACAAGCGACTTGGACACCTCAATTTTCAGTCACTGCATAAGCTGAGTAATTCGAATGCTGTTCGCGGGTTGCCGCAACTACAGAAGAATGACCAAACTATCTGCAGACATTGCGCCAAAGGAAAGCAAACCAGATCGAGACATAAGAAGACTGATGACATTAAAACAAAAGAATGCCTCGACCTGATACATATGGATCTTATGGGTCCAACCGAAGTGGAGAGCTTAAATGGTAAAATGTACATTTTAGTATGTGTTGATGATTTCTCTAGATATTGTTGGGTTTTCTTTCTTAGATCAAAAGATGAGACTTTTGAGTACTTTGAGGCTCTAAGTAAAAGACTCCTGAATGAGAAGCAAAGGAAGATTGCACGAATCCGAACCGATCATGGCAAGGTATTCGAGAATCAGTCGTTCGATCGCTATTGCGACGACAATGGAATTACACATGAGTACTCAGCCCCCAAAACACCACAGTAAATGGTGTTGCTGAAAGGAAGAACCGAACATTGCAAGAGATGGCCAGATCAATGCTTCACACCAGTTAAATGAGCAAAAGATTTTGGGCGGAAGCTATTAACATGGCATGTCATATCATCAACCGAGTGTTGTTGAGACCACACTCCAACTGCACACCTTACCAACTTTGAAATGGTAAAACTCCCACGGTAAAATACTTTCATGTTTTTGGTTGCAAATACTATGTTTTAAATGATAGATATCAATTGCATAAATTTGATTATAAATCTTTGGATGGATATTTCATTGGTTATTCTAACAATTCAAAAGCATACCGTGTCTATCTTACTAGTGATAAGAAGGTTATAGAATCTACTAATGTTCTCTTTGAGGATCTTGATCTTTTAGAAAACAGGGTAGACGATGATGAGTTACCTCTTACTCAAAATTATGAGAATGCTAATGGTGTTGAGCAATCTGTCACTGAAGAAGAACATGCCAGTCCTAATGTTCCAGATAAAGGCCCTGATAAAGATTCTGTTCCGGAAAAGGATGCTGATACAGACACTGTTGTCGAAACTATAGCAAAACCACCCTCCGAAGTTCAGAACAACAGAAAAGGATCTAGAGTGCATAAACATCATTCAACTCAGGATATTATTGGAGATCCACAAGGTCAGAGACAGACTAGGCATAAAGAGATCAATTTCAAGGATCTAGCAAGCTATAATTGTTTTGTTTCTATGGTTGAGCCAAAGAATACCTCTGAGGCGTTGAAAGATGAGTACTGGATTGCTGCAATGCAAGACGAGCTACTGCAATTTGAGAGGAATGTTGTCTGGGAGTTGACAGAACCACCACAGAATGCCAACATTATTGGAACCAAATGGGTTTACAGGAATAAAACGGATGAGAAATGCAATATCATAAGGAATAAAGCAAGGCTAGTAGCACAAGGCTATACCCAAATTGAAGGTTTGGATTATGGCGAAACATTTGCTCCCGTGGCAAGGATGGAAGCCGTAAGGATACTACTTGCATTAGCATGCTCTTTGAATTTGAAGCTGTACCAAATGGATATTAAGACAGCCTTCCTTAATGGCAAAATCAAGGAAGAGATCTATGTTGCACAACCGATTGGATTTGAAGACCCGAAGTATCCAAATCATGTTTATCGAGTCAAATGCGCTTTATATGGATTGAAACAGGCACCCAGAGCCTGGTATGAGAGATTGTCTAAGTATTTGATGGACAATGGATTTAAGAGAGGAAATGCAGACAAGACGTTGTTCGTGAAGCGTCAGAACGACCACTTAACGATAGCTCAAGTGTATGTTGACGACATTATTTTTGGATCGACTTCAGTCAAACTCAGAAAGGAATTTGTTGATGCTATGAAATCAGAGTTTGAGATGTCTATGATGGGAGAATTACACTACTTTTCGGGATTACAGGTTAAGCAAGAAGATGATGGTATTTTTCTATGTCAGGAGAAGTATGCAAAGAATATGTTGAAAAAGTTTGACATGGATGATTGCAAGGTAGTCAGAACTCCGCTAGGACAACATGAGAAACTAAGCAAAGATGAGAATGGGAAATCAGTGGACCAAAAGACTTATAGGAGCATGATTGGAAGTCTACTGTACCTCACTGCAACAAGACCAGATATTTCATTTAGTGTAGGTGTATGTGCAAGGTTCCAATCCGATCCTAATGAGTCTAATATGAAAGCAGTAAAGCGGATCATGAGATATGTTAAGGGACAATGAATATTGGAATTTGGTTTTCAAAAAGGTCATCACTTGACTTGATTGGATTTACAGATTCTGATTGGGCAGGTTGTTGCGACGACAGGAGATCTACCACTGGCGGCTGCTTCTACTTGGAAACAATCTAGTAAGCTGGTATTCCAGAAAGCAAAACATCGTAGCTCTATCAACAGCCGAGGCAGAGTATATTGCTGCCACATGTTGCTGTTCACAACTTCTTTGGATGAAGCAACTACTCGAGGACTACGGTATTCATAAGGATAATTTTTTAGTTTTCTGTGATAATACTAGTGCAATAAATATCTCTAAAAATCATGTTTTACATAGTAGGAGTAAGCATATTGATATTCGTTATCATTTTATTAGAGATCTTGTAGAGGATAATGTTTGCAGGATTGAGCATATAGCGTCGTTGGAACAACGGGCTGACATCCTAACAAAAGCTTTAGATGGAGAGAAATTCGAAGGCCTGAGAAGTACCTTGGGCCTGATTATTTTCGTGCATAAGTATTCTTTACAGGCCCAATTTAAATTTGAATGGAGACAAGCCTATATGGAAGATCATCATTACGCACCGCAGTCGAGGTGACGTCACAGCAGCGTTCGTAACCGTTGCCCTTCCATCAGTCACGTCGCACGTTCTCCAAACTGCCGAGCAACCTCTCCACTTCCGGCTACCTCCTCCATTTAAAGGTCATATTACTCTCCTCTTCAATTCAAATTTTCCCCTTCACTTTTCGCATTTGAGTCTTGCAGAAAATTTGAAAACGGTGAATGTTTCCAACCCCGACGCTCCTCACTCCGCCACCTCCTCCGCGACGAGCTCGCCGTCTGGATTACCCATAGACGCCCAACCTATTTCGGTCCTACCCCCTGTTCTTTATCTTCCTGCTCCTACTGCTGCTGCAACTTCCGAGCAGCTACCCACTGAAAATGAGCCACCCACTCAAAATCGGCCTAACCCTAACCCTGAAATCGCCATTGATCCCTCATTTGTTGATCAAGTTGTTCGAGAAATTAATGCTGAGCATCACACACCACCACTTTCCCCCCTGCAAAATCAAGGTTTGCACGACATGAGTCAAGAGGAACTTGCTGATGTCACTGCTTCACAGCAAACTGGAGGTCCTAATGCTGTTGCAACTACGCCGGAACCACGGAGGAAATCAACCAGAAAGCGAAAGGAGCCCACTTCTACGCCTACTCCAGCACCAGTAGCCACAACTTCGAAGAAACCACGCAAGGAACCACGGCCACCCCCTGCTGCTTTGAAAGCCGAAGATGCCTATAGTCTCAAGTTCTATACTCGAGATATGAGAGCATTTTCCAAGGAAGTTCTCAAAGGGAAGGAGTTCACGCCCGAAGAAATCTTCAAGCACAATCATTATGACGTTCTAGGTTTCTCGGACCACTTACAAGAACGGCACTTGACCTTTTGGGCTAAGGGTCTCACGCGCTACTCACCTAGTCATGTTCGCGAGTTCTATGCGAATCTACATCCTGAGATCCTCACTCCACATTCTGCCTGGTTCGGTAAAATTTATATTCGTGGTAAATTTCATGAACTAACACCTGCTGTGATTCTCAAGTTGTTAAAGCTACCACCAAACGACGACATGAGTGACTGTTTGGATCTAATGCCGGAAGACACTCTCACTACTGCACTGGCGATTTCGAATCTGAAGGTCAAGAGTTTTGGCCGCAATAAGTTCAGTGTTAAAGAACTTACATTGAAGTACTACTGCCTGTACCGGTTCTGTAGTGGCAACATCCTTCCGACGACTAATCAGTCTCAAGTCAGCTCTATGATGGGTAAATTCATTCTCTGTGTGGATAAGCATATGGGTTTAATCAATTTTGGCTATTTTCTTCTCAAGCAAATGCTAGGATATACCTCTGGTAGAATCAAGAAGACGGCCAATCTACCCTACCCTGCACTCATCACCGAATTCCTCCTGTCCATTGGTGTGAAGATTAAAGACAAGCACATGGTTGCTCTCAAGGAGTACAAACCACCACCGAATTTGATGGACATGCATAATGACTTTAAGAATGGTCCTCCTTTGACTGGTCCTGCCCTTGTTCACCAGCTGAAGCAGAGGATACTTCGTCAGAACGAGAGGCTGACCACCTGGAGCCAGGAAGCAATGGCTATAAAAAGGGAGAATCTTAAAATTCTTCATATGCTTCCTTTGTCTTTTGATGCTGCTGATTTGCAGGATGAGGATGAGGACATTGCTCTTGATGATGAAGAGTGATATTCCATCATGGGGGAGATGATTTGGTGTTGATGCTGAATTCTGACTAATATTTTCTGGTAGTCATGACAACTGGGTAACGATATTTTAAACTTTGACTGTTTTTGGGATGATTATTGCTGGACAATATTTGTGAATGTTTGATGATTGATTTGGTTTTTGAACTGTTTTGGATGATTACTGAACTACTGGATTACTTTTGAACTTGATCTACTATTGGTCTGTAATAGTTAGGTAATTCTGATAACTGCTGAACTACTTGTTTTTATTTGCTCTGATGTTTTTATGTCTGCACTGTGATTAATCTCTGAATGCTTGATGGATGTTGTTTCTGATTCGTTTTGATTATTCTTTGACATCCTATTTTTGTATCACATTATGTTGCTCTGTTATGATCTCTTATACTCTTTGGATTTAGATAGTTTCAACACCATTTGGTGATGGAATTATCATCTCCACAAGAGTGGGGGAGATTGTTGTTATTAATGTGCTCTTGTGCAGATGAGGTAGTTCCATGGTTGTTGAAACTACATCAAAACGACCTGAGCAGTTACAGTCAGTTCTGCGCGACAGTTACCTGACCTGTGCACGTATTCTAACCGACTTAGGCGTATCTAATCTGTATCTCTGATTTTATATACTTGCGATTAGGTTCCCTGTATTTAGTAGAATCATTATCGAGTTGTAATTTTCACTTTTACACATTTTTACACACACAAGAGTCAGTTTTTCTCTCTAGACTTGATAGTTCTATTTTCTTGACAGAGTTAGGAAAATCCTTGATGAGTGTTCTGCAAATTTGAAGATCATTTCAAATCATTGAGATCTGTGTTACACCGATTCAACAAGCGTTCTTGTTGAACAATTCTTTTCATTCAACGAATTTAGAGTTGCCTTGCGAAGGAACTCAAAGGAGATTTGAAGGATGAATTCAGGCGATCTGCTGCACCAGAGTTTCAAGATCTGAGGATTCAAACAATCGGAGAAACAAGATTGGACGAGCTGTCCAGTGATCGTAGTTGTGGGGGAGTCCTGACCACGATCATTCTACAAGCATGGAAGTCTTGATAACATAATTTGTTTTGATTGTGTAATCTTTTAGGTCTAGGATTTTTGAGTGTTAGTTTAAGATCCTAGATTGGAATCCCCCAGACGTAGGCCGAAGGCCGAACTGGGTTACCAAATCACGTGTCTTTACTTTCTGCTGCGTACACTGATTTGCACACACTATCGTTCACACGTAGTTTTAATCACCGCTCGACGACCGCGCTATTCAAGATTTTCACGTAATATCTGGGACCAACAGTTGGCATAGTAAACACTATTCATTAAGTGGTTTTGATTCGATTTTTTTACACAGTTACAAAACATAGTCAAGTGAGATCTTGTTAGGTTCGTCTAATCACTTCGTTTTATAATCTTAAAGTTTTATAATTTCTTACTTTATAAAATTTGAGATATTACGCTTTAAAAATGTGTATTGGATTGCATGAAAACAAATATTGTTAGAATTTTTTGAATACGGAGAGAATACTAGCTAGTACTTACAATCTATGAAGTATATATTAAACCATTAACGAACAACCCATCCTAAATTTAATGTGGTCTCTCCATTTCAAATTTCTAATTTTTATAAATTTTTGTATTTTTTTAATTTATTAATTTTGCATTTATTTATTTATTCATTATAAATTTTCAGTTTTTGAAATATATGAAATTTTCAATTTATATGGAATTCCATAGTGTTCACTTTTAAATATATTTGAAATATTTGAAATTTGAAATTTTATCTCTATATATTCACTTTTAAAAAGATTTGAAAGATAAAATTTGAAATTTTGCATTTTTTATTTTATCTATTTTGGTTTTTATTATTTTGCATTTTTTATTTTATTTATTTTAGATTTTATTGTTGCATTTAATATTATTTATAAATTTTCATTTACACCAGGATTATTACGACATGAATAGATATTTTCAGTTTTTGCACCATATGATTATTATGATGAGGTTAATTATATTGCATTTATATTTCAATATAGTGATCATATTGTAATCCCGTAATTCTGTGTAGTTTTGATCTCAGTTTTGGTTATATTTTTTTGATGTGGTAAATGATGTAATCAAAATATACATTGCATATTATATTTATTTATTTATGTTAAAGATATATTAATGTATATGTAGCAATCCCAATTTTTAGTTTTCAAAATATATTTAATTTTAAATTTATATGGAGTTCCCACAATTTTAGTTTTTAAAAGATTTAGAATTTTAAATTTATATAAAATCCGCATTGTGTATATGCATTTTCTTTTATTAAAAGATACATTAATGAATATATATGTAAAAAAATTGTATATATTATTTAATATATAGACCATGTTTTCACAGAAATATGTCACTTATCCTAAAAGCAATATACATTTCTATAGTTGCTAATCGCTAAAAAAATGTGTTTTATAATTATATCATTCTAATTGGATTAAAATTTATATAAATAAATTTTATATATGTCTTATTGTATTAAAAATAGTACAAAACAATTATAATTATTAAGTGAATTGTGAATATTCATATTCTATGGATAATTGATTTAGAGTAAATTAATTATTTTCGTGAAGCATATTACACATAAAAGAATCGGGTGTATAAAGAGTTATTGAGAGTGCGAATAGATACATCACTAAATAAGGAAGGAAAATTTATTTTTTATATCTATTTTTTAAGAAATACTCCTTCCGTTTTATAATAAGTGTAACACTAGAAAATGATACAGGATTTAAGGTAAGTTAATAAAATAATTTTAGTTGAAGAATTACAATAATTTAATAAATAAAATAAGATGAGTCACATTTGACTTTATTCCTTTGAGTTTTATTTTAGTGAATATCAAAAAAATAATAATTTAAGTATAATTAATAAACTCAGTTTTTAATAAAATTTTATGTTTCGCTCAAAAAAAGTATAATTAATAAAATTTATTAAACTTCAAAACATTCCAAATATGGTAATAAAACACTTATTTCCAAACACTCAAAAAAGGGAAAGTGTATCACTTCAAAAAAATGGAGGAAGTAATTCATTAATATATATTTAACATATTTGTAATTGACGAAGAAATAAATATAAATATAGCTTTGTTAGAAATTGAAAGACTAATTGCTGCAAATTCTATAAGTTTGAAATTTTTCTCTGAAATGTCTGTACTGAATGAAGTTTTAACATCTGAAACAGATAATCTATTGATACTAGAAGAGACATATTATGATAAGGAAGAAATAAAGGTGGATCATATGAAGAGGAAAGTTTGTTCTTTTTTCTTTACGTGATGGAATTGACAAGACATTCATCAATAATTTATCTAGAAAATATTATGTTTAGCACTTCGTAGAAGATGTGATATTGTGCTTCATGAAGCATCCAGAGTAATAGCGCCCTACTTCTTCCAAGAGGTAGAACTGCACATTCTAGACTTGATATTCTGTTAGATTGTGACGAGAATTCTACATGAAAAAAAAACTTACCCCATGAAATTATTTAACATCTCTTCTCATTAAAACGAAGCTCATTATTTTGGATTAAAATTCTTGATTGGAATTATGATTATGAACCCCGTCTGAATTAACCAAATTCCCCCATTCGATTTCAGAAGAAAAATTCTCACTCGCAGTTTGTTTTACTATGATTATAAAAAAAAAAGGTCAATGCCAATCTTTAAAGGATGTTGAACTCTATCTTCAAAAGCCAGTTTTATTCATGTCAGTGATATGTTGCAATATCTTGTGCTTCATAGGACTTGCTTTATAGGGCAAAGGTCGAATTGGTCACTTTTCCCAGGTCTTCTATGTTTTATTTTATGTGGCTCAGTGGACAGAGAACCTTCCCAAGATAGATTGAAATTTTAAGATAGCTCATACTTCCTATGCCTTAAAGGAGTAAAAGGAGGTATTCATTTCTTTAGTAAGAGCACCAATAGTATGGATATCTTCGACTTTTGTATGCTCAACTTTTCTATTAACGTCCTGGTGCCACAGATCGGTATTGGATACGAGATATCAACAAAAACAAGAGGAGACCGAACTCTAAATGGAAAGAAGGATAAGGTGGAATTACCTAGTTGGATAACACATCCTTGGAATCACCTAACACATGAGGTGTTCTTGCTATTCCCACAATCGTATACCCTCAAGGTGTCGATACAAACAAGCTCACTCCACAAAGCTTGAATGGAATCCAACCGATATGGTGAATCCGAATGGTGACCTTCAAACTAAGTATATACACTCTCCAAAGTGTTTGATAATATAATTCAAAGGTAAAAATGATACAATGTTGGGGAGGACCTATTTATAGGTATCCCACATTACAGAGGATTCAACAAACCAAGGGAAAGAATAAACAAGTGAGAAAACCCTAGACTAGGACTGTTGGACGACGCTAGACATTTACGACGTGAGACTAGTCTAGCATCGTAGGGGAGGTCTCACGTCGTAGGCAGAATCCGGGACTGACAACGTGAGACTCGTACGACGTGAAGCTGGCTCGCATCGTAGCTGGAGGCTAGCGTCGTAGCTCCTTTCCAGTGTGGCTTGCAGTCCGAAGACGTGAACCCTACGACGTGAAGCATGTTTAGCGTCGTAGGTGGATAGCATCGTAATCTTCCTTCAGTTTGGCTCGAGCTCGAACGACGTGAGTCCTACGACGTGAAGCATGTTTAGCGTCTTAAGTGTGGCTAGCGTCGTAAAGCACCCTTCTCACTCTTGCAGGGTCCACCTGGTGGTTTCTCTCTCCTGGTTGTTTAAATATCTTGTGCATGTATGCACTTGTTTTAATTACAACATAACACAAAATATAATGTTCGATATCCGGTGACTGTTCCGGTGGGGGTTTCTGTCAATTTTCCGGCGATCGACATCCGGCTGCTTTTCGGTCAATGGTGGGTTTTCGGATCCCACTGCGTGGGTCCGGGGTCTTCCTCGATTTGGATCAGTAGCTTTAGACCCGTCTCGCAGCTTTGGCCTTTGTAAGCTCATTTTCAAAATTCCGGGTCAGCAACTCAGCAATTCTGAATGTGAACTTCCTTGAGTGTTGCTAGGACACCAGTCCATCAGGAAATGCGGGGATTATCAGTGCTCTCTTTCCGGCTTCCATGCCATCCCCACCCCTTTGGGGAGGTTGATCTATCAACCGACCATGATCTTCCTCGTCTCTTTCGAAAAGAGTCAGATCTGCAACATTAAAGACAAGATTAATATGACCATATTCTTCAGATAGTTCTAATTTATACGCATTATTATTAATCCTTTCTAAATCTTTAAATGGTCCATCCCCTAGCGGAGATAACTTGTTGTGTCGGCTTGCAGGAAACCGTTCCTTCTTCCAGTTGAGCCAAACCCAATCCCCTGGGTTTAGTTTCAACTTCTTCCGGCCTCGGTTGTTATATTTGGCATATCCTTCTGCAGCTTTTACCAGACTGTCCCTGACATCTTTATGCATTTCTTTTATTGCATTTGCTCTGTGCCTGCCATTGATGTTCAAATGCTCATTGCGAGGTAATGGAAACAAATCAAGTGGCGTCAGTGGGTTGAAACCGTACACAACCTCAAAAGGTACATGTGTGTGGCACTGTGTACATGTCGTTATAGGCAAATTCAATATAAGCAAGCATTCATCCCAGCTTTTGCTACTAGATGAGTAATAACCCTAAGTAAATTACCTAAGACTCTATTAACTGCCTCAGTTTGACCATCGGTTTGAGGGTGATAAGCAGTAGAAAACAACAGTCTAGTTCATATTTCAGACCATAAGGATTTCCAAAAATAGCTCACAAATTTTGCGTCTCTATCGGAAACGATTGTTCTCGGCACACTGTGGAGTCTTACAACTTCCTTGAAGAATATCTTGGCCACGTGGTGCGCGTCATTTGTCTTGGCACAGGGTATGAAATGCGCCATTTTTGAAAACTTGTCAACCACAACGAAATTAGAATCTTTAGCCCGTGCGGTGCGAGGTAACCTTAAAACAAAATCCATAGATAAGTCAATCCATGGGCCCTCAGGCGCTGGTAAGGCTTAATATAATCCGTGCGGTTTCGCAGTTGACTTGGCTCGAAGACAGGTAATGCATTTGTTGACGAAGTCCGCCACTTGCTTTTCCATCCCTGGCCAATGGAAACGTTCTGTCAATATGCCCATCATTGCAATTCTCCCAAAGTGACCCATCATGTCGCCAGAATGTGTTTCGGTGATTAGATGTTCCCTGACAGATCCCTTTGGTATGCACAGCTTGTTTCCATAGTAGAGAAAACCATTCAGTTGAGAAAATTCCTTAAAAGCTAATTTCTCGGTTTTCTTGTACACTTCTCCAAAATCAGCGTCTTGAGCATATAAGTCTTTGATGTGCTCAAATCCAATCAGATGTGTGGTAGCAAATGCAGCGAGATTCAACCGTCATGAAAGAGCATCGACTACCACATTGTCATTTCCTTTCTTATAGCACATCACATACAAAAATGATTCGATGAATGAGCTCCAACGGGCGTGTCTCGCATTCTTCAACTGTCCCTGTCCGCGAATGTGTTTCAACATCTTGTGATCTGTGTGGATGATGAATTCTCTTCCTCGAAAGTAATGTTTCCACACCCTCAAGGCTTGTACCACATCATACAACTCCTTATCGTATGTGGAGTAGTTCAGTTGAGCTCTTCCAAATTTTTCACTGGGGTAGGCGATCGGTTGTCCGTCTTGCAACAATACTGCGCCCATGCCGGTTCCAGATGCGTCACATTCGATCTCGAAAGGAAGATCGAAGTTGGGGAGTGCTAATACCGGCGCATGGGTGAGTTTTTCCTTCAACTCATCGAAGGATTTCCGTTCCTTGGGACCCCATTTGAACTGCAAGTCCTTCTTTAGTAGTGATGTCATTGGTGCTGCGATCACACTAAATTGCGGCACGAATCTTCTAAAGAACCCGCACATGCCCAGATATCTTCGGACCTCGTTGACGTTGGTAGGTGGCATCCATTCAGAGATTGCTCGAATCTTGGACACATCCACTTTTAGTCCATTGCCCCCAACAACGAAACCAAGAAACGTAACTTCGGGCACGTGGAAGGTGCATTTCTCAAAATTAGCGTACAGTTTGGCCTTCCTTAGTTTTATGATCACCTGCACAACATGCTTGACATGATCAGATTCGTTGTGGCTATAGATCATAATATCATCAAAGTACACAACAATGAATTTTCCCATAAACTCCCTTAATGTTTCATTCATTAGTCTCATGAAGTGGATGGAGCGTTGGTGAGTCCGAACGACATCACTAGCCATTCATACAACCCAAACTTCGTCTTGAATGCTGTTTTCCATTCATCCCCGGGCTGTATGCGGATTTGGTGATAGCCGCTTTTCAGGTCTATCTTGGTAAAGATGCTTGCTTCACCCAGCTCATCGAGCATATCATCAAGTCGTTGTATCGGATGGCGGTACTTGATTGTAATTGCATTAATGGCTCGACAGTCAACACACATCCTCCACGTTTCGTTATTCTTTAGTCCCAGTAGGACTGGCACTGCACAAGGAGACAGTCTCTCCTGAACCCACCCTTTGTCCAACAGTTCCTGGACTTGCTTTTGGATCTCCTGGTCTCTTCGGGGTTCATACGGTATGCAGGTCGGTTGGGTATTGATGCTGCTGATACGAAGTCAATTTTGTGTTCCACACCTCTCAAATGTGGCAATCCCACTGGTAGTCCTCTGGAAAGACATCCATATTGTCCTCAAGCATCCTGCGAAAATCATTTAGAACATTAAGTGTAGCAGAGGAGTTCTTGGTATTATCTTCGACAGGTTTTACGAAAGCTAAGAAAAGTGACCTGGTAGAGGCGCGTCATCAATGGCCGCTTCCAGCTCTTGCTTTGTAAATAGTAAGCATCGGTCAAGACCTGTCATGGGTAAAGAAGAGGGTTTAGAATTGTCAGAATCAGTTACAATCCCTTTACCTCGTTGCTTTCTTTTGAATTCCTCTTCCTCTTTTCGGATGTTTTCCATCATGTTTCGATGATCGATTTTGACAGTCTTTGGCGGTAGTGACTTCATCATAATTCTACTCTGACCATCGCGGAATGAGAGATCATTTTATGTTCCTCTGTATATAGCTCGCTTGTCGAACATCCATGGTCGACCCAAAAGGATATGACACGCGGTCATTGGGACTACATCACATAAAATTTCTTCGGAGTAGGGGCCGGTAGTAATTGGCACCCTTGCTTGCTTCGCAACCTTGGTAGTCCCATGCTTGTTCATCCAGTGTAGATGATACGGCTTTACATGATCCTGTGTTGGTATCCCTAATTTACGTACAGTGTACAGACTTACGGTATTTACACAACTTCCATTGTCCACAATTAGTGAGGCAACATTGCCTTTTAATTTACAATGATAATGAAATAAATTCTCTCTCTGTTCCTGTAATACCCGTTAATTTTAGTATATAAAATAAGAAGTTAATCCGATGAGAAAAGAAGTCTTGTTTCCGAGAAACCGTAAAATCGAAAATGTACGGAAGTCGAAAGAAAACCCAAGACTGACGGACTTAAGATATCAAACATGAAATCAATTTAAGTCGGAATAAAATTAGGGTAGGAATCACAATCCGGAAAGATCTCGGAAAGTCGAGCCGAAAACACGAAAGGATAGAAACCCGAAAGAGAGGAGGAAAAGACCCGACGGATCGGATCGCACGGACCCGCCCGGACCGAGGTCCAGGCGGAGGCCGCGGGCTGGCCGCGCGGTGTTTGGCCTGTCAGCGTGCCACCACCGCGTGGCACCACAGAATTCGGCCATTTAAGCATTTTCGGCGATTTCTTGCCAAAATTACAACACCCGACGATGGAAAGTAAATTTTGGACGGGGGAAGGAGTATTAGGACGACCTAGGGTTAATCTCCACCCCATTTGTCAGCCTCCCAAACCTCCTCTACTCTCTCAAACTCTCCCAAAGCCAAAAGACCCTTCCGACGAACTTCCGGCGACTCCCGGCGACCAACGACGACCGTAGGAACGTGTAGATCAAGGTTTACTTCCCTTAGATCATTGGTGAGGAGTACTCAGATTCCTTTTCTCGTTTTTATCTCCAATCCTTAATCTAACTTTCGAATATTGGACTCTTAAACACGTTCGTGACCGAAGGAGGAAGAGAACGTGGGCAAGGATCCGTTCGTAGTAGCGTTGAACGATTTTCTAAACTGTGGTAATCCTGAATCCTGACAGTGTACATGTTGAGCAATAAACTCGATTTTTGACATGTTTTCTCAACTTATTTTGAAATCGTTAAACACGAAAGTTGTTCGTTAGGGTGTTTTCGATATACCTTGAAAACTTCAGAATTTTTGGACTTGAGATGAATTTTTAAATTAAAAAGGCGTAAACTGTGACGCCAAATGATTTTAAATCGAAGAGATTTTGAAATTTCGAAACAAACGGTCGAGACCTTGAAATACGATACATCTATACTTTTGAAAAATCCCGTTACACTAAATTGAAACATATGAGATACTTGGAGGAGGGTGAGTGCTCTGCAGGGTGCCCCTTTAGCCTTTCTCTTCGGGCCTATAATGGACGAGAGAAATTAGATGAGATATTACGCCAAACGGCGGGAGATACATGGCCTACACCCTCGGGATTATCCATATGGATTTCCCCGAGGCTCCGGAGTGTTTGGTGTATGGCAGATACGGCTGCGGACGCCGGATGACCGGCTACACTTGATGAGATTGCGATACAATCGTGAGATACTTGGAAATACTTGAGATACTTGAAATACGAAACGGCTGCGGCCGCCGGATGACCGGCTATACTAAATATTGAGAAACGGGATGTAACGGGAAAAATTAAAAGATTTAATACTTTTTATGTATTTATTTATTTATTCTTGTCTTTAAATTTTGCATTTAAATTCATGCCTTAAGTTTTATAACATGTTAAGTTATCATTATAAATTTAATGCATGTTCAAGTGTACGACTAAATTATTTATTTTTAAATTGGTAAATGGAATACTTTTGTATGCATGCCTAGGAGTAAAACTTAATTATTTAATTAAACCCTTTATTGCTATGTTAGGATCGACTTACTCAGTATTTATATACTGAAAAAATTGTTGTTTTTCTTTTTCTTTCAGAGTACGGAGATAATGCATAGCATGTGCATTGGGGGATGGAATTATTAGACATTGTTTGATCGTTTTGTTATGGCACTTGCATATTGGGCATGTAAATCCCGAGTTTTGGCCATGTCGGCCCACTTTACATTTTCCGTTGCGATATATTATTATTACTACTATATGTGTGGATGATACTTATTATTATTTTTAAATAAATTCCGGACTTGTTTTTAAATCTCATTGCAATACCCATAGCCTTGCATCTCTTTAGCAAGCTCGGAGAATCCGTGTCTTGCTAGGGAGGTGTGGCGGTGACATCCCGGCCTGGGTTATCAAATCTGAGGTGTTACAAGTTGGTATCAGAGCCCGGAATATTTTAAAACTACTATTATTACTTTTAAACCATTATTTTAAACTAAGTATTATTTTTAAATTTATTTTTAGACTACTAGTATAATTATTTTCTTAGCCCAAAATTTTCTATCTACTTAGTATAATATTTTGAGCCTAAAAGATTAATTACCTTGACCCAAAATTTTTTGGGAAAACCCTAGCCCAGTACCCATCCCCAAAGATAATATAGAGTCAAAGCCCTACATTTTAAATCTTTAGACTTTAGGCCCTATCAATTAAGAAACTTAAACAAAAAAAAATCAACATAGTTAATTAAGCCAAAATGAGAAAATACTGAAATGCCCTTGCTTGAGAAAATACCCAAATACCCCCAAATATCCTTCCTCCGCAATATTACACTTACCAAGTTTTTTGTATTTAGCTTACCAAGTTCTTCATATTATACTTACCAAGTTTTTGTTGTTTACCTTACCAAAGGTTACAATACAACACTTACCAATGTTTTGGTATTTGGCTTACCAAGTTTTTCAATATATATTACACTTGCCAAGTTTTTGTATTTGCCTTACCTTGGTTTCAATATTATTCTTACCAAGTTTTATGTATTTGGATTACCAAGGCTATCATAATTACTCTTACCTACTCTTACCAGGTGTTTTGTTTTTGGCTTACCAAGTGATTCAATATTGCACTTACTAAGTTTTTTGTATTTCGCTTACCAAGGTTTCAATATTACACTTACCAAGTTCTTTGTATTCGGCTTACCCAGGGTTTCTATAGTACACTTACCAAGTTGTTTGTATTAGGTTTACTAAGTTCATTATTACACTTACCAAGTTCTTTGTACACAGTTTACCACATTGACAAAGTCGTTTTTTTACACGGTCATTGAAACGTACAGTGTGAACCATCCAAACCTCGTGAGTACCTCTCTGAAGGAAGCAGTGACCAGCTCACGGTCACCGGACGGCGCGCGGACCGTCCATCCCACCGCGGTATCAGAATCGAAACCACTGGATGGTCCAGCTCACGGTTACCAAGGGTTTCAATATTCGACTTACCAATTTTTAGGTACATATTTACCAAGTTTCAATATTGCGCTTACCAAGTTTTAGTTTCATGCTTACCAAATGTATCATAATCTGACTTACCAAATGCTACTAGGCTTACCAAGTGATTCAATATTACACATTTCAATTTTTTATTTTTTTTACACTTACCAAGTTTATCAAAACTAGACTTACCCACTTTTGGTAAACCATATCACTACGTAGGTAAGTGACATAAAAATTTTCACGATTGATTCTTCCATTCATTGCTGAAATTTTAAAAAGTTCACCAAAAACTTGGTATAACAATATCATTACGTTGGTAAGTGACATAAAAAGTACTTGGTAAACCATATCACTATGTTGGTAAGAGACTTACAAAAACCTGGTAAACCCTAAACCACGCATCAATATGCTGGAGAGAGATATACAAAAACCTGGTAATCTAAATTACTATGTTGGTAAATCAAATACAAGTTACTTGGTAAATCATCTATCATTAATTGGTAAGAGACATAACAAGATAGTGGTAATTTTATCCCGTTGAGGGTTTATGATGGAAAATGATTGCCATTATTACGATTAAATGATTTATGCATTGTTCCTATTATGTCAATGAAAGCATCTGCGTACTAAGTGTGTGTATATACTTGAAATAAGTATCTACGTGGATGTGTCACATTGCATTCCTTAAGATAATAGTCAATGTTTCCGTAGTAATGTTCCACGTTTGTAATCAAGGTGCTCGTTTTAATATTCAATCGTACCTTATCGGATGTCACGTTGCATTCCTTCAGATAATAGTGTATGTACCCATAGTAATGCTCGACGTTTGTGTTCGTTTCTTCATCCAATGGTACCTTATCGGATGTCACGATGCATTCCTTAAGGGAATAGTCTATGTACCCGTAGTAATGTTCCACGTTTGTAATTAAGGTGTTCGTTTCTTCATCCAATCGTACCTTAGGGGATGTCACGTTGAATTCCTTAAGATAATAATGTATGTACCCGTAGTAATGTTCGGCGTTTGTTATTAAGGTGTTCGTTTCTTCATCCAATGATACCTGATGGGATGCCGCGTTGCATTTCTTAAGGGAATAGTCTATTCCCGTACAGTTTTTTTGACGATGTATCGTTACGTTGTAAGCTCTTTTTGAAGGTATATCTCATGGTTTGGTAGTTAACGCCGTACACGAATGCAAAAGTGAATATGTTTTAACTTGGTAACTAACACTTCATGAACATGCTAACCTGGAATAATTATATATGGTCAAGGTGGGTTGAATGCGCATGGTAAATCCTAAGCAATGATTTGGTAAAGGAGAAATTGAAAGGGTTTAGGAGTGGAGGACGGTACTTTGCAAGGTAGATTTATTCCGTCCATAATCAGTGCAATTGTGTCAATATGGTAATTGATTTGGTGTCTTAGTTGGTAAGTATTATGAAATGTGATTTAATATATAATTATGTTAACTTTAGTTTTATATATAATATAATAAAACACAATTATATTTTAAAGCAATTTAAAGAATTAAATTAATTAAATGTTTTATTTATTTACCAGTGTGTTGCAAAATGATACTTACCAATTATGTGTAGCCTATTTACCAAATATTTTATACCGGGATTACCAATGGACACTGAAGTCTATTTACCAATGGGCAATATATCCTATTTACCAAGTTTTGTGTACCGGGTTTACCAATGGACTGTATAGCCTACTTACCATGTTTTTGGTATTTAGCTTACCACGGGTGTCATGAGCAAACTTACCACGTTTTCAGTATCTGACTTACCAATGTCTTCATTATTATAGTTACCAAGTTTTTGTATTTCGCTTACCAAGTGTTTCCAATGAATATGATGTACACACATCAATAAAGTCGAAATCTCTTTAAAAAAATGCAGAGGAACGGTCACACAGACTGTGAAGGATTAGCGTCCTGAAACCATCCATGTAACTCTGATCAATACAGACTTGATGGACGGTCTTGGGACGGTCCACTGGAGTGGACCGTCCCTTTCTTACCAGGACCGTCCAGACAAAAAACATTTGGTCAGGGACGGTGAGGAACAACTTACCAATTTCAATGTATACGACTTACCAAGTGTAATGTAAACGACTTACCAAGTTCAATGTATATGTTTTACCAAGTTCAATATATATGACTTACCAAGTCCTTAATATTTACCTTACTAAGTTCAATGTAAATGACTTACCAAGCTCTATGTTTATGATTTACCAAGGTTAACGTATATGACTTACCAAATTTTTAATATTTATCTTACCAAGTTCAATGTATATGACTTACCAAGCTCTATGTCGTCTCCTGATTTGAATTAATTAGAACAATTAGCTTTTTTAATTACTTTGGTAAAGAAATGGTAGGGTCTATTATTGGAGTCAAAAGAGGGGATGGGGTGCAAACTCAACAAAAAAATGGGTATGGGGCATTTACTCTAAGAAAGTTTGATTTTTGGGGACTGGGCCCTTATTTTCCCAAATTTTTTTTTATGATGAGCTCAATCATTTTGGCCCAAATACCCTTGTTTGATGCCTTAACCCAAATTATTAAATTTTGGCCCAATATAGAGGCCCAACGTTTTTTTAAATCCATGGTTAAATTTAAATTAAAAAAAAAACACATTAAATAAATTTTCATCGGGGGGAATGCATATGCATATTCATGTAGATTTAAATTCATTCATATCTTGACGTTGCTCGAAACATGTTCTAACACTAACCTCTTTGTTGACGTTAGATGGCCGAACCCAACACGAACATGATCAATCTAATGATGAAACTAACTAACGCGTATCTTGAGTCACAACAACATGCCAATTACTTCAAGACTCGGGTACAGCAACTCGAGGCTAACATGGCCCATCTCGGCCATCTTAGGGAAGCTGACCTCCAACACTTTCTGAATTTGAGAGCTGCCGATCAAGGTCGCATAAAGGACTTAGAAACTCAAGTGCACAAACTCACTGAACGAAGCGATGCGATTATAGACCAAATCAAGGACCTAGGGATGGACCTGCTCGACCTCACGGATATCGTGGTGCCATACAGTCCTGTGGAGGACCATTTGATGGGGCCACGAAGCCCAAAACCCGCAGTTGGAAGCCCAACCCTAAGCCCTGTGGAGAGCCATTTGAAGGGACTACAAGGACCAGCTCCGGAAGCCGTCGATCCACCGATCCCAGTGCCTTGTGGACCTTTGGGCACTGACCAAGTCTCGGATGGGGACGATCCCATCAAGGATGCACCTACCTATCCACTCTAGACTTAGAAAGCCATACTGATGCACTATTATTAGTATTTCCCTTTAGACTATTGCCAGCACTACTATTTCCGTTTCAAATGCTTGTAATCAAATAAATGTTTCTCGTGAGTAATAAATTTACGAGCATTTGTTTTATATACAAATATACTATTCCTTACATTTTATTATAACTACCATCCTTAATTTACCTTGTTGAGACTCAATCAAATAAAGGAACAAGGTAATAATAAATAAACAACATATGCAGATGTAATAAGGAGATAACAACCAAACAAAAATACAACTGTTAAAAAAAAATAGTACACTAAGTTCCAACAACCTCTACTAACAGATCCTAATGGATTGATACCTGTTAGTACCATTCTTTAATTAATAAAAAAATTCCTTACGAGCATTTATAAATATATATCTATTTAAATTATCCTTTATACCTTATCACGGCTCAGTCCCACAACGATGCAAGTATTGTTGGGCAACCAACACACATATAGATGCGATAAGGAGGTAACAATGAATCCAGAACATCTCGAACCATAAACTAAGGCAGAACAATTAAACCATCTTTCTAAAATAGCAACAAACGACTAACGCAGGTCAAACACGTAACTTGGCAATAACACAACGGAAATGTAAACTATGAATCCCAGTTAGCAGAAACATCCTCATAAGGATGAAACTAAACAAAATACGTCTTATGCGAAACCTAAATGAAAATGCGAATACAAAAGAAAACATCACTGATCGGGAGGCGGGAACTGCCGACGCATGTAGTCGTCCATCTGCCGCACATAGGCATACATGTCGGACATAGTGGTCTGCTGCTGAGCCTGCCTCGTAGCAAATGAGTCCATACGGGCCTGGTAGAAGTCCAATCTAGCGTCTAAGGCATCATAATGAGCCTGCCCAGCTGCAAACCCGGAATCCATACCGACCCGCATCTCCTGCATCATCTGCAGCATCTGAGTCATCTCCTGGCCCTGAGGCGCCACTGCAGGAGGTGGAACTACTGGAGGAGGGGGTGGCTGCTCCGGAGGTACGACTAGAATCAAGCCGCCATCATCAGGCTGCGGGCGAAGTACAGCCCGGGGAACTCCACGACGTAAGGCGCTACACCGGGCAGCGTAAGTCGGGATACGGTAGCAACCACCTGCTACTAAATCGTACGGATCTGTCTCCGGTGTCGTGCGAATCCCCTGCGCCGCGCACAAGACACAAATGAGGTGAATATGGGTAATCACCCTACTCCCTCGTCCTCTCCGCATACCTCTCAAATTGTCCTCAATACAAGCTCCCACATTCACCCTACCGCCTCGCACGATAAAGCAAATGGTCTCATAGACGTGATCCAGGACGATATGGTTCCGGGTAATCGGCCGGACGCGCCCTAACCATATCTGGGTGAGCTCTCGCCAAGGGGAGTCCATCGTCGTCAAACGCAGCTCATGATCGTGCTCGAGCTGAGGAGCCACCACGGTGCATAAGACGTCCCACGCAGGAGCAAGAACACGGCCTGGCCCTCAGGCCGTGGGCGGAATGCGCCATCGTCAGGCAAACCGAAATAGACATTGATCGCCCGAGCACTGAAATCGAGATAGCGACCACGAACCCATACTCGAGATAATTCATCACCCTCCCCAAGACCGCCAATGTTGGCGATAACCTCCATAGCCAGATAACCAGAGGCAACGCCCTCGGGATGACGTGCAAGTCCAGTCCACTGCAAGTACTCCAAGACCGCACTGACCCTATCATCGCCCAAATGATCAGGATATATGCCTCTCTCGGGGACATAAGCCCTGTTTCGACGAAGCTCGTCCAAATAAAAGTCCTGGGCGGCTTTCGTCCTAAAACGAAACCTGTCATGCCAGTGAGGACGCACCTCGTCAGGGAGACCCCTGAGTCTCGGGCCCCGCTGCTCCTCGTCCTCCTCGGACTCGCTCTCATCAGAATCAGGCATCACCGGAACGGCAGTGCTAGGGCCAGCCTCATCGCGCTGAGTAACCCGTCTCCTGGTCCTTGGAGGACACATGAGAGACGCCAAAACAATCCACAAAAAGAGCAACATCCTGCAAATTATCCCATACCAATTATAAGACTAAATTCCACACAAAACTCAAGTAGAAATACGTAAGGGGCAACAATATAGACTTCCAACGTGAGTATTCCATAAGAACATCAAGTCCTATCGTTCGCTAAGACATACCGGAAGGTAATCTAGACTAGGGGTGGAAAAATACGGTACACCGAAATGCCGATACCGATACCGTACCGTACCGAAATTTTCGGTATGGATAAAAACCATACCGATACCGATACCGAATATTTCGGTATACCGAAAATCGGTATACCGAAAATTTTCGGTATACCGAAAATTTCGGTATCATTTAATAGATACCGTTACCATACCGAAAATTATATCATACCAAATTTTCGGTTTTTGCCGAAAATACCGAAAAATTGACAATACCGAAATCGTTTACATACCGTTACAAATCGGCATACCGACCACACCGAAAAAGGGCATACCGAACCATACCGAAACTTGCCCTTCAAAGTTTCAAATGTCTTAACACATTAATAAACATTAATATTCAAAACAATTATTGGAAATAAAACTTCAATTTGGATCTTCATCTCCACCTCTTCTTTGAGCCAAAAAGCTGTTCAATATGCAAAGACAAAATCAATCAATGTATTAGTAAATAGGGATTTTATACTAATCCATAATGTTAAAAGAGATATGGGACACCAAGAAATATTAGAAAGAGATGTAACCTCCTACCCAATGCCATATGTCCATAACATATCCAAAAATCAATTATGTGGAAACTGGAAAGCATATAAACAAGTATGCAAAGCAGAATCAATATAGCTAATTAAATAGAAGGGATTAAAAATAATATTTGCATGGCTACTGTAAGTAGAAAACGAGAATTAATTATATTGTGCATCTGTAGTGGTCATTAATTTATAGTATATCTTGAGTAAACATGTTATATTTACGGGAGAGACACACAAGAGCCGCACAGAGTTTACGGGAGAGGCACACTAGGGCACAACACAACCCTGGAATGAACGAATTGAGACTTGAGAGTTGAATTGTTAGTTGGACTGCTTAGAAAATGAGTTTGGGCTTTTAGGTTTGGTCTTTAAAGGTGGGCTTTATTAATGGGTTGATGAAGAATATTAATAATTTAGAATAATATTGAAATTAATTTTTCGGTATATCGGTATACCGAAATACCGAAAATTCCATAAGCTTCATACCGTTGCCGTACCGAATTTTTCGGCATACCTATATTTCGGCATACCTAAATTTCGGTATACCTAAATTTCGATATTTTTCGGTAATTTTCGATACGGCACGCTCGGTATACCGAGTTTTCGGTAAATTTTTCCACCCCTAATCTAGACAAAGGATATGCTCAAGCTAATTCCAAACCCTTTGTGGCATTTCGTCGAACACGTTATGTGCGCAATAAACCGAATTCTAAGTTACTAACAAACGCATGGAAGTTGCCACAAAACGAAATGATCGCTCAAATAACAACTTATCATTTCCGTACGGCACCAAACAAAAAAAAATGAGCTAATAATCACACCCCAATACCAACCAAAAATCAAAAACTTCATAGTCTTTCTAAAGATTTAAATCCAACAAGAATTTGCCAAAAACATAAACACATTGTGGCATAAATACAAGCAAGGCAACAAGAGTAACATCAGTTACCACATATACTTGCTAATTTGCACAAATCAAGCCTAAAAATAACAAGCCCCCAATTTTTGTACATAAACCCTAATTCCTAAATCCCTTCACAAATCAAGTCGTTCAAAGCATAAAAATTGAAATTGATAACTAAAAGTAGTAGGTGCATACCTTACAAATCAAAATCGAAGCCGGCACCGGGAGAAGTTGGGACTGAGAGGGCGAATTTGAGAGAAAATGTGAAGTGGTCTCGGATGGGAAATGGGGGAAGTGGCTCGCGCGGAGCGCGAGCCCTATTTTTTTTTTCGAACAGATGCGCCCGCGCGGTCGCCGAGCGCTGAGGCCTCATACCGCGCGGACACCGCGCGGGTCACGGAGGAGGTTTTATTTTTATTTTTTCGATTCTGCTTAATCTCTTTTACTTTACACCACTCACTTAACCCGAGCGTACATTGATAATGAGGTACGACGACATGGGGTATCACCCGACATCATTCCTGACAAAGATAGTAGAATTGCCTCGCATTTTCTTTTTGCAAGGCTACAGAAAACCCCCGGGGCGAAAATACATAGGACAGTATGAAATCCTGGAAAGAGTGGAAAATCGCTTATCGACTAGCGTTGCCACCACAATTTGCTCGTGTTCACGATATATTCCACGTCTCCCAATTGAAGGAGTACGCACACGATCCAACCCATATGCTCCAACCGGAAGTAATTGAATTTGAGGATGACTTGAGGTACAAGGAAATTCCGATACGAATACTAGACGTGAAGGAGAGGATAACATGAAATAAGACCGTGAGAATGGTCAAGGTGCTTTGGTCTAACCACGAAGCCGAGACGACAACATGGGAATTAGAGGCGGATATGAAGGAGCGTTATCCGACCCTTTTCCAAAAGATGCAACCACAGTTATGGGGACATAATTGTAGTCTTAAGAGGGGGAGGATGTAACGGCCCGAATATTTCCGGATAT
This sequence comes from Hygrophila difformis, assembly GCA_030278955.1. Lineage (NCBI taxonomy): Eukaryota > Viridiplantae > Streptophyta > Magnoliopsida > Lamiales > Acanthaceae > Hygrophila > Hygrophila difformis. The sequence goes on from JAOANR010000012.1 coordinate 6,161,178, forward strand.
TTTTGTCCGAGTATTTTGTACCCCAAATAAACAAATTCCAATTGTTCTGAACTACGTAATGACTTGATCCCTTCACGGGGTACGTAGGCAACTTGGAAATTTCAATTCTGGGTTCAGTCAAATAATAACAAACAACAACACACAATAATACAATCGCTGAATCAAACAATTCCCGAACTCGCGAGATGATAAAGCACAACTTTGAGGACGAAGTTGATTCTTAAGGGGGGGTAGATTGTAATACCCGTTAATTTTAGGATATAAAATAAGAAGTTAATCCGATGAGAAAAGAAGTCTTGTTTCCGAGAAACCGTAAAATCGAAAATGTACGGAAGTCGAAAGAAAACCCAAGACTGACGGACTTAAGATTTCAAACATGAAATCAATTTAAGTCGGAATAAAATTAGGGTAGGAATCACAATCCGAAAAGGTCCCGGAAAGTCGAGCCGAAAACACGAAAGGATAGAAACCCGAAAGAGAGGAGGAAAAGACCCGACGGATCGGATCGCACGGACCCGCCCGGACCGAGGTCCTGGCGGAGGCCGCGCGCTGGCCGCGCAGTGTTTGGCCTACCAGCGCGCCACCACCGCGTGGCACCACAGAATCCGGCCATTCACGCGTTTTCGGCGATTTCTTGCCAAAATTACAACACCCGACGATGGAAAGTAGATTTTGGACGGGGGAAGGACTAAGGAGTATTAGGACGACCTAGGGTTAATCTCCACCTCATTTGTCAGCCTCCCAAACCTCCTCTACTCTCTCAAACTCTCCCAAAGCCAAAACACCCTTCCGACGAACTTCCGACGAACTTCCGGCGACTCCCGGCGACCAACGACGACCAACGACGACCGTAGGAACGTGTAGATCAAGGTTTACATCCCTTAGATCATTGGTGAGGAGTACTCATATTCCTTTTCTCATTTTTATCTCCAATCCTTAATCTAACTTTCGAATATTGGACTCGTAAACACGTTCGTGACCGAAGGAGGAAGAGAACGTGGGCAAGGATCCGTTTGTAGTAGCGTTGAACGAGCCGAGCGACCCTAGGACGACTCAAGAACACCATTACTGTAAGTTGATGCCTTTCATATCAATACGGGTGCCTTAAGGGCGTCCGATTTAGTCACGTTGTAACGAAACGTAAAAACCGAACCTAAAAACCCTATCTTGCGCAATTTCTGAAATCCGATTAAAACTCATATTTCGAGAATCCAATCCGAGAAACTCAAAACTAGACTTTTGTTCCTAACACATTAATCTATGTTGTGTAAAAATTTCAGCCATTTTCATCAAAGTTTGCTACCCCAAAACGATCGGAACATAAACTGCCTTGAAAAACGTTTTCGAAAATTTGACAGTGTTGATGTCCGAACTTGATGAGCCCATTTCTATAATTTCTATTCCGAATCGATCTTTGCAATCTAAATAAAAGTTGTAGATAATTATGTCTAGTATGTGCATATAAAATTTCAGAATTTTTGGAGTCCATTTGATATGTCAAAACGCCGATTTCCTAAACTATGGTAATCCTGAATCCTGACAGTGTACATGTTGAGCAATAAACTCGATTTTTGACATGTTTTCTCAACTTATTTTGAAATCGTTAAAACACGAAAGTTGTTCGTTAGGGTGTTTTTGATATACCGTGAAAATTTCAGAATTTTTGGACTTGAGATGAATTTTTAAATTAAAAAGGCGTAAACTGTGACGCCAAATGATTTTAAATCGAAGAGATTTTGAAATTTCGAAACAAACGGTCGAGACCTTGAAATACGATACATCTATACTTTTGAAAAATCCCGTTACACTAAATTGAAACATATGAGATACTTGGAGGAGGGTGAGTGCTCTGCAGGGTGCCCCTTTAGCCTTTCTCTTCGGGCCTATAATGGACGAGAGAAATTAGATGAGATATTACGCCAAACGGCGGGAGATACATGGCCTACACCCTCGGGATTATCCATATGGATTTCCCCGAGGCTCCGGAGTGTTTGGTGTATGGCAGATACGGCTGCGGACGCCGGATGACCGGCTACACTTGATGAGATTGCGATGCAATCGTGAGATACTTGGAAATACTTGAGATACTTGAAATACGAAACGGCTGCGGCCGCCGGATGACCGGCTATACTAAATATTGAGAAACGGGATGTAACGGGAAAAATTAAAAGATTTAATACTTTTTATGTATTTATTTATTTATTCTTGTCTTTAAATTTTGCATTTAAATTCATGCCTTAAGTTTTATAACATGTTAAGTTATCATTATAAATTTAATGCATGTTCAAGTGTACGACTAAATTATTTATTTTTAAATTGGTAAATGGAATACTTTTGTATGCATGCCTAGGAGTAAAACTTAATTATTTAATTAAACCCTTTATTGCTATGTTAGGATCGACTTACTCAGTATTTATATACTGAAAAAATTGTTGTTTTTCTTTTTCTTTCAGAGTACGGAGATAATGCATAGCATGTGCATTGGGGGATGGAATTATTAGACATTGTTTGATCGTTTTGTTATGGCACTTGCATATTGGGCATGTAAATCCCGAGTTTTGGCCATGTCGGCCCACTTTACATTTTCCGTTGCGATATATTATTATTACTACTATATGTGTGGATGATACTTATTATTATTTTTAAATAAATTCCGGACTTGTTTTTAAATCTCATTGCAATACCCATAGCCTTGCATCTCTTTAGCAAGCTCGGAGAATCCGTGTCTTGCTAGGGAGGTGTGGCGGTGACATCCCGGCCTGGGTTATCAAATCTGAGGTGTTACAAGTTGGTATCAGAGCCCGGAATATTTTAAAACTACTATTATTACTTTTAAACCATTATTTTAAACTAAGTATTATTTTTAAATTTATTTTTAGACTACTAGTATAATTATTTTCTTAGCCCAAAATTTTCTATCTACTTAGTATAATATTTTGAGCCTAAAAGATTAATTACCTTGACCCAAAATTTTTTGGGAAAACCCTAGCCCAGTACCCATCCCCAAAGATAATATAGAGTCAAAGCCCTACATTTTAAATCTTTAGACTTTAGGCCCTATCAATTAAGAAACTTAAACAAAAAAAAATCAACATAGTTAATTAAGCCAAAATGAGAAAATACTGAAATGCCCTTGCTTGAGAAAATACCCAAATACCCCCAAATATCCTTCCTCCGCAATATTACACTTACCAAGTTTTTTGTATTTAGCTTACCAAGTTCTTCATATTATACTTACCAAGTTTTTGTTGTTTACCTTACCAAAGGTTACAATACAACACTTACCAATGTTTTGGTATTTGGCTTACCAAGTTTTTCAATATATATTACACTTGCCAAGTTTTTGTATTTGCCTTACCTTGGTTTCAATATTATTCTTACCAAGTTTTATGTATTTGGATTACCAAGGCTATCATAATTACTCTTACCTACTCTTACCAGGTGTTTTGTTTTTGGCTTACCAAGTGATTCAATATTGCACTTACTAAGTTTTTTGTATTTCGCTTACCAAGGTTTCAATATTACACTTACCAAGTTCTTTGTATTCGGCTTACCCAGGGTTTCTATAGTACACTTACCAAGTTGTTTGTATTAGGTTTACTAAGTTCATTATTACACTTACCAAGTTCTTTGTACACAGTTTACCACATTGACAAAGTCGTTTTTTTACACGGTCATTGAAACGTACAGTGTGAACCATCCAAACCTCGTGAGTACCTCTCTGAAGGAAGCAGTGACCAGCTCACGGTCACCGGACGGCGCGCGGACCGTCCATCCCACCGCGGTATCAGAATCGAAACCACTGGATGGTCCAGCTCACGGTTACCAAGGGTTTCAATATTCGACTTACCAATTTTTAGGTACATATTTACCAAGTTTCAATATTGCGCTTACCAAGTTTTAGTTTCATGCTTACCAAATGTATCATAATCTGACTTACCAAATGCTACTAGGCTTACCAAGTGATTCAATATTACACATTTCAATTTTTTATTTTTTTTACACTTACCAAGTTTATCAAAACTAGACTTACCCACTTTTGGTAAACCATATCACTACGTAGGTAAGTGACATAAAAATTTTCACGATTGATTCTTCCATTCATTGCTGAAATTTTAAAAAGTTCACCAAAAACTTGGTATAACAATATCATTACGTTGGTAAGTGACATAAAAAGTACTTGGTAAACCATATCACTATGTTGGTAAGAGACTTACAAAAACCTGGTAAACCCTAAACCACGCATCAATATGCTGGAGAGAGATATACAAAAACCTGGTAATCTAAATTACTATGTTGGTAAATCAAATACAAGTTACTTGGTAAATCATCTATCATTAATTGGTAAGAGACATAACAAGATAGTGGTAATTTTATCCCGTTGAGGGTTTATGATGGAAAATGATTGCCATTATTACGATTAAATGATTTATGCATTGTTCCTATTATGTCAATGAAAGCATCTGCGTACTAAGTGTGTGTATATACTTGAAATAAGTATCTACGTGGATGTGTCACATTGCATTCCTTAAGATAATAGTCAATGTTTCCGTAGTAATGTTCCACGTTTGTAATCAAGGTGCTCGTTTTAATATTCAATCGTACCTTATCGGATGTCACGTTGCATTCCTTCAGATAATAGTGTATGTACCCATAGTAATGCTCGACGTTTGTGTTCGTTTCTTCATCCAATGGTACCTTATCGGATGTCACGATGCATTCCTTAAGGGAATAGTCTATGTACCCGTAGTAATGTTCCACGTTTGTAATTAAGGTGTTCGTTTCTTCATCCAATCGTACCTTAGGGGATGTCACGTTGAATTCCTTAAGATAATAATGTATGTACCCGTAGTAATGTTCGGCGTTTGTTATTAAGGTGTTCGTTTCTTCATCCAATGATACCTGATGGGATGCCGCGTTGCATTTCTTAAGGGAATAGTCTATTCCCGTACAGTTTTTTTGACGATGTATCGTTACGTTGTAAGCTCTTTTTGAAGGTATATCTCATGGTTTGGTAGTTAACGCCGTACACGAATGCAAAAGTGAATATGTTTTAACTTGGTAACTAACACTTCATGAACATGCTAACCTGGAATAATTATATATGGTCAAGGTGGGTTGAATGCGCATGGTAAATCCTAAGCAATGATTTGGTAAAGGAGAAATTGAAAGGGTTTAGGAGTGGAGGACGGTACTTTGCAAGGTAGATTTATTCCGTCCATAATCAGTGCAATTGTGTCAATATGGTAATTGATTTGGTGTCTTAGTTGGTAAGTATTATGAAATGTGATTTAATATATAATTATGTTAACTTTAGTTTTATATATAATATAATAAAACACAATTATATTTTAAAGCAATTTAAAGAATTAAATTAATTAAATGTTTTATTTATTTACCAGTGTGTTGCAAAATGATACTTACCAATTATGTGTAGCCTATTTACCAAATATTTTATACCGGGATTACCAATGGACACTGAAGTCTATTTACCAATGGGCAATATATCCTATTTACCAAGTTTTGTGTACCGGGTTTACCAATGGACTGTATAGCCTACTTACCATGTTTTTGGTATTTAGCTTACCACGGGTGTCATGAGCAAACTTACCACGTTTTCAGTATCTGACTTACCAATGTCTTCATTATTATAGTTACCAAGTTTTTGTATTTCGCTTACCAAGTGTTTCCAATGAATATGATGTACACACATCAATAAAGTCGAAATCTCTTTAAAAAAATGCAGAGGAACGGTCACACAGACTGTGAAGGATTAGCGTCCTGAAACCATCCATGTAACTCTGATCAATACAGACTTGATGGACGGTCTTGGGACGGTCCACTGGAGTGGACCGTCCCTTTCTTACCAGGACCGTCCAGACAAAAAACATTTGGTCAGGGACGGTGAGGAACAACTTACCAATTTCAATGTATACGACTTACCAAGTGTAATGTAAACGACTTACCAAGTTCAATGTATATGTTTTACCAAGTTCAATATATATGACTTACCAAGTCCTTAATATTTACCTTACTAAGTTCAATGTAAATGACTTACCAAGCTCTATGTTTATGATTTACCAAGGTTAACGTATATGACTTACCAAATTTTTAATATTTATCTTACCAAGTTCAATGTATATGACTTACCAAGCTCTATGTCGTCTCCTGATTTGAATTAATTAGAACAATTAGCTTTTTTAATTACTTTGGTAAAGAAATGGTAGGGTCTATTATTGGAGTCAAAAGAGGGGATGGGGTGCAAACTCAACAAAAAAATGGGTATGGGGCATTTACTCTAAGAAAGTTTGATTTTTGGGGACTGGGCCCTTATTTTCCCAAATTTTTTTTTATGATGAGCTCAATCATTTTGGCCCAAATACCCTTGTTTGATGCCTTAACCCAAATTATTAAATTTTGGCCCAATATAGAGGCCCAACGTTTTTTTTAAATCCATGGTTAAATTTAAATTAAAAAAAAACACATTAAATAAATTTTCATCGGGGGGAATGCATATGCATATTCATGTAGATTTAAATTCATTCATATCTTGACGTTGCTCGAAACATGTTCTAACACTAACCTCTTTGTTGACGTTAGATGGCCGAACCCAACACGAACATGATCAATCTAATGATGAAACTGACTAACGCGTACCTTGAGTCACAACAACATGTCAATTACTTCAAGACTCGGGTACAGCAACTCGAGGCTAACATGGCCCATCTCGGGCATCTTAGGGAAGCTGACCTCCAACACTTTCTGAATTCGAGAGCTGCCGATCAAGGTCGCATAAAGGACTTAGAAACTCAAGTGCACAAACTCACTGAACGGAGCGATGCGATTATAGACCAAATCAAGGACCTAGGGATGGACCTGCTCGACCTCATGGATATTGTGGTGCCATACAGTCCTGTGGAGGACCATTTGATGGGGCCACGAAGCCCAAAACCCGCAGTTGGAAGCCCAACCCTAAGCCCTGTGGAGAGCCATTTGAAGGGACTACAAGGACCAGCTCCGGAAGCCGTCGATCCACCGATCCCAGTGCCTTGTGGACCTTTGGGCACTGACCAAGTCTCGGATGGGGACGATCCCATCAAGGATGCACCTACCTATCCACTCTAGACTTAGAAAGCCATACCGATGCACTATTATTAGTATTTCCCTTTAGACTATTACCAGCACTACTATTTCCATTTCAAATGCTTGTAATCAAATAAATGTTTCTCGTGAGTAATAAATTTACGAGCATTTGTTTTATATACAAATATACTATTCCTTACATTTTATTATAATTACCATCCTTGATTTACCTTGTTGAGACTCAATCAAATAAAGGAACAACGTAATAATAAATAAACAACATATGCAGATGTAATAAGGAGATAACAACCAAACAAAAATACAACTGATAAAAAAAAATAGTACACTAAGTTCCAACAACCTCTACTAACAGATCCTAATGGATTGACACCTGTTAGTACCATTCTTTATTTAATAAAAAAAAAATTCCTTACGAGCATTTATAAATATATATCTATTTAAATTATCCTTTATACCTTATCACGGCTCAGTCCCACAATGATGCAAGTATTGTTGGGCAACCCACACACATATAGATGCGATAAGGAGGTAACAATGAATCCAGAACATCTCGAACCATAAACTAAGGCAGAACAATTAAACCATCTTTCTAAAACAGCAACAAACGACTAACGCAGGTCAAACACGTAACTAGGCAATAACACAACGGAAATGTAAACTTTGAATCCCAGTTAGCAGAAACATCCTCATAAGGATGAAACTAAACAAAATACGTCTTATGCGAAACCTAAATGAAAATGCGAATACAAAAGAAAACATCACTGATCGGGAGGCGGGAACTGCCGAGGCATGTAGTCGTCCATCTGCCGCACATAATCATACATGTCGGACATAGTGGCCTGCTGCTGAGCCTGCCTCGTAGCAAATGAGTCCATACGGGCCTGGTAGAAGTCCAATCTAGCGTCTAAGGCATCATAATGAGCCTGCCCAGCTGCAAACCCGGAATCCATACCGACCCGCATCTCCTGCATCATCTGCAGCATCTGAGTCATCTCCTGGCCCTGAGGCGCCACTGCAGGAGGTGGAACTACTAGAGGAGGGGGTGGCTGCTCCGGAGGTACGACTACAATCAAGCCGCCATCATCAGGCTGCGGGCGAAGTACAGCCCGGGGAACTCCACGACGTAAGGCGCTACACCGGGCAGCGTAAGTCGGGATACGGTAGCAACCACCTGCTACTAAATCGTACGAATCCCCTGCGCCGCGCACAAGACACAAATGAGGTGAATATGGGTAATCACCCTACTCCCTCGTCCTCTCCGCATACCTCTCAAATTGTCCTCAATACAAGCTCCCACATTCACCCTACCGCCTCGCACGATAAAGCAAATGGTCTCATAGACGTGATCCAGGACGATATGGTTCCGGGTAATCGGCCGGACACGCCCTAACCATATCTGGGTGAGCTCTCGCCAAGGGGAGTCCATCATCGTCAAACGCAGCTCATGATCGTGCTCGAGCTGAGGAGCCACCACGGTGCATAAGACGTCCCACGTAGGAGCAAGAACACGGCCCTCAGGCTATGGGCGGAATGCGCCATCGTCAGGCAAACCGAAATAGACATTGATCGCCCGAGCACTGAAATCGAGATAGCGACCACGAACCCATACTCGAGATAAGTCATCACCCTCCCCAAGACCGCCAATGTTGGCGATAACCTCCATAGCCAGATAACCGGAGGCAACGCCCTCGGGATGACGTGCAAGTCCAGTCCACTGCAAGTACTCCAAGACCGCACTGACCCTATCATCGCCCAAATGATCAGGATATATGCCTCTCTCAGGGACATAAGCCCTGTTTCGACGAAGCTCGTCGAAATAAAAGTCCTGGGCGGCTTTCGTCCTAAAATGAAACCTGTCATGCCGGTGAGGACGCACCTCGTCAGGGAGACCCCTGAGTCTCGAGCCCCGCTGCTCCTCGTCCTCCTCGGACTCGCTCTCATCAGAATCAGGCATCACCGGAGCGGCAGTGCTAGGGCCAGCCTCATCGCACTGAGTAACCCGTCTCCTGGTCCTTGGAGGACACATGAGAGACGCCAAAACAACCCACAAAAAGAGCAACATCCTGCAAATTATCCAATACCAATTATAAGACAATTCCACACAAAACTCAAGTAGAAATACGTAAGGGGCAACAATATAGACTTCCAACGTGAGTATTCCATAAGAACATCAAGTCCTATCGTTCGCTAAGACAAACCGGAAGGTAATCTAGACAAAGGATATGCTCAAGCTAATTCAAAACCCTTTGTGGCATTTCGTCGAACACGTTATGTGCGCAATAAACCGAATTCTAAGTTACTAACAAACGCATGGAAGTTGCCACAAAACGAAACGATCGCTCAAATAGCAACTTATCATTTCCGTACGGCACCAAACAACAAAAAATGAGCTAATAATCACACCCCAATACCAACCAAAAATCAAAAACTTCATAGTCTTTCTAAAGATTTAAATCCAACAAGAATTTGCCAAAAACATAAACACATTGTGGCATAAATACAAGCAAGGCAACAAGAGTAACATCAATTACCACATATACTTGCTAATTTGCACAAATCAAGCCTAAAAATAACAAACCCCCAATTTTTGTACATAAACCCTAATTCCTAAATCCCTTCACAAATCAAGTCGTTCAAAGCATAAAAATTGAAATTGATAACTAAAAGTAGTAGGTGCATACCATACAAATCAAAATCGAAGCCGGCACCGGGAGAAGTTGGGACTGAGAGGGCGAATTTGAGAGAAAATGTGAAGTGGTCTCGGATGGGAAATGGGGAAAGTGGCTCGCGCGGAGCGCGAGCCCTATTTTTTTCGAACAGATGCGCCCGCGCGGTCGCCGCGCGCTGAGGCCTCATACCGCGCGGACACCGCGCGGGTCACGGAGGAGGTTTTATTTTTTTTTTCGATTCTGCTTAATCTCTTTTACTTTACACCACTCACTTAACCCGAGCGTACATTGATAATGAGGTACGACGACATGGGGTATCACCCGACATCATTCCTGACAAAGATAGTAGAATTGCCTCGCATTTTCTTTTTGCAAGACTACAGAAAACCCTCGGGACGAAAATACATAGGACCGTTTGAAATCCTGGAAAGAGTGGAAAATCGCTTATCGACTAGCGTTGCCACCACAATTTGCTCGTGTTCACGATGTATTACACGTCTCCCAATTGAAAGAGTACGCACACGATCCAACCCATATGCTCCAACCGGAAGAAATTGAATTTGAGGATGACTTGAGGTACGAGGAAATTCCGATACGAATACTAGACGTGAAGGAGAGGGTAACACGAAATAAGACCGTGCGAATGGTCAAGGTGCTTTGGTCTAACCACGAAGCCGAGACGGCAACCTGGGAATTAGAGGCGGATATGAAGGAGCGTTACCCGACCCTTTTCGAAAAGATGCAACCACGGTTATGGGGAAATAATTGTAGTCTTAAGAGGGGGAGGATGTAACGGCCCGAATATTTCCGGATATTTTTGTCCGACTATTTTTTTTACCCCAAATAAACAAATTCCAATTGTTCTGAACTACGTAATGACTTGATCCCTTCACGGGGTACGTAGGCAACTTGGAAATTTCAATTCTGGGTTCAGCCAAATAATAACAAACAACAACACACAATAATACAATCGCTGAATCAAACAATTCCCGAACTCGCGAGATGATAAAGCACAACTTCGAGGACGAAGTTGATTCTTAAGGGTGGTAGATTGTAATACCCGTTAATTTTAGGATATAAAATAAGAAGTTAATCCGATGAGAAAAGAAGTCTTGTTTCCGAGAAACCGTAAAATCGAAAATGTACGGAAGTCGAAAGAAAACCCAAGACTGACGGACTTAAGATTTCAAACATGAAATCAATTTAAGTCGGAATAAAATTAGGGTAGGAATCACAATCCGAAAAGGTCCCGGAAAGTCGAGCCGAAAACACGAAAGGATAGAAACCCGAAAGAGATGAGGAAAAGACCCGACGGATCGGATCGCCCGGACCGAGGTCCAGGCGGAGGCCACGCGGTGTTTGGCCTACCAGCGCGCCATCACCGCGTGGCACCACAGAATCCGGCCATTCACGCGTTTTCGGTGATTTCTTGCCAAAATTACAACACCCGACGATGGAAAGTAGATTTTGGACGGGGGAAGGACTAAGGAGTATTAGGACGACCTAGGGTTAATCTCCACCTCATTTGTCAGCCTCCCAAACCTCCTCTACTCTCTCAAACTCTCCCAAAGCCAAAACACCCTTCCGACGAACTTCCGACGAACTTCCGGCGACCAACGACGACCGTAGGAACGTGTAGATCAAGGTTTACATCCCTTAGATCATTGGTGAGGAGTACTCATATTCCTTTTCTCGTTTTTATCTCCAATCCTTAATCTAACTTTCGAATATTGGACTCGTAAACACGTTCGTGACCGAAGGAGGAAGAGAACGTGGGCAAGGATCCGTTCGTAGTAGCGTTGAACGAGCCGAGCGACCCTAGGACGACTCAAGAACACCATTACTGTAATTTGATGCCTTTCATATCAATACGGGTGCCTTAAGGGCGTCCGATTTAGTCACGTTGTAACGAAACTTAAAAACCGAACCTAAAAACCCTATCTTGCGCAATTTCTGAAATCCGATTAAAACTCATATTTCGAGAATCCAATCCGAGAAACTCAAAACTAGACTTTTGTTCCTAACACATTAATCTACGTTGTGTAAAAATTTCAACAATTTTCATCAACGTTTGCTACCCCAAAACGATCCGAACATAAACTGCCTTGAAAAACGTTTTCAAAAATTTGACAGTGTTGATGTCCATACTTGATGAGCCCGTTTCTATAATTTCTATTCCGAATCGATCTTTGCAATCTAAATGAAAGTTGTAGATAATTTTGTCTAGTATGTGCATATAAAATTTCAGAATTGTTGGAGTCCATTTGATATGTCAAAATGCCGATTTTCTAAACTGTGGTAATCCTGAATCCTGACAGTGTACATGTTGAGCAATAAACTTGATTTTTGACATGTTTTCTCAACTTATTTTGGAATCGTTAAAACACAAACGTTGTTCGTTAGGGTGTTTTTGATATACCTTGAAAATTTTAGAATTTTTGGACTTGAGATGAATTTTTAAATTAAAAAGGCATAAACTGTGACGCCAAATGATTTTAAATCGAAGAGATTTTGAAATTTCGAAACAAACGGTCGAGACCTTGAAATACGATACATCTATACGTTTGAAAAATCCCGTTACACTAAATTGAAACATATGAGATACTTGGCGGAGGGTGAGTGCTCTGCAGGGTGCCCCTTTAGCCTTTCTCTTCGGGCCTATAATGGACGAGAGAAATTAGATGAGATATTACGCCAAACGGCGGGAGATACATGGCCTACACCCTCTGGATTATCCGTATGGATTTCACCGAGGCTCCGGAGTGTTTGGTGTATGGCAGATACGGCTGCGGATGACCGGCTACACTTGATGAGATTGCGATGCAATCGTGAGATACTTGGAAATACTTGAGATACTTGAAATACGAAACGGCTGCGGCCGCCGGATGACCGGCTACACTAGATATTGAGAAACGGGACGTAACGGGAAAAATTAAAAGATTTAATACTTTTATGTATTTTATTTATTCTTGTCTTTAAATTTTGCATTTAAATTCATGCCTTAAGTTTTATAACATGTTATGTTATCATTTATAAATTTAATGCATGTTCAAGTGTACGACTAAATTATTTATTTTTAAATTGGTAAATGGAATATTTTTGTATGCATGCCTAGGAGTAAAACTTAATTATTTAATTAAACCCTTTATTGCTATGTTAGGATCGACCTACTCAGTATTTATATACTGAAAAAATTGTTGTTTTTCTTTTTTTTTTCAGAGTACGGAGATAATGCATAGCATGTGCATTGGGGGATGGAATTATTAGACATTGTTTGATCGTTTTGTTATGGCACTTGCATATCGGGCATGTAAATCCCGAGTTTTGGCCATGTCGGCCCACTTTACATTTTCCGCTGCGATATATTATTATTACTACTATATGTGTGGATGATACTTATTATTATTTTTAAATAAATTCCGGACTTGTTTTTAAATCTCTTTGCAATACCCATAGCCTTGCATCTCTTTAGCAAGCTCGGAGAATCCGTGTCTTGCTAGGGAGGTGTGGCGGTGACATCCCGGCCTGGGTTGTCAAATCCGGGGTGTTACAAGTTGGTATCAGAGCCCGGAATATTTTAAAACTACTATTATTACTTTTAAACCATTATTTTAAACTAAGTTATTTTTTAATTTATTTTTAGACTACTAGTATAATTATTTTCTTAGCCCAAAATTTTCTATCTACTTAGTATAATATTTTGAGCCTAAAAGATTAATTACCTTGACCCAAAATTTTTTTTTTATGATGAGCTCAATCATTTTGGCCCAAATACCCTTGTTTGATGCCTTAACCCAAATTATTAAATTTTGGCCCAATATAGAGGCCCAACTTTTTTTTAAATCCATGGTTAAATTTAAATTAAAAAAAAACACATTAAATAAATTTTTATCGGGGGGAATGCATATGCATATTCATGTAGATTTAAATTCCTGCATATCTTGACGTTGCTCGAAACATGTTCTAACATTAACCTCTTTGTTGACGTTAGATGGCCGAACCCAACACGAACATGATCAATCTAATGATGAAACTGACTAACGCGTACTAACAGATCCTAATGGATTGATACCACGTCTCCCAATTGAAGGAGTACGCACACGATCCAACCCATGTGCTCCAACCGGAAGAAATTGAATTTGAGGATGACTTGAGGTACGAGGAAATTCCGATACGAATACTAGACGTGAAGGAGAGGGTAACACGAAATAAGACTGTGAGGATGGTCAAGGTGCTTTGGTCTAACCACGAAGCCGAGACGGCAACATGGGAATTAGAGGCGGATATGAAGGAGCGTTACCCGACCCTTTTCGAAAAGATGCAACCACGGTTATGGGGAAATAATTGTAGTCTTAAGAGGGGGAGGATGTAACGGCCCGAATATTTCCGGATATTTTTGTCCGACTACGTAATGACTTGATCCCTTCACGGGGTACGTAGGCAACTTGGAAATTTCAATTCTGGGTTCAGCCAAATAATAACAAACAACAACACACAATAATACAATCGCTGAATCAAACAATTCCCGAACTCGCGAGATGATAAAGCACAACTTCGAGGACGAAGTTGATTCTTAAGGGTGGTAGATTGTAATACCCGTTAATTTTAGGATATAAAATAAGAAGTTAATCCGATGAGAAAAGAAGTCTTGTTTCCGAGAAACCGTAAAATCGAAAATGTACGGAAGTCGAAAGAAAACCCAAGACTGACGGACTTAAGATTTCAAACATGAAATCAATTTAAGTCGGAATAAAATTAGGGTAGGAATCACAATCCGAAAAGGTCCCGGAAAGTCGAGCCGAAAACACGAAAGGATAGAAACCCGAAAGAGATGAGGAAAAGACCCGACGGATCGGATCGCCCGGACCCGCCCGGACCGAGGTCCGGGCGGAGGCCACGCGGTGTTTGGCCTACCAGCGCGCCATCACCGCGTGGCACCACAGAATCCGGCCATTCACGCGTTTTCGGTGATTTCTTGCCAAAATTACAACACCCGACGATGGAAAGTAGATTTTGGACGGGGGAAGGACTAAGGAGTATTAGGACGACCTAGGGTTAATCTCCACCTCATTTGTCAGCCTCCCAAACCTCCTCTACTCTCTCAAACTCTCCCAAAGCCAAAACACCCTTCCGACGAACTTCCGACGAACTTCCGGCGACCAACGACGACCGTAGGAACGTGTAGATCAAGGTTTACATCCCTTAGATCATTGGTGAGGAGTACTCATATTCCTTTTCTCGTTTTTATCTCCAATCCTTAATCTAACTTTCGAATATTGGACTCGTAAACACGTTCGTGACCGAAGGAGGAAGAGAACGTGGGCAAGGATCCGTTCGTAGTAGCGTTGAACGAGCCGAGCGACCCTAGGACGACTCAAGAACACCATTACTGTAAGTTGATGCCTTTCATATCAATACGGGTGCCTTAAGGGCGTCCGATTTAGTCACGTTGTAACGAAACTTAAAAACCGAACCTAAAAACCCTATCTTGCGCAATTTCTGAAATCCGATTAAAACTCGTATTTCGAGAATCCAATCCGAGAAACTCAAAACTAGACTTTTGTTCCTAACACATTAATCTACGTTGTGTAAAAATTTCAACAATTTTCATCAACGTTTGCTACCCCAAAACGATCCGAACATAAACTGCCTTGAAAAACGTTTTCAAAAATTTGACAGTGTTGATGTCCATACTTGATGAGCCCGTTTCTATAATTTCTATTCCGAATCGATCTTTGCAATCTAAATGAAAGTTGTAGATAATTATGTCTAGTATGTGCATATAAAATTTCAGAATTTTTGGAGTCCATTTGATATGTCAAAATGCCGATTTTCTAAACTGTGGTAATCCTGAATCCTGACAGTGTACATGTTGAGCAATAAACTTGATTTTTGACATGTTTTCTCAACTTATTTTGGAATCGTTAAAACACAAACGTTGTTCGTTAGGGTGTTTTTGATATACCTTGAAAATTTTAGAATTTTTGGACTTGAGATGAATTTTTAAATTAAAAAGGCATAAACTGTGACGCCAAATGATTTTAAATCGAAGAGATTTTGAAATTTCGAAACAAACGGTCGAGACCTTGAAATACGATACATCTATACGTTTGAAAAATCCCGTTACACTAAATTGAAACATATGAGATACTTGGCGGAGCGTGAGTGCTCTGCAGGGTGCCCCTTTAGCCTTTCTCTTCGGGCCTATAATGGACGAGAGAAATTAGATGAGATATTACGCCAAACGGCGGGAGATACATGGCCTACACCCTCGGGATTATCCGTATGGATTTCACCGAGGCTCCGGAGTGTTTGGTGTATGGCAGATACGGCTGCGGATGACCGGCTACACTTGATGAGATTGCGATGCAATCGTGAGATACTTGGAAATACTTGAGATACTTGAAATACGAAACGGCTGCGGCCGCCGGATGACCGGCTACACTAAATATTGAGAAACGGGACGTAACGGGAAAAATTAAAAGATTTAATACTTTTATGTATTTTATTTATTCTTGTCTTTAAATTTTGCATTTAAATTCATGCCTTAAGTTTTATAACATGTTATGTTATCATTTATAAATTTAATGCATGTTCAAGTGTACGACTAAATTATTTATTTTTAAATTGGTAAATGGAATATTTTTGTATGCATGCCTAGGAGTAAAACTTAATTATTTAATTAAACCCTTTATTGCTATGTTAGGATCGACCTACTCAGTATTTATATACTGAAAAAATTGTTGTTTTTCTTTTTCTTTCAGAGTACGGAGATAATGCATAGCATGTGCATTGGGGGATGGAATTATTAGACATTGTTTGATCGTTTTGTTATGGCACTTGCATATCGGGCATGTAAATCCCGAGTTTTGGCCATGTCGGCCCACTTTACATTTTCCGCTGCGATATATTATTATTACTACTATATGTGTGGATGATACTTATTATTATTTTTAAATAAATTCCGGACTTGTTTTTAAATCTCTTTGCAATACCCATAGCCTTGCATCTCTTTAGCAAGCTCGGAGAATCCGTGTCTTGCTAGGGAGGTGTGGCGGTGACATCCCGGCCTGGGTTGTCAAATCCGGGGTGTTACAAGTTGGTATCAGAGCCCGGAATATTTTAAAACTACTATTATTACTTTTAAACCATTATTTTAAACTAAGTTATTTTTTAATTTATTTTTAGACTACTAGTATAATTATTTTCTTAGCCCAAAATTTTCTATCTACTTAGTATAATATTTTGAGCCTAAAAGATTAATTACCTTGACCCAAAAATTTTTTTTTATGATGAGCTCAATCATTTTGGCCCAAATACCCTTGTTTGATGCCTTAACCCAAATTATTAAATTTTGGCCCAATATAGAGGCCCAACTTTTTTTTAAATCCATGGTTAAATTTAAATTAAAAAAAAACACATTAAATAAATTTTTATCGGGGGGAATGCATATGCATATTCATGTAGATTTAAATTCCTGCATATCTTGACGTTGCTCGAAACATGTTCTAACACTAACCTCTTTGTTGACGTTAGATGGCCGAACCCAACACGAACATGATCAATCTAATGATGAAACTGACTAACGCATACTAACAGATCCTAATGGATTGATACCACGTCTCCCAATTGAAGGAGTACGCACACGATCCAACCCATGTGCTCCAACCGGAAGAAATTGAATTTGAGGATGACTTGAGGTACGAGGAAATTCCGATACGAATACTAGACGTGAAGGAGAGGGTAACACGAAATAAGACTGTGAGGATGGTCAAGGTGCTTTGGTCTAACCACGAAGCCGAGACGGCAACGTGGGAATTAGAGGCGGATATGAAGGAGCGTTACCCGACCCTTTTCCAAAAGATGCAACCACAGTTATGGGGACATAATTGTAGTCTTAAGAGGGGGAGGATGTAACGGCCCGAATATTTCCGGATATTTTTGTCTGAGTATTTTGTACCCCAAATAAACAAATTCCAACTGTTCTGAACTACGTAATGACTTGATCCCTTCACGGGGTACGTAGGCAACTTGGAAATTTCAATTCTGGGTTCAGTCAAATAATAACAAACAACAACACACAATAATACAATCGCTGAATCAAACAATTCCCGAACTCGCGAGATGATAAAGCACAACTTCGAGGACGAAGTTGATTCTTAAGGGGGGTAGATTGTAATACCCGTTAATTTTAGGATATAAAATAAGAAGTTAATCCGATGAGAAAAGAAGTCTTGTTTCCGAGAAACCGTAAAATCAAAAATGTACGGAAGTCGAAAAAAAACCCAAGACTGATGGACTTAAGATTTCAAACATAAAATCAATTTAAGTCGGAATAAAATTAGGGTAGGAATCACAATCCGAAAAGATCCCGGAAAGTCGAGCCGAAAACACGGAAGGATAGAAACCCGAAAGAGAGGAGGAAAAGACCCGACGGATCAGATCGCACGGACCCGCCCGGACCGAGGTGCAGGCGGAGGCCGCACGCTGGCCGCGCGGTGTTTGGCCTACCAGCGCGCCCCCACCGCGTGGCACCACAGAATCCGGCCATTCACGCGTTTTCGGCGATTTCTTGCCAAAATTACAACACCCGACGATGGAAAGTAGATTTTGGACGGGGGAAGGAGTATTAGGACAACCTAGGGTTAATCTCCACCCCATTTGTCAGCCTCCCAAACCTCCTCTACTCTCTCAAACTCTCCCAAAGCCAAAACACCCTTCCGACGAACTTCCGACGAACTTCCGGCGACTCCCGGCGACCAACGACGACCGTAGGAACGTGTAGATCAAGGTTTACATCCCTTAGATCATTGGTGAGGAGTACTCAGATTTTTTTTCTCGTTTTTATCTCCAATCCTTAATCTAACTTTCGAATATTGGTCTCGTAAACACGTTCGTGACCGAAGGAGGAAGAGAACGTGGGCAAGGATCCATTCGTTGTAGCGTTGAACAAGCCGAGCGACCCTAGGACGACTCAAGAACACCATTACTGTAAGTTGATGCCTTTCATATCAATACGGGTGGCTTAGGGGCGTCCGATTTAGTCACGTTGTAACGAAACGTAAAAACCGAACCTAAAAACCCTATCTTGCGCAATTTCTGAAATCCGATTAAAACTCATATTTCTAGAATCCAATCCGAGAAAATCAAAGCAAGACTTTTGTTCCTAACACATTAATCTATGTTGTGTAAAAATTTCAGCCTTTTTCATCAACGTTTGCTACCCCAAAATGATCCGAACATAAACTGCCTTGAAAAACGTTTTCGAAAATCTGACAGTGTTGATGTCCGAACTTGATGAGCCCGTTTCTATATTTTCTAGTCCGAATCGATCTTTGCAATCTAAATGAAAGTTGTAGATAATTATGTCTAGTATGTGAATATAACATTTCAGAATTTTTGGGCTTGAGATGAATTTTTAAATTAAAAAGGCGTAAACTGTGACGCCAAATGATTTTAAATCGAAGAGATTTTGAAATTTCGGATGTTGAGCAATAAAATCAATTTTTGACATGTTTCCACAACTTATTTTGTAATTGTTAAAACATGAAAGTTGTTCGTTAGGGTGTTTTTTATATACCACGAAAATTTCAGAATTTTTGGACTTGAGATGAATATTTAAATTAAAAAGGCGTAAACTGTGACGCCAAATGATTTTAAATCGAAGATATTTTGAAATTTCGAAACAAACGGTCGAGACCTTGAAATACGATACATCTATACTTTTGAAAAATCCCGTTACACTAAATTGAAACATATGAGATACTTGGAGGAGGGTGAGTGCTCTGCAGGGTGCCCCTTTAGCCTTTCTCTTCGGGCCTATAATGGACGAGAGAAATTAGATGAGATATTACGCCAAACGGCGGGAGATACATGGCCTACACCCTCGGGATTATCCGTATGGATTTCCCCGAGGCTCTGGAGTGTTGGTGTATGGCAGATACGGCTGCGGCCGCCGGATGACCGGCTACACTTGACGAGATTGCTATGCAATCGTGAGATACTTGGAAATACTTGAGATACTTGAAATACGAAACGGCTGTTGCCGCCGGATGACCGGCTACACTAAATATTGAGAAACGGGACGTAACGGAAAAAAATTAAAAGATTTAATACTTTTTATGTATTTATTTATTTATTCTTGTCTTTAAATTTTGCATTTAAATTCATGCCTTAAGTTTTATAACATGTTAAGTTATCATTTATAAATTTAATGCATGTTCAAGTGTACGACTAAATTATTTATTTTTAAATTGGTAAATGGAATATTTTTGTATGCATGCCTAGGAGTAAAACTTAATTATTTAATTAAACCTCTTTTTTGCTATGTTAGGATCGACTTACTCAGTATTTATATACTGATAAAATTGTTGTTTTTCTTTTTCTTTCAGAGTACGGAGATAATGCATAGCATGTGCATTGGGGGATGGAATTATTAGACATTGTTTGATCGTTTTGTTATGGCACTTGCATATCGGGCATGTAAATCCCGAGTTTTGGCCATGTCGGCCCACTTTACATTTTCCGCTGCGATATATTATTATTACTACTATATGTGTGGATGATACTTATTATTATTTTTAAATAAATTCCGGACTTGTTTTTAAATCTCTTTGCAATACCCATAGCCTTGCATCTCTTTAGCAAGCTCGGAGAATCCTTGTCTTGCTAGGGAGGTGTGGCGGTGACATCCCGGCCTGGGTTATCAAATCCGGGGTGTTACAGGTCCAGTGCATTGCTGTGGGATTCATCAGCTTTATCAGCGGTCAGTGTCCTCATGGCGATAAAATTTGTCACATACTTTTCTTCATCCTCTTCGAAGACTACTCGGCTCAGATCACCATCGTCTGGATATTGTTCATAACCATCATCATTTTCTTCATGCTCTTATTCTCCTCAATCTTCATCAGAATCAATCTCTTTCCATGTCCTTGGTTCGATCATGACCATTCTTCATTCTCGTTTTGGAGAATCTCGGAGATAGTGGCCTTTCTGCCCACATTTAAAACACGTTACGTCCTTGACGTCCCTTTTAGGCTTTTCCCTATCGTCTTTTCTGTACCAGTAAGGGTCCTTGAAATCTTTGCCCATCTCAAATGCTTTGGGCCTGTTGGGCCTGTCATCCTTTGGGGCATTGGGCTTCCCATATCTATCAGTGGGTTTCGAAAGCTGCTCATTTGACCTAGTCGTCCAATACTTCATGGTATTTGAGATGATCATGGATTTGACTGGTCTATCCCTTGGTTTCCGATCAATTTCAATAGCCAGTTGAACCAAATGTCGAAACCCATTGTATATCCGTAATTTAATTTCAGCCAGAACTCCCTTTTTCAAGCCCCGCTTCAACCTGGCTATCAGCAATGGTTCGTCTTCGCTCATCTGGACTCGCATCATGAATTGTTCCAAGTTCTTGTAGTATTCATCCACCGTTCGATTGCCCTGCACACAAAAATTGACTTTCAGGTACAAGTCTTCGAAATAACTACTTGGAACAATCCTTGTTTCCATTACACGCATGAGGTCGGCCCAAGTGGTAATAGGAGGGTGATCGCCTCTCTGAGCCCCTTGCAGCATCTTCCGCCACCATGTCAGAGCATATTCCTTAAATTCACAAATGGCTAGCTAAATCTTCGTGAATTCATTGTATTGTTGGCAGTCATAAATCAACTCAATGGTCTGTCTCCACTCAATAAATTCGTCTGGATCATTGGTGCCTTTGAATGCTGGAATTGTGAATTTGATCCCTCTCAGATCCGCCTCTAATCTGTTGTGCTCAACAGGTGCCCGATGTATGTCCTCTTCCTCAAAATCGTCTTCAGGAAAGTCCATTGGGGGTGGATTCATGTTCAACCTCTGCCGGGCAGGTTGATGTAATGGTGGTCTTGGAACTGCTGCTGGAGCGGCAGGTGTCGGAGGTGGCGGTGGATTCTGGAATTGAGTATTTGTTGGTACTCGCGGTCGAGGCGGTGGCGGGGGCGGTGCCCACAGGCCTCGTGGACCTTGTCGTCTGTCATAGGTTCCAAAGAGCAACTCCTGCTCCTCTATAGATGTTTCTGCCTCGTCCATCACAGATTGATGAACTCCACTCGTGTTTCCGGGAGTTAGATTCAGAAATTGCCCTTGTATGGCGATTCGGCTAGAAACATCATTCATGTTATTTACAAGAGTGTTTACTCGTTCATTTACAACAGCTATACTAGTGACATTAGCATCTACTGTCTCAGTCAGGTGCCTGAGTGCTTCCATGATATCACGCAACGTAGGCTCGGTGTTTCCTGCCATGTCAGAGAAAACTAGGTATATGTATAAGATGTTAGTGAAAAATGTACACAAATTTGTAGAATGATCTCACAAGTGTATCTCTCACTGAAGGTCCTGATTTTCCACCAGTTGGTTCCAATCAGGCAGAAAGTGCTCAACAGTATAGAACAACTATCAGAGGGTGAGAAAATGTAGAAATGGACGCACAGTGCAAGAAAAAGTTTGCAGTGTTCGACTCTATCAAGGAAAAGACTCAGAGTTGTGTGTGAGATGTGATTAACCTTAATTAATTAGCCGTTTATGGTGTTAATCAGCTATGCAAGCAATTATCCAACCCTTCGCAATTTAAAAGTGTAAAGTAGAAACCTCACAAAAATAAAATGCTCGGAATAAAATATATGCCTCACTCACACAATCCCAATAATAAATATCACTAAATTGTTGGAAAAAACTCGGTAACAATTACTGTTTAGGAACTCCACTATCTGCAATTGCGGACGGAGCTTCAACTCTGTGATTTGTGAAATAAATCAGTGGAACAGTGACAAGCACTTATTTCTCGAGGAATTCCACTGTCAGGTATAGACTCTGACGAAAATTCAACCCGATAAATTGTTCGTGATTTAAATCAGTGAAATCGTACAGTAAAATAATGTCCAAATCCGCCAAATTTGAATTCGAATCTGGAATGTGACCATTGGCCTTGGAATTGGAGATGGCACACGTGTCGCGCGCGGATTGGCTCTTGATCTTGCCTGGACGATGTGAGACTGGGAGTATGACGTAGAACTGGGCCTACGACGTGAGAGGTTTGGCATCGTACTAGCCTCAATGGAATTTACGACGTGAGTCGATATTACGTCGTGAGCCTTGGGCTTCGACGTGAAGCTGGTTGGCGTCGTAGGATTGACGTCGTACTCAAGCTTAGCATCGTACTGAATGAGACTTGCTGGCTGCTGGCCTCGACGACGTGAATGGAATTTACAACGTGATTATGCTTCACGTCGTAGGTGTTGCTTGGCGTCGTAGATTGGAATCATTGGCCTTGGTTCGTCCTTATGACGTGAAGGATATTACGACTTGAGACTTGGTCTTGCGTCGTGCAACTAGCGTCATAGCCTGCTGCTGCCTTTGGCATCGTGGGCTTGCTTTACGACGTGATCGTGTGTCACGTCGTAGGGGTGCTTGGCGTCGTCGACCTTAGCATCGTAGAGTCTTGTTTTTGAATTTCCTTGTCTCTTATGTTGAAAGTGACCCACAACTGATTCCCAACAATCCTGCAAGGGCAATTAAAACCCCAAAAAGCATGCACTCCCTTACGCACCCCTTGTCCCCAAATAAAACAAAATAACACTCAATCCCAACCCTGATTTGGATCAAACTAGAACACTACAAGAAATTTTTTTGAACATCCAAAGTGTTCTTACATAAACCTTAAAAATCCCAAATCTCTCGAATAGCTCTCAAACGGATATTGCAAGGCATATAATACCAATTAAAACTCTAAACATGCAATTTAATCCAAACAAAACACAAGAATAAGCAAAATAAACCCTAACCCTAGAACAAGAAGCTCTCGGCCATAGTGGGTAAATTTCTAATCTTGATGAAAATGAGTAAGGGTCGTACGATTAGAAAGCTATGGGAATGGGCAACACAAATATGGAACCAAAACACAAAAATAAACAAACTAAGTCTACTAAAATAGATCAAACAGTGTACGCTGGGAATGGAAAATGAAGAACAAAAATATTTTTGGATTTTTGATTTTAAAAGAAGGATAAATTGATCCAATCTAGGCTCTGATACCAAAAATATGCCACGGATTGGGATTGGATAGAGATATCGACAAAAATAAGAGGAGACCGAACCCTAGATGGAAAGAAGGATAAGGTGAAATTACCTAGTTGGATAACACAACCTTGCAATCGCCTAACACATGAGGTGTTCTTGCTATTCCCTCAATCGTATACCCTCAAGGTGTCGATACAATCAAGCTCACTCTACAAAGCTTGAATGGAATCCAACCGATGTGGTGAATCCGAATGGTGACCTTCAAACTAAGTATATGCACTCTCCAAAGTGTGTGATAATATATTTTATTCAAAGGTAAAAATGATAAAATATTGGGGAGGACCTATTTATAGGTGTCCCACATTACAAAGGATTCAACAAACCAAGGGAAAGAATAAACAAGTGAGAAAATCCTAGACTAGGATTGTGGGACGACGTAGACATTTACGACGTGAGACTAGTCTAGCGTCTTAGGGGAGGTCTCGCGTCGTAGGCAGAATCCGGGACTAATGACGTGAGACTCGTACGACGTGAAGCTGGCTCGCGTTGTAGCTGGAGGCTAGCGTCGTAGTTCCCTTCCAGTGTGGCTTGCGGTCCGACAACGTGAATCGTACGACGTGAAGCATGTTTAGCATCGTAGGTGGATAATGTCATAATCTTCCTTCAGTTTGGCTCGAGCTCGAACGACGCGAGTCCTACGACGTGAAGCATGTTTAGCGACGTAAGTGGGGCTAGCATCGTAAAACACCCTTCTCACTCCTGCAGGGTCCACCTGGTGGTTTCTCTCTCTTGGTTGTTTAAATATCTTGTGCATGCATGCACTTGTTTAAATTACAACTTAACACAAAATATAATGTTCGATCTCGGTGACTGTTCCAGTGGGGGTTCCGGTCAATTTTCCGGCGATCGACATCCGGCTGCTATTCGGTCAATGGTGGGTTTCCGGATCCCGTTGAGTGGGTCCGGGGTCTTCCTCGATTTGGATCAACAGCCTTAGACCCATCTTCCCGGCTTTAGCCTTTGTAAGCTCATCTTCAAGATTCCGGGTCAGCAACTCAGCAATTCTGGATGTGAACTTCCTGGAGCGTTGCTGGAGCACCTGGCCATCAGGAAATGCAAGGATTATCAGTGCTATGTTTCCGGCTTCCATGCCACCTGGTCTGGCATTGCTTGCTTGAAAGAGGTGACTCGAAGTATTAATATGTAACAAAGATTGACTAAACTCGGGATACTACAAGAAATATTGTTTAAAATGTAAATTACATATGGCAGAAATTTGCACAATGAATACTTCATGTAGGTGATGGTAATTGGTAAAGTTGGTATTGATATTGAAATATGCAATTAGATGTAACATTCCAGATGATAATTATATATACTCTACGTGAGATCCTATATGTAACACCCCGGTTTTTGATAACCCAGGTCGGGGTGTCACCGCCACACCTCCCTAGTAAGACACGGTTTCTCCGGCTTACTAAAGAGATGCAAGGCTAGGTATTGCAGTATTTCAAACATTTAAAGCATTCAAAACAGCCCATACAATATAGTTCGAAAATAATAATATCATAGCGCAGCGGAAATAATTTTTAAGTATAGTATTGCAGCGGAAAATGTAAATAGGGCTGACATGACCAAAACACGGGTTAAACAGGCCCGTTCATAATGTAGTCTAGTGTACGAATTTAAAACAAAATAATGTTTTCCCAAAGATAAAGTTCCCATGCATGAAGTGCTCATGTTCACTCTACATACTCTGTAAGAAAAGAAAATAAAAAGAAATGGTTTGGTCAGCACAACTTGCTGAGTAAGTTAACACATGCATGATCATAGGGTTTAAAAGCCATTAAATTAATAATTAAATAAAAGCATGATAATAACATAATATTCAATTTAATCTAATCAACTATCCAATAGCATAATTTATTTCAGGGCTTTATTTAACAACACATTTCGCATGATTTAAAATAATAGCCATAATTTAAATAAAGCATTTAAATAATTTAATTGGGCAACAAACATAATTTAATCTAATTTAGTTTAATTTTAATATCCCCATTACATCCCAGATTTAGTATATCAAGTATTTCACGATTGCATCGCAATCTCAACAAGTCTAGCCGGTAGCCCGGCGACCGCAACCGTATCAGCCATACCCAGTACCACTCCGGAGCCTGGGAAACCCCATGTGGATATTCTCGAGAGTGTAGGCTCTATATATCATGCCGTTTTGGCAATATCATATCTCAAGTTTAGCGCGCGGGGTCACCATCGTCCATTAAGGCACGAAGTGAATCGTTAGGGGGCACCCTGCAGAGCACTCACCCCTAATTTTAATTTATCAAGTTTGTAAGGGGATTTAATTTCAAAAATCTGATCTCGATTATATTTATTTAAAAATAATATCTCAACTCATTTCAACCCTAAAGGTTAATTTCATGTTTCAACTAGACTTCAAGATTTGATTTCCGGTAAACCACAGTTTACTCTAAAATTTGTCTAAAATCAGATTTAATTCCAAAAATTCCAAAATTTCAAGACTAACTCAGAACTGTCGAGATCTACAACTTTTGTGTTTTAATGTTTTCAATCCGAGATACCGAAATAGGTCAAAAACACCAATTTTCACAGAAGCACAATTCTGTCCGAATTTCATATGTCACAGTTTAAAGATTTCGAATTCTACCATAGCAATTCAACTCCAAATTTTATGAAATTTTACAGAGACCATCTTAAGACATTTATCTACAACTTTCATGTTCGGCCAAAGATCTAAATAGGTCTGGAACCTATGCCAAAAACGTGATCAAGATCAGACCTAAGTTCTGTCAAGAATTTCAAGATCTAGATTCAAGCAGTTCGGTTTCGGTTGGTTTTCACATATCAAATCATCTCTAAAAATTCTGAAAATTTTACAGTAGATAGATCTAAGCCGTAGGAACGTTTTTCATGTTTTAAGTTTTTCCGTTTGAAGTCGTTTTAAGGTTCGAAAAAATTAGACAAAACTGTTGCGCCGGTAAAAACATACATTGGCAGATTTACGAAAGATTTGTTTAAACTTTTAGGTTTGAATGTTTTAGTTACTCCCAAAACCATGTAAGTATTAACTTACAGAGTTGTGAACGTCCGGGATCGTCTATTTCGAAGGCGTGGCTTCCAGTCCACCGTTTCTCCTCTCCGTTCGTCGGGTTCTACTATCTAGATCCAATTCGAGGTGTAGAAGGGAAAAGGAGAAGATTAGGATTCGTTTTCGAATCATATATTGAACATGGATTGGATCGGGACTTACCACAACGTTGGAGATCTTGAAATTTTCGTCCAACAGTCCAAGCTTTGGTTTCGTGCCTCCGACGACTCCGGATTTAGGGTTTCGAATGTGTAGAGAGTTGTAGGGTTTTGTAAAAGTGTTCGGGGCTTCCAAGGGGGTTTATTTATAGATAGCTAAGACCTAGGGCGTCCAAAATCTGACCCTAAGGGTCTTGAGTCGAAAGACGTTCAACCGAAAGTCGAAAAATCTGCGTTCGGGCGAGAGATTCACGCAACGGGCGAATCTGTCGCGTGGCGCGCTCGTGGCGCGCCCAATGCCTATGGACCGCGCGGCCACCGCGCCGACTTCGCCTGGATTTCGGTCCGGGCGGGTCGTGCGATCCGTCGTGCTTTTCCTCCTCTCTTTCGGATTTCTATCCCTCTATGCTCCCGAATTCTGATTTCCGGGGTATCTTCGGGTTTACGAAAGTAGGAACCCCGTATAATTTATGTTTGGACTCGAATTCTCGAGTTCATTGGTGTCTTGTTCCGGTGTATAATTTATTTACCTTTAATCCATCTTTTTATTTAATTAAATTCCTTTAATTCATTTTTAAGTAAAATCTCATTTCTCATTTCCTTATCTTTATTTATTTATTGGCTGGATTTATTTATTTATTTATGGTATTTTGTAACAACCGGATTTGGTAACCCAGGCCGGGATGCCACCGCCACACCTCCCTAGCAAGACACGAACTCTCCGAGCTTGCTAAAGAGATGCAAGGCTATGGGTATTGAAAAGAGTTTTAAAAACAAGTCCGGAATTACTTAAAAATAATAATATAGTGTAATATCATCCACACATGATAATAATAATAAGTTGCAGCGGAAATAAAGTTTATGCAGCGGAATTTAAAATATAGGGCCGACATGGCCAAAACACGGGTTAAACAGGCCCGTTCATGCAAGTCATAATAAATATTTTAAATGTCCAAAATGATCCCCCAATGTATGATCATGCTCCGTACTCTGTAATAGAAAAAAAATGAACAACGGTTTTTATCAGTATTATAAAATACTGAGTAAGTCAATCCTAGCATAGCAATAAAGGGGTTAGATTTTAATAATTAAGATTAAACTCTTTGTCATGCATACAAAACACTTTATTTACAAATAAAAAAAAATAAGAATTTAGTTGCATGCTTTAAAGACACATTTAATTTCATAATTAAAAATTTAAGCATGGGAAATTATTTAAGACATGATTTAAAAACATGAATAGTGCCACGAGTAAATAAATAAAAATTTGAGCTTTTTAATATTTTCCCCGTTACGCCACCATCTCAACAATATATTATTTAGCCGGTGATCCTAGCGGCCGCAGCCAATTTCATAAGTATCATTTAGCCGGTGATCCGGCGGCCTCAGCCAATTTCATAAGTATAATGTATCATTTAGCCGGTAGCCCGGCGGCCGCAGCCTATCCGCCATACCCAGTACCACTCCGTCGAGCCTCGAGTAACCCATACGGATACACCCGAGAGGGTAGGCCCGTTGGCCGAAGCCAAATCCGCCATATCTAGTACCACTCCGTCGAGCCTCGAGTAACCCATACGGATACACCCGAGAGGATAGGCCCAAATTAAGATGCCGTTTTGGCAACCTTTCGCGCGGGGTCACCATCGTCCATAAAGGCACGAAGTGAATAGTTAGGAGGGCACCCTGCAGAGCACTCACCCCCTAATTTTATGTAACCAATGTAACCGATATCGTTTCAATTTTAGTGTAACGGGATTTTCAAAAATATAGCTTTATCATATAACAAGATTTCGATCGTTTGTTTAGAAATTTCAAGATCTCACAAGTTTAAAACCGATCGATGTCACAGTTTACGCCTTTTCAGTTTAAAATTCCATTTCTTAGGCGATTGATCTGAAATTTTCACAGTATCTCAAAAACATCCCAACGAACAACTTTCATGTTTCGATTTTTACGGAAAAAAGATGGGAAGCATGTCAAAAATCAAGTTTTCTACACAAACAGTATGCTGCCAGGATTCAGGTTTGACACCGTTCAAAGATTTGGCCTTTTAACATATCAAATGGACTCCAAAAATTCTGAAATTTTATATGCACATACTAGACATGATTATATACAACTTATGTTTAGATCACAAAGATTAGTTCGGACTAGAAATGATAAAAATATGCTCATCAAGTTCGGTTAAGGAAACTGTCAACTTTTGAAAATTCTTTAAAAATGCAGAATATGTCCGACACGATTTGGGGTATCAAAACTCGATGAAAATCTCTGAAATTTTTAAACAGTATAGCTTAAGATCTTAGGATCAAAATCTTAGTTTTGAGTTTTTCGGTTTGAACACTCGATGTAAGAGTTTTGGTCGGATTTCAGAAAACACGTAGATTGGGGTTTTTAGGTTCGATTTTAAGTTTCGTTTTAGATCCAATGTTTCGGATGCCTTTAAACCACCCATATTGATATGGAAGGTATTGACTTACAGTAAGTGAGTTCTTGAACGTCCTAGGGTCGATCGATTCGTCAAAAATCGTCACGAACGGATCTACGCAACACGTTCTTCTTCTCCTTTGGCCATGAACGTGTTTGCAAGTAAAGATCCGTAAGTTAGAATGTTGATTATGAACTTAAAACAATAAGGAAACTTGATTTACATCTTACCAACAATCCAAAGCCTACAAATCCTTGATCTACACACTTCCTTGGTCGGATTTGGTTGCCGGAAAGTTGCCGGAAAGTCGCCGGAAGGTCGTCGGAAGGTAAGAACTTGGTGGATTTGGTTTTTGGAAGAGTTTGGGATGAGGAAGGGATGATAATGGCTGATAATGGGGTGTTGGGGGATGAATTTTGGCCATAAAAGGGGCAAGATCCGACAATAGTGCAGCTGCTACAGTAGTGCTACAGTAGCCGCACGTGCTACAGTAGCCACGTGCTACAGTAACATTTTTTTTTTTAATATTAAGATTTCTTATCTTCAAAAAAATAAAAATCATAATGTGGGAATTATCCGTGATCGTTGGGACAATTTGATAAACTCGTTTCGAGTTGCTATCTTCCGATAAATAATTAATTCCGCTCTCTCGGAATTATTTCGGTTTTAATAATTAAATCCAATTCTTTAATTTTGGATTTAAATTTTCGATGGCGATTTCTCGGGTATTACAATCTACCCTCCTTAAGAATCAACTTCTTCCCCGAAGTTGCGCGACTTATTGACCGATTGATTGATTGCGATTGTATCATTGTGTTTTGTTGTTTGATATTATTTGACTGAACCCAGAATTGAAATTTCCAAGTTGCCTACGTACCCTGTGAAGGGATCAAGTCATTACGTAGTTCAAAACAATTTGAATTTGTTTATTTATTGATTTGGGACACATTATATTCGGGTTATTACATCCTCCCCCCCCCCCCCTTAAGATTACAGTTATGTCCCCATAACTGTGGTTGCACCGTTTTGGAATAGGGTCGGGTAACGCTCCTTCATGTCGGCTTGTAACTCCCATGTCGCTGTTTCACTTTCATGGTTCGACCAAAGAACCTTGACCATTCTCACGGTTTTGTTCCTTGTTACTCTCTCCTTAACATCGAGTATTTGTACCGGAATTTCCTCATAGCTCAAGTCATCATTCAATTCAATTCCTTCCGGTTGGAGTACATGGGTCGGATCGTGCACATACTTCTTCAATTGTGATACGTGGAACACATTGTGAACTCGAGCCAATTGTGGCGGTAAAGCTAGACGATATGCTAGATTCCCGACTTTTTCTAGAATTTCATAAGGTCCTATATATCGAGGACTTAACGTTCCTCGTTTGCCAAACGCATAACCCCCTTCATCGGTGATATCTTTAACATGACCTTATCTCCAACTTGAAATTCTAGGTCTTGTCGTCTCACATCGGCATAACTTTTCTGACGGTCTTGGGCCGCCTTCATTTTTCCTTGAATCACTTTGATTTGTTGGGTCATATCTTCTATGAGTTGTGGTCCTACTACCACTGCCTTATCACTCCCTTCCCAACTCAACGGACTTCGGCACCTTCGACCATACAATGCCTCGAATGGTGCCATGCCGATGCTAGCATGGTAGCTATTGTTGTAGGAAAATTCAATTAGGGGCAAATGATTTTCCCAGCTACCCTTAAACTCAAGGACACACGCTCTCAGCATGTCCTCCAATGTTTGGATTGTTCTCTCAGTTTGTCCATCCGTCATTGGGTGGAATGCGGTGCTCATCTTAATCTGCGTACCGAGAGCTTCTTGTAACTTGATCCAAAAGTGAGAGACAAATCTACTGTCTCTATCGGAGATAATGTCATGTGGTACCCCGTGTCTTCGTACCACATTGTCAATATACGCTCTTGCTAATTGGTCCATGGTCCAAGTGTCCTTCATTGGGATAAAAATGGCCGTCTTCGTTAGCCTATCGACAATCACCCATATCTTATTCATCCCTCTTGGTGATCGTGGTAATCCCGAAATGAAATCCATCGAGATACTATCCCACTTCCAACTCGGGATTTCCAATGGTTGCATCAATCCTAAGGGTTTTTGTCGCACGGCTTTGACCTTTTGGCACGTGAGGCATCTCGCTACAAATTCTGCC
Organism: Hygrophila difformis; assembly: GCA_030278955.1. Lineage (NCBI taxonomy): Eukaryota > Viridiplantae > Streptophyta > Magnoliopsida > Lamiales > Acanthaceae > Hygrophila > Hygrophila difformis. The sequence continues at coordinate 6,192,897 of JAOANR010000012.1, forward strand.
ACTTCATTCTTCATCCTCGGCCACCAGTAAATCTTCCTCCAATCCTTATATAATTTGTCGCCTCCAGGGTGAACCGAGTAAGGTGTGTTATGCCCTTCTTCCATCAATCTTTGTTTTATCTCCACGCATTTCTGTGGTACACACCATCTTCCCTTGAAACGAATGCTTCCGTCCTCATGGATAGCAAATCCTATCGCCTTCCCGTTGGCAATGTTCTCCTTAATCCTTTCCAACTTTGCGTCGCCCGGTTGGGCGAGTTTGATCTCGTCAAATATGGTCGATTCAACTACCATTGCGTTGACCATTTCATTTACAGTGCCCGAATGCACTAGTTCTAAGCTCAATCTTGCCAAGTCCATATACAATGCCGGCGGAATCACCAACGAATTCGCCACATGTTGGGTCTTCCGGCTTAAGGCATCGGCTACCACGTTGGCCTTCCCTTCGTGGTAAGAAATTTCGAGATCATAGTCCTTGATTAGTTCCAACCACCTCCGTTGTCTCAGATTTAACTCCTTTTGAGTGAATATGTATTTGAGGCTTTTGTGGTCAGTGAACATCCGACACTTTCTCCCATATAGGTAATGTCTCCATATTTTCAGAGCGAACACGACTGCCGCCAACTCCAAGTCGTGTGTCGGGTAGTTCGCTTCATGAGGTTTCAATTGACGCGATGCATATGCAATGACTCTCGAGTCTTGCATCAAAACGCATCCTAGACCTTCCTTCGAAGCGTCACTGTAAACCTCGAAGTCACCATTCTCTGATGGTAGTGCTAATACGGGTGTAGTGGTGAGTCGCTTTTTCAGTTCTTGAAACGCGGACTCACACTCACTGGTCCAGTCATATTTCACCCCTTTCTTCAACAGCTGGGTCAACGGGCGTGCGATTTTCGAGAAGTCCTTCACAAATCGCATATAATAACCAACTAGCCCAAGGAAGCTCCGCATTTCAGTTGGACTCGTCGGCGATACCCATTCCGTCACCGCCGAAATTTTTGCCTGATCCACTGAAACTCCAGTGGCGGATACTATGTGCCCAAGGAATGCTACTTCCTTCAACCAAAAGTCGCATTTGGATAGTTTTCCATAGAGTTGGTTCTTGCGCAAAATCCCTAACACTTGGTGCAAATGTTGGGAATGCTCCTCCTCGCTTATCGAGTAGATCAGGATGTCGTCGATGAACACCACGACGCATTGATCTAACAATTCTCTAAATACATCGTTCATGAGGTTCATGAACATTGCAGGTGCATTTGTTAACCCAAAGGATAATACTGTGAACTCGTAGTGTCCATAACGAGTTCGGAATGCCGTCTTCGGGATATCCTTCTCCGCAATCCTCAGCTGGTGATAACCGGATCGCAAGTCGATCTTTGAGAACACCGACGCCCCCTTCAATTGATCAAATAAGTCCTCAATCCTTGGTAATGGATACTTGTTCTTGATGGTCACTTGATTGAGTCCTCTATAGTCGATGCAAAGGCGTAGTCCTCCGTCCTTCTTTTTAACAAATAAGACCGGTGCTCCCCACGAGGACGTACTTGGTCTTATGTATCCTTTCTCCAACAAATCTTCGAGTTGTTCCTTTAATTCTTTCATTTCCAAAGGCGCCATGCGATAAGGAGCCTTTGAAACAGGTTCCGTTCCCGGAATGAGATCTATGGTGAATTCAAGATCTCTCTCAGGTGGCATACCAGGGATGTCTTCAGGAAATACGTCCGGGTATTCTCTTACCACTGGGATGTTGTCAACCTTGCTCTCTTCCGCCTCAAGGTTGTGAACGTAGCATGCATACAACGCGTATCCCTTACGCATTAAGCTACGAAGCTTGAGAGCGTTAACAACCTTGTTGCTCCTCTTAGGGGGTTGAGAGTAAAAGATGACTCTCTTTCCCCTACCTTTCGACAGAGTGATCTTCTGTTTCCGACATTCTATTACCGCTTTATACCGGGTCAACCAATCCATTCACAGTATAACGTCGAAGTCCCTTAAATTAAATTCTACCAAGTTTGCGAAGAATTCTATGTTCTTGATAACTATCGGAATTCTGTTATAACGTCTAGAGCATGATACTACCTCTCCTGAAGGTAGTTGAATTTCTAAGTTAATCAGTTCGCACTTAGGTAGATCTAGTTCAGGTAGGACTATTGACGATATAATCGAACAACTAGCTCCTGAGTCAAACAGAACTTTAAGGGGTGTACTTAAAACATGGAACGTACTTGCCATCACGTCACCTTGCATAGGCACATCTGCTTGGTTGATAACATTCAACCGCCCCATTGGCCGTCCTTGATTGCCCTGCTGATCCCGGTTCGGGTTTTGATTCTATTGCTGATTTGGATTCTGTGGAAGGCATTGATTTTGGTTGAAATTCTGATTTTGAGGGGGTCTGTACCCCTATTGTTACCGTTTCGCCCATTTTGATTACGAGGCTGTGCTGGCCCCATAATCAAGTCCTCCCGCTTGGTGATGTTTTCAATTCGAGTCCGGCACTCATTCACCCGATGACCAAATCGACCACACCGGTAGCATGCGCCCTGTTGGGGGCATCCCCTAGTCAAGTGAGGTCTCCCACATCTTGGGCATGGTGGCACAGGGTTACCTTGGAAAAAGGTTCTCCCATCATTTCCCCTATTGTTGTTCTGAGGGGGTCTGTTCAGGCCTCCCTGAAAGTTGTTTCCTCCAGAATTATTACCAGATCGGCTATCCATGTTCCTCTTATCTTGTCCCTGAGGTCCCCGGCTGGACTCTCCACTCATCCTCCTCTTCAGTTGTTGCACCCTTGCAACAGCCACCGCACGATCATACACTGCTTGCAGGTCCGGGTAATGGACGCCAGTGATCACTTCCGTATGGTCAAGTTCAACCCCATCTCGAATTTTTGTGCTTTCTCTACGTCTGTCGGTACTAGTCTTGGTGCGAAGCGCACCAACTCCTTGAATCGAGTGTAATACTCTTGTACAGTCTGCCCGCCTTGTCTTAGTGACAAAAACTCCTCGTACATGGCCGCCTTCGTACTCAGGGGGTAAAATCGGTCCCTGAGCAGTTCCATCATTTCAGTCCATGAATAGGGCTCCTCGTCCTCTCGTATCTTTCCCTGGGTGGCTTGCCACCAATCGTCTGCTTCACCTCCCAAGTAGTATGAGGCTACATGCACCTTTTCCCCTTCCGGGCACTTAACCGCGCTTAACAACTTCTTGAAGGTCCTAATCCACTCCTCTAGTTTTGCAGGGTCTTCCTCGCCGGCGTAGTGTGGCGGGTGGTATGGGTTCACCATGGCTAGGTAATTAATGCGAGCCTGTGGTGGAGGTGCCACAGCTGCTTGGCCCTGGTTCACCTGCGCGTTCCCTAGCGCAATGAGAACATTTTCTAGAGTGCGTAGGCGATTACCCATGTTGTTTGGTATAGGGCCTGCTGGCTCTTCCTGAGCGTGTACACCCACGTTTGGTATCTGCATGTCGGGTTGCCTAGGTATTTCGTTGGTATTGGGAGGAATGGGCTGGACGCGTGGTCTCCCTCTCGGTGCCATTCTGTTGCAAGAACAAGTGATTTAGATTTTAAGGAAAATATAATAGACGGTTTATACAATGATTTTCTTTTAATAAGTGGTGTTAGTGGATTTCAGGGTTTTGGGTTTTAAGGTACCTTTGTTTGATTGTTATCTCTTTATTAAATACATATATGTTGTTGGGACTCGAGGTACTCGTTAATCAGTTTTATCATAAGGTTGATCACGTTCGCGTTTGGTTTGGCCATCTAATGTCGACAAGGTAGAAAGTTAGAACATGTCAAATGTAAAGTTAGGAGATACAAAAATTTAAATTTTTATGCAAGTATGCATATGCAATCCCCCAATGAGTTTTAATTTATACATGCATTTATTTATCCATGAGTTTTAAAAATAATTTATCCTCATGGATAATCTAGAAATAAAGAAAAAGGTTTGGGCCACTATATTGGGCCAAAAGTAATAAATTATTTGGGCTTAAGTAAAAACAAGGGTATTGGGCCAAAATAATTGGGCTTATCATGATAATTAAATATTGAGTCAAAAATAATTAATCCTTGGGTTTAAAATATTTCACTAAGTAAATAAAATTTTTGGGCTCAAAATAATAAACATTTGGGCTTTATTTAAAAATACAGGTATTGGGCTAAAAATAATTTCTTGGGCTTCTTGAAAATTTTTGGGCTAAAAATTTTTGGGCTCAAAAAAATTAAGATTTTAAATAAATAGTAAGTAGAATGATTGGGCCAAAAACTTGGGCTCAAAATAATAGTTTAAAATAATAGTGATTTTAAAGAGTAATGGTTTAAAAATAATAATAATAGATTTTAAAAATATTTGGGGCTCTTTTTAAAATGATAGCTTTAAAATATTCCGGGCTCTGATACCATCCTGTAACACCCGGATTTGGTAACCCAGGCCGGGATGCCACCGCCACACCTCCCTAGCAAGACATGAACTCTCCGAGCTTGCTAAAGAGATGCAAGGCTGGGTATTGAAAAGAGTTTTAAAAACAAATCCGGAATTACTTAAAAATAATAATATAGTGTAATATCATCCACACATGATAATAATAATAAGTTGCAGCGGAAATAAAGTTTATGCAGCGGAATTTAAAATATAGGGCCGACATGGCCAAAACACGGGTTAAACAGGCCCGTTCATGCAAGTCATAATAAATAATTTAAATGTCCAAAATGATCCCCCAATGTATGATCATGCTCCGTACTCTGTAATAGAAAAAAAAATGAACAACGGTTTTTATCAGTATTATAAAATACTGAGTAAGTCAATCCTAGCATAGCAATAAAGGGGTTAGATTTTAATAATTAAGATTAAACTCTTTGTCATGCATACAAAACACTTTATTTACAAATAAAAAAAATAAGAATTTAGTTGCATGCTTTAAAGACACATTTAATTTCATAATTAAAAATTTAAGCATGGGAAATTATTTAAGACATGATTTAAAAACATGAATAGTGCCACGAGTAAATAAATAAAAATTTGAGCTTTTTAATATTTTCCCCGTTACGCCACCATCTCAACAATATATTATTTAGCCGGTGATCCGGCGGCCGCAACCAATTTCATAAGTATCATTTAGCCGGTGATCCGGCGGCCTCAGCCAATTTCATAAGTATAATGTATCATTTAGCCGGTAGCCCGGCGGCCGCAGCCTATCCGCCATACCCAGTACCACTCCGTCGAGCCTCGAGTAACCCATACGGATACACCCGAGAGGGTAGGCCCGTTGGCCGAAGCCAAATCCGCCATATCCAGTACCACTCCGTCGAGCCTCGAGTAACCCATACGGATACACCCGAGAGGATAGGCCCAAATTAAGATGCCGTTTTGGCAACCTTTCGCGCGGGGTCACCATCGTCCATAAAGGCACGAAGTGAATAGTTAGGAGGGCACCCTGCAGAGCACTCACCCCCTAATTTTATGTAACCAATGTAACCGATATCGTTTCAATTTTAGTGTAACGGGATTTTCAAAACTATAGCTTTATCATATAACAAGATTTCGATCGTTTGTTTAGAAATTTCAAGATCTCACAAGTTTAAAACCGATCGATGTCACAGTTTACGCCTTTTCAGTTTAAAAATCCATTTCTTAGGCGATTGATTTGAAATTTTCACGGTATCTCAAAAACATCCCAACGAACAACTTTCATGTTTCGAGTTTTTCAGAAAAAAGATGGGAAGCATGTCAAAAATCAAGTTTTCTACACAAACAGTATGCTGCCAGGATTCAGGTTTGACACCGTTCAAAGATTTGACCTTTTAACATATCAAATGGACTCCAAAAATTCTGAAATTTTATATGCACATACTAGACATGATTATATACAACTTTTGTTTAGATCACAAAGATTAGTTCGGACTACAAATGATAAAAATATGCTCATCAAGTTCGGTTAAGGAAACTGTCAACTTTTGAAAATTCTTTAAAAACGCAGAATATGTCCGACACGATTTGGGGTATCAAAACTCGATGAAAATCTCTGAAATTTTTATACATTATAGCTTAACATCTTAGGATCAAAATCTTAGTTTTGAGTTTTACGGTTTGAACACTCGAAGTAAGAGTTTTGGTCGGATTTCAGAAAACACGTAGATTGGGGTTTTTAGGTTCGATTTTAACGTTTCGTTTTAGATCCAATGTTTCGGATGCCTTTAAACCACCCATATTGATATGGAAGGTATTGACTTACAGTAAGTGAGTTCTTGAACATCCTAGGGTCGATCGATTCGTCAAAAATCGTCACAAACGGATCTACGCAACACGTTCTTCTTCTCCTTTGGCCACGAACGTGTTTGCAAGTAAAGATCCGTAAGTTAGAATGTTGATTAGGAACTTTAAAAAATAAGGAAACTTGATTTACATCTTACCAACAATCCAAAGCCTACAAATCCTTGATCTACACACTTCCTTGGTCGGATTTGGTTGCCGGAAAGTTGCCGGAAAGTCGCCGGAAGGTCGTCGGAAGGTAAGAACTTGGTGGATTTGGTTTTTGGAAGAGTTTGGGATGAGGAAGGGATGATAATGGCTGATAATGGGGTGTTGGGGGATGAATTTTGGCCATAAAAGGGGCAAGATCCGACAATAGTGTAGCTGCTACAGTAGTGCTACAGTAGTGCTACAGTAGCCGCACGTGCTACAGTAGCCACGTGCTACAGTAACATTTTTTTTTTAATATTAAGATTTCTTATCTTCAAAAAAAATAAAAATCATAATGTGGGAATTATCCGTGATCGTTGGGACAATTTGATAAACTCGTTTCGAGTTGCTATCTTCCGATAAATAATTAATTCCGCTCTCTCGGAATTATTTCGGTTTTAATAATTAAATCCAATTCTTTAATTTTGGATTTAAATTTTCGATGGCGATTTCTCGGGTATTACATATTGATTTTATTTATTATTTATTTATTTAATTATTGTTTTATTTTATGTCGGAAAATTCTCGGGTATTACACTATAGCGGCAATTGTTGGGAGTACTTTTACAAATATAAACTGCATCACTTCAAATCCATATATTTTTAAAAATAGTGTCATACTAACTCCTACCAATGAGATTGATGATACGATTAATCATTACATCATGGAACATATATTTGCAAATAAAAATATATACATATCAGTTCTAACAATATTTGTCAAGAAGATGAAAGTATAGATAATGTCAATAAATTATTTTCACTGGAATATCTAAACACGATCAATTATTCTGGATTATCGAATCATGAAATATAGTTGAATGAGGGTTGCATAGTCATGCTTCTTAGGAATATAGATCTATCAAATAAATTATACAATGGAAGTAGGTTGATAGTAACCAAGATGCGGAATCATATAATTGAGTTTAAACTAATTTTTGGGAAACCATGAAAATAGAAAATTCTTTATTGGTAAAATGATTAGGAGCCTATCTGATTTAACCAAATTCCCATTCGATTTCAGATGAGAAAATTCTCACTCGCAGTTTGTTTTGCTATGATTATAAACAAAAGTCAATTTCAACTTTAAATAATGCTGAACTTTATCTTCCAAAACCAGTTTTTAGTCATGAACAGTTATGTTGCAATACTTCGTGTCACTTGCAAGATGTGGCTCAAAGTTTTAATATGTAATTAAAAATGATTAACTCAAGATACCACAAGAAATGTTGTTTACAATGAAATTTATATATGACAAAAAAATTGCAAAATAGATACTTGTTGTAGGCAATGGTAAAGCCGGTAATGATTTTGGAGATGTACAATCAGATTTGACATTTTCAGATGATATTCTTATAAACTCTACGGATGATTTTGTAGTGGCGATTTTTTATAGTACATATACAAATATAAACCGCACCACTTCAAATTCAGATATTTTTGAAAGATAGTGGTATAGTTGCTCCTCCCTGCTAATGAGATTTTCATCAATGAAATTTTCTGCAAATTGTGAGGGAATTTTTTATATTATGCTTAATACTTATATTTAAATTGTGTTTTATTATAATTTGAATTTTAAATTAAATAAAAATATTATTTTAATAATTATTTTTATTGGTTTGTTAGGTTTGTACCGGACAAGCCATAGAAGCTAAAGAAGACGGTATAATATGATTTTTTTGTTAGTATTAAAAATAATTAAATTATATTATTTTTTACATTCTCTTTCGAATATATATATATATAATCATTACACATTTTTTATTATTCAAAACAAATTTATTATTACTTTATATAATATAAGTATATATTACTCACTCCGTCCCAATATTTATATCTTACTTTCCTCTTTTGTCCGTCCCAATACTTTTGTCACATTTCTAATTTTAGAAATAATTAAATATAAACCACATAACCTACTCTCATCACATCACATCTATAAATAAATATATTAAAATTTTAAACCCACTACCATTAATAAATTCAAACACACAAACACCACATCACACATAAATACATCAATTAAAAATTCAACACCATTACAATCACATCACGTAAATTCCTACTTTACCCTTATTTTATACACTAATCTACCCCTACATTAAATACTAACTATCCCCACATAAAATATCGTGCCCAAAAATTTTGAAACACTTCTACTGGGGCAGAGGGAGTATATGGAGCATAAATTATATGATTATGCCCGTCGTATCTCGACAGGTTAGTTGCTAGTTTAATAAAATTATGTACTCCATTACATCGTTGTATTAAATACGGACTTAGGGAGTAAAATGTTTTATAAATCCTCTTCAATTGACCACTTTTTAAATATTTGCCCCGTTACAATTTATTTTATACTTCTTGTATTTTATTTTTCATTTATATTAATTAGAGCTTGTTGTTTTTTATATTTTTCTTGTTTACTCTTTTTTTAAAAATCCTCTTTGAAATTTGATTTTTCTTTTTTGTTTGCACCCAGCATTGTTCTCTACATTTCAAGTAAACTGATCGTAACCAATATGGATACACGTGCAACGAGAGGGATGGGGTCGGATGGGGAATCTATCAAATCTCCAATCTGAAGATTGAAAAATCATGAGACTCGACCATTTAGGCAAATCTGTATCCCCAAGAAAAGTTATTCCTTAATACTCCCTCCGTAATCTAATAACGTTAACATTTGCATAGTAAGCACTATTCATTGAGTAACTTTGATTCGACCATTTAACAAAATGACGTAAGATAGAATATAGTCAAGTAATATGTTGTTAGATTCGTCTAATCACATAGTTTTGGAATATTAAAATTTCATAATTTTTATTTTTATACAATTTGAGATATTAATCGTTAAATATTTGTATTGGATTGCGTAAAAACATGGAATGTAAACATTACTCCCTCCGTCCCATTAAAAGTGACCACTTTCTTTTGGGCATGAGAATTTAGGTTGTGGTGTTTAGTAGTTAAAGTAGTGTGAGTAAATTTGACTAATCCATCCATCTAATTTATAATGGTTACATTTGACTTTTAATCATATTTATTATTTAACTTTGACTTAATGTTATCGTAATGATGTAGAAAGAAAAAATAGTCAAGTGTGGCCTTGTTGGAATCGTCTAATCGTATAGTTTTAGAATATATATTTTTATATAATTTTTATTTATACCAATTTTGAGATATTAATGGTTAAATATATAGAGAATTTTTACAGAAAGTACAATTGTCATTATTGTGGGGTTTTTAATCATGTTTATGTTAATCTAATTTGCTTAAAAGGGAAAGTGGCCAACCTTATTGGGACATCCTAAAAAGGAATAGTGGCCACTTTTAATGGGACGGAGGGAATATTAAATTACGGATAGAGCATAAGTATCTATTTAACTCCATTAATTTGAATAACCTATACAGACTAAAAAATGAGTGTTTGAAGCTCATATCATGCAAATTACTGGACAAATGACATTTGTATAATTCATTAATTCGTAAGATTCAAAACAAGTATTTCCTCAGTCTAAAAATTAAAACGAACCCACAGTGCATGCAGTCCAATGTATATTTTAAATCAGTAATAACTCAATTTTGGTATAAGAAAAAATTCTAAAAGTTTGATATTTAAAAACTACTCGACAAGACAAATTTAAGAAGATCTCACTTGGCTATATTTTGACTTGTATAACTATAATAAAATTTTAAATCAAAGTGCGCATATGAATAGTGTCAAATTTCCAAATGTTACAACTATTAGAGAACGGAGGGAGTATGTAAGATTCAAAAAGATGATTTTTGGCTCGAATGGCGTTGAGTGTGGGGCGTGCGTGGGGACAGCATGAGCGTCAAAGCAACCCAGGCACCAGCCGCCCTTTGTGTGTGCACGCCCCGCTTTGGTTTAATCTGACTCACCATGCCATAATTTTACATGTGACGCTAACAGGGATATTTGTACCCTTATGTCCATCCACTTGTGCCGTAAAATTCCCGATCAAATATGGATCATCGGAGAGTCGCCAAAAATTCACCGGAAAGTCGCCGGAGTCTCGCCGGAATTCTGCCGGACGGAACCTAAGTGGGCTTGAATTATCTAAGTGGAGTAGAGCAAAGAATGGCCCAAGACAAAGTCAAGCCCAACATGAGATTAAGCCACAACAAAGAAAATATGGGCCGAACCCCTACTTAATTCTAGCTCCAGCCCAGCAGCCCGGATGGCCCAACTCATTAGCTTCTCCTTTTGCCTCACCAACCGGCCCAATGCCTTTTCCTTTCATGCGGCCCAAATCCCTCCGGCCCAACTTCTTCATTCCTTCCTCCTACCGGCCCACATCTCTTTCCACCCAACCAAAAGCTGCGGCCCAGCCCATCTCCTTCACTCCAGCCCATCTCCTCTCTCTACATCGGTCCAAGGTCCACAAGGGCGCCCATCGTCACCACATGTCTTCTCCAACCTGCCCGCGTCGTTCTCCTTCTCCGATCAACCTAGTCGCCGACAACGTCTCCTCGCTCCGGCCACCTTCCATCTTCCTCAAGATGCCGTCGCCAGCCCTCCACTTAGCTCGTCGTACCACCACCAACCTCAACGGGCAGCCGCGACCTTCATCCTCACCATCACCGGCAAGCCTTGCCCCAGCTCTATCTTCATCTCCGGCCACCCCGGGCTCCATCCCGACCATCAAGAAGAAGGCAGCCGCACGTCTTCATCATCAACAAGCCATGGACAAGAAGGAATCCTCACTGTCCATCTTCCATCGTCCGCCGGACTCCGGTCATCTTCTTCGACACTCCGACAGACCTCGTCTCGAGAAAACCCTCAATTTATTCACTAAATGGATTGGCAGCTCGTCCACAACAACATTCGACCCCAACAGCTTGAAGTCCCTTTCCGTGGACAGCTCCCTCCAAAATCCGGCGAATCCCGAAAGCCGTAACCTTGACGATGAAGAAAACTCCGACATGCCGCCGCAAGCTTCCATGTCCGGCCAATTGTTGGGTATCCCACATCGGTTATAATGGTTTCCCATTACTATCTTATATGGTTGGGAGCAACTCTATCTATCACCAATTGTTTTTAGGTGTGAGCCTCCCATCCATGAATTTCTATATGGTATCAGAGTCATGGTGCCCGTGTTGGGTATATTTGATCCTGAATTTGGAATTTGATTTCGAGATGATATCATCTCGAGGGGAGGGTGTTGGGAATCCCACATTAGTTATAATGGTTCCCCTTTACTACCTTATATGGTTGGGAGCAACTCTACCTATCACCAATTGGTTTTAGGTGTGAGCCTCCCATCCATGAATTTCTACACCAATCACCTTTCCGCCTCTGTTTCCGACACCCACGTTCATCTCCAGCCTCTACTCAACTCCAGCAGCCACCATTAGGAGCTCCGTCGACCATCTCCACAACTCCGGCCAAGCGTTCTTCTTCAACAGTAAGCTCCGGTCCCAAAACCTTCACCTCAATTCGGTTCCTGTCGCAAGCCAAACAGGTCCGTCGCAAGCCGTGTCTCCATCCTGTCGCCAACTTCCAGAAGCTTCACAACACAATGGTTGTGTCGCAAGCCACTCTACCTTCACGACACAAGCAGGGCTCTCACGACAGGAAACCCTCTTGGCCTCGGTTATATACACTTGTTTTAAGTTAGGGGCACATAAATCATAACTAAAATCTCTCAAATACCCCTACTCAATATACTTAATGAAAACAAACGGATTAAGGCACATTCGGATTGAATTGGGGCACACAAATATTTTTCCTTGTCGTCTCTTCCTGTTGAAACCAAAACCCAAAACCCTACTTGATCTCCTTGGGTTTTTTTTTTTTTTTTTCCATACGCAATGAATGATGATGATCAATACCAAGATGAACATGTGGAAGAACATGAATATCAGATGAAATTCATACAACCATAAGTTCTTTTACATTCTCTATCGCAGATTAGTTGTGCGTCATTTTTTTACAGTCTGTATCGCGATTAGTTGAGAAAGGAACGAACGGCCAATGATAACCGATCCTTTCCAAATCCGAACGGCTAGTACTGGCCGAGAGTGATATGGGCTAAACGGACAGCACTGGCCGTTGGGATATAGAGAGGTCCGGCCTGGCCGATCCACTCTATAGAGGAACGGCCAGTGTTGGCCGTTCTTTTTTTTTCATTATGTTTAATTGTTTTGTCTCATTTTAATTGTTTTCTTTATAGTAGCTGAATTGCGTACCATCAAGCGACGAGGGTGTTGCCCACGAAAAGAATGAATTGAGCCTGGATGTTATAAGTGACTACTCCCACCTATTTTCCACAGACGAGGAGTTTCATAGTAGGGACAGTTTGGTTGATCGTGTTAAGGTAATCGCAATCTCCCTGATAGTTGTTGTTCAGAGGTCGAATATGGCAGCGGAAACAAAAAGGGTCTGGTTTTCATAGGATGCGAACGATGTGGGGAGTATAGGAAGCATAAAGCTAAAAAGAATAGATTCGATATTTCGGTTGATGAAATGAAGAGTGACCAGCATAAAGCATGATATTAATATAAAAGAATAACATAATAAAATAAAATAAAAGAATGCGAAAAAAAAAAAGCACGGCCGTTCAGTACTGGCCGGCCAATATTGCAACCGACCGGCCATTACTGGCCGTTCGTCCCTATGCGCAAACGTCCAGCACTGGACGTTTGCGAAAGAACGGCCATGGTCGTTCACTGTAAGCTGCGAAAATATAAAAAAAAAAAGAAAAGGGTTTTGTGGTGTGCTTCTTCCCGAACTCCAATTCTTTTTTAGGGTTGAAAAGGTAAAATGGGTAAAGTTTTGTGGTGTGCCCCTATCCTACTTTATTTTTGTGTGTTTGAGGAGAAAAGTGTGTATATAATGGTACCTAACCCTCTTTTGCCAATGGCCTCGGTTATATACACTTAAAATTGGTTAGGGGCACACAAATCATAAGTAAAATATCTCAAATACCTCTACTCTATACTTAATGAAAAGAATGGGGCACACAAATTTTTTAGCTTTTTTCCGACGCGAATGAACGGCCAATGATGAACGATCCTTTCCAAATGCAAACGGCCAGTACTGGCCGGGTGTGATATGGGCTAAACGGCCAGCACTGGCCGTTGGGATATAGAGACGCCCGGCCAGTGTTGGCCGATCCACTCTATAGCCAAACGGCCAGTGCTGGCCATTCTTTTTTTTTCAAAAATAAAGCTGTTCATGCAACTTATTTCTGGGTCATAAATCCAGACAGTGTTGACTTTTCTGAGGCAACATGATCATAAACATCCTCGTGACTTAAATTCCGATCCCCACATGAGTTTTGAGCTTTCTGGCATCTCTAACCTTAAATGCTGAACTATTGAATACATAATGGCCACTGAAACACTCTTAAAACCCCCACGCTTAAGACTTCACATTAACTTTTCCTCAAAGGAATCATGCAGATGAACACAAATATGGAGTTGTCCAGCATTTTGTCGGACATGGAGTTGGACGAGTTTTCCACAGTGATCCAGTGGTTCTTCATTACAGTAATTCTATAACTTTTATTTGAATTTTTTGTCGTTTTTTAGTCTGTGCTACTGATTGATTGCTGAATTATTCCGTCAAAAATTACTGTCTTGGATCTTCATATTAGTGGTGAACCAGGGACCATCATTCATATGATTATCTAGATTTGACGTTCTTGCAGATCTAGCATTCGTATTCTTCAATGACTTTGTCATGCTAGGGAATAATGAGCGTGAAATGGACTTTGACACGGCCGGCCAGTGTTGGCCGGCCATACACATACATGGACGGCCAGTCGTGGCCGTCCATATCACAAAGGGAACGGCCAGGTGTGGCCGTCCTGAACTCTGCGGCTGGCTCTTCTTCTTGCCTCTGCCTTTTGTGTGTGCGCCCCTAAATCTAAACCTCTTTCCGTAAAGACCCGGACTCGAAGTGTTGAAAGGGTAAAATGGGTAAAGATTTGTGGTGTGCCCCTATCCTAATATATTTTTGTGTGTTTGAAGTAAAAATATGTGTGTATATAACCGGACCCTTTGCCAATTTCCAATTCTGCAGTTTGGGAGGTCCCAGGACCAATGGTCCCCCAAGCATATCATTTTTGGTGTTCAACTTCATGGACCGGAGGTCCCGTCCCCTCTTACTCTAGCCCCCGAAAGGCCTTCCTTCCCTTTCTCTGTCGCGATCCTTCTTGTTTGGTTCACAACATGTTACTGCTTTCTTTCCCCTTTATTTGCTTACTGTATTGGACATAATATATTAGTTTAATTTTAGTTCATCCTCTAGCTTAGTTTAATTAATCTCTAGATTTGGGTTTGGCTATTATGTAATCAAAATTACCATATACTCCCATCTCCCTCTTGTAAGCCAACTTTCTCCACTTGAATATTATTGATGTTTTCTCTCTTTGAAGAGTTATTTTGAGAGCATGGCTTTCATCCCTTTGTGATTAAGCCTTGGCTAGTCACCCTTTTGGATTATCCAAGGTGATCCAAATTGTATTACACCAACATATGAGAATGGAAGAGGAGATGGCTCATATATTCCATATATGATTTCTATCTCAAATCTATGTCTTGTTATTGATAGCTTTGGTCTATCCTTTTATTTTCTTGTTATCTCCCCATTTAGCAACACTTGCTATTTGGCAATTAAATCTAAAATCCAAAAACAACCTACCCCTTTTGGCACCACGTGTCAATCGGCAATCATCCAAACAATATTGTATCCAATCCAAGATTCGGGCTACGGCAACTTGTGACTTCTTTCTTCATTTCTTTCTTGCCTTTGACATTGTTAATTAATACCCAATGCTTACATAAAATTTTACTCAATTCGGGTAACTACGTACAATTTTACTCAATTCGGGTAAACTTTACTCCCCTGCATCATGTATAGACATAGTATACACATTGTTATTTACTACCTCCGTTCTCATTTAAGTGCTCTATTTGCATAGTACTACCTCCGTTTCTTTTTAAGTGTTACGTTTCTCTTCTGCACGTTTGTCAATGCACATTTTATACTATTAATAACTCAAATTCGGTACAAGTACAAATTCTAAAAATTTGATATTTAAAAACTACAAGATGAGACGAATCCAACAAGATCTCATTTTACTATATTTTTTCTTGTATAACTATAAGAAAAATAATAGTGAAAATGCTACAATGAACAGTAAAAAAAGTCAAAATGTAACACTTATTAAGAAACGGAGGGAGTAGTAACTATTCATTGAGTAATTTTAATCACATTTTTAACATAGTTCTATAAGATAAAATATAGTCAAGTGAGATCTTGTTAGATTCTTCTAATCACGTAGTTTTAGAATATCAAATTTTTATAATTTTACATATATACAATTTGAATTATACATTTAAAAATGTGTATTGAACTGCGTGAAATGCAGAAGAGCATTTATATGAGAACAGAGGAAGTATTTATTTATTTTTTGTGTGCGCACAAGAGTGGCAACGAATTCACACTCTCCATTGTAGTAGGAAAGTGGAGAATGAAGTTAAATAGAATCCATACTTATAACTTGATCCAAAATAAAGAGAGATAGTGGGTCTAGTGACAAGAGAGACACGACCAAAAGTGCTGGAAAAATCAATCATTTTATTCCGTACATGCATGGTATTTATAGGAATAAAGAATTGCTTTGTCATTGCTAATGGTCTTAATTGTAAGACAAGTGTAGTACACTTGTAATAGTATCATGTTACTATATATGGACATGCACTTATGTTAGAGATCAATGCAAACTTAATAATGTCATAAGTGTTATTAAATGATAGAATATTCTAGAATATTAGAGAAATTGGTGTGTGTGTAGAATTATCTAGCTAGATAATGCATTATAGTAATATTATAGAATATTCAAAATTATGGAGAAATGGAGTTATGTAGAACTCCATACAATAATCTAGATTTAGGATTATAATTTCCTTAAATTATTCTAGAATTCTTGCCCACCCTATAAATAAGGTTGAGGCCCTTCATTTATAAAGTAGTGGAAAAGAGTTGAGTGGAAAAGAGGGGTGAGTTGAGAGTGTAGTGAAGAGTTGAGAGAACTTGAGAAGTGGTGCGAGTTGAGTTGAGAAGTAAGTTGAGAGTTGAGGAGTGATAAAGTGTGAGTGGTGAAGTTCTCTTGTAATTGTGTTTTGTATTTATAAAAGTGTTCTCTTTATTTAAGTCTCTCGGTTAAGCCTTGGTTTGTTAAGTTCTTGGTGCACTTATTTTAGTTATATGGTCGGCCCTGCAGCCTAACTAATATATGGTCGGTTATACCGCCTAATGATATATGGTTGGCCCTTCCGCCTAAGTATCCTTGTGCACTAAGGATTGTAAATTAAAGGCTAACCAACATCAAGTAGTTGATGTTGTGTGAGTGAATTGTCATAGGTCATCTATAGTGTGTGTGTTTGTGTGTCATAGTCCCTTCCCCAACAATTGGTATCAAAGCATATTTCTAACAACTTATATTGAAACTATTGTCACGTAACAGTTGGAAAGATTGAGTTTCGGTTTCCAGTTTCATTTTGCTGCAATCCTAAATCGCATTTTCAATTTTAGAGACTAGCTCAGCCATCCTCCGCCTTCGTCACCTCCATCGCCACCATTATATCAGTGTCCCGATCACGCGTAACAACTGCCAAATTGGCACGTGCATTGTATGCCCTTTCAACAATAAACTGGGCATTGGAGGCCGCTGATAATGGCCAAAACTGCCCATTATTTTCAATCCATTTCCGTGTCTGATACGGACATTTTGATCGTATTCCCATCTTATTTAGATAAGAAAGCTGATGAATTGGACTGATATATGCATGTTTGTAAAAATAATAAGCTGGTACTGAAAAACACAAAAACATGTAATTTTATTACTTTATGTGTTAGAAAACTCCAAAAACATAAGAAAAAGAAAAGAAAAAAAGGACTGAAAAAGATTGGCAAAAGAATAAAAAGCCCACAAAAATGCATCTTTTTGGCCCATCTGGCCCACTACGTCGCAAGCCAGACCCCATATGTCGCAAAGCTTAGTCTTGCGACGTGGAGGTGCTTAGCGACATAAGAGAGACTAAAGCAGAAACAAAGTGTTGACCATCCCGTCGTGAGACCACGTCTAGCGACGTGGTAGTGTCTCACGACGCAAGAGCTGAATGAAGAAAAATCTCAAGTATTGAAGTCCCCGTCGCAATCCTATGTCTTGTGACAAGGGAGAGCCTCATGACGGACACACAGGAGCTTGACAACGTGAAGGAATAAAGGCAAAGGAAGGCCCAGAGTCTCACGACAGGCGTGAAGGCTTGCAACGTGCAAGGAGAGTCTTGCGACGTACGTGTGTCTTGCGACGTGTGTGGGCCTCAGACTCAAGGCCCATGGGCCTAGGGTTTCACATCTATAAATATATGGTGATCCCAAGGTGCCAGGGGTTAGCATTTCCACAACTTGAAGACAACTGAGAGTTCTTGTTCTAGGTAGATAGTTTAGTTTAGTTTTATTTTTTTGTATTATTTAAATTCTGTTCATAAATTAGCTCAGTTTAGTTTATTTTTAATATTTGTTCTTCATTTCAGTGACCTAGTTAGCCATCTTCTCCTTATTTTTCTTTGTTCAAACTTTGATTAGGGTTTGAAATACTCAAAATAATTGGTATTATCAAATCTATTTATAAAATGGGAAGTTAAATCACAAAATGTGTCCCAAAATCATGAAATGGGTATCACAACCCATGGATCCTTACTCCTTTCATTTTATTTTGACCACTTGGTCATTTTTATTTGTTTTATGTCTGTTTTGATGTTTTTGGATAATGTTCATGTATGAATGTGTGATAAAAACCCTAGACTAGGATTTTTGCTTTATTTAAATTATGTTAGGAGTTAGGTTTACATATTTAGCATGTTCTAGTGTAGCTTTAAATTTTGTTGGCATTTTCATGTTTAGAATAGTTTTTAAATCATAAATAGGGCAGAGTCACACTTTTTGCATTCTACTGTTCCAGAAGCATGTTCTGGGCATGCTCACGTCGCTAACCGCCTCACGTCGCGAGACCACGTCTTGCGAGGTGAGGGTAGTCTTGCAACGTGGGTATCTCAGAACACTTCTTTCAAGACGCACTTCTATGTCTAGCGACGTGGGACAAAATACTTAGTTTATTTTTCAGAAAGGCTCACGTTGCAAGACACCCCGTCCCTGAACACATGGTTCACGACGCAAATTTCAGTCTTGCGACGTGGAAATTATGCCTTAGAATTTATTTTGAAAACACACGTCGCAAGACTCCAATTCGTGAACCCATGGTTCGCGACGTACTTTTTAGTCTAGCGACGTGGGACCAAATACTTAGAAATTTTCAGAAAATATCCCCGTCGCTAGACTCACGTTGTGAACCCATGGTTCACGACGCACTTTTCCTTGTCTAGCGACGTGGAGGCCATGCCTTAGAAAATATTTGAAAACACTCCCGTCGCTAGACTCACGTCGCAAGCCTAGGCTTGCGACGTATAGTCTCACGACGGGACCTCACTTTTTTTTCAAACACTCAAATATTCTCACTTCTGTACGCATGTCGCAAGACTAGACCTAGTCTTGCGACGTGACTTTTGTCTAGCGACGGAAAAACCCTAATTTTACAAAATTTATTTTTCTTTTATCACCCACCCCTCACGTCGCGAGCCTCTCGTTGTGAACCCATGGTTCACGACGTAATTTCTGTCTTGCGACGTGGATGGCATTCTCTTGTCAAAATTTTCACTTCTCCATTTTTATCACTTAATTAATTGAACCCTTAAGTCATTATTTAAAGATCATGATTAGCAATAATTAAGATCAATAATCATTATGAAAGGAATTTTGTTCAATTCCCGTTAAAAGAATTTTCTATAGTTCAAACTCTAATGCCTGAAGTATATAATCCAGACTGTAATTCATTATGGTATGAAGGATTATTTAAAGCATTATTTATGGATTTAATTCTATAACATTGTATGAGAAACCAATGTCTCTCATACAAGATGTCTCTTCTTTCATTTTATTTTATTTTATTTTTGGTCATTTTCGTGTTGTGTGAAACGGGCAGTAAGAAATATTACAGACCAATGTTGGCGGATATTCCCATCTGGATAATTAGCTCTTGGTCTGTATATTAATTACTGGTTATTATTCTGCATGGTTCGGATAGTGGTCGGTGGAAGCCTTGGCGGTTGGTCCATCCGGGATTTATAATATCTACCCAGCTGACTCCTATCGGGATACAGTTTTATTTTCTTTATTATAATTTCAAACCTGAATCTCAAACTGTGCCAACACTAGATGACACAGGCCAATGTTGTCTAGTAACTAAGACATTGAAAGAACATGTAGGTTTTTCCCCAATTCACAGATAGTAAAAGTCCGAGTGACAGCGACCACTGTCATTAAGATTGTTTTGCTATCTAAAAACATCCATCTAGAATAATTAGGAACTGGATAGCAGATGTTTGCGGTCAAGGTTATTCTGATTATTTCAGTCATCTTTTTAGCCTCTCGGTTATTTCACCTCTGTGTTTCACATTCTGTTTAAACCCGCCATTATATTTTGGGTTAATTAATTTTACACTTTCTTATAAACTTATGCATGATAATATTATGTAATATCGTGGTCAATATTATTTTGGGATCCTTCCCTTGAACATAGGAGTCTTGATTTAAATCAGAGGTCTCATAATAAATTCCCAACAAAAATTCATTTATAAAATCCGGATCTCATTAAGGGATAAATTTTACAGCTACGACTAATTCACATTCCATCGGGGGTTGATTTTGCGAAATTTGAAGCATAGTCAGCGATTAGGTCTCTTCTAGACTGAAAGGGTCTGTGTTTTAGTTGAGAGTCTAGTACCTGTTTAGGGAATGGTTTTCAAACATTTATTATTTTCCAAAATTGCAGTGTGTTGGAAATCTGATATTAAATGTTGCACTGAGTCAGAGTCCACTTGGATTCAGATATGGTGTGACAGGTAATACTAGATGAACAACCCTCGGGCCTTGGTTATTTTCTGAAATAGGGTTGAGTATTCTTTCAACTACTATCCTCCTCTGCCAAAGCCTATTTTTGAGTCCTGAGTAGGTAAACACTGCGAGCGGTTTACTGATGTTCGGGAATTCTTGATCCACATCCGTTCATCCTGACTGGGGGCTCTCTTATACTACCGGGGTGACGCTTTTAAAACATTCGAGTGATAGGATTTTAAACGCTTTCTTTGTCGCTTTCTTTACTGCTTTCTTTTACATACCTTCATAGAGGTCACTCGGATGAATTGAGGGAGGTCCTAACTGTTTCTAGGTTTGAGAGTTATGGGATAGTTCAGGGTTTGATTAGAATCTTTGGTTGTGACTGGGGGAACGATAGCAATACTTGGCACTTCAACTAATGATTTCTTATGTATTGCCGGACCACCACAGGTAAATAACATACCCTGGCCGGGGCAGTTATGCATATGTGGTATCTTAGAATTTTTGGTCTTAAGAACATGTAAACTCTGACTGTAAGTACCTGTCTGTTAAAGGAAACATAGTAATGAGAGCATGAGAATTAGCTAACTGAACGAATTATCACAAACAAAGATCTGTGTATTGAAATGGAAGTTTAATTGTGTTTCATCTGTATCTTGTCCAATTTTTCTTCTTTTCTTCCTGTCCCTTCTGTCACATTTTAAATCTGCTTTCTAGATAGCGTAGCATAAATTTATCGCCTCCTTAGTATAATTTTTAACGCTTCCTTAGGATAATTTTAATTGCTTTCTTAGATTAAATTTAATTTGTAGAGTAGTTTTACTTGCTTTAATAGTGTAGTTTAAATTATGTCAGTAGATGTTAGTTTTCAACCCATAAACTGATTTGAGCAATACGAGTAGAAAATCTTATAAAACGGTGTGGGACCTGCTTCTATCGCACATCCTCCAGTGAACAATCCGGTCTTACTATAAATTACTGTAATTTTTGACACTGTGCAGTTTCTTAACACGAGTAATAAAAACGTGACAACCTATAAATATATCCTTAATCCCAACTCCATCATCATAAACTGATTTCATTAAATAAAACCTAAACTGGGATCTTTATTTTATTATCTTCTTTTCAAAAATACTCGTGTAGTGAGAAATTGTCAAAAGTTTCATGGCACCGTTGCCGGGGAGGATGCATCACCGTTTTATTAAGAGAATTACATTCCTGATTGCTCATAGTTAGCTTATACTTATAAATCATACATGCCTCTGAACCATTACTAACCCGGGGATTGTAGAGGTACGGTCATCACTGAAACAACTATTTTATGCAACGAAGGAAAGGAACACCTGCCGAATGTCCGTTCAACTCAGAAATCGAAAGAACAGCTAGATGTCTGAGGGCGCAGGCGAGGCAGAGAAACGAACGGGAAAGACATGCATTACTTTCTCCAAGCACGAGCAGTAACATTTCAGAAATGGCACAAAACCCGGACATCCCACCCATTTTACCACCCAATTCACCATTACAAAATATCCGGGAGGATCCCGAAGGAATTGATGACGAGAATTTGGAAGACCCCCCTCCTCAAGTGATTCAAGGAGGAGGGAACTTGCCAAAT
This sequence comes from Hygrophila difformis, assembly GCA_030278955.1. Lineage (NCBI taxonomy): Eukaryota > Viridiplantae > Streptophyta > Magnoliopsida > Lamiales > Acanthaceae > Hygrophila > Hygrophila difformis. The sequence goes on from JAOANR010000012.1 coordinate 6,214,958, forward strand.
CTTGGACAACAGCCCTTCAAGCCACCTCAGGATCCCATAAATAATCAGAATTTTCCAAATAATCCCAACTTCCAAAATCCGCAGTATCAGAACCCACAGTACAATCAGAACCAGTTTTCTACCAAACCCGAATGATCCCAATGACCCGAGAAAGTTCTATCCCAACCAAAACTTCGACCAACAGGGACAGTATCAGGGAGAACCAGCGAACAACCAACAACCTGCTGCCACGGACTATATGCATCCAATAGTGGAGCCTTATCTCAATATTCCGGGAAGAGCACCGATTGCAGCCAGAAACTTCGAATTGAAACCAGCACTGATCAATCTGGTGCAAAATAGTCAGCTTTCCGGAGCAAACCATGAGGACCCCACGATCATCTGATGACATTCTTAGACCTGTGCAACACAATTAAGAATCGGAGGGTGGCCCAAAATACTATTCGGATGATGTTGTTCCTCTTTTCCTTGTCCAGTGGAGGGAAGACTTGGTACAAGTCATTGCCAGTGAACCAAAGAAGTAACTGGGAGGATGTAGTAAGAAATTTTCTGTTGAAGTACTTCCCGGAGTCAAAGATGGATGATGGGAGATCTAGAATAGCTGAATTCAAGATAAAGGCGGAAGAATCATTGTACGATGCAAAGGAGAAGTTTTTCAATATCCTAAGAAAATGCCCTCAGCATGGATTTCATGACTGGGAACAGTTGAGAAAGTTCTACAGCGGACTGACACCAGCTTGGAGATATATGCTGGATGCAGCAGGGGGACAACATTTATTGCACATGCCTATGAACGAAGCATGGGCAAAGATAGAAACAATGAGCGTAAATCGGTCTGTATTAAATGATGACAATGTTGATAACCCCCCTCCCCGTGGATTATGTGCTGTAGGTACAGCTGAGAAAACTGATTTTGAAAAGCTGCAAGAGCAAGTGGCGGCGTTGACTCTGAACCAAGGAGCAAGAAGTTCAGCACAGGGGCAACAAATAGATGCAGTCCGTGGGCTGTGTCAGGGCGCTCACGCAACTGACACATGCGAGCAGGTTGTATCTGAAAGTTACAATTTCGCAGGGAATTTTCAGAACCGACACCCCAATCTCTCCTATTCAAACAACAATGAGCTGAATTCGCATTTGTTGAACAAACCAGCCCAGCTTAACCCACAGCAAAATTTCAAACCACAGAATCCAGCATTTATCCAATAAAGGGCCAAGAACTTTCAGAACCAGAACCCGAATTTCCAACCACAGATTCAACAAAGGCCTCCCCACAACCAAAACCAAAAATTTCAGAACCCTAACCAAAACTTCCAGAATTTTCAACCCCAGTTTGATCCCAACCAAAATCAATGGAATCAGAACCAAAATCAGAACCAGGTCCAAAAGCCACCATCCAGGCTTGAGACATTAATGATTGACTTCATCACGATCCAAAAGGAGATCAACACTCAACTGCAGGCTTCCATCAGAAATGTGGAAACTCAAGTGACTCAAATGGCAAGTGAACTGCAGAAAAGGGATAAGGGAACATTGCCAAGCGCTGCAGAAAGAAACCCGCAGTGCAAGGCAATTACGCTTAAATCTGGAAAAGTTTTGGCAAGGCCAAAAGGAAAGGAAACTGGGAAAGATGATGATGAGAGGAGAAAGAATACTGAGGAAAAGGAAGTGGATGATGAACAGGAGGCAGCCGACATGCAGACTGAAGCTGCAAAAGAAGAGGCTGAAAAAGAAAATGGTAATGGTAATGGTACAACTTTTGTCCCTTTACCCCTAAAACATGATAACAACAAATTCTTGCCAAGGGTCCCATACCCAGTTGATATTCATCATTTTGTGCTTGTATTTTATATGTTTCCATATGGTTGATTGGTGAGTATTGATCCATTTTGGTGTCTTATTAGTGTGTTTTGCATTACATGTACAAATTGGAGTGAAATGTGAATTTAGCATGAAAAAGATCAAATTGGTGACCAAAAGTGAAGAGTTTCAGGTCGTATGCCCACACAAAGGGCTTTGGTCTCAGCTGTTGTTCAAATGTGGATGGTGACAAGTTTCCAGTTGGATCGCTGAAGTGTCCGAGCGACTTGGAGGCTAATCTTCATAATATTGGGAGCTGAATCCATGTGATTTATGAAGGAGGAAAGTATTTTTTGGTTCCATGTCTCTTACCAAAAAGAAGGATCAAAGATTTATAAAGAAGGAAACAAATTGGAAGAGAAGGAAAGTTGGGAGTATTTGTTAAATATAGGGCCGACATGGCCAAAACACGGGTTAAACAGGCCCGTTCATGCAAGTCGTAACTAAATACAGGAATTTAAAATAGAGATTTCCCCAAGTGTTCCCATGTATGCATAGGATGATGCATAATCCTCATACTCTGAAAGAAAAGGGAAAAAACGGTTTGGGTCAGCAAAACGTGCTGAGTAAGTTAACACCTAGCATGACTTAGGGGTTTCAAAGCCTTTAATTAAATTTAATAAAAACATGCTTGTAGGTAATAAACAATTTAAGTTAATCATCCACTAATAAATAAATGGCATAATTTAAAACAATGATTTCCACGTGATCATAATTCAACTTACATGATAAAATAATTTGCAAGGCATAATTTAAACAAAGAAAATATTCAAGTCTCTTAATTTTCTCATGACTTCAGGATTTGGCATTTTAAGGATTTCACTCTTTCACTTTTGTTCGATATGATCTAGTATAATTTGTTCTCGGGGAAATGAACCTGCAAGAATTTAAACGCATCCTAGGGAATCGAACCCGTAGGAATCAACACACGTCCTGGGGAATCGAACCCGCAGGAAAACAAACGATCGCCCTTGGGGAATCGAACCCACAAGAACTCAAATACATCCTAGGGAATTGAACCCATAGGAATCAACACACATCCTGGGGAATCGAACCCGCAGGAAAACAAACAATCGCCCTTGGGGAATCGAACCCGCAAGAACTCAAATACATCCTATGGAATTGAACCCATGGGAATCAACACACATCCTGGGGAATCGAACCCCAGGGTAAGTACACATTTCGCAAATTTCACAAGTCTCTCAAAATATAACTTTACACAAGTCGCTGTCTTACTCCATAATTATTTAAAAATTCATTTTAAGTCCAAAAATTTTGAAATTTTCACAGTATAGCAAAAACACCCTAACGAACGACTTTCGTGTTTTATCAATTTTGAAATAAGTTGAGGAAACATGTCAAAAATCGAGTTTATTGCACAACATATACACTGTCAGGATTCAGGTTTACCATAGTTCGGAAAATCGAAGTTTTGGCATAACAAATGGACTCCAAAAATTCTGAAATTTCATATGCTGTAACACCCCGGTTTTTGGTCACCCAGGTCGGGGTGTCACCGCCACACCTCCCTAGCAAGACACGGTTTCTCCGAGCTTGCTAAAGAGATGCAAGGCTATGGTTTTTCAGAATTTAAATCATTCAAACAGCCCATTCATATATAATTTGAAAATAATATCATTATAGTTGCAGCGGAAATAATATTTACATATATAATGCAGCGGAATTCAAATATAGGGCCAACATGGCCTAATCACGGGTTAAACAGGCCCGTTCATGCAATTTCTAGTCTAACGCAAAATTTAAAAACAAAGTATTTCCCCAAAACTCCCATGAATGCATATGATGATGCATATTCTTCATGCTCTGTAGGAAAAAGAAAGTAATGGTTTTGGTCAGCACGGTCAGCACAACGTGCTGAGTAAGTTAACACATACAGGATTATGGGGTTTCAAAGCCATTAATTAAATTTAAAGAAAAATGTGCATAACACCCCATAACTTGATTCATTTATCCAATAATAATTTAAAGGCATAATTCACAGGATATGGACTCCATAAAATCATAAATGTAGCTTGCCAAGTAAAATAATTGTAGGACATAATTTAAGAACATAATTTAAATAAGGGAAAGAAAACATTCAAGTCTTTTAATTTTCCCGTTAATCATTAGCCGAGTATCAATATTTTATTTGTAGTCAAGTTTCTCTCGCCGTTTTTGTAACACCCCGGATTTGATAACCCAGGCCGAGGTGTCACCGCCGCACCTCCCTAGCAAGACACGGTTTCTCCGAGCTTGCTAAAGAGATGCAAGGCTATGAGCGTTGGAAAATGTTTTAAAAGCAAGTCCGGAATTACTTAAAAATAACAATGTAATATCATCCATACGTGATAAGAATAATAAGTTGCAGCGGAAATTAAAATACAGGGGCGACATGGCCAAAACTCGGGTTAACAAGCCCGTATGCATGTCATGTAAAACAAATAATTAAATGCCCAAAGTAATCCACCGATGCATGATCATGCTCCGTACTCTGTAATGGAAAAATGAACAACAGGTTTTATCAGTATATAAAATACTGAGTAAGTTAATCCCTAACTAACAATTTAAGGGGTTACATGTGTTTAATTAAAATTACACTTTTCATGCGTTACGAAATTAATTTAGAATTCATAGTTTACTTGTAGCGGAAAAACGTGATTAATTTATTCAAGACGAGAATACATAATTTAAGGACTTAATTTAAAAGCATAATTTAAAGTATAATTTAAGATGCGTAATTTAAGTACATAATTTAAACATGGTAAATACGATTTAAGCGTAATTAAACCCTCACACAAGTCTTTTACGTTGTATCCCGCAAACTAAGAAGAGGACACCACACAAGGGATATCACTAACGAGGCAATCTCAAAAATCATAATCAGTTAGCCGGTGGACCGGCGGCCGCAGCCATATCAGTATTGACTGCCGTTTTGGCTAGCCATGTGTATCTACCGTCAATTTGACAGGCATGTATATCAACTGTCGTTTGACAGGCCTTTCAAACGGTTTCACTACCACTCGGGCAGGCCGTGTATTTCCCACTGCCGATTTGGCAGGCCATGTGCACAACTTCCGTTTTGGCATAGTAAGGAGACCACTAACGAGGCAGTCTCAATAATCGTAGGACCACTAACGAGGCAGTCCAAATAAAGGGAGACCACTAACGAGGCAGTCTCAAAAGATAGTAGGACCACTAACGAGGCAGTCCAAATAAATTGTATGAAGATCGGCTCAGCCTAGTGAACGGGATTTTTCAAAAGTTCGTATTTCAATGTTATCAAATGATCGATATCGCGATTTCATAGTTCGAGTTTTCTCAAGTTCGAAAAATCCTATTCGAGGCAGTTTACGCCTTTCTTAATTTAAAATTCGCCTTTTCACCAAAAATTCTGAAACTTTTACAGTAATTCAAAAACACACACACGAACAACTTTCGTGTTTTAAGTTTTTGGAAATAAGGTTCCGAAGTGAGTCGAAATTCGAGTTTATCGCAAGAATAATTTATGTCTTAAAAACTGTTTTCGTCACAGGTTCGTGCAACGCCGATTAAAAATTCATTTCAAAACCAATCGATGTGAAATTTTTACAGTAACTACACAACACGTTAAGGAACAACTTTCATGTTTTAAGAATTTGGAAATAATGAATTCTTGGTACTCAAAAATCGAGTGCAACTCACTGCATACTCGCGGCCCTTAAAACGATTTCAAAACAGTTTTAAAAACTCGGCCGTTTGACATATCAAATGAAAACCAAAATCCGTGAAATTTTATATGCATAATCTAGACACAATTATCTACAACTTTTGTTTAGGAATGCAAAGATAAATCATTCGAAAAATGGGTGAAAAACATGCATCAAGTTGAATATAGAAATCTGTCACAGTTTTAAAACGTTCGGTTCAATACAGAAAGTTTACGGCGTGATTTGGGATAGCAAAACTCAATGTCAACGGCTGAAATTTGGTCACAAGATAGATAAATGTGTTAGGAGCAACTTTTATGTTGAAAAGTTTTCGGTTTGAATTCCCGAAGGTCGAGTTTTTGGCGAGTCTTTAAAATTGGACGAAAATAGGGTTTTTGAAAACCGATTTTTGTTACAAGCCTATATCTCGAGATTTAAACAACAAACAACCACGAACATTTGTGAGTAAGGTTTTAACTTACTTAGAATGAGGATAGGGTTGCTGGATTGGGTTTCCGGACGTCCTAGGGTCGCGACGAACGGCCAACTTCTCCGATCGCTTTTTGTTCGTTTTCCGACGGGAAATCGTAGTGAGGAAAAAGGGTTAGAATGGGAGTTTCTGAGATATATGGACGAATTAAAACTTTGTACAATAGCTTACCAAGAGTCTAGAGGGCAGGGCTTGGTTCCGTTTGCCTCGTCGTCGCCGGAATACTCGCCGGAAAGTGGTCTCGGAGGGATTTTGGCTTGGAGAGGAGAATTGGAGAGGGTGAGGCTTTTGTTTTCTGTCCAAATGAGAATGAGGGCACCCCAATCCGCCCTTAAGCCTTCCCCAAAGGATGTGATCCGGTTGCCCTCGATAGGGATTGGATTTTTGGCAAGAAAATCGCCATGGAAGGAAAGTTTACACCTCCTGCACCTCTGGCGCGCTGGTGACGCACACATAGGCCTTTGTCCGCGCGGAGCACGCGTGGTCTGCCCTGGAGTCGCGACTCCTCCGTCCGCGCGGTGGCCGCGCGGCGGCGCGCGGAGAGCGCGGGCCGGCCGGACCGGCCGGTTCGGCGGTCCGCGTGGTCCGTCGGGTCTTTTCTTCTTTTCTCGATCGGGTTTCTATCCCCTACGTTTTTGGTTCGACTTTTCGGGTCATTTCTGGGGTTACGATTTCTTTCTAAATTTTATTTTGACTCCAATGAATTTCATATTTGAAATCAAGAATTCCTCGAGTTCGAATCCGTCGGCTTGAATTCGTCGTCCTGTGGTTCCCGTGCAATAATTTATCTAATTAATTTATTTCCGACTTCACGGGTTCTTGGAATTAAAATTCTTTTCCTTCTTGAATTTAATTCCAATTCTTTTGGGATTAATCCCTGAAATATCTTCGGGCTTTCTTTCCCTCTTCCATCCCATTTCGACTTGACCAAAATTTGGGTTCGAATTCTTTGAATTTATCGGTCACGCCATTCCCGAGCAATAATTTATTGTAATAAATTATTTTCTTCTCGGAAATAAATTTTATTTCATTTCTTTGGGCGTTGTAAAAACCCCGGGTATTACAGTTTTGGCACAGTTTCTCATGTTCAACACCATCGTCCAATCAGGCACGATGTGCAAAGCTAGGAGGGCACCCTGCAGAGCACTCACCCCCTACGTAGATTACTCTCGTCCGATTTGGCACGAAGCAAAAAGCTAGAGGGGCACCCGATGGAGCACTCACCCTCTATGTAGGTCACTCTCGTCCGTTTAGGCACGAAGCAAAAAGCTAGAGGGGCACCCGATGGAGCACTCACCCTCTACGTAGAAAGCTCAAACTAGCTATAACGGGATTTCGAAAATATTTGTTTATGTATTTTATTTCAAAGGAGTTTCCACTCATTTAAACCTTAAAGGCCAATTTCTCAAATTTAATAAGTTACTCAAAATATACTATTTCAGGATGCTACTCGCTCCGATATCATTTAAAAATCCTTTCCAACAAGAATTTCAAGATTTGGCTCCGGTAACCGCTTTTTACTCAAAAATTTATTTAAAATCAGATTCAAGTCCAAAAATTCTGAAAATTTACCATTGACTCGAAAACACCGAGATGAATAACTTTCATGTTTTAATTTTTTCAATCCGAGAAATCGAAATAGGTCAAAAACATCAATTTTCGTAGAAACGTTAATCTGTCCGAATTTATCTTACAGCAGTGCAAGATTTTCAAGATCTACCATGGCAAATCAACTCCAAACATAACGAAATTTTACAGAGACCTTCTTAAGACATTTTTCTACAACTTTCATGTTCGGCTAAAGATCTAAATCGGCCTAGAACCCTAGTCAAAAACGTCATCAAGTTCAGACCTAAGTTCTGTCAAGAATTTCAAGATTCAAATCCTAGCAGTTCGGTTTCGGGTTGATTTCATATACCAAATCATCACAAAAAATTTTAAATATTTTACAGGAGATAGAACTAAGCCTTAGGAGCGTTTTTTGTGTTTTAGGTTTTCTCGTTTGAAGACTTTTAATGGTTCGGAAAAATTGGACAAAATCGCTGCGCCGGTAAAGATTTCGTGTTGACAGATTTTTGAATTCTTGGTTAAACCTTTAGATTAAAGTGTTTTAATTAGTTCCAAAACCATGTAAGTATTAACTTACAGATCTTTGGTCGTCCGGGATAGTCGATTTCGGAGGCGTGGCTTCCAGTCCACCGTTTATCTCCTCGGTTCGTCGGGTTCTTCGTTCTCGATCCGATTCGGGGCGTAGAGAAGAAAAAGGTGAGGTTAGGATTCGTTTTCGAATCGTATATGGAACAAGGTTCGGATCAGAACTTACCACAACATTGGAGATCTTCCGATTCTCGTCCAAACAGCCCTCGCCTTGGTTTCTGCCTCCGACGACTCCGGAATTAGGGTTTTGTGTGTAGAGAGATTTCGTAGGGTTTCAAAAGTGTTTGGGATTGATTTAGATGGTTATTTATAGATGTGCAAGACCTAGGGGACGTCCAAAGGCTGCCCCCAAGTGTCTTGAGCCGAAAGGAAAGTAACCGAAGTCGGAAAATCTGGATTCGGGCGAGCAAATCTCGCAACGTCGCTGTTGTCTGCTTTGGCGCGCACTTGGCGCGGTGTTCCCCTTAGGGGCGTGCGGCTACCGCACGACCTTGGTCCAGGCTGCGGTCTGGGCCGGGTCGTGCGATCCGTCGGGTCTTTCCTCCTCTCTTTCGGACTTCTATCCCTCTATGTTCTCGGATTCGGATTTCCGGGATATTTTCGGGCTCCGATTTCCTATCTTAATTTTATTCGGATCTAAATTTACATTTGGACTCGAGTTATTGAGCCCATCGGTGTTGGGTTTCCGTGTAACCATTTATTCGATTAAGTTGTCTTCGGCTTCCCGGGTTCTCGGAATTTTGATTCCTTTTTAATTTAAATTCCATTTCTCATCTTTTATGATTCTTTATCCATTTATCATATTTATTCTATTTATTTATTTATTTATTTATTTATTTTATGTTGCAAAATTCTCGGCTATTACAGTCTACCCTCCTTAAGAATCAACTTCGTCCCTGAAGTTGTGTTTCGGCTTTTCTCGTGTTAGGAACTAATTCTTTTGTTTATTTTATTATTTTGTGACTCAACTTAGAATTAAAACTTCTAAGCTGCCTACGTACCATGTGAAGGGATCAAGCCATAACGTAGTTCAAAACAATTTGAATTTGTTTGCTTATTTATTTGGAATACATATTATTGAATCAAACTCAAAAATAAATGCATCTACTTTATTACGGGGTATCACATCCTCTCCCCCTTAGGACTTCAGTTATGTCCCCATAACTGCCGATACGTTATTCTCAAGGGGCTTCGGGTTTTGGGTCTTTATTCTGAGGGTATCGGTGCCCTTGGTTGTTGCCATTTTGACCGTCTAGGTTTCGTGGCTGGTCAGGTCCAGCGGCTAGGTCCTCTCTCTTGGTGATATTCTTAATATGGGTTCGGCACTCTTTCATCCGATGTCCACGTCGACCACACCGGAAGCATGTGTCGGGTTGAGGGCATCCTCTCACCAGATGAGGTTGGTTACACTTTGGGCATCGGGGTACATAGCCTTCATGGTTGAAAATCCTTCTATTGTTGCCTTCATCGTCGCCTTGGGCTAGCTCATTTGGTCCTTTCCGATAATTATTCCTACCCACGTCAATATCAGTTTTGTGGTCCTTATCTCTTTTGCCTTGTCCATGGGGACCTCGGCTAGTCTCACCTATCGCCTTACGCTTCAGTCCTTGAACTCGTGCAACCGCTACCGCACGATCATAAACAGCTTGTAGGTCGGGGTAGTGCACCCCTGTGATCACCTCGCGTACTGCCAGGTTCAGTCCCATCTCGAATTTTTGAGCCTTCTCCGCATTTGTGGGTACTAATCTTGGTCCGAACCTCACCAGCTCCTTGAATCGAGTGTAGTACTCTTGCACTGTCTGGCCCCCTTGTTTCAGCGACAGAAATTCTTCGTACATCGCTGCTTTGGTACTCAGGGGATAGAATCTATCCCTGAGCATCTCCATCATTTCCGCCCACGAGTAGGGCTCATCATCTCCTTGCAGTTTCGCTTGAGTCGCTTGCCACCAGTCGTCCGCTTCGCCTCCCAAGTAGTACGAAGCGACGTGCACTCTCTCTCCTTCCGAACACTTGACCGCCCCCAGAAGCTTGTCAAAAGTCCGGATCCATTCCTCCAGTTTTGCTGGATCCTCCGCACCAGCATAGCGGGGTGGCTGGTAAGGATTCACCATGGCCAGATAGTTGGGACGAGCTTGGGGCGGAGGTACCGCCGCGGCTTGACCCTGATTGACTTGCACGTTCCCTAGCGCAATCAAGACCTCTTCTATCGTCCGAAGACGATCGCCCACATTGTTCGGTGCGGGGGCGTCCTGCGTACCTTGTGGTTGTTCTTCTACTGGTTCCGTGACATTTAGTGGGACTTCAGTAGTAGTTTGGGGAGCCGGTTGGGTTCTTGGTCTACCTCTGGGTGTCATTCTGTTACAAACGGTGTGGATTAAGACATGTGAAGGTAATATATAGTCTAGACAATATTTATAAATGTGTTTGTAATTTCGCACGTAGTGCTCGATCGAGCTTAGAGGTGTTGCAAGATTTTTTTTTCTCTTTTCGAATTTCAGATTTTGCATACGTTGTTTGGGAAATCCAAGATTTTTGGAAAAGAGAGTGTTTTAATAAAGACTTGTTTTTTTTATTGTTCCACATAAGGAAATTTTCTAATTCGTACAAGGGTAGGAATGGCTAAGGCCGAGATTTGTTATGCTTAGGCGAGCGCATAGATGAATGAGATCTAGAACTACGGCAAGATCAGTCTCTAGTGAGAGTTTCTAATTCGATGTCAAGCGTCTAAGTCATCTAGTGCAAGCAAAATATCTAAGTTAATATTCGCCAATATTCTAGGTTAACTTCGCCAAGATTCTAAATTAAAATTTGCCAAGATTCAAAGTTCTTTAAATAAAGGAGATGCAATATGCAAATGCAAATGATGATTTCCCCCAAAAAATAATTCATGCACTATATATATTTTTTCCCATGGGTTTTAAAATAAAAATTCATTTCCATGGAAATAATGCTTAAAAATTTAAAATAATATTTAAAATCCTTGGACCTCTATATTGGGTCAAAGTAATTATAATTTGGCTAAAAATAATTTTGGGCTAGGAAATTTTAAAAATAGTAATTCGGGCTTCTATAATAATTTAAAAATATCATGGTTTAAAAATAATAGTTTAAAAATAATAGTAATAATAATAGGTTTAAAAATATTCCGGGCTCTGATACCACTCTGTAACACCCCAGTTTTTGGTCACCCAGGTCGGGGTGTCACCGTCACACCTCCCTAGTAAGACACGGTTTGTCCGAGCTTGCTAAAGAGATGCAAGGCTATGGTTTTTCAGAATTTAAATCATTCAAACAGCCCATTCATATATAATTTGAAAATAATATCATTACAGTTGCAGCTGAAAATAATATTTACATATATAATGCAGCGGAATTCAAATATAGGGCCAACATGGCCTAATCACGGGTTAAACAGGCCCGTTCATGCAATTTCTAGTCTAACGCAAAATTTAAAAACAAAGTATTTCCCCAAAACTCCCATGAATGCATATGATGATGCATATTCTTCATGCTCTGTAGGAAAAAGAAAGTAATGATTTTGGTCAGCACAACGTGCTGAGTAAGTTAACACATACATGATTATGGGGTTTCAAAGCCATTAATTAAATTTAAAGAAAACATGTGCATAACACCCTATAACTTGATTCATTTATCCAATAATAATTTAAAGGCATAATTCACAGGATATGGACTCCATAAAATCATAAATATAGCTTGCCAAGTAAAATAATTGTAGGACATAATTTAAGAGCATAACTTAAATAAGGGAAAGAAAACATTCAAGTCTTTTAAATTTCCCGTTAATCCCTAGCCGAGTATCAATATTTTATTTGTAGTCAAGTTTCTCTCGCCGTTTTGGCACAGTTTCTCATGTTCAACACCATCGTCCAATCAGGCACGATGTGCAAGCTACTCGCTCCGATATCATTTAAAAATCCTTTCCAACAAGAATTTCAAGATTTGACTCCGGTAACCGTTGTTTACTCAAAAATTTATTTAAAATGTGATTCAAGTCCAAAAATTCTGAAACTTTACCACTGACTCGGAAACACCGAGATGAACAACTTTTGTGTTTTAACTTTTTCAATCTGAGATACCAAAACAGGTCAAAAACATCGATTTTCGTAGAAACGTTAATCTGTCCGAATTTATCTTACAGCAGTTCAAGATTTTCAAGATCTACCATGGCAAATCAACTCCAAACGAAACGAAATTTTACAGAGACCTTCTTAAGTCATTTGTCTACAACTTTCATGTTCGGCTAAAGACCTAAATCGGCCTAGAACCCTAGTCAAAAACGTCATCAAGTTCAGACCTAAGTTCTGTCAAGAATTTCAAGATTCAAATCTTAGCAGTTCGGTTTTAGGTTGATTTCATATACCAAATCTTCACGAAAAATTTTGAAAATTTTACAGGAGATAGATCTAAGTCTTAGGAACGTTTTTCGTGTTTTAAGTTTTCTCGTTTGAAGATTTTAAGGATTCGGAAAAATTGGACAAAATCGCTGCGCCGGTAAAGATTTCGTGTTGACAGATTTTCGAATTCTTGGTTAACCTTTAGATTAAAGTGTTTTAATTACTCCCAAAACCATGTAAGTATTAACTTACAGATCTTTGGTCGTCCGGGATCGTCGATTTCGGAGGCATGGCTTCCAGTCCACCGTTTATCTCCTCGGTTCGTCGGGTTCTTCGTTCTCGATCCGATTCGGGGCGTAGAGAAGAAAAAGGTGAGGTTAGAATTCATTTTCGAATCGTATATGGAACAAGGTTCGAATCAGAACTTACCACAACGTTGGAGATCTTCCGATTCTCGTCCAAACAGCCCTCGCCTTGGTTTCGTGCCTCCGACGACTCCGGAATTAGGGTTTTGTGTGTAGAGAGATTTCGTAGGGTTTCAAAAGTGTTTGGGATTGATTTAGATGGTTATTTATAGATGTGCAAGACCTAGGGGACGTCCAAAGGCTGCCCCCAAGTGTCTTGAGCTGAAAGGAAAGTAACCGATGTCGGAAAATCCGGATTCGGGCGAGCAAATCTCGCAACGTCGCTGTTGTCTGCTCTGGCGCGCACTTGGCGCGGTGTTCCCCTTAGGGGCGCGCGGCCACCACGTGGCCTTGGTCCAGGCTGCGGTCTGGACTGGGTCGTGCGATCCGTCGGGTCTTTCCTCCTTTCTTTCGGACTTCTATCCCTCTATGTTCTCGGATTCGGATTTTCAGGATATTTTCGGGCTCCGATTTCCTATCTTAATTTTATTCGGATCTAAATTTACATTTGGACTTGAGTTATTGAGCCCATCGGTGTTGGGTTTCCGTGTAACCATTTATTCGATTAAATTGTCTTCGGCTTCCCGGGTTCTCGGAATTTTGATTCCTTTTTAATTTAAATTCCATTTCTCATCTTTTATGATTCTTTATCCATTTATCATGTTTATTATATTTATTTATTTATTTATTTATTTTATGTTGCAAAATTCTCGGGTATTACATATGCGCATACTAGACATGATTATCTACAATCTTCATTTAGATTGCCAAGACTAGATTGGACTAGAAATTATAGAAACATGTTCATCAAGTTTGGACATAAGCACTTCCAGATTTTCGAAGAAGTTTGAAATCACAGTTTATGTTCGATGCGATTTGAAATAGCAAACTTGATGAAAATCTCTGAAATTTTTACACAAGATAGATTAATGTGTTAGGATCAAAAGTCTAGTTTTGAGTTTTTCGGTTTGATCTCTCGAAATGGGGGTTTTGGTCGGATATCAAATCTGTCACAGTTTCAAGTTCGACTCTTAAGGCAGGTTGGTTCTCGGCCGTTTTCGGGTATCAAAACACAATGAAAAATTATGAAAATTTTACACGAACTAGATCTATGTCTTAGAAACGTTTTTCATGTTTTGAGTTTTTCTGTTTGAGCAGTTTTAAGGGTTCGAAAAATTCGCACCAAATCGCTGCACCGTGGGTTTTTCGTGTTGACAGATTTTAGAGTTATTAAATCCCTATGTTTGGTTGCATTTTAAGTCACCCAAAACCAAGTAAGCATTAACTTACAGTGGGGATGATGTCTAGGATGTCTCTGGATCGATCTGGGCGGCCACGCTTTCTATGAACATGTCCCAATTACTCTGTCTCCTCTCCGTTGGACCTGAACTGAAATCGAAAGTAAAAATCTAGGGTTAGATCGGATTTTCGGACTCAAAAACTTAAACAAAAACCTATGGACGACTTACCACAATCTGGAACACTAGAGATGTTGTTCTCCACGCCTCCTTCGTCGATTTTCGTCGCCGGAAAGTGATCGGAAAGTCGTCGGAAAGTGAATAACTTGTGTTTTCGGTTTTTGGGAGAGTTTTGGATGGAGGAAGGTTTGTAAGACTGAGGAATGAGGCTAGGGTTCATCCAACCTTGTCCTAAATGTCCTTCCCCCGACTGGGATCGAGTTTCCTTAGTCGGGGGTCGAAATTTTGGTAAGAAATCGCTGTGATCGCGCGTCTTGCAGCTGTCAGCGCTTTGGCGCGGTGGTGGCGCGGTGTTAGGACAAAGGGCGCGCGGAGGGCGCGCGGCCTGGTATGGGCCGTGCGTTCGGACTGGGTCGTGCGATCCCGTCGGGCCTTTTCTCCTCTCTTTCGGACTTCTGTGCTCCTACGTTTTCGGGCTCAATTTTTCGGGTAATTCTCGGACTATAAATTCTTATCTTAAATTTATCTCATCTCGAATTAATCCCGTATTCAAAATCTTGAGTCCGTCGCGTTTGGATTCTTCGGCTTCTAATTCGTCGTCTTTTGACTCCCGTGCAACAATTTATCTAATTAAATTATTTCCGACTTCACGGGTTCCTGGAATTAAAATTCTTTTCTTTCTTGAATTTAATTCCAATTCTTTTGACTCGATTCGTGGAATGTCTTCGGGCTTCCTTTCCCTCTTTTATTCCATTTTGATTTTTTTTTTGAATCTATCGGCGTTTCATTTCCGAGCAATAATTTATTGTGATAAATTATTTTCTTCTTCTCTGAGATATTTCGACCTTGATTGGATTAAGAAATAAATTTTATTCCTTTGGACGCCGATAAAAATCCCGGGTATTACAGTCTACCCCCTTTAAGAATCAACTTCGTCCCCGAAGTTGGGTGTTAGCTTCTCGCGAGCTTGGAACTAAGGTCCTTTCTATTTTGTGCTATTGTTTGATTGAGTGATTGTATCATTATGTGTTGTTGTTGTTGATGTTGTTTGTATTATTTTATTATATCGTTTGACTGAACCCAGAATTGAAATTTCCAAGTTGCCTACGTACCCTATGAAGGGATCAAGCCATGACGTAGTTCAAAATAATTTGAATTTGTTTATTTGAAGTACAAAATATTCAGACTAGAATATTCGGGTCGTTACATCCTCCCCCCTTAAGATTACAGTTATGTCCCCATAACTGCCTATGTATTATTCACAAACAGGATCGGGTATCGTCGCCCATGATCCTTCCTCATTGAGCTGGCAAGTCAGCTTGATCGATGTCGTTCAATCACCCTATGGCCCTTCCTTGATTTCCTTGTTGAGGGTTTACCAGATCTAGCCTCTTCTCAATCACCCCTTCACGAACATCGCATTCTCTAATCATGTAGTTTTCCCCACCACATCTATAACAAGTTCCACGCCTTGGGCATTCGCGCACCAGATGGGCTTGGTGGCACTGCGGGCAACGTGGTATGGTTGTACGACGTATGCCATTTCTCCCATTATTGAAACCTTCATTCTTATTCTCCTTTGGCTCATTGAACCCAGCTTGACCATTATTCTTCCTAAAATTGCCATTGCTATTGTTTCGATTCTTTTTCTCAAATTCTTGTGAGTCCTTGCTCGACTCCCCATTTCCTTTGCGCTTCAGTTGTTGGACTCAATCAATTGCTACAGCTCGATCATAAACCGTCTGCAGGTTTGTGAATTGTCCTACTGCAAGTATCTCCCGTATACTAAGGTTCAGGCCCGTCTCGAATTTCTGAGCCTTGTCACAGTCGGTTGGTACTATAGCAAATCGCACCAATTCCTTGAATTTGGTGTAGTACTCTTGTACTGTTTGCGCACCTTGTCTGAGGTGGATGAATTCCTCATATTTCGCAGTCTTGGTGCTCAGTGGGTAGAATCTTTCCCTCAAGGCTTCCTTAAGTTCTTCCCAGGTGTAGGCTTCTTCGTCTTCCTCTGAATTCGTTCGAAGGTTTTGTCACCACTCATCGGCTTCGCCCCCTAAGTAGTAGGTCGCTATGTGTATCTTCTCCTTATCAGGGCATTTGATAGCATTCAAGAGCTTATCAAAGGTACGGATCCAACCTTCCAACTTGGCCGGATCCTCTTGGCCGTCATAATGGGGTGGGTTGTAGGGGTTTACCAATGCCAAGTAGTTGACTTGGGCTACTGGCGGGGGTACTGCTGCTTGTGCTCTACACACCTCAGCATTTCCTAATGCTACAAGGACTTCCTCCATAGTCCTTAGACGCTCTTCCATGTTGTTGGGTACAGGAGGCACTCGTTCTCCTAGGTTCTGAGAAGTCTCATTGTTATTGGCCACGTTGGGGAGGTTAGCGGCAGTGCCGTTTGGACTTACCTTCCTCGGCTTTCCCCTAGGTGCCATTTTCTGTTATTAAGCATGCGAAGATGAGTTTCTAAGTGATCAAGATCTGGGACTAAGGCACAGTTAGTCTTTAGCAAGCGCTCCTAAGTCAAAGTCATGTCGAATACTAATTTAAGAGTGTTTTCTTAGAGTCGATGATTCACATAAAAAGAGTTAGTGCAATTATGTATGTATGCATATGCAATCCCCCCAATATAAATTCTGAAAAAAAACCATAGCCTTGCATCTCTTTAGCAAGCTCAGAGAAACCGTGTCTTGCTAGGGAGGTGTGGCGGTGGCATCATGGCCTGGGTTATCAAATCCGGGGTGTTACACGAACCATCTTGACAGACAGTGGCTTGACATTTATTTTCTTTTGCTTAAAAATAAAGGATAGACAATTGGAACGACCCTTGTATTTGACATTGCGATCATATAACCATGGTCGGCCTAGCAGTACGTGACAAGCAGTCACAGGAATGACGTCACAGATAACGCTTTCAGAATAGGACCCGATCTTGATAGGAATTTTCGCTGTCCGATTGACTTTCAAGTCACTATTGTCGTCCATCCAGTGGAGGTGGTAGGGACTCGGATGTTCTTCAATCGGGATGCCTAACCTGCGAACAACATAAGCACTCACAGCATTAGTGCAACTCCCATTATCAACAATTACAGAAGCAACATTGCCCTTAAGATCACAATGACAGTAAATTAAATTCTCCCTTTGCTCGTCAACACGAGGTTTTTCTTCCGATTGTTCGGCACTGAGAGTTCGCATGGCCACCAGATTGGTCAATGTGCGATCCTCTTCAACTGTTTCCTCGGCTGCGTAGAATTCTTCACTGTCATCGGAGTCCTCATTTTCTTCTCTCTCAGCCTGTTTAGGTTGTTCATTGTCAGAGTCTATGATTCTCCAAGATCCGTCTTCCAGGAGTGCAGCTCTTTTGGTGAAAGGGCATTCAGGCGAGTAATGTCCCTTTCGTCCACATTTGAAGTATGTGACCTCCTTCTTCTGATCCTTCTCAAAGTTAGGTCTCTCGATGACCGCGGGTTTAGGATCTTCTGGACGGTAGGTCTTAAATTCCTTGGCCATTTTGAAACCCTTTGGCTTCGGCTTATCGTCCCTTGGAATGAAGGTTTTTTGATTCCAAGGTTTCTGTGAACTGGATCTGGAATCATGCCTGTACTGTGGCTTCTGCACTCGAGGTCGATCATCAGTCTCAAGCTTCATGGCTAGCTCCACCAAATCGGACAGAGTGTCAATGGTCGAAGCTTAGCCTCCTTTCGGATCTCGACTCGGAGTCCTTTGAGAAATCTAGACTTCGTGATGCCCTCGTCTTCATTTACTCTGGCTTTCAGTAAGAGAGACTCCATTTCTTTATAATACTCCTCTACCGACCTGTTCCCCTAAACAAGAAATCCAAGCTTATCGTATAAGTCCTGTCGTTATTGAGAGGGTACGAATCCATTTTCCATGGCCCATGTCAGTGTGGCCCAAGTCTGAATGGATCATAGTCATTTCGATGAATGTCATGAGTCACTTTCTGCCACCATACCAACGCGTAATCTTTAAACGCACAAACGGCCACATTGACCTTTTTGATATCAGCGTAGTTATGGCAGTTGAAAATGAGCTCCATCAAATGCTTCCATTCAAGAAATTCATTCGGATTGGATGTTCCCTTGAATGGGGAAATGTCGAACTTGATCTCCTTTAAATCTCGGTCGGGCTCATCATGGCGATTATTTCTGCGGGGTTCCTGTAGACTTCCTCTTCCTCGGGATCTGAATCGGAGTCATGTTGTTGATGCCTGGCTGGTCGGTGTGGAGCAAGAACTCGTGGAGGTTGGAGATATGCAGGTGTCTGAGGCATAGGATTGTTTCAGCCAACTCGTCGGGGTCCCTGTTGCTGGACCTTGAGCTCGGCTTTGGCCTCCTCCATTTCGTGGGTTTGAACATCCTGGGGTCCACTGTGGTGGCTGCGAGGGGTTCCGGATGTCGAAGGTGGAGTGGCCTGCGGAGTGGCCTGGGGAGTTTGCTTGTCAAAGACTTCCTGAATTTTCAACTCAAGACGCCTCATGGTTTCGGCCTGAACAGCATTTCCATGCATGGTCATGTCGTCTTTGAAGGTGTCAACCCTTTTATTCAAATCATCCATCCTCTGGTCCATACTGTCCATTCTTTGATCTACGTTGTCCAAACGACCAGTCATTTTCAACAATACGTCCATCAGATCCTTGTTAGTGGGTTGCCCTGAACTTGTCATGCCAAAATACTAGACAGAAAAATTAAGCAATATCTGGAAAGAAGTGGAAATATTAGGGGTAAGTAAAAGAAGAAGAAATTATTTTATATATAATAGCGGAGGGAATTTATCTGGATCACTAGGTAAGACGCTCAGCTTGCTCACAACCCGATGGCTGAATGCTGGGTTGATTTACAACCTGGTATGAAATGCAGTCCACAGTGATCGCAAACAAATGCCCAAGTGTTCAGAGAGTGAGGTCAGAGTTATGGGACGCGCAGTACACGGAACAAATGTAACTGCTCGACTCGATTAAAAAATTATAAGGTGGAATTATGTATCATGCAATGCAGACAAATATGTTCAACACCTTATGCGAGCAATTATCACAGCAACTGTGTATCTGGTCCCAATATATAAGTGTAAAATAAAACCTCACTAAACACTCGGAAAATACCCTGAATACTTCTCGGGCTAGGTTTCACAAGGTGCCAGTCCAATATCCACTTTATTGTAAAAATTACTCAAGTGGCTTCTTGGGCTAGGGTTTCACAATTGTGCCAGTCCGATATTTACCTTATTGTATTCCACTCAAGAAAAATAAAATGAAAGTAAAAATATCACAAGTGAAGGAATATGAAAATTTCCAACACTTAGGAAATAAATAAATCCTCTCAAGGTGATGCGGTTTGAGAGATGATGCGGTTTAATGGGTAGATCGCATCAAGGCACAGACCGCATCGAGTGCTTCCTTGGTACATGGTGAAAATTTCTCCAGGCGAGGCGGTTTAAGGTCGAGGCAGTTTTAGATGGAATACCGCATCAAGTTGGCAGACCGCATCGAGTGTGGGAACTTGGCTTTCCTTCAGCTTTGGAGGTCGATGCGGTTTATCAGAGGTGATGCGCTTTAAACCGCATCGAGGAGTACAGATCGCATCGATTTTGAATGTGCCCACAATTCTTGACTTTTTCTTCCTCCTTTTTCGGCTCTTGGTCGGGCACTCTTTATAGCATTAAATGCTCAATATTTTCTAGTATCCAATCCTATTACAACACTCTAATCAAGGAGCCGATTTTTGGCAAATGATTGGACACAATAAATGAGTACCTCTATTACATAGTCTTTTTCATGCAACATTCACCATCATTCCAATATCCTATCTATTACAAAATCTTGTCAAGACAATAAGAATATGTCAAGAACAATATGAATATTGGGATGAACACCAAGAACAACCAAAGCAATCTCACACCCCAAACCCACAAAATACCTACTGTTGTGATCTAATATGCTAGAATAATTTGTCAAACAAAATATCATGCACACATAACACGCAATGGAAAATATATGGGTTCAAGTAGTATGAATAGGACATGGTGGTGAGCACACACAACAAGAAACCAAGATCTAACACAAGAACAAAAATAAAACAGTAGCAAATACTTTTAGGGTTTTCAGTTTTAAGAGAACAACACAAGAAACACAAGAACATATATTTTTGGATTTTTCAAGATAATAACAAGTAGAACCAAGTGAGCTCTGATACCAAATAAATTAGGATGCCATGGATCCCTTGGTTACTAACTTGTTTAACGAAGATTAAGGGATGATTAAGCGGAAGATTGAGATGATGATAGATGGAAGAAGATGTACTCAAATGGAAAATAAAAGGATAAGGAGACAAAACCGCAACAAGAATCGTCGGGGGAAGCAACCAAGGTGTTCGAAACCTTGACCTCAACCCAATCATTCCACTCAAGCCTCGGTTTGATGATCAACAATGGATGCCTCGGTCCAAGATTGATGAATGTTTCCCAACAAACATACAAGGAGTGTGTGAGAGTGTATATAAACTCACAAATGATCTTTTGAAGAGAAAGGGTAATTTTCATTCAGCAAAAGATGTCTTACAAATGAGGGGAAGGTCATATATATAAACCAACTCATTAAACAACCCCTAAGAAGGTTTAAACAACAAAAGAAAATACAAGAAATGAAAAATACATCAAAAATAGGCCTGATGCGGTTTTAAGGGTAGTGATGCGGTTTATACCGCATCAATGAGGTATAGACCGCCGCATCGAGTGAAAAAGACCGCATCGGGTCTTAAGAAGGCTAACTATTACAACTGAGGCGATGCGGTTTGGTCGAGGCGGTATAAACCGCATCGATTAACCAGACCGCATCGATGACTTGATAATAATAATAATAATAATAATAATAATAATAATAATAATAATAATAATAATAGAATAAAATGAGGCGGATTAGTCGAGGCGGTCTAAGTGTATTCCGCATCGAGGAAGACCGCCTCAAGTCTGGGGACTTCGAAAAATACGAAGGGGGTGGTGCAGAATAGGTGATGTGGTATAGACCGCATTATACCACATCGATTTGGGAAAGGCTGAGGTGAGGCGATGCGGTTTAAAAGACCGCATCAAGGTCAATGCGGTTTATATGGCATCGATGCGGTTTATTCCGCATCGCTCAGTTCGCACCAATCCTCATGCCTTAGTCAATTTCGCATGCCTTTATTTCTACATTATTACAAAATATTACAAAATATTAACGTCCGACCATCTCCGAAAATTGTCCGACGTCCGGCGGTGGTTCCGGCCGACCTCCGGCCAACTTTCGGCCACTTTTCCGGCGAGCTCCGTTTCGACCTCCGGTGATGCTCCGGTGCTCCGGCGACTCCTCTGATGATCCTCCGGTGACTCTCCGGCGATGGTGATGGCTTATTTCTTCAAAATTGGGGATTCCTTTGATGGAATCCCTCCGGCCTCTTCGAGCTGGATCAGGATCAATGCTTTCAGACTGCTACCTTCTTCTCTGTTGATTTCTTCTGTGAATTCTGCAGTCTTGAGAAGGGTTGCAATCTGGTCTGTGAACTTCCAGGTCCTGGTCCTGGAGCATGGTTCCGATGGAATAATTAATGCTGCAGATTTGGCTCCCACGCCAATTAGAAGCAGAGTCAGCGATTAGGTCTCTTCTAGACTGAAAGGGTCTGTGTTTTAATTGAGAGTCTAGTACCTGTTTAGGGAATGGTTTACAAACATTTATTATTTTCCAAAATTGTTGTGTGTTGGAAATCTGATATTAAATGTTGCACTGAGTCAGAG
This sequence comes from Hygrophila difformis, assembly GCA_030278955.1. Classification (NCBI taxonomy): domain Eukaryota; kingdom Viridiplantae; phylum Streptophyta; class Magnoliopsida; order Lamiales; family Acanthaceae; genus Hygrophila; species Hygrophila difformis. Next base: position 6,237,116 of record JAOANR010000012.1, read on the forward strand.
TCCACTTGGATTCAGATATGGTGTGACAGGTAATACTAGAGGAACAACCCTCGGGCCTTGGTTATTTTCTGAAATAGGGTTGAGTATTCTTTCAACTACTATCCTCCTCTGCCAAAGCCTATTTTTGAGTCCTGAGTGAATGCATCCAGAACAAACTAATTTATTAGTTTGTTTCATTAGTTTGTATCTCGTAACCACCTGGAAGTAGGTAAACACTGCGAGTGGTTTACTGATGTTCGGGAATTCTTTATTCACATCCGGTCATCCTGACTAGGGGCTCTCTTATACTACCAAGGTGACGCTTTTAAAACATCCGAGTGATAGGTATTTAAACGCTTTCTTTGTCGCTTTCTTTACTGGTTTCTTTTACATGCCTTCATAGAGGTCACTCGGATGAATTGAGGGAGGTCCTAACTGTTTCTATGTTTGAGACTTATGAGAAAGTTTAGGGTTTGATTAGAATATTTGGGTGTGACTGGAGGAACGATAGTAGTACTTGGCACTTCAACTAATGATTTGTCAGGTGTTGCCGGACCACCACAGGTAAATAACATACCCTGGCCGGGGCAGTTATGCATCTGTGGTATCTTAGAATTTGTGGTCTTAAGAACATGTAAACTCTTATTGTAAGTATCAGTCTGTTAAAGGGAACATAGTAATGAGAGTATGAGAATTAGCTAACTGAACGAATTATCCCAAACAAAGATCTGTGTATTAAAATGGAAGTTTAATTGTGTTTCATCTGAATCTTGTCCAATTTTTCTTCTTTTCTTCCTGTCCCTTCTGTCACATTTTAAATCTGCTTTCTAGATAGTGTAGCATAAATTTATCGCCTCCTTAGTATAATTTTTAGCGCTTCCTTAGGATAATTTTAATTGCTTTCTTAGATTACATTTAATTGCTTCTTTAGAGTAGACTTGTCTGCTTTTTAGAATAGTTTAATATGCTTTGTAGAGTAATTTTACTTGCTTTAATAGTGTAGTTTAAATTCTGTCAGTAGATGTTAGTTTTCAACCCATAAACTGATTTGAACAATACGAGTGGAAAATCTTATAAAACGGTGTGGGACCTGCTTCTATCGCACATCCTCCAGTGAACGATTCGGTCTTACTAGAAATTACTGCAATTTTTGACACCGTGCGCTTTCGGGCCACAGTTTCTTAACATGAGTAATAAAAACGTGACAACCTATAAATATATCCTTAATCCCAACTCCATCATTATAAACTGATTTCATTAAATAAAACCTAAACTGGGATCTTTATTTTATTATCTTCTTTTCGAAAATACTCGTGTATTGAACAATTGTCAAAAGTTTCAGCCGCCTCCGCAGCTTCTATAGGTTTTTGTTGCGTGATATCTAATAAGAGAATGCAGTGGGATACTATATCCATTGGGTCCATAAGTGGTTTCTTAACAACATCTCCATCTTGGTTAACAACATCTCCAACTTGGTCAGCACAGTTAAGCTCAGCAAAGTTGTATACCTTCAAGGAATGGGCTTTGATTACCTTCTCGTGCCGCCGTCACTTGTAGGGCTGCAGAATGGCCAGCATCGTCTTCAATTTGAGTAGCGGTTGAGGTTGAATCAACTGACATGCTAAAACCTGCAGAAAGCAAATGAACTATATAAATACTAAATCATAGACACATAAAAATTCTTAAATCAGTCCATCAAGATACAAACCAACAACAAAAGAAAACTACTCAAAATCTAATGTATTTTATTTTTTTTTATTAAAAAAATCTAATCTATTTATTCCTATTCGCACCCAAAACAAATTTTATTAATTGATTATACATAAACTGTATAAATTGGTGTATTGTCGACGATCATCACAAACTGTATAAATTGGTTGATAAAATCAGAGACTTAAAATCAAAGAGTCCGTTTTTGGGAAAAGAAAAAAAAAATCTGACTTCTTCAGTTAGATTTGGGCGAAAAGCCAAACAAAATCTGAGCTATAATTCCACTTCTCTATATAATTCATTTCAATATGATAATTGCTTCCAGCAACACAAAATGCACAAAACTAGGGCAGAAATCAGAGACTTAAAATCAAAGGCTTCTTCAGTGAGATTTAGGCAAAAAAACTAATAAGCCAAACTATATCTGAAATATAATTCCACTTCTCTATATAATTCATCTCATTGAAATAATTGCTTTCATCAACACCAAACACACAAAACTAGGGTAGAAATCAAAGACGTCTTCAATTAGATTTGAGCGAAAAAACTACTAAGCCAAACTAAATACTCCCTCCGTATTCAAAAAATTTTAACATTCCTTGTTTTCACGCAATCCAATACACATTTTTAAAGAGTAATATCTCAAGTTTTATAAAATAAAAATTATAAAACTTTAATATTATAAAACTATGTGATTAGATGAATCTAACAAGATCTCACTTGACTGTATTTTATCTTATATAACTGTTCGAAAAAATCGAATCAAAATTACTTAATGAATAGTTGTTACTATGCAAATGTTAAAATTAATAAAATACGGAGGAAGTATGAGATATAATTCCACTTCTCTATACAATTCATCTCAATGAAATGTATTCACTAAAAATTTCATCTCAATGAAATAATTGCTTTCAGCAACACCTAATGCACAAAACTAGGGCAGAAATCAGAGACTTAAAATAAAAAACTTCTTCAGTTAGATTTGAGCGAAAGAACTACTAAGCCAAACTAAATATGAGCTATAATTCCACTTCAAAGAAAGCAACACCAAAACGCACAAAACTAGGGCAGAAATTCAAAAATCACCATGCGAGGAATCGGTGGGCGAAGCTGAGTGTGAGGGTCGCCTGCGCAAGAGTTCTATAGTTACTTTAGAGGTGACGATGAGTGTGAGAGTTAATATACCAAAACGCACAAAACGAGGGAAGAAATTAAAAAACTCTCATCGTGCGAGGAATCGGTGGGCGAATGTGAGTGTCGAGGCGCCTGAGCAAGTGGACGTACGAGAGTTACTATGAGGTGATGGTGAGTGTGTCAGTTACTATAGAGGTGACGATGGGTGTGACAGTTAATATAGAGGTGACGATGAGTGTGACGGTTACTATAGAAGTTTGATGAGTGTGACGATAAGCAATAACAATGGGCAGAGTTAAGGAATTTAGCTTTTTCTTTCTTTTTTTTCATAATTGTTCGAAACTAAAATTTCTCAATTATTAAAATAAAAAATGGAAGTTTGTACTTGTAGTTGTAGCCCCAAAAAAAAAAATTTTAAAAAAAAAGAAAGAAAGACAGGAAATTTTTTTTTTAAAAAAAAATGGAAGCATGCCAGTAGCCAAGGCAACTTACAGTAGTCACACTATATTTCTGAATGGGGTAATGTTTAAAAAGGGCCACCAGAAGGAGTCATTTCCAATTTTAGGCCACCATAACTTGATTTATGAAAATAGGCCATCAGAAACATAACTAGAAGGAATTTAGGCCATAAGGACTTAGTTGAAAAGTCAACTGAACTTATCAACTTTTCATTTCTTTCATTTGAACCCCAAATAGTTTGACTTTCGACATCTTAGTCCTATTTCAATATACTTAACTTTTCATTGTATAAATGACACTAAAAGCGCTTGAAAATTGGTATCAGAGCCTAGGTTTTATTGAAGAACATATTAATTATATTATTTATAATATTTTATCTCTTAATGGTGAAGATTTAATTATTTTATGGATTCAAATAATTTGAAACCTACGAGTTATTTCCAAAATTTGGAAATAAAAAATAGAATTTTCCGAAGGAAATTCTTGAACTTGTCCATATGACAAGATATATTAAAATAAATTTCTTTCATAAAAATGAGAGGAACTGACTGGAAAGAAATTGATCCGGATAGCTCTAAGTTTTCACAAGATTTAAGAGAAATCCAAAAGACGATTCAAGATTATGGTAACTGGGTATTAATTATACCTGGAAAAATAGATAACTTGAATCAATCAACAGAGGAGATCTTGAAATTATTTCAAGATCTAAAGAAAGAGATTTTGAATATGAAATTTGACATTTCGGATATCAAGAAAAGGCAGAAGGATATTCCTGGATCTTCCAAGAATAACCAAGCCAATATTAGAGATGCATTTGGACCAGTACAAGCTTTACACCAAAAAGGTAAAGCAACCATGGTTCCAAAGCAGAAATCACAAGAAGAGCTTATGATCGATCTCCTGACAACAGTCGAATGAGTGTTTCCAGGGCAGATCTATCAGATCTACAAGAATTAGCAGAATCATTTTCCCCAACTTGGGATTATGGATCTAGTTAATGTGAAACCCAATGATGTTCTTCAGCTGGGTTATGCGGAAGAATCAGGATCCAACGTGACCCACGATGGACCGTCTGATGTCCCAATGAGAGAAAGTACAGACTTCTACATGAACAGGTATCCTGAGGTGCATCTCAATGCAAGACGAAACCCAGGACGGAACCCAAGTAGAGCACCAGAATCCACACTGTGGGCCAAGACGATGTTACAACCATTAAATTCATATGGCATAACACTGAACCTCGACGTTATCGACTTCCGAAACATCGGAGACCTGATCAACGAATGGGTAGTTTCAATGAAGATTGCAGCAACCACCTTGGATCTCGATAAAGAAAACTTTGTCAGATTAATAGAGCTAAGTCTCGAAGGATCGGCGAAGCTGGGCTAGAAAAACTCCACGGCTGCTTTAAAGGAGCAAATACTCGAAGGAGAATCCAAAAGCACAATCTGCAAAAGATTTGGCCTCTTATTCAAAACCCACTTTGTAGGAGATGGTTATTTTGAAGAACAGAGAACCGAAAAAAATCAAGGTCTATACCTAAGCACTATTGGCTATGGAGTTAAGAAGTATTTGCACAGTAGACGAATATATCTACTGGTTTCGTAAATACTATTTTCGGAGTAAGATGACAGCTGAAGTAGCATGTCCCATGTTCTTTGCAAAGATCTGCAGCCCATGGAGAGAGATGTTGATCCAATCGTACACAGTAACCCCTGGTACAGTGGACTCAATAGCCCGGAGAATGTCCTTCTTAAAGGATAAGCTCAGAGAATGGTGTCAACAGGCAGCAGCCCAAAAGAACATCGAGAGACTAAGAGGTAAAATAAAAAGAACCCCTTTTTGCTGTGAAAATAATGATTTTCCAACAATTATAGGAGAATCAGAAGAAAAGAGAAGAAAGAAGAAGAGTCGAGGCTCATACAGTAAGAGTTTCAGAAGACCTCCATTCCGAAGAAGAAGAGCATAGTAGTCCGAGGGCAAGGCCAGATCATACAAAACGGGACAAAAAACGGGAACGGCGAAGAGTTCATCCCAAGGTTCAACTAGCTCAGCAACAAGGAGCACGGGGAGAACGACGTCCAAGAGAACGTTCAGACGAGCCCATACCCGAGCCAACGAAAGTTTCAAGGACTACAACTGTTGGAAGTGTGGAGCCAGAGGTCATATCTCACCCGATTGCCCTCAGAATCGTGAGATACGAATGTACGAAGCTACGTAGGATATCGTGGAAGCGGTCTACCATGGAAAGCTGGTACCAATCTATCAGTTTGAGGACATCCCCTCGGATGAAAGCATCTACGAGGAAGAATTAAGAAGTGACTCGGACTCATATTCAGATGGATCTTCAACCGAGTCTGACTGAAGAGGACAGGATTCAGACCACTGAAAACCTATCAGGATTCTTTTCAAGGATGACGATCTCGAATCGAACCATGGAAAGAATTATGCGACAAGATTCCAACCTCAGCCCATATGACGGATTTAGAATTGGAGGGATTGGACGAGTTCTTAACCAGATGGGACTCAACCAGAGAAGACATAACATCATCTACAAGGTAAGTGCAGGTGAGTTTCCAATTCCTATGGAACTCACTTGTAATGTTATGGATATGCAATTAATTCCTAAAGAAGAAATTCTTGAGGAATTAAGCAGAATGAAGGAAGAAATTGCCATTACTATGAAATGGAACCACATAGGAGCCATCGAAGTAGTAATTAAGGCAACCTTCAAAGAAGGCATTGATTCTGAATTACATCTATCAGTAACTGATAGAAGAATCAATAACCTTAGAGATGGTCTTCTTGGGACTATGGTAGGAAATTTATATACAGGGAAGTTAATGTTTGACATTCATCCCAGAATTTCCTACAACTTAGCAGACCAAGACTTTAGCAGAGTGCTAACCCTTCATCAGGATTTCAAAAGAAAAGATCTGATGAAAGAAGGGAACAGACCATATTCTATAACTTATAGAATCTTGTATGCACTTTCCAATGTCATCATTCTGACTTATTTCTCAGGAAAGAATATATAGAAATTCCTAGAATTTTCAAGGAATTTGCTAAAGTCATGACTCCAAATCCTACCCAGATTCCAAGGTTAGGAGGAGTAGACATATAGATAAGAGATCATCCAATTCTAGACAGATCAACTAGTGCTAGAATTGAGTATGCAAGCCGTATGTCTTTTTCGGAAGACAGAATTATGGCATATAAAGGAAAGGAGTTCATCAAAGATCTAACTCCTCAATCCATTGGGGTAGATATAATATAAAGATTAAATGCCCTGAAGGATGGAAAGAAATACGAGTAACATTTGACATTGCTGAAAAGATTAACCGTTTTCCATGTAATGACTTATACTACTTATAGCAGCCATCAATTGGAACCTATGAAGGAACAATTGAAATTGCAGGACACGATATCAAAGTCTTAGGCACCGCCGGAAAAGACAATGGGGTTATGATTTTGGGATTAAGTTTTCTCGAAAATCATAAACGATGGGTAAGAAAGGATAATGGTATAGAATTTAATCTGAAGGGTCATACCATCAGAATTAAATGATAAGTCCATTTTCCATTTACATCTCAATAGGGATAATATATGAACAATATAAGTCAGAATATTTTGCAGCTTATATTGATTCAGGATCAGGAATTTGCACGGCAAAACCAGGAATTTGCACGGCAGTACTAAATAAGGGTATTCGACATGCCAATATCATGATTGGAGGAGCATTTGGTACACCTTGGTATAAGCTAAAAAATGCCTCCTATTTACTTTCATGATACAGGAGCGGATATTTTTTTTAGGTAATAATTTTATCCAATCCTTTACAAAATATGTTCAGGATAACAAAAGAAATTTGTTAATATTTACCACAAGTTGTAGAAATGAGATACAGGTGTTGCATAGAGAAAAGGCATTTAACAGATTAATGTCTATATTATTTCACAGCAAACGTGGTGATAATGATGCCAAACTAACCCATCCAAAAATGCAGGATAAAAGAAAGTTTGGTAAGGCTTTGTTGTCTTTTAGACATCAAGGATTCGATGAAGCTTCTATTGAGGACATTATAAACCTCAAAGAAGCAATGCAGGAAATGAAGTTATATTTATAACTTCATTAGACATTGATGGGGAAACTAAATTGTCCCTCGAAAATGTCAAAAGACTTATCCAGAGAAACTTTAATGAGGATCCTCTGGCATGGTGGGATAAAAACAAGATCGAAGCAACTCTACAGGTAAAAGAACAATATAAATATGAGTATGTTCGATACAAACCCATCCTAATGAACATGCAGGATAAGAAAGATATGCAACAAATTATCATGGAGCATATCGATCTTAAACTCATAGAGCCTGGAGTCTCAGCTTATAGCAGCCCTGGATTCTTGGTAAGAAACCATGGTGAAATAAAAAGAGGTAAACCTAGGTTGGTAATAAATTATCAAGGACTTAATAAAATAATACAATTTGATGGTTATTATACTCCGAGTAGAGAACACTTAATTGATTGCATCAAATGTGCTAAAGTGTTTTCTAAATTTGATTGCAAATCTGGTTTCTATCAGATTAAGATGGAGAGTGAGTCGAAGAAATTCATAGCATTCTCCACCCCAGAAGGGCAATATATTTGGAATGTTATGTCAATGGGGCTCTCTAATGCCTCTCAGATATTCCAAAGAAAGATGGATAATCTATTTAAGGATTATCTAGAGTTTATGTTCGTCTACATAGATGACATTCTATCGCATCTCAAAATATTAAAGAGCATATTAAACACCTTGAAATATTTTCAGATGCATATCACAAGGAAGGTCTTGTTCTCTCTGAGAAAAAGGCTACCATCGCTGCTAACAAAATTGAATTCTTAGGAGTTCAAATTGATGAAGCAGGGATAGAATTACAGGAACACATTGTGGAGAAAATCCACAATTTTCCTGACATATTAAAAGACAAGAAACAACTTCAGAGTTTCTTGGGAGTTGTAAATTTTGCAGGTATGTTTATAAAAGACCTTGCAAAATATAGAAAGGATTTTAGACCACTCCTGAAAGAGAGTGAAAGCTCTAGATGGAAATGGGAAGAAATCCATACAAAGAGAATTCGCAAACTAAAACAAGTTTGTAATAGCTTGCCAAAACTCGCGATACCTCAAGATGAGGATGAGCTGGTAGTCTATACGGACGCCAATGACTTTCGATGGACAGGAGTGCTCATGAGAAAAACTACTACGGGTCAAGAACCCTGTAGATACACAGGAGGGTTGTTCACTGAACAAGCAGCCAAACTTTGGCACATTAACGAAAATGAATTCTTTGCAGTATGGAAAACATTTAAAAAAATGGCCTTTATTCTTACTTGCAAAGAAATTTATTTTAAAGGTTGATAATACTAATGTTAGAGCTTTTCTAAATAATAAACTTGAATCAAAAATTGAAAAAGCTCGTATTATCAGATGGCAAGCTGAATGTCAATATTATACTTATGATATTGATGTTATAAAATCTCATGAAAATGTTCTTGCAGATTTCTTGACGAGAGATGGAAGCATTTGAAGCAGATTCCATCATAACGAAATTCAGGCACCTCAGAGAAAACCTAGAGGAGCTATCAAAGCATTTTGGACAGCTCGAGATCAATGCACGAGCGGCTGGCCAAATACAACAGAGCGATGTGGACATGGTTCGCAACAACATACGAACCTCCCATAGAGCAATGACAGCGCTATGGGAAACAGTATTAGATCCAATCAGGAAAGCGTCAGCTTCCCTGGTAAACAAAGAGAAATGTGCCCAAAAAGATAAGGCGGTCACATATGAAGAAGCAGATTCAAGCACTGCTTCAAAGGAACCATTGTCGGATACCGACAAAAATTTTGAGCAAGAGGAAAGTCACATTTCCGAAAGTTCAAGTCAACCCACTGCCTCTGGGGTAAAAGAGGAAGAAATTAACCTTAGGCCAATGACAGGCACCTCTAAGGTTAATTCAGTAGAGAAGCTCATTTCTACAGCCTGGATGGACTACCAAAGAAAATGGAAACAATTGGTTTCCAAAAAGGGAATTAACCCCAGCAAGACGATGATCGAAACATCCGGAAGATACAACAGGATCTGGATGCTCGAGGGATAGAAACCAGAAGAGGTTCGAAAGTGGTATGATTTTGGATCATTAGCATCTGTTCATACTACATCACCAGGATTCCCGGAGATAGAAAAACTTCCGGGATGGATAAGTAGTGCGGTACATGAATCATGGCAGAACAACCCGCACCTTCAAAGAGGAGATATTCTGGAGCTCAAGTTTATCTCAGCAGCACCAGAAATCATTGGAAAAGGTTCATACCCGGTCTTTCATTTTATTAAGTTACAAAGGCCTGATATGATAGCTTTCAACAGAGTCAAGTCCATTGATGACAAGGCACCATTGGTATCTTCCATCAGTGAAGATGAGATCTCCACCAGACGAGCATGGGGATTTTGGGCCTGTCTCACAGAGATGGAGAAGGTCAAATATCCATTTAAAATCTTTTCCAATAATTTAAATGGATCGTTCCTGGTTAATTCTTTAACAGGGAAAAGCACAGAGTTTGCAGAAACTTCTTTTGAAAAGAAAAGGTTACTCATCTGGGAAAATAAGTTGTCAGCAACTGAGTCTACTAGAAGAAAGGCATGCAACATGATGCATGTTGGGCAATGGGATAATCACATATGCCCATATTGCGTGGAACAGGAAAAACCTCTATTCGGTACAAAGATTCGGGTAACCCAAAAGAAAGCCGAATCTGGACAAGATAAAGGAAAGAAACGTCCAAAAAACTTTCACAAGTCCAAGTGAAAACAGCTGGATGTAAGAGAAAAAGAGGTGTCGGCAAAGACCCTACAATAATGGCCGACAAAGTAGAGAGGGGCAGTTGGCACGGGCATGTGACGAGTTGACAAAGGAGCCCACTAGCAATAAGTCTGGCAGAATAATAATGTAGGCTGGAATCCGAAGCAAGTGACGTCACTGCGTTCGCCACAAGAAATTAGAGTTTGCTTGAAGTCCGTGATTGAAGTCCACGGAGGCCTATAAATAGAGAAGATTGAAGCAGATGGAAGGCATCAGAAAATCCTCCCAACTCTTCAAAATAATAAGTTGTATTTCCTTTCTGCAAAATTTCTTTTCTGTATTTATTTTTCATATGGGGTCAGTTCCCCAGATCAAGCATCCTCATATATGAGGAGCTAAGTATTCGTCTTCTCCATTAGGAGAAAAATATTTCTGTAATATTTTTAATATTTCTTCAATAAAATCCAGGCTTCCAGTATTCCAAATATTCCGATAAGTTAGTTAAAAAACCTTTATCCATACCTTGTTACGTCGTAAGGTAGGAAACGAAATAGGACTGTGCTGTTTGTTGCTGAAGGAGCCAAGAATCGGTGAACCATCAGTCGCGGCTGCGTGGTTGGAGGAAGTCCGTAAAATCCCGGAGCTTAGCAAACCCGGCAGCAAGGCGGTCGAACCCAATGTATGAAATTTAGTGCTTAATTTAATTATCGGAAGCATGATGGGCTGTCACATGAAAAATCTAAAGTTGGGGTAAAAGGGGAATAAGGCTAAAGTTGGATAGTCAACTGTGGGGTGAAAGTATAATAAATCAAAAAGTTTGTGGGGTCAATGGTAATTTGAAAATGTCTAAATGGCCTAGATCTGGTCAAAACTGGTTTCTAATGGCCTAAAATCAAAAATAAAGTTTTAGTGGCCCAAAACTGGAGTAGGTGCATTCTCATCGCCTATTTTATTAATTACCTCTTTCTGAATAATTCTTTTTGGGGCCGGTGGGGATCGAACCTCCAACCTTCCGTTGGTAGCCTAGGGACTTAACTACTTGGACTAAGTCCTCATCCCTATTTTCTGAATAATTGATATACTTTCCCTCTCAATTTATATCTACGGAGTATCTATTTTTCTCCTTAAAAAAATAAATAAATAAATTATACTATCTATTTTTCTCTCTATAAGTCCTCATCCCTATTTTCTGAATAATTGATATACTTTCCCTCTCAATTTATATCTACGGAGTATCTATATTGTAAGAGAGGAGTTCTAAAATTTTTCAAATTAAATTTGATTCTCTACCGTTAGATCAAAATTTCAATTTAATTTATGTCCGTTGGATTGAATGTTCGATTGCTAATCTGGGATCGATTCACGTAGACGGCAGTTCATTCATCTCTGTCTCATTTCTCCCTCAACCTGCGAGCCCTAGCTGTTGTGCCTCCGGCCTCCACGCCCGTGTCATCAGCGAATTGTGAGTGCTGCTTCACCGATGTTCAGCATACTGCTTGCCCGAAGCGACGCCTCCCTCCATTTGAGCCACCGCCGGTGCGAACGATGTGGGAAGCTGCCGCCGCCCTCGCCGCGACGCCTCCCTCCATTTGATTTTGTGGTTGCTCTGTTTATGGAAATTCTGGCAATTTCTTTTGCCTCCAGTGTCTCAGTCGCCGTGGATTCCATTTGCTCTTGTTCCCCTCCTGTTTCCCGTGTGGCTGTTGTTCTTGTTGTTCTCCCCTCTGTTGATTTCTTGCTTGATTCTATTTGTGGGGCGTTTGAAGCGGTGTGTAGGTAATACCACTAATTTTGCTTTGATATTTAGGGATTTTATTTATGGCTATGGATTTGACTCAGTCGCAAATGAACCACGATCTGTCGCTAGGGTTTGCGTTTCACGTGTCTGCAGCGGCGATGTCGCATCGGCAGAGCAATCGTATACCTGTTATCGGAGACGACTCAACTGGCCTTCAGATGGAGTCGCGTTTAGGGGCTATACGCAACCTGTGCCTCTGATGCCACTCCAGTTCATGGACCAGCATAGGGAAAATCAGTTCCCTCAACGTATTCATGATTCCGAGAGCAATTTGAGTAAAAACGACGAGGGTGATGCGGAAGAGAAGGAAGAGAAGTTTCAGATTTGGGGTCACGCGCTTACCCTGAAGAGGAAGCGCGAATCTGACTCGGGCTCTTCGTCGTCGTCGTCATCGTCAAAGGAATCTAGGGTTTCATGCACTGAAATGGAATTGCGCAGGAATTCGGTCAATTCATGGGGAAACAAGACCTTGAGAGCCGTTGATCGTGATGTGTTTGAGATCATGGAGAAGGAGAAACAGAGGCAGTATAAAGGAATTGAGCTAATTGCCTCTGAGAATTTTGTTTGTAAAGCTGTAATGGAGGCTTTGGGGAGCCATTTGACGAACAAATACTCTGAAGGAATGCCTTGTGCGCGATACTACGGTGGTAATCAGTACATTGATGAGATTGAGAATCTATGTTGCCAGCGTGCGCTGGAAGCTTTTGGGCTCAATTCCGAAAGTCGGGTGTTAATGTGCAGCCCTACTCTTGTACCTCGGCTAATTTTGCAGTTTATACTGGCCTTTTGTTGCCTGGTGATAGGATAATGGGGCTAGACACATTTTCAGGTGGAAATACGAGTCATGGATGTTATTTACCGAATGGGAGGAAGGTGTCCAGTGTGTCTATATTCTTTGAAACTCTGCCCTATAAGCTGAATCCACAGACTGGACTGGTGGACTACGATAAGCTTGAGGAGAAGGCACTTGATTTTCACCCCAAGATATTGATATGCGGTGGGAGTTCGTATCCTAGGGAGTGGGATTATGCGAGGTTTAGGCACATAGCTGATAAATGCGGTGTTGTATTGCTATATGATATGGCTCAGATTAGTGGTCTAATTGCTGCCGAGGTAAAGCACTCTCTTTCTTTCTTTCTTTCTTTTTTCAATTGTTGGACTTGATGTTTTAGTTCCTTAGATTTTAATTTTGGCTACACTTTACATCAGAACGGTGTCTACATTGTTGGTTAAACCACTTAATCTAGATTCTCACGACACATTGTTCTGTTATCCAATGGATGACTTGATAGAATAAAGATTTAGGCTAATGCATGTTATAGAGATATCTTCTGATCTGTTTTTATTGTTTGCACAATTTCTTCTTCATCTTTCCTTGGATCTGATGATTTAAAATATGCCTATGCAACATTTATTCTTTGTTTGTAAACAATTCAAACGTGTGATCCGAATGAAAATAACTTTACTAGTTTTTTTAATTATTATTATTATTATTATTATTATTATTATTATTATTATTATTATTATTATTATTATTATTATTATATACTTCCTCCATTTTGATATAGTTGCACCGTATAGTGTTTACTATTCATTGAGTAACTTTAATCAAATTTTTTAATGTAGTAGTTACAGTTATATATAAGATGAAACATAGTCAACTGAGATCTTGTTTTTGTTGGATTCGTCTACTATTGTAGTTTTAGAAAATCAAAATTTTATACTAATTTTTACTTGTATACAATTTGAGTTATTAAGATTTAAATATGTGTATTGGATTATTACGTGAAGTGAATAAAAACGCCCAGGCCTTGGCATCCGCTTTGTTGAGGAAGAATTATAGATTGATCACTGGGGGAACTGATAATCACATGTTGCTTTGGGATCTCAGAACTTTGGCTTGAATGGTATGAACCTTGTTACAGATTACTTGCAGTTTTTCTTATTTGACTGCAAATTCTTTTTGCTATTTAGTTTGGGTCTGTGTGTGTGTGTGTCTAGGCGGAACATGGTATACTTTGATATGGTTCAGTCATAAAATATGCTGTCATGTGTGGGGTTTTCATTCTTCAAGAAAAAAAATGTGCTGGTACTTTCATGCTTCCTTTGATGGGACAATTCATGTTGAATTTTCCATGAGTTGATGGGTTATTTGGTCATCCAGTGATTTTTTAACTAAACTATCTTTTGTTGTCATTACAGATGATGAATTTAAATGATGATGTTCTACACTTTTTGTGGCGTGCACGTAAGAATTTTGAGAAGGTCTGTGAGTTATGCCATATTACTCTGAACAAAGTTACTATTTTTGACGACAATGGCAATATCACCCCAGGAGGTGTAAGAATTGGTACGTCCTGCCTTAGCCAATTCACACATATGTGCATTTCCCGCACAAGTATTGTACATTTTCTATTTTGACACATTTGATCGCCTACATTTTTTTATTTATTAATTCCGGCCGCCCGGAAGGGAGTTTGGGCTTATTTCGAAGGGGAAATAGAAAGATGGATAGATTGTCGTATGCAAGTGCCATGGCTGTTTAAATTTGGTTGTCCTTCCATAATATTCAGCAGTTTGGTTGGTAGTCATCGACCATTCATTTAACTGTTGAGTAGCCATATAGGCTCAATCCTTATAAGGAATAAGAATTAGCAGCTTACTCTATTCTCTTCAATATTAACTTTTGTAGAACCAATATAAAATTCCCCACTGACTCTATGGTGGTTTTGTAGGTAACTTTGGACGCTCATACTTTGTACTTCGTTTAATTTGCAATCCATAAACAGTCTATATATATTATGTTGTAATGTTGAAATAACTAGAAAATGAAATGTGGAATCATAATTTCAGAGACATGGTCTGTTTTCATGCAAATTTTTAGAATTTTATGGACACCTCAAATGGTTATTTATATTGTGTCATTGGTTAGGATTTCGACATCATCTACTTACATTAGGTTCCAATTATGATGTGAAGACTTTTTACATTTTTCTGGCATTGGCAAATTATGGAAGTGTGGTAGTGTTACTTTTGGATTAGGTTAAGACAGTTGATGGAGTGTCAGACCTCCTGATTCCTCCCGGAACTCAACCTGGGGATGTGCTTGTTTTGGCAAGAAAAGGTGCACCTAAGCTAAATAGGCCATCGATTCGTGGTGATCATCTGTTCACCGTTAGAGTTGGTATACCAAAACGCATCAGGTGAGTCAATTGCTGTAATTACTGCAGAAATTTAAGCTTCCTATAAAATTTGTTGCAGTGGCAGTATCTTGAACCTTCTCCCACATATCATTTACATACAATTGTGTATTCATTTTTGTACTTTTCTGACCAAATTTGTATTTCTATGTGAAAAATTATTAATGCAAAATACTGTTTGTCGTTACGTGCCAACAGTTGCAGGATTTAACACAATTTTGTTTATTGTTCTTTGGACAATTCTAATGGAAATTGTGTAATCATTTCATTTGTTTGCTTTTCTGATAAAAAAAAAAATCTGATTGTTTAGGATATTTGTTAGCAATGAACCTGGTTTAAGATGTCTTAATTTCTATTTTCAGTATGAAGGAACGCGAGCTGCTTGAGGAGCTTGCTTCTCTTGATAAAGCCCCAGCTAATCAATCAAAAATTCGGCCTAAAGTTCAACAACCAGGTGAGCAGCTCTTTAAAGTGACTTGTTATGCTGCATATTCAGTCACTATACTTGTGTGTTTTGTTCTTTGATAGTATGATATCTTTACAATGTGTTTGCCTTGCTCAATCTGTTAATCCCCAAAACAACTATTGTGTATTTAAGTGCGTGCATGTTTCATGTCCCTGATATTTCTAAGTTTTACTTTACTTTATATGAAAAAAGGTTGGATGCATATGAGATAGCAACTTATAATGAGGGCTGCTCCAATTATTTTATAGCAGATGATAGTACTCAAAGTGAAAAAAACTTCATCACAGAAACTAAAGACGAATCAGAAGATCAAACTGACTTGTGGTCGACGTTGAAAGATTTGGCCAGGTAAATCTTCAACCTGAACTTCTGTTTATGTTTACCTGGATCACTTTTGCTTTAATTGGCTAACTATATTTTTCTATTGAAGCATGCATTTCATGCATTTTTTCCTATTGATCTTTATTTACTTGGCTTTGGTCTCATATTCATCTCTTTATTCTTTGAATGTGCTCAAAGAAATCGTATCATTGTTCAAGATGCTTCTGTTTACTTGTCTCATTCAATTTATTTAATTTTATTTTATTTTTTATTTTTCATTTTTTATTTTCAAATTATGGCACCAAACCCCGAATGTGCTACAGTACAGACAAGTATTCTTGAAGCATTGCATGTAATGCGTGATGGGAAATTTTTACATCTTCCTGTTGTTGACAAAGGTGAGTGCTAGATATTGTATTTTATTTTTTGTCCTTAACATGCTAAAGTTTTTTACATCATTTTGCTTGGCAGATGAGTCTGTTGTTTCCTGCCTCGATGTTTTGCAGATAACTCACCTCGATGTGTTTCAGATAGCTCATGCTGCAATTTCTCTGGTAAATTTTATTTCTCTGTTCATAGTTTCTTTATGATGTGGATGGCTTTGTTTTCCTTTTTTGCTGGGAGCAATCTGAGTTGATTTATAGCATTGTTTAACATTTTCCAGACCCAATATCTTGGAAGGTCCAGCTGATGAAGAAAGTCATGAGAAGGCAAACATTGCAGCTTCAGGCTATACAATTTGGGGGTACTCCTCAGAGTGGAACTAATGTAACAAGCTTAGATGCTCAGTTGAACAGGGAGCATCATCCTCTGGATGAGCAGTTTGAAATGGTGAGTTGATTTGAAATTTTATGCATATAATGTAGCCAATAGTATAGTGCTATTGTTTCTGTGACTTGTGAGTTTGATTCATTTAGTTCTTTGCTTTATCCTTCTTTTCTATTTACTGCGACACGATGAAGATTGCAAAAGACTTCTTAGGCTCATGGGAGTACCTGTTGTTCAGGTCCTGATCAAAAACAATTTCTTTAGATGTATACTTTCACATAATACATTCATCATGCCATTACTTGCTTGAGAGTTGATTTGCTCTTTTATCTGCATTCTAAGAATGATTACTTTACTTTTTTTAATAATATTTTTCTTGGTAATATCATAGGCCCCTTGTGAAGCAGAAGCACAGTGAGCTGCACTTTGCAAAGCTAACAATGTAAGTATTTACTTTTGTGACTGTAATAATGGGATTGAATCATACTACTTGATGCTTCCCTGGAGTTTTGAACTTCTTTATTTGAAGTTTTACTCTTATGCTATGTTACTCGGGCTCTGTTTTGAGTGTCGGACACGACTCGGGAATCGGAAGAGTCGACACTCAATTTTTAAAATTTGGGGATACGGGGACACGGTCAAACAGGTGTCTTGACCATTTTCAAGATACGGACACGATTCGGAGTGTCCGAATAATAATATTGGACACTCAATTTATTTAAGCCTTTTTCTTTATTTTTTTTCATTTTCCCATCTCCACCCACAGTCATAGGCACTAGCTGGTGTGTTTTAATTTTATAAACTGTATTTGTAACACCCCGGATTTGATAACCCATGCCGGGGTGCCACCACCACACCTCCCTAGCAAGACACGGTTCCTCCGAGCTTGCTAAAGAGATGCAAGGCTATAGGTGTTGGAAAAAGTTTTAAAAGCAAGTCTGGAATTACTTAAAAATAATAATGTAATATCATCCATACATGATAATAAAAATAATAGGTTGCAGCGGAAATTAAAATACAGGGCCGACATGGCCAAAACTCGGGTTAACAAGCCCGTATGCAAGTCATGTAGAACAAATAATTAAATGCCCAAAGTGATCCCCGATGCATGATCATGCTCCGTACTCTGTAATGGAAAAATGAACAACGTGTTTTATCAGTATATAAAATACTGAGTAAGTTAATCCCTAACAAAACAATTTAAGGGGTTACATGTGTTTAATTAAAATTACATTTTTTATGTGTTACGAAATTAATTTAAAATTCATAGTTTGCTTGCAGCGGAAAAATATGATTAATTTATTCAAGACGAGAATACATAATTTAAGGACTTAATTTAAAAGCGAAATTTTAAAAGCATAGTTTAAAGAAAACGTAATTTAGAAGCATAATTTAAAAACGTGATAAATAATTGCAGCTTAATTAAATACGCACACAAGTCCTTTAAGTTTTATCCTGCAACTAAGAAGAGGACACCACACAAGGGAGATCACTAACGAGGCAATCTCAAAAATCATAATCAGTTAGCCGGTGAACCGGCGGCCGCAGCCATATCAGTATTGACTGCCGTTTTGGCTAGCCATGTATCTCAATTGCCATTTCGGCAAGCCGTGTGTATCTACTGTCAATTTGACAGCCATGTATGTCAACTGTCATTTGACAGGCCTTTCAAGCGGTTTCACTGCCACTCGGGCAGGCCGTGTATTTCCCACTGCCGATTTGGCAGGCCATGTGCACAACTGCCGTTTTGGAATAGTAAGGAGATCACTAACGAGGCAATCTCAAATCGTAGGAACACTAACGAGGCAGTCCAAATAAATAGGAGACCACTAACGAGGCAGTCTCAAAGATAGTAGGACCACTAACGAGGCGATCCAAATAGTAAGGAGACCACTAACGAGGCTGTCTCAAAGATAATGATAGCATGAAGATCGGCACAGCCTAGTGAACGGGATCCGCTGTGCATCGCACGTCTATTAGCTAGTCTATGGGGATGTTTGGGAGTCAGCGGATCCGCTAGCAGATAGCAGATTCGGAGAGAGAATTGTGAGAAAATATGCTACTCCAATCCGTTATATGCTCCCTATTCTACCAACAACCAAACACACCTGATAATGGCCAGAAATGACCATTATTTTCAATCCATTTCCGTGTCTGAAACGGGCATTTGATCGCATTCCGGTCTTATATTAAATAAGAAAGCAGTTGAATTGGACTGATTTATGCATAACTGTATAAATATTAAGCTGGTATGAAAAATGCATAAATAGGTAATTTTATCACATATTTATGTTAGAAAAATCCAAAAAACATGAAAAAAAGAAAAGAAAAGAAAAAGGAAACAAAAAGATGGGAAAAGAAATGAAAAACCCACAAAAAGTTGATTTTACAGGATACTACGACGCTAGACACAACTACGACGCTATGCATGGATAGCGCTGTAGCTTGGTCTAGCGCCGTAGGAGGAAACTGAAGCTGACAGTTGAAGAAAGGTGGACGGCGCTAAACATGTATAGCGCCGTAGTTGAGTATAGCGCCGTAAGCAAGGATAGCGCCGTAAGCTGTCCATTCAGAAACAAAGAGTGTCTTCGGGATGGAAGACTACGACGCTAGACCTATAGCGCCGTAGTAGGATAGCGCCGTACCCAGCTATAGCGTCGTACTGAGCATCAGAACTCCAATTTCAAGGCCTGGGGGCCCATGGGCCTAGGGTTTCCCACCTATATAAGGACCAGTTGACTCCAATGATCAGCATTCAGACAACATTCAAACTTGGAGACAACCTAGTGTTCTTGAGGTGTGTAGGTTAGTTAGGTAGTTAGGATTTTATTTTCTTGTATTATTTATATTTATGCCCTAGATTAGATTTTTATTATAGACCAGTGTTTTCATTAGAGTTTGCTACCCTAGCTAGCCACTTTTTACATTATTTCCAGCTTTGTTAACTTCTATCAAGGTTTGAAATACCTAAATGATGGGTATTATCAAGCAATTTCTTATAAATGGGAAGTTAATCACAAAAAGAGTCCCAAAATCATGAAATGGACATTTGTCCATGGATTTATCTGCTTTATTTTGGCTTAATGACCATTTGGTCACTTTGTTTCACTGGTTTTGTGGGTTTGTGTGATTTATACTGTTTTTCGGGATTTCATGCATAATTTGTTGGTTAAAAACCCTAACTTAGGTTTATGGTTCACTGTGCTTTACCTTTACTTTTATTTGAGTTTTCCTTGTATTTTATTTTTACCTTCATAACTGTCATTGCTTTCTCTTGTCTCCTTTCTTGCATGAAGTGAACCATGAACTTGAAAATAGGGTTAGCAATCGCATAGATTGCATCACCTGAACAACAACATTCTGGGCTAGCTACGACGCTAACCGCCCTACGGCGCTATCCTTGGATAGCGCCGTAGGTGAGGTTTAGCGCCGTAATTATCCAGACTTAAACAAAAACTTGCCTTACGGCGCTAGACCAACGACGCTATCCTCGGATAGCGTCGTAATTTTTGCTTAGCGTCGTAGGTCCCCAAAATACTTAATCTTTCACAAAGCCCACTTACGACGCTATATCTACGA
The DNA here is from genome assembly GCA_030278955.1 of Hygrophila difformis. NCBI lineage: Eukaryota > Viridiplantae > Streptophyta > Magnoliopsida > Lamiales > Acanthaceae > Hygrophila > Hygrophila difformis. The sequence goes on from JAOANR010000012.1 coordinate 6,257,371, forward strand.
CGCTATCCTAGGATAGCGTCGCCATTTAGTGTATAGCGCCGTACCCTCCAATTTTATCAAACTTTCTAAAAATTCACCTTACGACGCTATCCTTACGACACTATCTTAGGATAGCATCGTTAAAACTGTTTAGCGTCGTAATTTGGCACTTCTGCCCATTTCCCTAATTCTCCACTTCCTCACTTAATTAATTGGACCTTCATATTAATATTATGAGGCTGAAATCCAATGATTTCAACCCGTGATTGATTTAATGTAAAGAACTTTGTTCAATTCCCATTAAAAGATTTTTCTACAAAAATTAAACTCTAATGATCTAAGTATATAATCCGGACTGTAATTATTTAATTATGGAATGAGTGATTATTTAGACATAAAGAGTAACTATGGATTTAATTCCATATCCTTGCATGAGAAACCAATGTCTCTCATACAAGATGAACCAAAAATATTTTCTTTTATTTATTTTGTCTTTATCCGTGTTGTGTGAAACAACTAGTAAGAGATATAACAGACTAATGTTGGCGGGTATTCCCACACGGATAACTAGCTCGTGGTCTGTATATTAATTACTAGATGTTATTTTGCATGGTCCAGATAGTGGTCGGTGGAAGCCTTGGCGGTTCGTCCATCCGGGATTATAATAGCTGCTCAGCTGACTCCTATCCGGATACAGTTTCCTTTTCTTTATCTTAATTTCAAAACCTGAATTTTGAGTTGTAATATTATCAAACGGTGTCGATCAACATTATTTGAATAGTTTTACAGTGAAAAAACATGTAGGTTTTCCTCTCATTTCACAGATAGTAGGAACCTTGATGATAGCGATCACTGTCACTTAAGGTCTTCTGCTGTTTAAAATCATCCCACCTTAATAATTAGGGAACTGGACCACAGATAACTGCAATCCGATTAACCCTAATTATTTTGTCATCTCTTTAGCCAAAATTCTTCTCATCTCCGGCTATTTCATCTCTGTGTCTCACTTCTGTCTAAACCCGCCTTATATTTTGGGTTATTTAATTTTACACTTCTCTATAAATTTATGCATGATATTATTATGTAGATATTGTGGTCAATGTTATTTTGGGATCCTTCCCTTGGACATAGAAGTCTTGATTTAAGTCAGATGTCTCACAATAAATTTCCAACAAAAATTCTTTTATAAAATTCGGATCTGAGTAAGGGATAAATTCCACTGTTATGACTAATTCATGTTCGACTGGGGATTGATTTTGGGAAATTAGAAGCAGAGTCAGCGATTAGGTCTCACCTAGACTGAAAGGGTCTGTGTTCTTATTGAGAGTCTAGTACCTGTTTAGGGAATGATTTTCAAAATCTTTTATTTTTCAAAATTGCTATGTATTGGGAATTTAGTCTTAACTATCACACCGAGATGGGGTCCAGTTGGACTCAAATACAGTGTGTTAGATAATTCTAGAGGAACAATACATAGGCCTTGGTTATTCTCTAAGGTAGGGTTGAGTTCCTTTCAACTGCTATCCTCTTCTGCCAAAGCCTATTTTTGAGTCCTGAGTGAGTGCATCCGGAATGAACTAATTTAGTAGTTTTCATTAGTTTGTATCTCATAACCACCCGACGGGAAGTGAACACTGCAAGCGGTTCACCGAGAATAGGGAATTCTTGATCCACATCCGGTCATTCTGACTGGGGGCTTTCTTTTACTACCAGGGTCAGACTTTCAAAAACCTCCGAGTGATAGGATTTTAAATGCTTTCTTTACCGCTTTCTTTTAACTGCTTTCTTTAGAGGTCACTCGGTTGTATTGAGAGTTGCGTAACGGCTACTAGGACTGATAGTTAAGGGATAGTTCAGGGCTTGATTAGAATCTTTGGATGTGACATGGGAGAATGATAACAGTACTTGACACTTCAACTAATGATTCGTCAGGTGTTGCTTGTCCACCACAAATGGCTAACATACTCTTGCAAGGCATTGCAAGGGGAGTTATAAGTTTGTGGTATCTTAGATTTTGCTGTCTTAAGAGCATGTAAAATCTTACTGTAAGTACTTGTCTGTTAAAGAGAACATGGTATAGAGAGCATGAGAGTTAGCTAACTGAAGGGATTATCCCAAGCAAAGGTTTGTGTATTAAAATGGAAGTTTAATTGTGTTTCATCTGAATCTTGTCCAATCTTTATTATTTTCTTCCTGTCCCTTCTGTCACAATTTAAATATGCTTTCTTAGAATAATTTTATCGCTTTCTTAGAATAAATTTAATTCGCTTTGTAGAATAATTTTATCTGCCTTATTTTAATTGCTTTCATAGCTTAGTTTAAATTCTGTCAAGTAGTTGGTAGATCAAACACAAACTTGAATCGAGTAACCGAGTGGAAAATCTTAGTAAATGACGTGGGCCCTGCTTCCATCGCACATCCTCCAGTGAACGATCCGGTACTTACTATAAATACTGCAATTTTTGACACCGTGCGCTTTCGGGCCACAGTTTCTTAACACGAGTAATAAAAAACGTGACAACCTATAAATATATCCCTAATCCCAACTCCACCTTCATAATTTGGTTTCATTGAATAATAAAATTGAACATCAGGACTATGATTTTTCAGAAAATACTCATGTAGAGAGAACATGTCAAAAGTTTCATGGGAAGGATCTTCAAGGCACGAAAATTGTCAGAGATTTCATGCCAGGGAGGTTCGTAACGCCGCTTGAACTCAAAGTTTACTCTCATGAGTAATAAAAAGTGAACTATATCCTTAAACCCCTTTCCCATGAATCATAACTCTTTTCATTTAATAAAGTTAACCTGGGATATTTTAGAAATACTCGTGTGCGGAAATTGTCAAAAGTTTCATGGCGCCGTTGCCGGGGAGGATGCAGCGTCGTTTATTAAGAGAATTACACTCCTGATTACTCATAGATAGTTAGTGTAGCTTGTTCATTTATTGCAGAACAGAGAAGTACCCCCAAATCAATTAAACATTTAGAGTGCTAAGACTCTAAATGTGAGGATGTTGATTTGAGGAGAAAACCTAACCTATTGGGTATTTATTTGTCTTGCAGAAAATTTCGAACCACCAAAAAAAAAGGAGCATAAAAATCAAGCAGAAAACCAGGTTCCCGGTTGGATTAAGTCCATGGATTTAAGAAAATGATTTCGGAAATTAAAGCAATTTAAAATCCGAAATAATTTTTGCAAACAAATGGAATTAATCCAACCTATTTTATGCAAGTTGAATTAATTAAGGTAGCCCATTAACACTTGAAAAAAATGTCTTGGACTAAATTTCTTAAGTCCAAAACAAATAAAACCAACTGAGGCCCAATTTCACTTACGCAGGCCCAGTCCGCGTAAATTTTGAAAATTTTCAAAATTGAAGTGCAGCTTTATCCCACTCTCAGTTACGACGCTATCCCCGGATAGCGCCGTAATGGTAAGATAGCGCCGTAGGACACTTCCCACTCTTCTATTTATATATCCCTACGACGCAAACCTTTAGAACGACGCTATCCTAGGATAGCGCCGTACTAAAGGTATAGCACCGTAGTGCTTCCTTACCTCTCCACCGCCTTACGGCGCAATTCATTACTACGACGCTATCCTCGAATAGCGCCGTAACAATAGGAAAGCGCCGTAGTACCTTTTGTTTTCCCTTATTTCCTATCTACGACGCTGAACAAGGCCTACGGCGCTATCCTAGCGCCGTAAGTCAAGTTTAGCGCCGTAGTCCTTTTTCCCCCTTTTATAAATAAACCGACCATTCTTCTTCTTCATTCCCACACTTACATTTTCAAAACCACTCCCAAAACCCCTCTTACGAACGAACACAGAGTTCATTCGCAACACAAAACCACCAAATCAAGGGGAAACTCTGCCAAAATTTTCGGAAAACCATCGCAATGGCTTCTCCATCATCATCCGCAGCCGAAAAGCCCTGGTAAGTCGCCCATTTTTTATTTCCGCGCACCCCTGTTCTCGCAATTTTGGGTGTTTTTGTGCTTCAATCCTCGACAATATGCAAGTAGGTGCGATAGGGTTTTGTTTTGTTTATTTCGAGTTTGATTTTGGGGAATGTATGTTGGAGGCAGTCCGTTTTGGTGTTCTTTGAATATTGCAATGTTGGCCGAGCATGAGATTAAAAGGAGGAGGGTGTTGTTGCAATTTTTTTTGAGGCTGCATTTTAGTGTTCGGTTGATGTTGGGGATTTAAATTTTAGCCCTAGAGGTGTTTAGGGAACATATGCAGCAGCTAGGGTTCACAAGGTAGTAGAATCACCATTTCTGAGTTCTAGGGAATTACTGGGCACTGGTTTTGTTTGATTATGATGTGTTTATGGTATCTTAGAATGCTATGTTTCAGTTTGAGAAAGCATGTGGTGTGTGATTCTTCTTTAAAATCCTGAAATTTTGGAAATCAATGAACACTGGAATATTCTTGAGTATTAAGATGTTATTGGTGTTCTCATTTTGATGTGATGATCTTAGTTAACCTGTGTTGATAAGCATGAGTTGTTGGAGGATAGGAAATTCGGTTGTTTTGATGTTTAAAGGCTGCTATTATTCTCATGTTTAGTGTTTTGCTAGTGTAGACTGGGCATTAATTGTTTTGTTTTGTTTTGGTATAACTGCCATGGTATGCTGCAAATGCAAAAAGTTGGTGTATGTCTTGTTTTGGCAAAGCTGCACAAACCAACAAAGTGCTGTTACACTTTTCAGCAAAAAGGCCTTTAGAAAAAGACAAAATAGTTGGTAGGATTTGGTTTGATAAGTTGACTCATTTGTTTTTGCTCCCAAAGGAGCATAAAGCTAGTATAATAAAATAGCAGTTCTTATTCCTCATATGTGGGGCTGCTATTATTTTGAAAAATCCAAAAATGGGACCCATAAAATCCCAATTTTATTAAATAAAAATAAGTCAACTTCTGTGAAAAATTAAAAAATGGTTTTGTTGTTTTGTGAGTATGTTTTGGACTGTCCATATCGTTCCATAGCAGTTCCATTTGAGCAGATCCGAGCCGCCGCATTTCACTTTCACGTTCCTCGATTCGTGATCCATTCCATTCCATCCATTTTCCATTGCACTTCCAACAATCACATCGGGATTGTTTAAAATAGGAAAGTCAAAAATTTTGGGCCCAATGGCCCATTAAAAATATTTTTGGTCCAATGACCATTTTTATTTTATTTTGAACTCATAGTCCACTAAATATTTGGGAGCCCAATGACTCCTAAGTTCTAAGAATAATTTAATCTCTCTTAAAAGTCTCAAAACTTGTAAAAAGAAAAATTTACCTCTGTTTTACAATAAAGTTTAAGTTGAAGATTCAATAACCTCACATTCAGAGCAAAGCTCTAAATGTGAGGATGTTGATCTTCAATATAAATAACTCTTGCAAAAATTACAAAAACTGGATTTAATACTCTCATATTTTTCAGGGAAAAACTAGTGGTTGAATCACGAGCAGGATTACCTCCTTGCACACAGGACCAATGGGTCCTAGAAGGCTCTCAATTCCGCAAGAAGATCAATGACTACCGGGAGGCTCTTGAATCAACATATAAACTGTTAATCGTAAATAAAACTGAAGTGAATTTTAGATTGCCAAAAGGATGGGACAAGCACATCAAGCCTGAGGAACGGAATTTCAAGGAGTTGGGATTTCAACGGGATTTTTATTATTATCTGTCAAGATTCTGGGAGAAGCAAATGGATGCGACTGCAGATGACATGAAGTTTCCAGAAGATGTACACACTGAAAGAATTTTGAGGAGATTTCACGAATTCATGGCCCGATGGGAAAGGCACCAGCATTCAAAGACAATAGATCCTGCCTGCATGGAATTTGACATCATAATGGTGCCCAACAAAGTGGATGAAAGAGTTAAGAGGCAGTTCACAGAGAAAGCACCCAACCTCAGTCATCTGGTGACTCATTGAATCTTCATGATGCAGAAAGCCCTGCCATTTCTATACAACCCCATCTTGTTGGAAAACAAAGGAGTAAAGGAGCAGAGATGGCTAACACAACAAGCGAGGAAAAGGCACAGAGAAGTGAGTCACAATCTGAACAGTGCCATCAATAAGGCCATGGCATCAGAGAAGGAAAACCAGGCCCCAATAGTTAAGAGAATGATAGACTTAACTAAAGAAGTTAGGGAGCAGTAGCACGCCTTGATGACACTATGGGGCACAGGCAGAAAGGACATTACAGAATCCGTCTTGGATAAGGACCTGGTGCTACCAGAGGAGGACTATTTTGACACAATTTTCTTGGAAGATGTGTACAAGCCGACTCACCTCGCTGAGCAGAGACCGCAGGGATTGGCCCAACTCAATGTGCTCAGGGATCAAATCACTGGATATATTCAGAACACATCCTGGAAGGTGCTCGGAAAGAATCGACAGCAAACCCGACTGCTGACTCAGGCCGAGGCTGAAGAATACATCCGAGTTGAATTTACCCGTGACATGTCTTTTGTGAAGCCAGAGACCAAGCCAATTGTTGAGTCACTGATTGAAGAGAACAGGATGGATTTCGTGCGCTTCTTGATGGAGATGGACGCTTTCGGGCTGAATTACTGCAACACCGTCAAAGCTAACACTCCACTACATTACAAGAGGGAGGATAGGGCCTATTACTGTAATCACATCCGGAAAGTATGGGTGAAGCGACTAAACCGCATCTCCAGTCCCATCTTCATTAACAAATATGTGAAAGATGCAGAGAAGAATCCGGGAATTAATGTGGATGAGGGAGAACGAGAAGGGAGTGAAGATGAAACTGATGTGCTGATCAATCAGTACACAAGTGCTGCGTCACCTCCTCAGGTTTTCAACGAAGACAACCCGTTGCCAACCCAACCAGCTGTGCAAGCCTCAGCTTTACCACAAAGAGAGCAAAATCCTGCCGCCACTGAGCCACCCACCCAGCTCGAGCAAGCATCTACTGCTGTTGCTGCATCTGAAAGCCAGGCCACGCCTCGAGCTCAGACGAGAAGAAGGTTGATAAAATTGGCTGAGAAAGAGAATCCAGCAAAGGCACCAGAGCCGAAAGTGGTAATTCAATAACCCCAGCCAAATGTGAGAAAAACAGTAGCACCTGCAGATCCAACAGATAAAGGCAAAGGACCAATGCCACCGTCACCGCCAAAAAGAAAAGATCTAATTGCTCGTGATGCTGCACTAGCCAGAGAACTGCAAGAACAAGAGAATGCAATGGCCGGTCTGGTCGAACAAACAGATGGTTCGGGGACAGATAAAACAAATGAGCAGGAACGAGCTGAAAGAGAAAAGAAAGCGGCGGAAGAGGAGCAGATTAGAGAGAATATTCAGAAAACTCAAGCCGAGGAAGAAAGAAAGAAGAAAGAAGCTCATGACAAGGAAGTTGCTGAAAAACTCCAAGCGGAATTGGAAACAAGGAAATCAACAGAAGTGGAGAAAGAGAAGGGAGATGATGAAGATTTGATGATCACTGGAGAAGTGCCAGGGCGTGGATTGAAAATCAAAGAAGAACAGCCTCCTGAATGGACTGGCCCCACTGCTCACGACAAGGAGACCATCTTGGGAGACATAAGGAATAGGCTGAATGAGCAAATCGAAGCGGGGATCGATCAAGGAGAGACGCCTGAGCAAATCCGTCATCAGACAGAAGCATGCCGAATCTTTGATCCACTCGTAGGCACTGCTAGAATTGAAGCTGTAATTGGAGCTGCTGAGACTTCTGTAAATCCCATCACATTGGCAGACTTGCTAAAGGACAAAGCTGTTGAGCAGCAGAAAGCCGTAGAGACACAAGCCAAAGTGGATAAACCCCAAGATCTGGCCGAAAACAGGAAAGAGGCTGCAGAAGAAGATAGAGAGGAGGCCATGCAAGAAGAAGAGGAATTCATGGAGCAAATGGCGCCTATTTTCCAACGTCCTGTCGGACAAGCTGCGAGAGATAGGGAGGAGGAGGAGGTATCAACTAGTGTTGATCCTTACTTTCCTGTACTTAATTTTACAAAGCCTGTAATGACTGAATACAACACAATGAAAAATGTAGCTAAACAGGTTGAGGAGGATCCATTGAATGAAGCAGCTGAGGGAAACATGGAGGTAGAAGAAGCTCAGCAAGATGAACTTATGAACGAAGCAGCCCAGGAAGGAGGTGAACCAAGCGGGCATGAACCCATCCAGGAGGGGCAAGACGAACCAACTGACTGGCACACAAGCGAAGATGAATCTGTTGGATCAGTCAAACCAGCCAGATTTTGGGAAGAAACCGGAGTTCGCGCCAGAATGGGAATTCAGAAAATAGAAAACACCAAGATGATCATAAAGGCGGAAGACGTGATTCGGAAATTCAACGGGAATCCAAAAGCAGTCAAGGCATATAAGGAGCTCTTGGAAAGCATCATACCCGACAAGGGGTTTGCTCCAGAATCGCTAAGGCACCCCACTGTAGATTTATGGAGAACATGGCTTGGATGGGAGCAATTCTTACTACATCACGGAGATCCCGGGTATATGGAATTGACTAGGGAGTTCTATTGCAACATTAACGTTGCAAGACGAACAACCTGGGTCAGAGGAAAGACAATAGATATATCCCCGGATTATCTAAACAGATTCCTCCAAACACCCAGCTATCAAAGTGAGATACCGGAGGAGGAGATCTTGAGTAGGCGTGGCAAAACAAAGATGAAAGCAACATATCAAGCCATCGCCGACTCCCTGACCAGAACGCCAGGCTTGGTAGGAACATTTAGCACATCCAAGCTGAAAATAGAGCTTATGCCAACATTCGAATTTTACATGGCTAGAATCAGGCCCAGCTCGCACCCCCAAACTACTTCAGGCAGTGTATTGATGGGATTTGCAAAGCTGTGGCATGGGCGAAAACTGAATGTTGGGGAACATATCTTCAGAGTCATGACTACACGGATCGAGAAAAGGAATGCTCTCTGCTACCCGAATCTTATTAGAAGAATCTGCACAGCTCAAGGGGTAGACATGGGAGAATTTGACACTGATGCATTGGTCATTCTGAATCCTCCTATCCGGGTCCCATCCATGCCAAATCAAGAAAGGATCACGTACGCACTTCCTCCATTCCCAGCTGACTCAAATGTGCAGTCTTCGTTCATATCAGGTGAAGAAGCACCATCGATTCAAAGAAGAGATCCAATGCCTCCCCCCGCTCCTAAAAGAAGAAAAAAGGCCCGTACTGAGGCGGGACCTTCAGCTCAAGAAGAAATTCCCCAAATGGAGCAAGTGGAAATTCCTCCATCACCTCCAGTCCAAGCCCCTCAGCAGCAAGCTCAACCGTCCCAAATTCCTCGTCTGAGCCAGAACGTCTCACAACATCCTGCTAACTCGAATATAGTCGAGATCGTGAGTTCAATGAACAAAACCATGACAGAAAGTGTTAAGCAGTTGGTGGATGTTATCATTCTGGGAAGGGAAGATGATAAGAGAGTCAGAGAAGAGAGAGACAAGAGGAAAGAGGAAGAGAGAGCTGAACAGAGGAGAAGAGAAGATGAATTCAGACTACTCTTATTGGAAAGAGAAGAAAGGCACTACAGAGAAAGGCTGGAAAGCAAAGAGAGGCAACGGAAGATGATGATGGAGAGTGAAGAACGTCAAAGAAAAATGATGGAAATGGTTAAGCAAGCACTCATTCAACAGCTCCCGAAGCCGCCACCTCCGCCAACAGACGATGCTGGGCCTTCAACTCAACCGCGAGAGCCGAAAGAATGAATCTGATCCGCTCCTATTCATTTTTGAGCTTAAATGTAAACATCATATAAGAGAGTTTCTGTCATTTGTGCAAGATTGTTCCTATTGCATGAAATCTCTTGTAATTGATGTATTTACCGCTTTCCAAAATGGAACTTCGTTTTGAGGTCCAAACAATTTTATTCTTGAAAAGATGTCTGACAGTCCAAGATGAATAAGTGACTGTCAGGCCAAAAATATGCTGCTGACATACTTTGTATGTTAACAGTGTCTCTTTACTGCTTTAAATTAAATATCCAGCAAAAGTATGCATAAACCTGCTCTAAATTCACATGTTGAATTTAGGCTTGTGATTAAATTTTCAAACTTTTAAATTGGGATAATATAATTAAAAACATGCATGAAATGAATTCCTAAGGTTTTGAGTTATAAAAATTTAATGATGCGATCAGCTTATTGGGTAAAAAAAATCTGCATGTTAGAGATTTTGATTGAATAAATTGTTAGAATTAAACTTTGATTAAATTTTAGAATATTGTATAACATGAATCAACCCAACCTTGTGAGATTTGAGCCATGAGTCACTTTTACTCATTTATTTTCTTTGATGTGTGAATCATTTTGATTAAAGGAAACTAGAACTTACAATTGGGACCGATTCAAGACCATGCCATATTCCAAAAAATTGAGCATATGATCGAGACACTTAGAAAAACCCAAAATTTTTGGCTTTCGTTTGAGATCCAACCCAAAAATATTTTCCCTTTAGGATTAACCACTTTGAGCCTTTAAGCCTAATTTTTCTTTGAAGCCCTCTATATTTTTCCTAGCCTTATAAAGAGACCAAGAAATCAAACCCAAGTATGCAAGTATAAATTCTATCAAGGCATCGAATTTTTGATCATCGGAAAAAGGCATAAATTGGATTCAAAGAACCGATTCAAAAAAAAAAAGAGAGAGAGAGAAAAGAAAAAGAAAAAGAGAAAATTGTTGAGTCTTTGTCGACACAAATAAATTGCAAATGACAAAGAAAATTAGACGTAGTCTAATGTCATGCAATAGAAAAGAAATAATGATGATCATAAAGTCTAATAAATATGCCATGTTATGATAGAATTAATTCTTGCCACTTCTTAACCCAATAATCCTTTCCATACCAAATGTTACAACCGTATGCCCCATTATAAGTTATAACCCTTAAATAAGACCTCGAGATCTCGATTTGAGGAAATGAGCCGGTGGTGAGTTGGCCTGATTGCAAGCTTATGGGATAATTTAATCAAATTTGATTATGAGTGTTCATTGATAAAACCCCATTGAGAGTGAGTGAAGTTTCCGTTCCTACTATATGTGAGGCTCTAATTTTTGAAATATGTTCGTGTCATACTTTAATTCTAATTTTTAATCCTTGCATTTCTCAAACATGACATTCATGAAGGATTGATAATAATGTTTGATTTGTAGGCCCGATATAGTGAGCAAGTATAATTTCATTAAACACTGCAATCAAGGGAATTTAATACTTGAAGTTTTTGATTGTCTTATCCCAATCCAAAAAGAATGTGATTTATGAAGCCACGAAAATGAATTGAATATGTAAAGTCCGTGTTCTTAGGAACATTGACTCTGACTGCTCGGGGACGATCAGTATTAAATGTGAGGATGTTGATAATGGCCAGAAATGACCATTATTTTCAATCCATTTCCGTGTCTGAAACGGGCATTTGATCGCATTCCGGTCTTATATTAAGTAAGAAAGCAGTTGAATTGGACTGATTTATGCATAACTGTATAAAAAAATATTAAGCTGGTATGAATAATGCATAAATAGGTAATTTTATTACATATTTATGTTTGAAAAATCCAAAAAACATGAGAAAAAGAAAAGAAAAGAAAAAGGAAACAAAAAGATGGGAAAAGAAATGAAAAACCCACAAAAAGTTGATTTTACAGGATACTACGACGCTAGACACAACTACGACGCTATGCATGGATAGCGCCGTAGCTTGGTCTAGCGCCGTAGGAGGAAACTGAAGCTGACAGTTGAAGAAAGGTGGACGGCGCTAAACATGTATAGCGCCGTAGTTGAGTATAGCGCCGTAAGCAAGGATAGCGCCGTAAGCTGTCCATTCAGAAACAAAGAGTGTCTTCGGGATGGAAGACTACGACGCTAGACCTATAGCGCCATAGTAGGATAGCGCCGTACCCAGCTATACCGTCGTACTGAGCCTCAGAACTCCAATTTCAAGGCCTGGGGGCCCATGGGCCTAGGGTTTCCCACCTATATAAGGACCAGTTGACTCCAATGATCAGCATTCAGACAACATTCAAACTTGGAGACAACCTAGTGTTCTTGAGGTGTGTAGGTTAGTTAGGTAGTTAGGATTTTATTTTCTTGTATTATTTATATTTATGCCCTAGATTAGATTTTTATTATAGAGCAGTGTTTTTATTAGAGTTTGCTACCCTAGCTAGCCACTTTTTACATTATTTCCAGCTTTGTTAACTTTTATCAAGGTTTGAAATACCTAAATGGTGGGTATTATCAAGCCATTTCTTATAAATGGGAAGTTAATCACAAAAAGAGTCCCAAAATCATGAAATGGACATTTGTCCATGGATTTATCTGCTTTATTTTGGCTTAATGACCATTTGGTCACTTTGTTTCACTGGTTTTGTGGGTTTGTGTGATTTATACTGTTTTCGGGATTTCATGCATAATTTGTTGGTTAAAAACTGATAATGGCCAAAATTGACCATTATTTTCAATCTATTTCCGTGTCTAATACGGACGTTTGATCGCATTCCGGTCTTATCTAAATAAGAAAGCAGTTGAATTTAACATATTTATGCAAGTTTGTATAAATAATAAACTGGTATTGAAAAATACAAAAATATTGTTATTTTCCTTAATTCATATTAAAAAACCCAAAAACATGATAAAAATATTAAAAAATCCTCCACTTGATTAATTTTGGTTCGGTGTTGTCTATTCGGTAGAACACGGGTCTATTAGATGGAACGCATACCAAATAATCAAGTGGAATAAATATTATATTTATATTATTTTTACATTTTTGATGTATATATTTATTTATTTCTTATGTTTGTTTTTGTTTCTGTTTTCTGCTTTAAGTGAAAATAATTAGTCCTCTAATCACTTTTAATCTTAATTAATTGCAGATGGCCAAGAAATTTTTTCAGTCCAATCCAGTTTTAATCAAGCCCAACCACAAAATTCAGTCCAAAAAAATCTGGAAGCCCAATGATCCAACCAATATTTCCAGTCCATAGCCCAAATCACCCTAGCCCACTCCAACAATTATTTTGGCCCAACACCACAAACCCCTTAGCCCAAAAACAAAATAAAGCCCAACCCTAATTCAACCCTAACCCTAACCCTGCCTCTCCGGCGCCGCCACCGCCGCTCCGGCGAGATTCCGGCGATGCTCCGGCCAGCCCCCATCCTCATCCCATCTCCATCTCCTCCACTCCCACCTCCGGCGAGCCACCACCATTATCCCTTCCGGCCACCACTGTCCAATCCATCTCCGCCACTCTCCAATTTCCAACCCCAAAACAGCCACCACAGCCGCCGCCGACCACATTTTCCGCCGCACCACCTCCGTCCCTCCATCTCCTCCGTTTCTTTCTCCGACCCCCATTTCCACCATTTTCATCACCACCATCAAACCTCCGACCTCCGTTCATCTCGCGCCAGCACCTATCGCCGACACCCCCCAACTCCGGCCACCGCCCATCTTCAACCTCACTCCGGCCGAGAAGCCAGCCGCACCCACCATCCATCGCCGATCTGTCCTCCGTCCTACCACCACCCATCTCCATTTCAACACCATTGCCGCCGCCCCTATCCTCCATTTTCAGCCCCAACAAACCCCCAAAACCAGTTTCCGATCGCGCCACCACCATAGCCACCGCCTCCATCTCCTCCGTCCAACAACCCGCTGCCGCTCCTTCACGCCACCAGTCCGCCGAGCGCCGCCGCTGCTCGCGCCTCCACCCAGCGCCACCGCCACTCGACTTCAAGGTTCCTCCATCTCATGCCTCAGCCCCTTTGAGAAAATGGAGAGAAGGAAGACGAATGGAGAAGAATGGAGAGAGGAAGAGAATCTGGAAGAAGAAAGAACAAAGAAAAAGAAAGAAGAGAAACTGGAATGAGAGAGGAGAGAGGAGGGAGAAAATATTCCCTTTGTCGCGGAGCAGTGTATCGCGACCAAATGCTCCGCGACCAAAAAATGCTCCGCGCCCAAAAATTATTCCGAGACTGTGAGAGGAGAATCAAGGCACAAAATTTTGTCGCGGAACATGGTTCCGCGACAAAGTGGAGCGCGACCAAGACAAGCAGTATTCCGCGACAGCGACAGAAAGAGGCTCCCTCACGTGACCACCCATATTCAAATTCCCACATGTTGAAATGATTGGAAGGTCCTGGGACCTCAGCTCCCATAAGCACAAAGATCTTTGTCTCTTCCCCCTGGACCTCGAGCTCCCGGCCCCTCCTGCGCGCCATCTTGGAGCTAAAAATTGTTTTGTCCCTATGCAATTTGTTCCGCGACAAAGCAGTTGTTTAGCGACCAGGTGGGCCTTGAATGGGCCTAGGGCTTAATCCTACTCTATAAATATAACCTCACACCCCCTTGAACAGTAACCTAGCTACACTCTAGTTTATTTTACTGTTCTTGGAGGCACCACTGTGCTCTCCAAAATTATGTTAGATAGGTAGCTTAGTTTATTTTTATGCAATGTAGATGTAGATTTTAGCTTAGCTTTAATTTATGCTTTGTAATAAATTAGTGTAGCTAGTGTTCACTTTTATTTTTCCAGTTTTATATTTTGTAGTTTGTGGGTTCAAACACTTAATTAATGGGTGTATTTTGAACCATGTTTTGGTATTGTAGTTAGGTTTTATTGCTTTCCTTATTTAATAAAATGCATAAACACTTTATGTTTATCCTTTGATAGATTTAGTGTAGGTTTTATTTTAATTTTGGGTTTCTTAGGATAGTGGTGTTTGTTTATGCATTAGTACCAGTTTGTGTTCTGCTCCTGTTTTCTTTTCTTTTTAGGGAGTATCTTTATTTTTGCTTTTGTTTAATTTTATTCCTAGTGCTAGCTTTGTTCCTGTTGCCTTCTTGGTATCTAGGTAGTCTTTTATTTTCAATTTTATTTTCTTATTTTTAGTATACTAAATCTTAAATTGGATGATATTTGAGTGTTTGTGCATATTTATTAAAAATTGCATTTCCTATATTGTATTGCATCACGTTGCAACCCCACGGGTTGCAACGTAATTTTTCCCGTTGTGATCCCACGGATCACAACGCACACCCATGTAATGTAATATTAGGCGTTATGCTGCCAAAATTTTTATAAAATTTTAAAAACCTTTTGTCGTGGAACACTTTGTCGCGGAACCACGTTCCGCGACAAAACCCCTGTTTAGCGACAGAGGACCAAATTCTTGCATTTTGTCTACATGGCTTTTGTCGCGGAATACTTTTGTCGCGGAACCATGCTCCGCGACAAAATCTTATTTTGAGACAGAAAATTATGCATTGCCATTAATTTTGAAACCCTTGGTCGCGAAGCAATCTTGTCGCGGAACCACGTTCCGCGACAAAACCCTTGATTAGCGACCAATGACCCAAATACTTGTAATTTTATTCTGGGAGGACTCTGTCGCGGAACCTTTGTCGCGGAACCACGGACCGCGACAAAATCCTTGATTCCGCGACCAGGAATTATGTCCTTACCAATTTTCAAACCTTTTGTCGCTATACCTCCTTGTCGCGGAACCATGGTTCCGCGACAAAATTCTTGCTTCGCGACCAAATAAACCCTAATTTTCAAAATATTGATTCCTCTTATTTCTCATCCCTTTGTCGCGAAACCTTTGTCGCGGAACCATGCTCCGTGACACAAACTCTATTCCGCGACAAAGTGGCACCTTTTTGCCAAATTTTTATTCTTCATCTCACCCCATTAATTAATTGAACCTTTATATTAATATTTTGAGGTTGAAATCCAATGATCTCAACCCATGATTAAATTGATATAAAGAACTTTGTTCAATTTCCCATTAAAAGATTTTTCTACAAAAGATTAAACTCTAATGATCTAAGTATATAATCCGGACTGTAATTAATTAATTATGGAATGAGTGATTATTTAGACCATGAAGAGTAATTATGGAATCATTTCCATACCTTGCATGAGAAACCAATGTCTCTCATGCAAGATGACCCAAAAATATTTTTCTTTTATTTATTTTGTCTTTTCCCGTAATGTGTGAAACAGCTAGTAAGAGATATAACAGACTAATGTTGGCGGGTATTCCCACACGGATAACTAGCTCGTGGTCTGTATATTAATTATTAGATGTTATTTTGCATGGTCTGGATCGTGGCCGGTGGAAGCCTTGGCGGTTCGTCCATCCGGGATTATAATAGCTGCTCAGCTGACTCCTATCCGGATACAGTTTTATTCTCTTTATCTTAATTTCAAAACCTGAATTCAAGTTGTAGTATTATTGAATGATGTCGACCAACATTATTTGAGAATTATTACAACAAGAAAATATGTGGATTTTTCTTCCATTCACAGACAAAAGGGAGCTGAATGACGGCGGTCACCGTCACTTGGAATTCCTTTCTGTTTAAAAATCTTCCCATCTGGAATAATTGGGAACTGGATAGCAGATGTTTGCAATCCAGATCACCCTAGTTATTTCTGGCACTCTCTTTAGCCAAAATTCTTCTCATCTCCGGCTATTTCATCTTTGTGTTCCAACTTCTGTCTAAACCCGCCTTATATTTTGGGTTATTTACTTTTACACTTCTCTATAAATTTATGCATGATATTATTATGTAGATATTGTGGTCAATATTATTTTGGGATCCTTCCCTTGGACATAGAAGTCTTGATTTAAAACAGATGTTCCATAATAAATTTCCAATAAAAATTCCTTTATAAAATCCGGATCTGAGTAAGGGATAAATTCGACAGTTATGACTAATTCATATCCGACTGGGGGTTGATTTTGGGAAATTAGAAGCAGAGTCAGCGATTAGGTCTCACCTAGATTAAAAGGATCTGTGTTTTAATTGAGAGTCTAGTACCTGATAGGGAATGATTTTCAGATTTATTATTTTCCAAAATTGCTGTTTGTTGGAAATCTTGTATTAAATATTGCACTGGGTCAGAGTCCACTTGGATTCTGATAAGGTGTGACAGATAATACTAGAGGAACAACATTCGGGCCTTGGTTATTTTCTAAGGTAGGGTTGAGTATTCTTTCAACTGCTATCCTCTTCTGCCAAAGCCTATTTTTGAGTCCTGAGTGAGTGCATCCGGAACGAACTAATTTATTAGTTCGTTTCATTAGTTTGTATCTCATAACCACCCGACGGGAAGTGAACACTGCGAGCGGTTCACCGAGAATAGGGAATTCTTGATCCACACCCGGTCATCCTGACTGGGGGCTTTCTTTTACTACTAGGGTCAAATTTTCAAAAACCTCCGAGTGATAGGATTTTAAATGCTTTCTTTATCGCTTTCTTTTAAATGCTTTCGTTAGAGGTCACTCGGTTGTATTGAGAGTTGTGTAACTGCTACTAGGACTGAGAGTTAAGGGATAGTTCAGGGCTTGATTAGAATCTTTGGGTGTGACATGGGGGAATGATAACGGTACTTGACACTTCAATAAATGATTTGTCAGGTGTTGCTTGTCCACCACAGATGAATAATATGTCTCAGCATGGCCATGTGAGGGCATTTGTGAGTCTGTGGTATCTTAGAATTTGTTTTCTTAAGAGCATGTAAACTTTTACTGTAAGTACCTGTCTGTTAAAGGGAACATGGTATAGAGAGCATGAGAGTTAGCTAACTGAAAGGATTATCCCAAACAAAGATCCGTGTAATTAAAATGGAGGTTTAACTGTGTTTCATCTGAATCTTGTCCAATCTTTATTCTTTTCTTCCTGTCCCTTCTGTCATATTCTAAATCTGCTTTCTTAGAATAATCTTAATCGCTTTCTTAGAATAATTCTATTGCTTTCTTAGATTAAATTTAATTCGCTTTCTAGAATAATTTTATCTGCTTTATTTTAATTGCTTTCATAACTTAGTTTAAATTCTGTCAAGTAGTTGTTAGTCATTTCACAAACTTGAATCGAGTAACCGAGTGGAAAATCTTATAAAACGACGTGGGCCCTGCTTCCATCGCACATCCTCCAGTGAACGATCCGGTACTTACTATAAATACTGCAATTTTTGACTCCGTGCGCTTTCGGGGGCACAGTTTCTTAACACGAGTAAATAAAAAATGTGATTTTTCAGAAAATACTCATGTAGTGGGAGTCTGCCGAAAGTTTCATGGTAGGTAATCTCATGAAATGAAATCATGAGAAGTATCATGGCACATATGCCGGGGACCCTCAGTGTGACAGGCTGAAGGTCAATCTATCCCGGTTGTACCATGAGACTTGTCAAAAGTTTCATGACATGAGAGGACTGCAGCACCATTTGAAATTAAAGCACCCCACCTGAGTAATAAAGAGTGATACTCTTAATATATCCCTAAACCCATTCCATAAATCATAACTTCTTCATTTAATAAATCCAAGCCTGATATATTTTAGAAAAATACTCGTGTTAATGAAATTTGTCAAAAGTTTCATGGCGCCGTTGCCGGGGAGGATGCAGCGTCGTTTATTAAGAGAATTACACTCCTGATTACTCATAGTTAGTTTAGTGTTAGTTTAGTGTATTTATTTCAGAACAGAGAAGTACCCTCAAATCAATTAAACATTTAGAGTACTAAGACTCTAAATGTGAGGATGTTGATTTGAGGGGAAAACCTAACCAATTGGGTATTTTGTCTTGCAGGAATCATGGAGCCATTGAAAATGATGTAAGGAGTTAAATGTGGAAGTGTAGCATTTGGGCTACACTACTTTGATCTTTCGTTTAATTTTACACTTCTCCAATTGTAAAATCGAGGTTAATTAAACGAAAAATCAAAGAAAAATGGAGAAGTGTAGCATTGGGGCTACACTAATTTGCAATTGTAAATTGCACAACACGTGGGACTCACGTGTTTGTCATCTCCACCACATCCGGACCACGAAGCTCCACCGCTGCTCCATCGCTCATCCACCTCAACACCACCACTGCGCTGAGGAAACCCTCATCACTGGTGAAACAACAAATGGAGCAGCAGATCTTCGGACTACCAATTGCTCACCACCATCGGACAAGCCACGGCCATCATCTCACTTTCCGTCGCCCCTGTCCCGACTGAGCATCTGAACAGGTTCCCGGTTGGATTGGTTCTGTAATTGACCGAAGATTATATCCGGAATTCAAAGAAATATAAAATTCGGAATAATTTTCACAAGCACAGAATTGATCCAACCTAATTTTCTGCAAGTCAAAATCATATATATACATATATATATATATTTATATGTATTTATATCTCTTGTGCATATTAGTAAATAATTTGGGTGTTAGTCAATTGAATCACATTTAGAGTACTAAGACTCTAAATGTGAGGATGTTGATATTTTTGAAAAAAAAAAAAAAAACGATAACTTTTTCTGTGTTTGCTTTGCAGGAATTTGTGGAACTACCAAAAAGAAAATTAAAGCTCCAAAACAGGTTCCCGGTTGGATCGATTCTGTGATTAATTGAAAGTATTCCTGGAATTTAAAGCAATTTAAAATCCGGAATAACTTTTATAAGAACAGATTTAATCCAACCTAATTTATGCAAGTAAATATAGTAGATTAAATTTTATAAAATCCTAAAATGTGATTGAACAATTTTGATGAAAATCAGAATTTTTCTTAAGTATTGGGCATTGAGCAATCGCCTTGTTCGACAAACCAAACGATCACACATAGCCAAAATTGTCGAACATTTAATTGGTTTGACGAAAAAGGCTATCGGAATTATTTTTTCTATCTTTTGTGTTAATATTTTCCCCCTCCCTCCCTCCTCTTTTATTTTATTTTGATTTTGATAATTTGTTTAAGTAGGAATTGATTTATTCACATTTCGAGCAAGGCTCAAAATGTGAGGATGTTGATTCTTCACTTAAAAAAAAAAAAGAAAAGTGTGTTATTTTTCTTTTTGCTTATTTTTATTATTTTATATTTAAACCCAGCATAAAGCATGTATAAATATGTCAGTGATTCACATATTCGATTTTGGTTTATGATTAAATTTTCAAACTTTTAAATTGGGGTAATATAATTGAAGACATGCATGATATGAATTTTTGAGGTTTTGAGCTATAAAAATTTAATGATATCATCATCTTGTTGGGTAATGAGTCCTCATGTTGAGAATTTAATTGAATAGAGTGTAAGAATTTTCAAAGATTATATTTAAGAATATTGTATGACATGAATGAACCATTCCATGTGAGATTTGAGCCATGAGTCATTTTTACTCATTCTTTTCTTTGATGTGTGAAAATCATTTTGATTAAAGGAAACTAGAACTTGCGATTAGGACAGATTCAAGACCATGCCATATTCCAAAAATCGAGCATATGATCGAGGCACCTAGAAAACCAAAATTTTGGCCTTCTTTTGAAATCCAAACCCAAAAATATTTTCCCTTTAGGATTAACCAATTTGAGCCTTTAAGCCTAATTTTTCTTTGAAGCCCTCTATATTATTCCTAGCCTTCTAAAAAGACCAAAAAATTCAAACCCAAGTGAGCAAGAATGAATTTTATCAAGGCATTAAAATTATGATCATCAATTCATCAAATCGGTATTCAAAAATCCGATCAAAAAAAAGAGAAGAAGAAAATTGTTGAGTTCCATTCAACACAAAAAAGAAGAAAAAAACGTTGAATTCAATTCAACACAAATAAATTGCAAATGACAAAGCAAATTAGACTTAGTCTAATGTCATGCAATATGAAGAGAAAAGAACAAGACAGAAAGAAAAAGAAAGAAAAATATATTGATGATCATAAATTTTTAAATAAAATATATGCCTAGTTATGATAGAATAGATTCTTGCCACTTTTTAGCCCAATAATTTCCTTTCCTACCAAATGTTACAACCGTATGCCCCGTTATAACCCTTGAATAAGACCTCATGATCTCGATTTGAAGAAATGAGCCGGTGGCGAGTTGGTCCAATTGCAAGCTTATGGGATAATTTAATTAAATTTGATTATGAGCGTTCGTGATGAAACCCAAATTTGAGAGTGAGTGAAATTTCCGCTTATACTATATGTGAGGCTCTGATTTGATTTTTTATATTCATGTCATGCTTTAATTCTAGAATTAAATCAATGATTATTTCTAAACATGATATTCATGAAGAATTATCAATAATGACTGATTTTAAGTGAGAAGTATCATTTCATTAAACACTGCAATCAAGAAAATTTAATACTTGTAGTTTTCGATTGTCTTATCCAATCTAAAAAGAATGATATTTTTGAAGCCACGCAAATAGATTGAATATGCAGCGTCTATGTAACACCCCGGATTTGATCACCCAGGCCAGGGCATTACCGCCACACCTTCCCAAGCAAGACGCGAACCATTTCGAGCTCACTTGAGAAGATGCTAAGGCTAAGTTGTACCAATACTTAAAAATAATTTAAAAACCATTCAATAAATGTCCGAAGGTTTAAATCAGAGTTAAGTCTAACATACATAATTCAAAACAGTGCGGAAGCTAAGGGCCAAACACGGCCAAACATGAGTTTGGAATTCATAAAAAGAATTTAAAAACAAGTGCGACAAGTCTTCGGAAATTCCCATCCCAAATGTAAATGCGATGCGCTAATCTTCAACATCTGAAAAAAAATAGAGACAACGTATCTATCAGTACAAAGGTACTGAGTAAGTTAATGTATAGCATAACGAATTTTAAAGTTTTTAGAAGAGAGATTTAAAAATAGAATTTGTAATTTAAAAAGGAAGGTCGAGTAAAAATAATTCCGGAAGATTCTTACACTTTACCATATGAATAATATATCATTATTCATTTTTGATCAAGAACAACCATTCTTGGGGAATCAAACCCGCAAGAGCTCAAACACATTCTGTTACCATTGTTTCCATATCATCGAGGACCTCATCGTTTCCAGAACTTAAATACCTTCGTTTACCATTGTTCATTATGATCGAGGACACCTCGTCCTTGGGGAATCGAACCCGCAAGAACCCAATATACATCCTAGGGAATCGAACCCATAGGAGTCAACAATATCCTGGGGAATCGAACCCGCAGGAAAAATATAAACCTTGGGGAATCGAACCCACAAGGCAAGTGAAAGTAGCGGACCCTATACAGACACACTCCGGAGCCCTAGGTAATCCATACGGATACACCTAGGAGTATAGACTCATACAATCACGCAATATAATATTACCTTGGCGCCGTTTTGGCCACCAAAAAGAGGGGGCGGCCCAACGAGCTCACGCCAAGTGCACTTACCCTCCAAAATTGGGCATCTAACTCGATCAAAACTCACAAAGTTTCAAAATCCCCATTTTAATCATTACAACTCATGTCTACATTCCCAGAATTCATAAGATTCATAAAAGAGTAGCAATCGACTCAATAACCATCAAAACGTACGAAACCAAATTTTACCGGTAAGAACACACCGTAGCAGTTTTCAAATTCGTATTAGGAAATGTAGTAAAACTTCGTAGAAAATTCTGAAAATTTTACAGGTGCTAGGAGACATCAAAATAAACGTTTTTCTCAGAAATAGGCATTAGCAAATTCGGACTCTAAGTTGCTCAAAAAAAATCATTACAGAAACTTGTTTTCAAAAGGGTGCAAAGACCACTGTTCATCCGACCACAGCTTACTTAAAAATCCATAACAATTCGAAGGTTGATCCAAAAATTCTGAAATTTCACAGGCGTAAACTAGACACATAGATGAACAATTTTCATGAAGAGACTAACCATCAAAAACGACCATAGCTAGGAGAAATATGAACTACAAAACTGGACATGCTAGAAATTTAAATCTGTCACCATGTGTAGCAGAAAATACCAGATCCGTTTTCGTCGACCAAATCAAGTCCAAAAATTATGAAAATTTACAGAGGTCATCTTTAAAGTGTTAGGAACATTTTTCATTTAGACAAGTTCTTCCAAAAATGAACGGATCTTGACGAAAAACGCTGAACAATTAAAACTACTCGGATTGAAACCCTAATTGACAGTTTTAGCGTAGGATGGAAATCGAACTCTAACTCAACGAATACTCAACCAAACACTCTAAAAATTGATATGCACATCATTAACTTACCCTTGGTGAGATTTGGATCGAAATCCCCCTTCTTGTTTGCTCCAAAGTCGACCAACACAGTTCCTTCTTCCAAGATCTACCGAACGAATTCTATTTTGAAGAGATTGAAAGAGTTCCTTAGATTTGGGGCTTGAAATCCGAGATTAGGGACAAAGGATTGAATTAGAACCCTTACCTATCAATGGTTGACTGCCTAAGATGCTTGAGAATCGCCTAAAGTCTCTGGAGAACCGAAGAACTCTCTCAAGAACTCACCACTCACACTTTAGGTCTGATTTTCGGAATGAACCTGTGTAGGGTGATTTTGGGGTTGGTTTAGTTAATATTGAGGGTGCTTAATGCTCCCAATGACTGACATTAAAACCCTAGGGAAGGTAGGCATGACTCAATGCAGTCAATCTCGAAAATACATCCTATTAACCCCCATTCATCTCACCAATTTCCCAAGGGATTCAATGAATGCATCATATACATGTATCCAACCTTATCTCAACTTGTAAGGTTCTAGACGCTTCTAGATTTATCCAAAAGGAGTCTCAACACACCCCCAATGGTCTAAGACATGATGGTGGCTCAATTCATGCATCCAAGTTCGGAGTTAATGCTCAAACCGAGCAAAAACGCGTGTAGCGTTTGGAAACGCTGCCTACTGGAGGGTGGCGCGCACCGCGCGGCCACCGCGCCACCTTCAGGCTGCGTTTTTTTTTTTTTTTATTTTATGATTTTTAATTTCTAAGAATCATAATATGAAATTATCCGAGATCGTTGGATAATCCGATAACTCTCTTCGAGTTGCTATCGTCCGAAAATATTTAATTCCGCTCTCTCGGAATTATTTCGGTTGTGATAGTTAAATCCAATTCTTTAATTTTTTTTGGATTTAAATTCTCGACGTCGATTTCTCGGGTATTACAGTCTATGCTCTTAGGAGCACTGACTCTGATTGCTCGGGGACGATCAGTATTAAATGTGAGGATGTTGATAATGGCCAAAATTGACCATTATTTTCAATCTATTTCCGTGTCTAATACGGACGTTTGATCGCATTCCGGTCTTATCTAAATAAGAAAGCAGTTGAATTTAACATATTTATGCAAGTTTGTATAAATAATAAACTGGTATTGAAAAATACAAAAATATTGTTATTTTCCTTAATTCATATTAAAAAACCCAAAAACATGATAAAAATATTAAAAAATCCTCCACTTGATTAATTTTGGTTCGGTGTTGTCTATTCGGTAGAACACGGGTCTATTAGATGGAACGCATACCAAATAATCAAGTGGAATAAATATTATATTTATATTATTTTTACATTTTTGATGTATATATTTATTTATTTCTTATGTTTGTTTTTGTTTCTGTTTTCTGCTTTAAGTGAAAATAATTAGTCCTCTAATCACTTTTAATCTTAATTAATTGCAGATGGCCAAGAAATTTTTTCAGTCCAATCCAGTTTTAATCAAGCCCAACCACAAAATTCAGTCCAAAAAAATCTGGAAGCCCAATGATCCAACCAATATTTCCAGTCCATAGCCCAAATCACCCTAGCCCACTCCAACAATTATTTTGGCCCAACACCACAAACCCCTTAGCCCAAAAACAAAATAAAGCCCAACCCTAATTCAACCCTAACCCTAACCCTGCCTCTCCGGCGCCGCCACCGCCGCTCCGGCGAGATTCCGGCGATGCTCCGGCCAGCCCCCATCCTCATCCCATCTCCATCTCCTCCACTCCCACCTCCGGCGAGCCACCACCATTATCCCTTCCGGCCACCACTGTCCAATCCATCTCCGCCACTCTCCAATTTCCAACCCCAAAACAGCCACCACAGCCGCCGCCGACCACATTTTCCGCCGCACCACCTCCGTCCCTCCATCTCCTCCGTTTCTTTCTCCGACCCCCATTTCCACCATTTTCATCACCACCATCAAACCTCCGACCTCCGTTCATCTCGCGCCAGCACCTATCGCCGACACCCCCCAACTCCGGCCACCGCCCATCTTCAACCTCACTCCGGCCGAGAAGCCAGCCGCACCCACCATCCATCGCCGATCTGTCCTCCGTCCTACCACCACCCATCTCCATTTCAACACCATTGCCGCCGCCCCTATCCTCCATTTTCAGCCCCAACAAACCCCCAAAACCAGTTTCCGATCGCGCCACCACCATAGCCACCGCCTCCATCTCCTCCGTCCAACAACCCGCTGCCGCTCCTTCACGCCACCAGTCCGCCGAGCGCCGCCGCTGCTCGCGCCTCCACCCAGCGCCACCGCCACTCGACTTCAAGGTTCCTCCATCTCATGCCTCAGCCCCTTTGAGAAAATGGAGAGAAGGAAGACGAATGGAGAAGAATGGAGAGAGGAAGAGAATCTGGAAGAAGAAAGAACAAAGAAAAAGAAAGAAGAGAAACTGGAATGAGAGAGGAGAGAGGAGGGAGAAAATATTCCCTTTGTCGCGGAGCAGTGTATCGCGACCAAATGCTCCGCGACCAAAAAATGCTCCGCGCCCAAAAATTATTCCGAGACTGTGAGAGGAGAATCAAGGCACAAAATTTTGTCGCGGAACATGGTTCCGCGACAAAGTGGAGCGCGACCAAGACAAGCAGTATTCCGCGACAGCGACAGAAAGAGGCTCCCTCACGTGACCACCCATATTCAAATTCCCACATGTTGAAATGATTGGAAGGTCCTGGGACCTCAGCTCCCATAAGCACAAAGATCTTTGTCTCTTCCCCCTGGACCTCGAGCTCCCGGCCCCTCCTGCGCGCCATCTTGGAGCTAAAAATTGTTTTGTCCCTATGCAATTTGTTCCGCGACAAAGCAGTTGTTTAGCGACCAGGTGGGCCTTGAATGGGCCTAGGGCTTAATCCTACTCTATAAATATAACATCCCACCCCCCTTGAACAGTAACCTAGCTACACTCTAGTTTATTTTACTGTTCTTGGAGGCACCACTGTGCTCTCCAAAATTATGTTAGATAGGTAGCTTAGTTTATTTTTATGCAATGTAGATGTAGATTTTAGCTTAGCTTTAATTTATGCTTTGTAATAAATTAGTGTAGCTAGTGTTCACTTTTATTTTTCCAGTTTTATATTTTGTAGTTTGTGGGTTTCAAACACTTAATTAATGGGTGTATTTTGAACCATGTTTTGGTATTGTAGTTAGGTTTTATTGCTTTCCTTATTTTATAAAATGCATAAACACTTTATGTTTATCCTTTGATAGATTTAGTGTAGGTTTTATTTTAATTTTGGGTTTCTTAGGATAGTGGTGTTTGTTTATGCATTAGTACCAGTTTGTGTTCTGCTCCTGTTTTCTTTTCTTTTTAGGGAGTATCTTTATTTTTGCTTTTGTTTAATTTTATTCCTAGTGCTAGCTTTGTTCCTGTTGCCTTCTTGGTATCTAGGTAGTCTTTTATTTTCAATTTTATTTTCTTATTTTTAGTATACTAGATCTTAAATTGGATGATATTTGAGTGTTTGTGCATATTTATTAAAAATTGCATTTCCTATATTGTATTGCATCACGTTGCAACCCCACGGGTTGCAACGTAATTTTTCCCGTTGTGATCCGTGCCCGTTGTGATCCCACGGATCACAACGCACACCCATGTAATGCAATATTAGGCGTTATGCTGCCAAAATTTTTATAAAATTTTAAAAACCTTTTGTCGCGGAACACTTTGTCGCGGAACCACGTTCCGCGACAAAACCCCTGTTTAGCGACAGAGGACCAAATTCTTGCATTTTGTCTGCATGGCTTTTGTCGCGGAATACTTTTATCCCGGAACCATGCTCCGCGACAAAATCTTATTTCGAGACAGAAAATTATGCCTTGCCATTAATTTTGAAACCCTTGGTCGCGAAGCAATCTTGTCGCGGAACCACGTTCCGCGACAAAACCCTTGATTAGCGACCAAGGACCCAAATACTTGTAATTTTATTCTGGGAGGACTCTGTCGCGGAACCTTTGTCGCGGAACCACGGACCGCGACAAAATCCTTGATTCCGCGACCAGGAATTATGTCCTTACTAATTTTCAAACCTTTTGTCGCTATACCTCCTTGTCGCGGAACCATGGTTCCGCGACAAAATTCTTGCTTCGCGACCAAATAAACCCTAATTTTCAAAATATTGATTCCTCTTAGTTCCCATCCCTTTGTCGCGAAACCTTTGTCGCGGAACCATGCTCCGTGACACAAACTCTATTCCGCGACAAAGTGGCACCTTTTTGCCAAATTTTTATTCTTCATCTCACCCCATTAATTAATTGAACCTTTATATTAATATTTTGAGGTTGAAATCCAATGATCTCAACCCATGATTAAATTGATATAAAGAACTTTGTTCAATTTCCCATTAAAAGATTTTTCTACAAAAGATTAAACTCTAATGATCTAAGTATATAATCCGGACTGTAATTAATTAATTATGGAATGAGTGATTATTTAGACCATGAAGAGTAATTATGGAATCATTTCCATACCTTGCATGAGAAACCAATGTCTCTCATGCAAGATGACCCAAAAATATTTTTCTTTTATTTATTTTGTCTTTTCCCGTAATGTGTGAAACAGCTAGTAAGAGATATAACAGACTAATGTTGGCGGGTATTCCCACACGGATAACTAGCTCGTGGTCTGTATATTAATTATTAGATGTTATTTTGCATGGTCTGGATCGTGGCCGGTGGAAGCCTTGGCGGTTCGTCCATCCGGGATTATAATAGCTGCTCAGCTGACTCCTATCCGGATACAGTTTTATTATCTTTATCTTAATTTCAAAACCTGAATTCAAGTTGTAGTATTATTGAATGATGTCGACCAACATTATTTGAGAATTATTACAACAAGAAAATATGTGGGTTTTTTCTTCCATTCACAGACAAAAGGGAGCTGAATGACGGCGGTCACCGTCACTTGGAATTCCTTTCTGTCTAAAAATCTTTCCATCTGGAATAATTGGGAACTGGATAGCAGATGTTTGCAATCCAGATCACCCTAGTTATTTCTGGCACTCTCTGTAGCCAAAATTCTTCTCATCTCCGGCTATTTCATCTTTGTGTTCCAACTTCTGTCTAAACCCGCCTTATATTTTGGGTTATTTACTTTTACACTTCTCTATAAATTTATGCATGATATTATTATGTAGATATTGTGGTCAATATTATTTTGGGATCCTTCCCTTGGACATAGAAGTCTTGATTTAAAACAGATGTTCCATAATAAATTTCCAACAAAAATTCCTTTATAAAATCCGGATCTGAGTAAGGGATAAATTCGACAGTTATGACTAATTCATATCCGACTGGGGGTTGATTTTGGGAGATTAGAAGCAGAGTCAGCGATTAGGTCTCACCTAGATTGAAAGGATCTGTGTTTTAATTGAGAGTCTAGTACCTGATAGGGAATGATTTTCAGATTTATTATTTTCCAAAATTGCTGTTTGTTGGAAATCTTGTATTAAATATTGCACTGGGTCAGAGTCCACTTGGATTCTGATAAGGTGTGACAGATAATACTAGAGGAACAACATTCGGGACTTGGTTATTTTCTAAGGTAGGGTTGAGTATTCTTTCAACTGCTATCCTCTTCTGCCAAAGCCTATTTTTGAGTCCTGAGTGAGTGCATCCGGAACGAACTAATTTATTAGTTTGTTTCATTAGTTTGTATCTCATAACCACCCGACGGGAAGTGAACACTGCGAGCGGTTCACCGAGAATAGGGAATTCTTGATCCACACCCGGTCATCCTGACTGGGGGCTTTCTTTTACTACCAGGGTCAAACTTTCAAAAACCTCCGAGTGATAGGATTTTAAATGCTTTCTTTATCGCTTTCTTTTAAATGCTTTCGTTAGAGGTCACTCGGTTGTATTGAGAGTTGTGTAACTGCTACTAGGACTGAGAGTTAAGGGATAGTTCAGGGCTTGATTAGAATCTTTGGGTGTGACATGGGGGAATGATAACGGTACTTGACACTTCAATAAATGATTTGTCAGGTGTTGCTTGTCCACCACAGATGAATAATATGTCTCAGCATGGCCATGTGAGGGCATTTGTGAGTCTGTGGTATCTTAGAATTTGTTTTCTTAAGAGCATGTAAACTCTTACTGTAAGTACCTGTCTGTTAAAGGGAACATGGTATAGAGAGCATGAGAGTTAGCTAACTGAAAGGATTATCCCAAACAAAGATCTGTGTAATTAAAATGGAAGTTTAACTGTGTTTCATCTGAATCTTGTCCAATCTTTATTCTTTTCTTCCTGTCCCTTCTGTCATATTCTAAATCTGCTTTCTTAGAATAATCTTAATCGCTTTCTTAGAATAATTCTATTGCTTTCTTAGATTAAATTTAATTCGCTTTCTAGAATAATTTTATCTGCTTTATTTTAATTGCTTTCATAACTTAGTTTAAATTCTGTCAAGTAGTTGTTAGTCATTTCACAAACTTGAATCGAGTAACCGAGTGGAAAATCTTATAAAACGACGTGGGCCCTGCTTCCATCGCACATCCTCCAGTGAACGATCCGGTACTTACTATAAATACTGCAATTTTTGACTCCGTGCGCTTTCGGGGGCACAGTTTCTTAACACGAGTAAATAAAAAATGTGATTTTTCAGAAAATACTCATGTAGTGGGAGTCTGCCGAAAGTTTCATGGTAGGTAATCTCATGACATGAAATCATGAGAAGTATCATGGCACATATGCCGGGGACCCTCAGTGTGACAGGCTGAAGGTCAATCTATCCCGGTTGTACCATGAGACTTGTCAAAAGTTTCATGACATGAGAGGACTGCAGCGCCATTTGAAATTAAAGCACCCCACCTGAGTAATAAAGAGTGATACTCTTAATATATCCCTAAACCCATTCCATAAATCATAACTCCTTCATTTAATAAATCCAAGCCTGATATATTTTAGAAAAATACTCGTGTTAATGAAATTTGTCAAAAGTTTCAAAAACCCTAACTTAGGTTTATGGTTCACTGTGCTTTACCTTTACTTTTATTTGAGTTTTCCTTGTATTTTATTTTTACCTTCATAACTGTCATTGCTTTCTCTTGTCTCCTTTCTTGCATGAAGTGAACCATGAACTTGAAAATAGGGTTAGCAATCGCATAGATTGCATCACCTGAACAACAACATTCTGGGCTAGCTACGACGCTAACCGCCCTACGGCGCTATCATTGGATAGCGTCGTAGGTGAGGTTTAGCGCCGTAATTATCCAGACTTAAACAAAAACTTGCCTTACGGCGCTAGACCAACGACGCTATCCTCGGATAGCGTCATAATTTTTGCTTAGCGTCGCAGGTCCCCAAAATACTTAATCTTTCACAAAGCCCACTTACGACGCTATATCTACGACGCTATCCTAGGATAGCGTCGCCATTTAGTGTATAGCGCCGTACCCTCCAATTTTATCAAACTTTCTAAAAATTCACCTTATGACGCTATCCTTACGACACTATCTTAGGATAGCGTCGTTAAAACTGTTTAGCGTCGTAATTTGGCACTTCTGCCCATTTCCCTAATTCTCCACTTCCTCACTTAATTAATTGGACCTTCATATTAATATTATGAGGCTGAAATCCAATGATCTCAACCCGTGATTGATTTAATGTAAAGAACTTTGTTCAATTCCCATTAAAAGATTTTTCTACAAAAATTAAACTCTAATGATCTAAGTATATAATCCGGACTGTAATTATTTAATTATGGAATGAGTGATTATTTAGACATAAAGAGTAACTATGGATTTAATTCCATATCCTTGCATGAGAAACCAATGTCTCTCATACAAGATGAACCAAAAATATTTTCTTTTATTTATTTTGTCTTTATCCGTGTTGTGTGAAACAACTAGTAAGAGATATAACAGACTAATGTTGGCGGGTATTCCCACACGGATAAACTAGCTCGTGGTCTGTATATTAATTACTAGATGTTATTTTGCATGGTCCAGATAGTGGTCGGTGGAAGCCTTGGCGGTTCGTCCATCCGGGATTATAATAGCTGCTCAGCTGACTCCTATCCGGATACAGTTTCCTTTTCTTTATCTTAATTTCAAAACCTGAATTTTGAGCTGTAATATTATCAAACGGTGTCGATCAACATTATTTGAATAGTTTTACAGTGAAAAAACATGTAGGTTTTCCTCTCATTTCACAGATAGTAGGAACCTTGATGATAGCGATCACTGTCACTTAAGGTCTTCTGCTGTTTAAAATCATCCCACCTTAATAATTAGGGAACTGGACCACAGATAACTGCAATCCGATTAATCCTAATTATTTTGTCATCTCTTTAGCCCAAATTCTTCTCATCTCCGGCTATTTCATCTCTTTGTCTCACTTCTGTCTAAACCCGCCTTATATTTTGGGTTATTTAATTTTACACTTCTCTATAAATTTATGCATGATATTATTATGTAGATATTGTGGTCAATGTTATTTTGGGATCCTTCCCTTGGACATAGAAGTCTTGATTTAAGTCAGATGTCTCACAATAAATTTCCAACAAAAATTCTTTTATAAAATCCGGATCTGAGTAAGGGATAAATTCCACTGTTATTTCTAATTCATGTTCGACTGGGGATTGATTTTGGGAAATTAGAAGCAGAGTCAGCGATTAGGTCTCACCTAGACTGAAAGGGTCTGTGTTCTTATTGAGAGTCTAGTACCTGTTTAGGGAATGATTTTCAAAATCTTTTATTTTCCAAAATTGCTATGTATTGGGAATTTAGTCTTAACTATCACACCGAGATGGGGTCCACTTGGACTCAAATACAGTGTGTTAGATAATTCTAGAGGAACAATACATAGGCCTTGGTTATTCTCTAAGGTAGGGTTGAGTTCCTTTCAACTGCTATCCTCTTCTGCCAAAGCCTATTTTTGAGTCCTGAGTGAGTGCATCCGGAATGAACTAATTTATTAGTTTATTTCATTAGTTTGTATCTCATAACCACCCGACGGGAAGTGAACACTGCAAGCGGTTCACCGAGAATAGGGAATTCTTGATCCACATCCGGTCATTCTGACTGGGGGCTTTCTTTTACTACCAGGGTCAGACTTTCAAAAACCTCCGAGTGATAGGATTTTAAATGCTTTCTTTACCGCTTTCTTTTAACTGCTTTCTTTAGAGGTCACTCGGTTGTATTGAGAGTTGCGTAACGGCTACTAGGACTGATAGTTAAGGGATAGTTCAGGGCTTGATTAGAATCTTTGGATGTGACATGGGAGAATGATAACAGTACTTGACACTTCAACTAATGATTCGTCAGGTGTTGCTTGTCCACCACAAATGGCTAACATACTCTTGCAAGGCATTGCAAAGGGAGTTATAAGTTTGTGGTATCTTAAATTTGTTGTCTTAAGAGCATGTAAACTCTTACTGTAAGTACCTGTCTGTTAAAGGGAACATGGTATAGAGAGCATGAGAGTTAGCTAACTGAAAGGATTATCCCAAGCAAAGATCTGTGTATTAAAATGGAAGTTTAATTGTGTTTCATCTGAATCTTGTCCAATCTTTATTATTTTCTTCCTGTCCCTTCTGTCACAATTTAAATATGCTTTCTTAGAATAATTTTATCGCTTTTTTAGAATAAATTTAATTCGCTTTGTAGAATAATTTTATCTGCCTTATTTTAATTGCTTTCATAACTTAGTTTAAATTCTGTCAAGTAGTTAGTAGATCAAACACAAACTTGAATCGAGTAACCGAGTGGAAAATCTTAGTAAATGATGTGGGCCCTGCTTCCATCGCACATTCTCCAGTGAACGATCCGGTACTTACTATAAATACTGTAATTTTTGACACCGTGCGCTTTCGGGCCACAGTTTCTTAACACGAGTAATAAAAAACGTGACAACCTATAAATATATCCCTAATCCCAACTCCACCTTCATAAATTGGTTTCATTGAATAAAATTGAACATCAGGACTATGATTTTTCAGAAAATACTCATGTAGAGAGAACTTGTCAAAAGTTTCATGGCAAGGATCTTCAAGGCACGAAAATTGTCAGAGATTTCATGCCAGGGAGGTTCGTAACGCCGCTTGAACTCAAAGTTTACTCTCATGAGTAATAAAAAGTGAACTATATCCTTAAACCCCTTTCCCATGAATCATAACTTTTTTCATTTAATAAAGTTAACCTGGGATATTTTAGAAATACTCGTGTGCGGAAATTGTCAAAAGTTTCAACACCCTATATATAAATAAATAAATTGAAGAGAAGGAAAGGAATGCTTCGAGTAGAAGCTTCCTGCAGCTTCCATTCATTTTTTTCCTATATATAAATAGTTATCCACTTAGGATCTTGGAAAAGTGACTCACCTACTTAATCAAAAGAATATATATTTCTCCATGCATGATGATGATGTTCAAATTAAGTATTGAATTGCAGCACAAGCTGGTTTAATTTTGATGGGATGTTTAAGATACCACTTTTTAATTTCATTTTTTGGAGAGATTAAAAAGCCAATAAATGTTGGATACAACATTCTAAATTGTCATGTACTATAAACATGCTTAAGATCGATATGAAAGATTCAACTAGTTGGATTGGTTGATTGTTGTGTGTACTGTGCAGCGTACAGTGCCAAATCTAAATTGTGGGGTCATTTTGGTGTTTTAAGAATAGATGTGTGATACGTCATACGTGGATGTGGATATGGAGGAGAGTTTAAGATTGGGAAGGGAAGAGTGACGAAAGAGCACGTGGAGTTAGAAGATTTTTGGGTGATGAATGATAGACACTAGATGATATAGGTAAAATTGTCTAGTAATTAACACGGTAAGAGCAGGTTTGGAATACCGTAATGTATTGTATTATTTAATGCTTGTGTATTGTATTATGATGTATTGTATTAAATTAAGGTTATATGCAGTGTTTGGTGTTGATGTTGTATTATATCATGATGTATTATATTTTAAACAATTAAATAAAAAAATTAGTTTTTTATTTTATGAATAAATAATAAATAATATATTAAAAATAATATTTTTTTAAATAATTAAATATTTCCTAGACTATTCTATTATGCAAAAAATAATTGAATCGAAAAATAATTAATATGTTAATAAATAATATTTAAAAATTAATAATTAAATAATTTAAAATAATTAATATATTAATAAATAATATATAAAAGATAAAATTTAATAGCTGTAAGATAAATAAGGAAAAAAAGAATGACTAATACATCATAAACCCACCATTCCACCATGTATTAAATAATACATCAAATCCCTCATTAATTTAATACCTATACATCCCTTGAAAAACATCAAACATAGAATAGCATTATTTTAGTGCATAATATTAATACTATACGGCCTAATACATTCTAATACACCGTACCAAACGTACCTTAAAGGAATATGTGTTATATACGTAGTGTATAGTTATGAATATCTCTCGCATGTTTGCCACGTATTTTTTTAGATTATGAGTCATTCTTTTCCTTACTCTATAAATAGGATAGAATTGTAATGGAATAGATACAACTTCAGATCTGAATACAAATCATCTTTACGCCTTCCTCCTACTTCGTTTTCTTTCATTATTATTACGTTTCATGATTACTTTCGTTATACGTATTAATTATTTGCAATAAATAGTAAGTAATTATTAAATTTATAATATAGACATTACAATTCTAGATGTATACCACAAAAATATCACATCACATTATCAGCACGAGGAGACTGTCATGGATCTCTTGGTTACTAACTTGTTTAAGAGAGGTTAGGGAGTGATTAGCGGAAGATTAAGGAGATGGAGATGGAAGAAGATGTACTCAAATATGAAAATAAAGGATAGGGAAGCTAAACCGCAACTAGAACCGTTGGGGAAGGCAACCAAGATGTTTGAAATCTTGACCTCAATCCAATCCTTCAACTCGAGCCTCGGTTTGTGTAATCAACAAGGATGCTTCAATCCAAGATTGATGAATGTTTCCCATCAAACATACAAAGAGTGTGTGGGGGTGTGTTCTCACAGTGATCTTTTGAAGAGAAAATATCATATAGATTTCATTCAAGCAAAAGAAGTTTACAAATGGAGGGGGAGGACATATATATAGGTCACCCCCAAAGGAGAAAACAAGAAATGGAAAATACATAAAAAAAATGGTCTAATTCGGTCTATGGTGGATCAATTCGGTTTAAACCGAATTGATAGGTTTAATTCGAATTGGCACCTAAGACCTGGAATCTATCTATTACAAAGGGAAATGGCATCAATTCGGTCTATTGGGGCCAATTCGGTTTAGACCGAATTGGACTTGTAAACCGAATTGAGTGACTACAAAAATAATACAAGTAATAATAATACTGAAGGCAATTCGGTCTATGAGGGGCAATTCGGTTTAGACCGAATTGGCAAAATGACCGAATTGAAGACTTAGGAAAAATAATACTGGGGAAGGTCAATTCGGTCTATAGCGATTCGGTCTAGACCGAATTGGGGAAAATGACCGAATTGAGGGAGGAGGGAAATTTCCTAAGGCATGGGAGTCAATTCGGTTTAGGCCAATTCGGTCTAGACCGAATTGGCTATTTCAAATTGGCTAGACCGAATTGGTCTCAATGCCTTAGCCAATTTCACATGTCCTTATTTTCTGTACTATTACAAAATATTATTTCCGACCAATCTCCGACATGTCCGAAAATTGTCCGGCGATCGACGGCGGCTCCGGCCGACCTCCGGCCAACTTCCGGCCAGTTTTCCGGCGAGCTCCGTTTTGTCCTCCGGTGATGCTCCGGTGCTACGGCAACTCCTCCGATGACTTTCCAGCGACGGCGATGGCTTAATTTTTCAAAATTGTGGATTCCATTGATGGAATCCCTTCGGTCTCATTGAGCTGGATCATGATCAATGCTTTCGGGTTGCGGCCTTCTTCTTTATTGATTTCTTCTTAGAATTCCTCTGTCTTAAGAAGGGTCGCAATCCGGTCCATGAACTTCTTTGCCCGGCTCCTGGAGTGTGGTCCCGATGGGATTATTAATGCTGTAGATTTGGCTCCCACGCCATCCCCTCCCCCTTGAGAAGGTTGAGCCATCAACCGAACAAGCTCTTCACCATCTTCCTCGTAGAGGGCGAGATCTACAACATTAAAAGTCGCATTGATTCCATACTCAGGAGGCACTTCCAACCTGTATGCGTTGTCATTGATCTTCTCCAGTACTCTGAATGGACCGTCTCCTCGCGGAGAAAGTTTGTCATGCCTCTTCATTGGAAATCTCCTTCCTCATGTGGAGCCAAACCCAATCCCCGGGCTTTAACAGCAGCTTCTTCCATCCTTGGTTGGCATATTTCGCATAGGTCTCTGCGGCCTTCTTGAGGCTGTCCTGGACGTTCCGATGAAGCTCCTGTATAGCTCGAGCTATGTCCCTGCCATTAACATTAAAATGCTCACTGCGAGGCAATGGCAGCAAATCAACAGGGGTTAGTGGGTTGAAACCATAAACAGTTTCGAATGGTGACATGTTAGTGGCACTATGGACGTATCTATTGTATGCAAACTCTATGTAGGGTAGACACTCGTCCGAGCTTTTGTAGCTTGAAGCAGTAATGA
Organism: Hygrophila difformis; assembly: GCA_030278955.1. Taxonomy (NCBI): domain Eukaryota; kingdom Viridiplantae; phylum Streptophyta; class Magnoliopsida; order Lamiales; family Acanthaceae; genus Hygrophila; species Hygrophila difformis. The sequence continues at coordinate 6,293,978 of JAOANR010000012.1, forward strand.
TCCGCAGCAGATTCCCAAAGACTCTGTTGACGGCTTCAGTTTGCCCGTCTGTTTGAGGGTGATATGCTGTAGAGAATAACAGCTTCGTGCCAATCTCATGCCACAGAGATTTCCAGAAGTAGCTGACAAATTTCGTGTCCCGATCCGATACGATCGTTTTTGGGATCCCATGGAGACGCACCACTTCCTTGAAGTATAATTTGGCAATGTGGTGGGCGTCATTGGTCTTCGTGCAAGGGATGAAATGAGCCATCTTGCTGAAGCGATCTACCACTACGAATATCGAATCTTTGTTTCGAGCAGTCCGTGGTAGTCCTAGCACGAAGTCCATAGAAAGATCAATCCATGGTCCCTCGGGAATTGGTAGAGGCATATATAACCCATGTGGCTTCGAAGTGGATTTCGCCTTCAGACAGACGATGCATTTGGAGATCATGTCATCCACTTCTTTCATCATTCCCGGCCAGTAAAAACGTTCGCTCAAAATACCAAAAGTGGCAGTCCTCCCGAAATGTCCCATAAGGTCTCCGCTATGAACTTCTTTGATCAATAACTCTCGAACTGATCCCTTAGGAATGCACAATCGGTTCTCGAAGTACAGAAATCCATCAAGTCTTGAGAACTCCTTGAACCCGTGCTTTTCGGTCTCTGCCCAAAATTCTTTGAAGTCGGGATCAGTGGCATATTGATCCTTGATGTGCTCGAAGCCAATCAGATGTGTTGTGGCAATGGCCGCCAAGGCTGTCCTTCGGGATAGAGCATCTGCGACAATATTTTCCTTCGCCTTTTTGTACTTGAGCACGTAAGGGAAATCTCAATGAATCCGCTCCAGCGTGCATGCCTTTTCCCTAGTTGGCCTTGGTTCCGAATATGTTTGAGGGTCTCGTGATCCTTATGGATGATGAACTCACGGCCCCGCAGATAATGTTGCCACGTTTTTAACGCTTGAACCACAGCGTAGAGTTCTTTGTCGTATGTTGAATAATTCAACTGCGCTCCAGAGAACGTTTCGCTGTGGTATGCCACTGGCTTTCCATTCTGTAACAAAACTGCCCCCATCCCGGTGCCCGATGCATCGCATTCTACCTCGAACGGTAGATCAAAATCAGGTAGGGCCAGAACCGGTGCATGAGTCAGTTTGCTCTTCAGCTCCTCGAAGCTTTTCTGCTCAAGCGGCTCCCACTTATAGACAAGTCCTTTCTTGAGCAGTGAAGTTAGGGGTGCTGCAATCAGACTGAAGTTGGGAACAAACCTTCGAAAGAAACCACACAGACCCAAAAATTGTCGAACTTCGTGTACGCTCGTGGGTGATTTCCATTCCGAGATTGCTTTTATTTTCGTCTCATCAACCTTAAGACCGCCACATCCAACAATATATCCAAGGAACGAGAGTTCGGTTGCATGGAAGGTGCATTTCTCCTTGTTGGCGTATAACCGAACCTCCCGTAACATGTTCAGTACCTGTTGAACATGGGAAAGGTGATCAGACTCACTAGAACTATACACTAAAATGTCATCAAAATGTACGATGACAAATTTATTAATAAATGGGCGAAGGGTCTCATTCATCAGCCGCATGAATGTTGAAGGCGCGTTCGTCAGTCCAAATGGCATGACTAGCCATTCATATAGTCCGAATTTGGCCTTGAACGTCGTCTTCCATTCATCTCCCGGTTGCATCCGAATTTGATGATAACCGCTTCGCAGATCAATTTTTGAGAAAATGCTGGTGTGACCCAGCTCGTCAAGCATGTCGTCTAAACGTGGGATGGGGTGTCGATATTTGATGGTAATGGCATTCACAGCGCGGCAGTCTACACACATGCGCCATGTTCCGTCTTTCTTGGGAACCAATAAGACAGGCACAGCACACGGTGAGAGGCTTTCTCGAACCCATCCTTTGTTGACCAGCTCTTGCACTTGTCTCTGCACTTCTTTTGTTTCCTCTGGATTCATTCGGTAGGCTGGTCGGTTTGGAATTGAAGCGCCAGGCACGAAATCGATTTGATGTTCGATGCCTCGCAGAGGTGGTAGACCAGCCGGTACTTCTTCCGGGAAAACATCAGAATTTTCCTCTAACATCCTGGAAAAATTTAGAGGAATGTCAGGTGCAGCAGTGCAAGTTCTATGAATATCATCAATAGGTTTTGCAATTGCAAGGAAACAGTAACCTGTTGAGCTTGGTGCGCGCATGGTTTGCTCAAAGTCGGTTCGAGTCGTCAGCAAGCAAGGATTGGCAGAAGTGCTTTCAATGCAGAGGGTTTTTCCTCTTTCCTTCAATTTTCTTTCTGCTTCATCCTTCTTCATGTTGGCACGCAGAACTTCCTGATCTGCTCGAACCATCTTGACAGACAGTGGCTTGACATTTATTTTCTTTTGTTTAAAAATAAAAGACAAACAGTTGGCACAACCCTTGTATTTGACATCACGATCATATAACCACGGCCGGCCTAGCAGAATGTGACAAGCGGTCATAGGAATGACGTCACATATAACGCTCTCAGAATAGGACCCGATCTTGATAGGAATTTTAGCTCGTCGATGGACTTTCAGGTCGCTATTGTCGTTCATCCAGTGGAGATGGTAGGGACGGATGTTCTTCAGTCGGGATGCCTAACCTGCGAACAACATAAGCACTTACAGCATTAGTGCAACTCCCATTGTCAACAATTACAGAAGCAACATTTCCCTTTAAATCGCAATGACAGTAAAATAAATTCTCCCTTTGTTCATCAGCACGAGGCATTTCCTCAGATCGTTCAGCACTGAGAGTTCGCATGGCCACCAGATTGGTCAAGGTGCGATCCTCTTCAACTGTTTCCTTGGCTGCATAGAATTCTTCACTGTCATCGGAGTCCTGATTTTCTTCTTCTCTCTCAGCCTGTGGAGATTGTTCATCATCAGAGTCTATGATTCTCCAAGATCCGTCTTCCAAGAGTGCAGCTCTTTTGGTGAAAGGGCACTCAGGTGAGTAATGACCCTTCCGACCACACTTAAAGCACGTAACCTCCTTCTTCCGGTCCTTTTCAAATTTAGGTCTCTCAATGACCGCAGGTTTAGGACCTTCCGGACGGTAGGTCTTAAATTCCTTGGCCATTTCGAAACCTTTCGGTTTTGGCTTGTCATCCATTGGAACAAAAGATCTTTGAGTCCAAGGTTTCTGTGAACTGGATCCGGAATCATGGCGGTACTGAGGTTTCCGCACCCGAGGTCGATCATCAGTCTCAAGTTTCATGGCTAACTCTACCAAATCAGACAGGGTGTCATATGGCCAAAGCTTCGTCTCCTTTCGGATCTCGACTCGGTGTCCTTTGAGAAATCTAGACTTTGTGATGCCTCATCCTCAACTACTCCGGCTTTGAGTAAGAGAGTCTCCATCTCTTTGTAAAACTCCTCTACCGACCTGTTCCCTTGAACAAGAAAAGCAAGTTTATCGTATAAGTCCTTTCGGTAGTGAGATGGAACGAATCGGTTCTCCATTGTTCTGGTCAGAGTGGCCCAAGTCCGAATGGGATCATAGCCATTCCGATTAATGTCATGCGTCACCTTCTGCCACCATACCAACGCGTAGTCCTTGAAAGCACAAACGGCCACATTGACCTTTTTGATGTCTGCGTAGTTATGGCAGTTGAAAATGAGCTCCATGGAATGCTTCCATTCAAGAAATTCATCCGGGTTGGATGTACCCTTGAATGGGGGAATGTCGAACTTGATCCCTTTCAAGTCTCGGTCCGGTTCATCCTGACGATTATTTCGGCGGGGATTCCTGTAGACTTCCTCTTCTTCTTCCGGATCTGATTCGGATTCGTGCTGTTGATGCCTGACTGGTCGGTGTGGAGCTGGAACGCGTGGAGGTTGGAGATTTGCGGGTGTCTGAGGCACAGGATTGTTCCGACCAACTCGCCGTGGTCCTCGTTGCTGGGCCTCGAGCTCAGCTTCAGCTTCCTCCATTTCGCGTGTTTGAACACCCTGTGGTCCACTGTGGTGGCTGCGAGGGGTTCCCGATGTAGATGGTGGAGTGGCTTGAGGAGTGGCCTGGGGAGTTTGCTTGTCAAACACTTCCTGAATTTTTAATTCCAGACGCCTCATGACTTCAGATTCAACAGCAGTGCCATGCATGGTCATGTCGTCCTTAAAAGAGTCGACCCGCTGGTTCAAATCATCCATCCTTTGGTCCATGCTATCTATTCTCTGATCAGCGTTGTCCAAACGGCCAGTCATTTTCAACAGAACGTCCATAAGATCCTTGTTAGAAGGTTTTCCTGAACCTGCCAAGATCAAAAGCTAGACAGAAAAATATTAAGCAATATCTGAAAAGAAAATAAAATTAAGTAAGCAAAAGAAGATGAAAATATTATATAAATAACAGAGGGAATTTATCTGGATCACTCGGAAATATCGCTCAGCTTGCTCACAACCCGATGGCAGAATGCTGGGTTGATTCACAACCTGGTATCAAACGCAGTCCAAGGTGATCACAAACAAATGCCCAAGTATCCGGTGAGTGAGGTCAGATATATAGGACGCGCAGTACACGGAACAAATGTAACTGCTCGACTTGATGCAAAAATATAAGCCGGAATTATGTATCATGCAATGCATTCAATTATGTTCAACACCTTATGCGAGCAATTATCACACCAACAGTGTATGGAGTCCCAATATGGAAGTGTAAAATAAAATCTCACAAACACTCGGAACATACCCAGAATACTCAAATGACTTCTCGGGCTAGGTTTCACGAGGTGCCAGTCCAATATCCACTTTATTGTAAAAATTACTCAAGTGGCTTCTTGGGCTAGGGTTTCACGTACGTGCCAGTCCGATATTCACCTTATTGTATTCCACTCAAGAAAATAGAAAAATATTACAAGTGAAGGAATAAGAAAATTTCCAACACTTAGAAAAATAAAAATTCTGCAGCCAATTCGGTCTATGGAGGTAGTGCGAAATGGGAGTAGACCGAACTGGGGCTTCCTTGTCCTTGGTGCGAATTCCTTCAGACAATTCGGTTTAGAGGTCAATTCGGTTTATTGGAAAAGACCAAATTGGCACTATAGACCGAATTAGGTGTTGAGCCTTGGTGATTTCTTCAGTTGGTTGGCAATTCGGTTTAAGGGAGGCAATTCGGTCTATGGGTTTTAACCGAATTGCACTCTTAGACCGAATTGGTGGTGGAAACTTGTTGCTGCTTCTTTCTTCTGGAGGGGCAATTTGGTCTCCGAAAGATGATTCGGTTTAGACCGAATTGGAGACAGACCGAATTGTTTTCGAACTTGAGCTCACAACTTTTGACTTTTCTTCCTCCTTTTTCGGATAGTTGTTGGCTTGCCCACACCTTATAGCCGAATTTTTACACACCAAATCTTGTGCACTAAATGCAATACATCATAACAAAATCAAATTGCCCTATTTATGGCAAATGATTGGACACATTTAATGAGTGCCTCTATTACATAGCCTTTTTTGCATGAAACAACAATGTCTACCAAATCCTTATAATATCCTACCTATTACAATCTTGGTAAAAACAACAAGAATTTTGGGAAGAACAATATGAAGATTGGAAGAACACACAAGAACAAATAAAACAATCTCACACCCCCAAACCCCAAAATAAACCCACTGTTGCGATCAAATATGCAAGAATAATTTGTCAAACAAAATACCATGCACACATAACACACAATGGAAAATATATGGGTGTAGAGAGCAAGAGGGACACGGTGATGAGCACGAATACAAGATACCAAGATCTTAACACAAATAATAGTAAAAACGGTAGCAAGAAAATAACAAGGAAGATATTTCTAGGGTTTTCGGATTTTAATGAAAACAAACACAAGAACACTAGAACATCTATTTTTTAGATTTTCAAGTTTATAACAAGTAGAACCAAGTGTGCTCTGATACCAAATGAATTAGGATGCCATGGATCTCTTGGTTACTAACTTGTTTAAGAGAGGTTAGGGAGTGATTAGCGGAAGATTAAGGAGATAGAGATGGAAGAAGATGTACTCAAATATGAAAATAAAGGATAGGGAAGCTAAACCGCAATAAGAACCGTTGGGGAAGGCAACCAAGATGTTTGAAATCTTGACCTCAATCCAATCCTTCAACTCGAGCCTCGGTTTTTGTAATCAACAAGGATGCTTCAATCCAAGATTGATGAATGTTTCCCATCAAACATACAAAGAGTGTGTGAGGGTGTGTTCTCACAGTGATCTTTTGAAGAGAAAATATCGTATAGATTTCATTCAAGCAAAAGATGTTTACAAATGGAGGGGGAGGACATATATATAGGTCACCCCCAAAAGACAAAACAAGAATTGGAAAATACATCAAAAATGGTCTAATTCGGTCTATGGTGGATCAATTCGGTTTAAACCGAATTGATAGGTTTAATTCGAATTGGCACCTAAGACGTGGAATCTATCTATTACAAAGGGAAATGGCATCAATTCGGTCTATTGGGGCCAATTCGGTTTAGACCGAATTGGACTTGTAAACCGAATTGAGTGCCTACAAAAATAATACAAGTAATAATAATACTGAAGGCAATTCGGTCTATGAGGGGTAATTCGGTTTAGACCGAATTGGCAAAATGACCGAATTGAAGACTTAGGAAAAATAATACTGGGGAAGGTCAATTCGGTCTATAGCGATTCGGTCTAGACCGAATTGGGGAAAATGACCGAATTGAGGGAGGAGGGAAATTTCCTAAGGCATGGGAGTCAATTCGGTTTAGGACAATTCGGTCTAGACCGAATTGGCTATTTCAAATTGGCTAGACCGAATTAGTCTCAATGCCTTAGGCAATTTCACATGTCCTTATTTTCTATACTATTACAAAATATTATTTCCGACCAATCTCCGACATGTCCGAAAATTGTCCGGCGACCGACGGCGGCTCCGGCCGACCTCCGGCCAACTTCCGGCCAGTTTTCCGGCGAGCTCCGTTTTGTCCTCCAGTGATGCTCCGGTGCTCCGGCAACTCCTCCGATGACTTTCCGACGACTCTCCGGCGACGACGATGGCTTAATTCTTCAAAATTGGGGATCCCATGGATGGAATCCCTCCGGTCTCATTGAGCTGGATCATGATCAATGCTTTCGGGTTGCGGCCTTCTTCTTTGTTGATTTCTTCTTGGAATTCCTCTGTCTTAAGAAGGGTCGCAATCCGGTCCATGAACTTCTTTGCCCGGCTCCTGGAGTGTGGTCCCGATGGGATTATTAATGCTGTAGATTTGGCTCCCATGCCAGAGACTCTGCCAGAGTTCTATCGGAGTTTTAGGTATAATTTTATATCGCTACTTTTCAATATAATTATGGCTAATCTCTCAAAGTATGAATTTCTCCCGTTATGGGTTTCTGGAGATAATTATATGTCCTGGGCACGGGATATAAAAATGCACCTGGCATCTATGGGGTTAGAAGATACTATCGCCCCTGACAAAAAACCATCCAGCCAGGATAAGACAAAAGCCATGATCTTTCTGTGCCACTATATTGATGAGTCTTTGAAACGTCAATATGTGACGCTGGAATCACCACTTGAACTGTGGCTGAAATTGAAAGAGAGATATGATCATCTCAAAATGACGGTGCTGCCAAAGGATCGAAGCGAATGGCATAATCTGAGGCTCCAGGATTTCAAATCAGTCCGTGAATATAATTCAGCAATGTTTCGTATTACATCGCAACTGACTCTTTGTGGATAAAAAATAACTGAATCTGATATACTGGAAAGAAACATTCTCCACATTCCATGCCACGAATCTGGCCGAGCAAAATAAAGAATTATTGCTAAAAAATCATTAATCCAGGCCAACAGGTGCTGCCCCAATTCCTGAAGCAAATGCCACAGAAGCAGAAAACCAAGTGCGGGATCGTGGGAATCAAAGAAATCAGAATTTTAATCGTGACAAAAATCGGAATCATCTGGGAGAAACAAATATCAAAATAAACCTCGATATGAATCCAACCGCAGAAGTGACAACAAGAGGCCCTATAAATCGCAACCAAAGTTGAAAAGAGACATAAATAATGATCAACCTTGTGATCGCTGCGGAATCAAGGATCACTGGGCCCGAGTTTGTCGAACAACTAGTCATTTAGCTGAGCTGTACCGGGCCAAGAAAAGGCAAGAAAGATCTGATCCTGAGACACATCATGCCACCCACGATGATACCTTTGATGATGTTCTGAATGATGATATTACCCACTTGGACACTGGTGACTTTATTGGTGGCACAAACTGAAAAAGAAAAGTGAAAAGATCGTCTTTATATTTTGTATTTTGCGTATGATGTATTTTGCCTTATGATATTTTGTATTTTAGTGCTTTACTCCTCGTTTTGTACCCCCACTTATAATGTATTTTGCAATGGTATATTATATTACTGATGCTGTTTTTATTACCTTCTGAAAAGAAATGGATGGCCAAGTCAAAAATGAAATCTGCCTCATTGACAGTGCTACAACGCACAGTATCTTAAAAAGCACAAGCTTTTTCTCCCATTTAAAATTGGGAAAGACCGCAGTAAAAACTATAAGCGGTGATGAAAATTGTATTTAAGGATCTGGAAAGGCCGTTATATTTCTCCCAAAAGGGACAAAATTGGCATTTGAAAATGCCCTATATTCGAGCAAGGCTCGGAGAAACTTGCTAAGTTTTGGTGATATTCGAAAAAATGGATATCACATTGAAACTTTGAATGAGGCAGGAAATGAGTATGTTTTAATTACTCAAACCATCAATGGTGAAAAGTTTGTTCATGAAAAGATGTCATGTTTGACATCCGGATTATATTATACAAAAATTTATGCCGGAGAAGTACATAACCTAGTTGGCTTAAAGGCTACTAGTGAATTTATAACCTGGCATGAAAGGCTTGGACATCCAGGCAGCGTGATGTTGAGGCGAATCATTGAAAATTCCAGTGACCATAAATTAAATCATAAAATAGTTTTGAATCCAAATGAATTTACATGTGCTGCTGCTATCAAGGAAAATTAATTACCAGGCCATCTCCAGCAAAAGTGGGAATTGAATCCCCTTGCATTTTTGGAAAGAATTCAAGGCGATATATGTGGACCAATAGATCCACCTTGTGGAACGTTCAAGTACTTTATGGTACTAATTGATGCATCAACAAGATGGTCCCATGTATGTTTATTGTCAACTCGCAATCTAGCCTTTGCTAGGCTACTTACACAAATTATTAAACTGCGAGCACAATTTCCTGACTATCCAATAAAGAAAATACGCCTTGATAATGCTGGAGAATACACATCAAATGCTTTTGATGATTTTTGCACATCTGTTGGTATCACTGTAGAATATCCAGTTCCGTATGTGCATACCCAAAATGGTCTGGCTGAATCCCTAATCAAAAGGTTGCAATTAATTGCACGACCTTTATTGATGAACTCAAAACTCCCCGTTTCTGCTTGCGGACATGCTATATTGCTTGCAGCAGCATTAGTGAAAATCAGGCCGACAAGCTATCACAGCTACTCCCCTACTCAAATTATAACGGGAAAAGAGCCCAATATTTCCCATTTACGAATTTTTGGGTGTGCTGTCTATGTACCAATTGCACCACCCCAACGGACAAAAATGGAACCTCAAAGAAGGATGGGCATCTATGTCGGGTATAAATCACCCTCAATTATTAAATATCTTGAACCAACAACGGGTGATTTATTTACTGCAAGATTTGCATATTGTAATTTTGACGAATCACATTTCCCGACATTAGGGGGAGGAAGTAATCAACTGAAAAAGGAAATTTCGTGGAAAATCCCACTTGATATATGTGATCCCCATACAAAATAATGTGAATTAGAAGTCCAGAGAATTGTGCATTGCAAATGATTGCAAATCAATTGCCTGATGCCTTCAATGATGCTGCAAGAGTAATAAAATCTTACATGGAAGCAGCAAATGCACCAGCCAAAATGAATATACCCGAAGGGCAAATTCCAAGTGCTAATGAATCTAATCCACGGCAAAAGCATGGTAGACCATTGGGTTCCAAAGATAAAAATCCACGAAAGAAAAGAATTATACAAGTGGATGATGAAAAACCTGAAGAGGTAACAAATTCAACTTTTGAAGAAGTTGATTCTGAAAATGCTAATCCAGAAGAAAGTGAAACTATTGAAACTACTTTCTATTATATTACTTCTGGAAAATATTGGAACCGAAAAGAAACTAAAGTTGATCAAGCATTTGCATACAATGTAGCACTTGAGATGATGAAAGATGACGAGGATCCTGAACCAAAATCAGTTGATGAATGTCGGCAAAGGGATGATTGGCCAAAATGGAAAGATGCAATTAAATCAGAATTGGATTCACTGAATAAAAGAAAAGTATTCAGCCCTATAGTCCAAACACCTGAAAATGTAAAATCAGTTGGCTAAAGATGGGTGTTTGTGAGAAAAAGAAATGAAAATAATGAAATTGCAAGATACAAGGCAAGGCTTGTAGCCCAAGGATTTTCCCAAAGACCGGGAATTGATTTTGAGGAAACATATTCTCCGGTTATGGATGGAATAACTTTCAGGTATCTCATGAGCCTGGCAGTAAGAGAAAAGCTCGAAATGAGACTGATGGATGTTGTTACTGCTTACTTATATGGCTCATTGGAGAATGATATTTATATGAAAATACCTGAAAGGTTTAAATTGCATGAATCTTACAACTCAAAGCCCAGAGAAAAGTATTCCATCAAATTACAAAAATCACTTTATGGGCTCAAGCAATCTGGCCGAATGTGGTACAATCGCCTCATTGAAAGTTTAATAAATGAAAGTAATATAAATGACTTCATATGTCCATGTGTTTTTATAAAGAAAAATGGGTCAGATTTGTAATCGTTGCAGTCTATGTTGACGATTTAAATTTAATTGGAACTCCTGAAGAATTGAAAAAGGCAGTTGAATATCTTAAACGGGAGATCGAAATCAAAGATTTCGGAACAATGAAATTTTTCCTTGGCCTGCAAATTGAGCATTTGGAAAATGGCATATTTGTTCATCAATCAACTTATACCCAAAAGGTATTGAAACAATTTAGAATGGATTATGCTCATCCGTTAAGTAATCCAATGGCCGTTCGAGCATTTGATCCTGCAAAAGTGTAACACCCCGGTTTTTGGTCACCCAGGACGGGGTGTCACCGCCACACCTCCCTAGCAAGACACGGTTTCTCCGAGCTTGCTAAAGAGATGCAAGCCTATGGTTTTTCAGAATTTAAAATATTCAAACAGCCCATTGTAATATAATTTAAAAATAATGTATCAAAGTTGCAGCGGAAAGTAATATTTACATAGGTATAATGCAGCGGAATTTAAAATTGAGCCAACACGGCCAAAATACGGGTTAAACAGGCCCGTTCATGCAATTTCTAGTCTAACGCAAAATTTAAAAATAAAGTATTTCCACAAAATTCCCATGAATGCATATGATGATGCATAATCTTCGGCTCAGAAAGAAAAAGGGGAAAAACATGGTTTGGTCAGCAAAGACTTGCTGAGTAAGTTAACACAGACATGATTATGAGGTTTCAAAGCCATTAGTTAAATTTAAAGAGAACATGTGCATACAAGAAATGATTTAATGTATTCATCTAATAACAATTTAACCGCATAATTTAAGAGACAGGGATTTCATAACATCATAAATATAGCTTGCAAAGTAATTAAACAAATTGACATAAATTTAAAAGCACAATTTAACAGGAATGTAATTTAAACAAATGTCTCGCTTCGTTTCTTTCACAGATCACCATCGCTAGGGCTTTTATGTCCGCCAGCCTTACGCTCGGGCTCTTATGTCCACGAGTATCATGGTCAATCTTTCAACAGAGTTATTCCGTCCACTAGCCATACGATCAATATTTCGCTAGGGCTCTTACGTCCACTAGACATACACTTGGGCTCTTATATCCCAAGCCGTAGAGAACATTGACAGTATCCAGCTTAGTCATAACCCACAATGTTTTAATCTTCTCTTTATTTAGAAAGACCAATTTCACAAATTTAGTAAGTTTCTCAAAATATACTATTTCGGGACGCTATTCGCTCCGATATCATTTAACATCCTTTTTAACAAGATTTTCAAGATTTGACTTGGTCAAAACCACAGTTTACTCCAAAATTAACTAAAAATCGGTTTCAAGTCCAAAAATTCCGAAATTTGACCAGTGACTCAAAAACACAAAGATGAACAAGTTTCATGTTTTAAGTTTTTCGATCCGAGACACGGAAGTAAGTCAAAAACGTCGATTTCTAATAGGATGATAATCTGTCCGAATTTTCTACACAGCAGTTTCAAAATTTCAAGATCTACCATAGCAAACTAACTCCAAATTTGATGAAATTTTACAGAGAGATTCTTAAGACATATATCTACAAGTTTCATGTTCAACAAAAGATCTAATTCATCCTATATCTATTGTCAAAAATGACTACGAGTTCGGACCAAGAATCTATCGCCGTTTCAAGATCTATGTCGAATGCAGGTTCATTTGCGGTCGTTTTCGGATATCAAAACACGATGAAAAATTATGAAATTTTACAGAAGATAGATCTATGTCTTAGGAACGTTTTTCGTGTTTTAAGTTTTCTCGTTTGAACAATTTTAGAGGTTCAGATAAATCATGCAAAAACGCTGCGCCGTTAAAGATTTCGTTTTGACAGATTTTACGTTCTTGGTTTAAATCTTTAGATCAAGTGTATTTTAAATCCTCCCAAAACCATAGTAAGATTAACTTACAGATTCACGGTTGTCCCGGCTCATCGATTCGGACGCGTGGCTTCCAATCCACCGTTTATCTCCTTGATTCCGTCAGGTTCTTCGCTCTCGATCCGGATCGGGGTGTAGAATGAAAAAAGGATGACGTTAGGATTCGTTTTCGAATCGAGAATGGAAAAAGGAATAGATTAGATTTTACCACAACGATAGAAGACCCCAAATTTTGTCCAAGACAGTCTCCTCTCTTGCCTTCGTGCCTCCGACGACTCCGGAATTAGGGTTTGATGTGTAGAGATTTTTCGTAGGGTTTGAAAGATATTCGGGATTGATTAAGATGGTTATTTATAGATGTGCAAGACCTAGGGGACGTCCAAAGGCTGCCCTTAAGTGTCTTGAGCCTAAAGGAAAGCAACCGAACTCGGAAAATCCGGATTCGGGCGAGTGAATCGCGGAAACGCCGTGACTGCGCTAACGGCGCGGGGTTGGCGCGCCCTATGAGCAAACACCGCGCGGACACCGCGCCATCCTGGACTGGACTTCGGTCTGGGCCAGGTCGTGTGATCCGTCGGGCCCTTTCTCCTCTCTTTCGGACTTCTATCCCTCTATGTTCTCGGGCTCCGATTTCCGGGCTATCTTTGGGCTCCGATTTCCTATCCTAATTTTTATTCGGATCTAAATTTACATTTGGACTCGTGTTATTGAGTCCATCGGTGTTGGGTTCTCGTGTAACCATTTATTTGATTAAATTGTCTTCGGCTTCCCGGGTTCTCGAAATTTTGATTCCTTTTTAATTTAAATTTCATTTCTCATCTCTTATGATTCTGTATTTCTTTATTATATTTATTTATTGTTTATTTATTTATTTATTTATTTATTTATGTTGCAAAATTCCCGGGTATTACACAAAGATCCATTTAGGCCAAAAGAAGATGATGAAGAACAACTTGGCCCAGAAGTGCCATATTTAAGCGCAATTGACGCATTGATGTATTTGGCAAATAGCACGCGCTCTGATATCGCGTTTGCTGTTAACTTACTCGCAAGATTTAGTTCTTTCCCTACTCAACGACATTGGAAAGGTGTAAAGCACATCTTTCGCTCTCCAGGGAACAATTGATCTTGGGTTATTTTACCCAAAAGATTCTCGACATGAGTTGATCGGATATGCCGATGCAGGATATTTATCAGACCCACACAAAGTCAAATCTCAAACAGGCTATATCTTTATGTGTGGTGGAACTGCTATCTCATGTTAATCTATGAAACAAACATTAACGGCTACTTCCTCAAATCATGCCGAAATATTAGCAATCCACGAGGCTAGTCGAGAATGTATTTGGTTGAGGTCAATGACTAATCATATATTGAAAAACTGTGATTTGGTCATTGAACCAAAAATGCCCCCAACAATTTTATTTAAAGATAATTCGGCTTGTATAGTCCAATTGAAAGGGGGTTATATAAAAGGAGATAGAACTAAACACATTTCACAAAAGTTTTTCTATACCCATGATCTTCAAAAGAATTGTGAAATTGATGTGCAACAAATTCGATCAGATGAAAACTTAGCAGATCTATTGACTAAGGCATTGCCGACGGCAACGATCGAGAAGCTCGTGAAGAAAATTGGAATGCGACGGCTTCGAGATATAAAGTGATGTCCAAATCAGGGGGAGAAATAAATACAAGAATATTATACTCTTTTTCCTTCACTAGGATTTTTTCCCACAGGGTTTTTTCCAAGTAAGGTTTTAACGAGGCATATTCTTTGTATATAAGACATTCAAGGGGGAGTGTTATACACGTAGTGTATAGTTATGAATGTCTCTCGCATGTTTGCCACGTATCTTTTTAGATTATGAGCCATTCTTTTCCTGACTCTATAAATAGGATCGAATTGCAATGGAATAGATACAACTTCAGATCTGAATACAAATCATCTTCACGCCTTCCTCCTACTCCGTTTTCTTTCATTATTATTACGTTTCATGATTACTTTCGTTATACGTGTTAATTATTTGCTATGAATAGTAAGTAATTATTACGTTTATAATATAGCTATTACAATACTATATATCTAATATATATATATGACACTTCTTAATGAATAGTGCCAAAGGAGAAATAGTACTATTTATTTTGCCAGAAATTACAATTGTTGCCACTCTCCCCAATTTCTATTGTGCTCGACATCTCCTCCCCAAAATTCCTTGCCCTCGCCGCCTCCCCATTTTTTTGCTGCAAATTTCCTCCGCCCACAAAAATTCCTACGCCCTCGCCGCCGGCATCGTCGCCCACAAATTCCCTCCGCCCTTTGTCGGGTGTGTCGCCCCCGCCCGTCTCGCCCTCGCCATCGGCCTGCTCCGCGTTCGACGCCTCAATTTGTCATACCGGCCAACTTCATCCGTGTCGCACCGCCCGTGCCGCAGAACCCCACGTCGGCGCGCCCCCACCCGTCGTGCCTGCGCACCACACCTCCGGCGAAGGTCGTCCGGCAACTCCCCCCCCCCCCGGCGCAGCCCACCCCGGGCCCCAGGTACGCCGTGCTCCTTCGTGTCAATTAGAGGTCGCTGTGTTTCGATTGCCCTATTTCCCTTTTGCATAGATTCCCTTTTCCATTGCCTTGTTTCGATTGCCCTCCTCCCATTGATTACGGACAGGTTCCTGTTGAAGCTTTTGTTGTGCAATTTTCGATTTCCTTCTCTTGCCCTCTCAACTTTCTGTGTTCTGATTCGTCTTCTATATTTTGTTTCCATACCTTACTCATCGTTACAGACATTACTGGTGGAACTTTGGTTGTATTTTGTCTTACTGTATTTTGTTTTTCGGCCTGGACTCATTGGGTCATCAACAATAATTGCGATTTAGCTGTAAATTCTACAGTGATTTAGTTGTATTTCAAATCCACTCCACCACCACCGCAGCGATTTAGCTGTCTCGCTCCACCTCTGCATCTCTACTACGGCAGTTGTTATTAACCGACGGAGAGGCCTCTCTAAACAGCTTCATCTGTCTGTAAGAATTTTTAGAGTTGAGTTGTAGTTGGTGTTGATGGATGTTCAATTCTGCCTTCGATATTTCCTTGATTTTCTATGTTGAAGGGTTTGGGGAGTTACGGTTTATGATTGGATTTCTTGGAATCGATTAGGAATCAAGGTGAGTTCAAAATTTTCCGCCATGGCTAATCAGGTGCTGTTGTTTTATTGTACAGGTGTTGTTGCATTGTCAGAATTCTACACATGGTTGTGTTCGCATTTCCTTACCTGTGAACGGAATCATAATTCTGTCCACCAGATTGATACTTGCCTAATGTGAAAATTTACAGGTATCCATTCATCAATTTTTTTAGGGGCCACAAATTGATAGAATTATATATAATTGAGTGGAACTAATGCTGTTTTTGCATCTCTCAGTTACTTCAGTACAATCAATATTGTCGAGTTATTGATTTCTATGTAGATTGAAAGGTTTAATACTTTACGTTTTGTAAATTTAGTGATTTTACTTCATTATTTTGCCGCATGTCTAGAAATGGCTATTTGTGAATCCTTTTCATAGCATTTTTGTAAATGGCGCTTTAGTTGCATATCTCAAGCTTAATGGTCGTCTTACTTCTCTGCTTTTCATCTGATCCACTTAGCTACTCGTCTGTTCTCTGCCCATGTACCTTTTCTTTACAGTTTTTTGTTCACCAAGGCAAACCAGCGAATTTGCACATGCTGCAAGCTCTTGCACATGTATTGATTGTTACTTTGATTTTCCTACATGAGCTGAAGTAAAATCTGTAGGTTCGTTTACACATTTACTCTGTTCATGTCAACTGGATATATATAATTTGAATAATCTATCCCTAGCAAATCTTTTCTTCATACTGATTGGATGATTATTTGCACTTGTTTTGCAGGCATGAGTTCAACAAAACCATAATGAATGGACCAACTCAACAGAGCTTACTGCTGATCCTGTTATCTCCACACAAATAACCGGAGAGTTGGATTTGGTTGATGAAGACATAGAAAATGTCATGTAATCAGGATTGAATTGCAGTTGGCTATAGATGTGATTTTAAAGGTACTGGTTTAACTGTTTTGATTTGGATATGATTTATTGTTTTGACTACTTTACATGTTACTATGATACCATCATTTGCATAGTAAATTACATTCATTGACTACATATTAACCAGGACCTCTTATATTCTGTATTATATATTTGGTACCTGCCGCCTTGTCTCAGTGCCTTCTGCTTGATTTCATCTGCTCTTCCCATTTAGTCCAAAAACACTGATCCATGTAATGTTCATTCCTCATGAACGAGGCTGCGATGCTTACTCCACGGTAATTCTTTACTCCTGTTTTCTAATTGAATTATGAATTTTTTGATAGGATTGTTGTTAATTGTTTGAACGCTGTTCTTTTTCTTTTTCCCCTAAAGGGACACTAATTTATCAGAATTTATTCGTACTTGGTTTACTCTTCATTTTTGTATTGATTAGTGGATTTTAGGCACTGTGTTATGGAGATTGATGTTGAGTTTCAGTTGTCCAAAATTAAAAACCTATTAATAACAGCTTATAGAGAACAACCATGCAAAAATGCCTATATTGACATCTAATTACAATTTATGCAGCATGAAAATTCGAAGCTATTTGTTGTAAGGGGCAACTTTTTCTGTGTTTGTGAAGGAAGCTGTCAGTGTTGTTTCATTTCTATACTTTTTCTTGGAATGCCATTAGTCTGTCTTATTCTTCATGGTAATGATGTTAATTGTAATGGTGGATTGTTTTTGTATGATTAGTCTCGATTGACTTGTTCGTGTTTCCATATACAGCATACTTATGACGCCGCCGTTCTTTTCCTTCTGAACCTTTTAAATGCCCTGTTGTTTATCTGCTTTCTTTGAAATTCAAGGGTTCTGTTTACATTTTACTCCTATATTGTTTAAATTGAAACTGCTTGATCAGAGTATGGTTGCTAGATGTTCGTCTGTTGCTCTTGCATTTGGGTTGATTTTTTTTTTTTTTTGAAGTAGAAATTGTCCGTGGCACATTCTTTGATGTGAATGGATTGTTCTGTGTCCTTTATGGCTATATTAATTTTGTTACTCATTTATCTGTCATTTATATCAATGTGACCTTCCCCATGATCTGAAGCTTTTAAATGGACTGTTAAAATTTCACATCTTGCATTTGATCCATTTCGTATATTTCATTTAAACCCTTACCAGGGTACAATGCAAAACACTCATAGGCTATTTTTACTTTTGACCACTCAGTTATGAAATTTGGTCAGCTTCTTTAAAATGGAAATGAATGTCTTATATATTGATCAGATTTAACCATGTTTTGTTCCTCTTTACCAGGCCAACTCTTTATCCGCAAAGACAATGAATTGAAAAAAATAACAGATATTTGAGTTCATTGGGATAATACATGGTAAATACAAAGTTTTGGGGCTTTTTTCCAAGTTAAATCAAGTATTCAATCGCTCTTGGTCATAATTGTCCATTTGTTTGCAGAGGAGTATTAGATTGCTGGTTTAATTGTGAAATTTGTCAGCTACTGAGCTCTTGCAATCATATGGTTCATCGTTCTTACTCGGTTGCTGTTGAATGTATGAGTTCATGTATAATTCAATTATTATTAAGTTTTTTTTTGCTGCTTGAATTATTGTTGGTTGTATGTTTTAGGGGTGTCTACATTTCTCATATATTATATTTATGTCGTTTGCTCATTTGTTATTATTAAGTTTTGTGTTGCTACTTTGTAATTAGTTTTGTTTCTTTAAGAATTACTGTCATCCTTTTTTCCTTGCTTTCACACGGAGCCTAAGGATTCTAAAGTTTACCGGTCAATGGTTGATTGTGATGCATCAGGTCCTGTAATGGTTGGTATAAAAAAAAACTGTATCCCAAATTTGACTGCAGCATATTTGATGCCTTTGGTAGGGTCTATAGTGGTGAAATTATGAAAGGTCAGACTGTACGTGTATTAGGAGAGGGCTATTCTCCAGATGATGAGGAGCTTTTCTCATTCATCAAGACTTCACTATTACTTTCATTATTTCTTGATTTGTTTATTTTCTCCAAACTGGAATTTTAGTTTCATCATATAAGGATTGTGAATCCTGTTAAGTATCTATGTTTTAAATTTTTTTTTTCTCATGTTACTGTGAACCAATGTTGTAAGACAACGTATCTTTTAAAAGGTTATGCTTAATGTTTTGGTTGAAATCATGGGTTTTTGTTGGTTTTAGCCTAGGCAATTTATGCAGTCTTACCTCTGTGTGATTTATCCATATTCTATAATCTTTATTACAAAGGCTTTCAGAGCTGTGGATTGTTGGAGAATAAAACTACATTCTCATGCAAATAGGTATTCCTAAAAAGATCTACATTTCTGATTAAAGTCATTGTAATTTATATTCTTCCAGTTTGGTTGGAAATAGGGTGTCCATCTAATTGTTGTTATTCTCTCTCTTTCCTCGTGTCCAGATTTCAATATGTGTTCATTTCATCATTGTTGGTCTGGAATCTTTCAAAAAATTGGATTTGTCTGTAAGTTGATTATGCTAGAATCCGTCATGACTCTATCACATTATGTGGGGTTAGTAATAAGAATTAAATGCCATCGTTATGTTTGATCATAACAAAAGATTCTATTGCAGTCATGGTTGTGCATAATGATCATTTTAGTTTGTCTATTTTGGATTATGCGTAATCTTCTCTAAAATTGTAAATGCTGGTCTTATTTAGTCACTTGTTTTGCTTGATGCATAAATTTTTTCATATTGAATCATCATTGATATTGTTTTCTCCTGTTTTTCATGTGCAGGCCGAAATCGAAAGTCTTCCCATGGAAGAAAAAAGATTGGAAGAGCAAATAAGGTGTGTACTTAACAATGAATTGTTCTGTAAATAAATATGTCGTTGCCACTGTAGTTACTTATATAGTATATATCCTATTTTAATAATGAACACTTAACAGGCAAATGCATGAAAGGTTGAGAGATTTGAGTGAAGATGAAAACAACCAAAAGTAAACCTTCTATCTTCTTGCTTAATTTGTATGAATAAATTTGAAGCATTTCCTGAGGCCTGACTACTATTGTTCTTGAATCACATTGCTTTACATAGATGGTTTTTTGTAACTGAAGATGATATTAAAAGTTTGCCCTACTTCCAGGTTATTTTCTTGTTCGTCTGGTAATTACACATGACAGTATTTGCAAATAGTTTTTTTTTGTGCTTTTTTCAAACTTTCTCTATTGCTGTAATTATGACAGAATGAACCCTCATTTCTATCGAAGCTCTACATGGAATCACCCTTGAACTTCGAGATCCTGATGAGGTGCATAAATAACCAAGATACTAGGTATATCATGAGTTGTTTTTCAATGGCTTTGCTGCTCTACTTAGATGACGCATTATGATATGTGTAATATTAATCTTTTAGTGTCAATCATGGCTTTGCTGCTATACTTAGATGAAGCATTATGATATGTGTCTGGTTCTATGTCTGTATAGTCACTTGTTCGTGTAGTATTGATCTTGCATGCCTATTCTACTTCGTTATCCTTTGACCTCAGTTTTTTTTGCCCTTTCAGTTTGTAAGATTTCCACTATAGGCCCTCAAAAACCTTATTTATTTACCATCTTCTTTTAGCGGGGAGTCTTTTGATTGTTTTGAATAAGCTCTGCTGGTGCCTTTTGGTTTCCCCACACCATTACACACTTACTTATTTACTCGTTTGGTTTAAGGTTACATTTGATGCTTCCCATGCTTGATCCTCTGTTATTTCTGTTGTCAGTTTCAGAGACTTGGCGTAAGGTTATTCTCATTTGGAAATATTAGAAATTTTCTGTTGTCGCAGTTCAGTGTATTACTCTAATCAAGGTTCCTAGCTTTTTCCATTTCTCATGCTGTGTATTTTTTTTCCAAGTTTGGATTTTTCCTTTTTATGGATTTGATCTGCATTTTGATATGATGAATTGAATGGTTTTTGATTGAATCTTCAATGGCTGCTTCCTCTTCAGGTTAAGGAATTTTCAGAATTTGTTTGGTCGCTCTAAGATTGAGTGATTTTGAAAGACATTGAATGCTTGTCCAGAGGATGGGATCCCAAGGCAGTGGTAGTAATAGTGTTGGGGGAATCTAAATTCGACTGCAAGACCCCAATTCGAGTGCATTGGCTTGGTTTTACAGTCTCAATCTAGGTGAGATGCAGAATAACTTGAGTTATTTCAGTTTGATTCTTGGTAATAATCTCATGAGATACACAATCAAAAGTTCCAGCTCATGTTAAAGAAAAAGTCATCCACATCAGCTACTTTCCTTAACGATAGCTAAGCTATGCTACATCTAAATATTTGAATTATTCTTGGATTTGAATTATTTTAGAATTTGAAAAAAATTGAAGTAAGTTTATGCTACATCTAAATCTTTGTAGGATTTCTTTTTGGCTGAGGTGCGCAATTATGCAAACATGTGTGCTGCTGGTGATGTATTAATGTTAAAATTGCAAATAAATTAGTTAACTATACAAAGTGCATTTGGCGCTTGGATTCTTGTGGTTTTGGAAATGCAGATTATCTTCCTCTGTTATTTGCTTCTATTCTCCTCCTTTTATTCTGTCTACATCAGATTTGCCATCCAAAATATTGCAATTGCATTTTAGAAAAGCCTATCTGCTCCACATATGATTTCCAACCTTATTAGAACAACACGATGTATTACTACAGTTGTAATAATGTATCACATAATATACCAACCGTTATTTACCAAAGTATGATACACATCACCTATTTTTCCTCTACTGGCGAGCGCGGCGTATGCGCGCGGCCTAAGAGTTCTAGTATATATATATATACCACAAAAATATCACATCAATATGTAGGTTTTTCCTTAATCCACAGATAGTAAAGGTCTGAGTACAACGATCAGATTATTCTGCTACCTAAAAATCGTCCCACCCAAATGATTAGGTATTGGACAACAAATAACTGCAATCCAGCTCCCCCTAATTATTTCGTCTTCTTTTTTGCCGAAAATAAAATGTTCTATTGAACTCCTCTTATTTCAGGGCTAATTCACATTTGTGTAACAAATTAGTTCTGTCTAAACCCACTATATATTCTGGAGTAATTTATTTTATCTTTTTATATTAAATTATGCATGATATTATTATGTAAATATTGTGGTCACACTATTTTGGGATCCTTCCCTTGGACATAGAAGTCTTGATTTAAATCAGATGGCTCATAATAAATTTCCAACAAAAATTCATTTATAAAATCCGGATCTAAGTAAGGGATAAATTCCGCACTTATGACTAACTCACATCCGACTCGTGTTGATTTTGGGAACTTAGTAACAGAGTCAGTGATTATTTTAGTATAAACTCCATAACAAGTTTCATACGTATAAATATATACTTTTTTAGTTCTTTTTTTAGTGTTAAATATAGTTGTTTTATTTGTGAGATTTTTTTTTTTTGTTAATTAAATCTAGTCGTGATATTTGTTTAAAGTAGTTGTATTATTTGTTTAAACACATATTTTAAATAAATAACACAACAAGATTAAACAATTAAAACAAAACCTTACGAATAAAACAACTATACTTTACACCTAAAACAACAAAAACAATGCACACAACAGACTACTCACGGGCCACTGAAAGGATTAGGAGAAATCTTTGTTTTGATGCAGCTTGTTGGAAATGTGGGCTGGAGGAGAGCAGGCTTCATGCTCTCAGAGACTGCAACTTCTCTGCCCAATTAAGTATGGAGCAGGTTGGTCTTAACTACTCTCCAGGATTTATGGGCAGGCAACTTCAAAGATTGGATCTTTGCCATGCATAGCTCTACTATTGGAGAACATTTATCTTCTCTTTTTGGTTGTGGGGCTTGGTTGATTTGGAAAGGACGTTGCTCTGAGTTCTATGGCCAAGACGCTATCCGCTGGGACACCATCCATACAAAGATAGTCAAGGCCTGTACTGCATTCCAGACAGCATCCAAGGAAACAAGTATCTATGGTATTAATTTCTGGAAAAGTAGTGGGAGAGACCCGAGGAAAGTTGGATCAAGGCCAACTCAGATGCTCGCATCACCCGTGGTCTCCGTTTGGCAGGTGGTACTGTTCTCCGACACCCGAATGGGCATTGGTTACACGGAGTCTGTGCTAGAGCCCCTCCCATGGAAGTGGCCCAAGCTGAGGCTTGGGGGTGTTCTTATCTGTATCCAAATGGCCTGGGACTTTGGTATCAAGAAACTTGTGATTGAATCTAATAATTCGACGGTCATTCAGCTTATCCAGGACGATAGCGGTGTGCCTCTTGACCGCTCTTTAGCCCGCATCAAGTCTATGATTAGTTGGGATTGGGATACAAAAATTTTTTGTGTTCCCCGAGAATGTAATATGTACATTTGGTGGCAGACCATCTTATTAGATACTAAACTCCTAATAATAGTTTGGAATATTTTCACTAGACCCGAGTGATCCCCAGTGTACTCGAATGTGATCTTCTAGGTTTGCACTATTGCAAGTTTGCAACCTAGTCTTGCAATAAATAATCCTCCATTATCAAAAAAAAAAAAAAAAAAAAAAACAATAACAAAAACAACTATTTATACGACATAAAAATAAAACATGCCATATAATACTTAAACATAGTTCTTACAACTAAGGTAACATTTAAACAAGAAAAATTTTTAAAGAGTGAAACAAAATTAAACAACGAAGATAAAATTTAAAGCATAATTGAATAGGTTTGCAAATGAATCTATGCAGTTAATTTTATTTTTTTTTTTAAATGTATGCACACCTGTATAAATAGTAGTCATCCGTCCAGCTGCCAGCACGGTTTCTGCGCCCCACCCGAAATAAATACTTAAATACGATCTGAAAGCTTATTTAGACGAAATCAAGAAATGGGTTTGGTAGAATCAATGGAAAATGAGGCCTCACCTGGCGGCCAAAGCACAAGAAAAAGTAAAACACACGAATATCACTGTCTGGCGAAAACGATAAGGCCGCTGCTGTCACACACAATAATATCAAAACAAACAAACAAACAAACACTCAGCGAATCAATCGAAGCCAAGAAAACAACGATGAAGAGGACAGAGGGAGAGAGAAAACAAGAATCCCAAAAGGGCACCCATTTTTTGCCCAAAATACGGAGGAGAACAAGATTGATTTCTTCAACGAACCAACTACTACTACTACCAGAGCTGCCCACACCCACTACTATGCATCACCAATTCCAACGAATGGATTCTTTCCTCGTTTATTTTTTCTCCAATCAACAAGTCCAACCACAACTCTTCCACCCCATTTCATTATTATTGTCCCAATTATTATTACTACTATTATTATTATTATTCCTATCCCCCCCTCTGCCCATCTTTCTTGAAGCGAGGGGAAACCGATTAATTAATTTAAAGGAATAATCTTGGGTGGGTTTTTGTTGAAGCCGCTTCGGATTTTTGGTTATCTGAATCTGAGCTGATTTTGGGTGAGTTCTTTTTTGCGGTTTGCTGATATGGGTTTCTGTTCATAGACTCCGGATTTGTGTTCATCTTTGGATTTCCTTTTTTTTAATCCGTTTGGTTGAGGGTTTGATGCTTCAGGGATTTCTCCTCTTTTTTTTTTTTTTTCTCCCTTCTTGTGAAAGTTTTGGAAATAGGTAATTGTGCATAGGCCTTGGTATGAACACTTGATGATTGATTGGGGCACAAAAAGGGGAAAAAGCTAAGAAAGGCAAGTTGATTGAATCCCCAACTTATTTGGGTGTTTTATGAATCCATTAATTGTGATTATATCAGTTAAATTAGGATTACTTGTTATGAAATAGCTAGTAATCTCATTATTGTGATCATCAAGATTGATATTGAATCTCTCGTCTAAAATAGCTCAAATTTGATGGGTTGGGATGTGTTTTTCAGGAAGATGTTAGGGGGAGAAAGAGGAGGAACTTATGGAAACTCAATGTTCCCTAGTTTTGTGGAGGAAAACAGCGTGCAATATGATAGCAATTCACTGCCTCAACTCCAGTTATTTGCCCACGGTGAGTGAAAGAACAGCACTGTGTTTGAAATATCCTTAATTTGAACTGAATGTTTTCATCACGCAATACCGTCTTGTTGAATGATTATCGACGTAGCACTTGTGATTACCCTGTGATGTCTCGTTATGTGAGAATCATGACATGCTATGACTTAATCTTGGAGTTGGAGATCAGAGATATCTAATTTTGAACTTGTCAATCTTTGCCAATATTCAATATGTCTCTCTGGAAACTGAGTTTGAAGTTTATTTTTCCTGGGAAACACCTCATGCTGAATATATTATTGTTCAATTGGAATGGAATATGACTTACATATCCAATAAATCAATTTTTTTTTTAACTTTAGATTTGTAGGGACTTTTACTCAGATTTCTTTTCTTGTTTAAAGATGATGATAGAATCATTTATGAGAGTTCTTTGAAGTTTGCACGATGGGCCTCTGAAAACCATAAAATGGATGTAAAAGAACTTGGGAGTTTCTGCTTTGAAATATGGACACAGGAATAGTTGTGTTAAAACAAAGAAAAGATAGATGTTTAAGGGACAAGAAAAACGAACAATGGATCATAGCCACGTTTCTTCAAACTTAAACATGATGTCTTAATTCGAGTAACTTTAGGAAAAGATGGACTTACCTCTTTCTTGGCATCTTCTCTTTGTTTTCAATTCATTATTGAAGGATTTGATTAATTTTGCTCTGGAAATCTAGGACTATTTAAACATTTGTATTTCTAGGTGTTAAACCTTGTACAAAATTACAACCTAAATTATCAAATCGAGTCTGAGTCATATGACTGGTTTCTTTGCACGATATTGATTTTAGTATTGTAAATGTTTTCTATTCCTTTGAGTCTACCATTTTAACTTTTCTCACGTGGTACTGGATTCTTCTGTAGTTCCGAATCAATGTGGTGTTGATATCGGCACGGTAAACTACCCTGCAAGTGGATACCCACCGGAAAATAATCTCCCTATAAACGGATTTAGGCAAGGAGAAACATTACCCATGCAGCATAAGCTTCACGGATCACTGAATAACAGCCACGCCAAAGAGGAAATTGGAGGCCATTGTGGAGATGTTCTAAATTTGAATCCTGTATCAACGGGGCTCAAACTTTCCTGCAACACAGAAGAACCTAACTCATCCATCTCTTATGCTTGTGAAAACGCAAAAACCAATCTTGCCCGCAAATTTTCGAATAGTAGTGCTGCCCAAATGGAGATTGATCGGCAGACACAAGAGTTTGTCCAATATATGAAATATCAGGTAGTACCTCCGTCTCGTTATGTTTTCTACGTTTGGTAATGTGCTACTATTCACACACAGACTTTCACGTAAAGTTTAATCATAATTATACAAGTTAAAATATAGCCAAGTGAGATCTTGTTAGATTCGTCTCGTCGTGTAGTTTTTAAATATCGAACTTTTTAGAATTTTTGCTTGTACCGTAGTTGAGTTATTAATGGTTTAAAATGTGCATTGAACTACATGATATGTGGGTCCGTCAAATACATTTCAAGATGGAGGATTTGAGAATTACTTCATATTCCATGAAATAGCTAGTCTAGTATCATAACCGTTCATGTGTTGACAGGAGGAGAATATGTTATCTGGGGTACGGGAGATAAATCGAAGACACACAATGTCTTTACTGAACACTCTTGAGAAAGGCATCAACAGAAAGTTGCTTGAGAAGGATCTCGAAATTGAGAGCGTGACTAGGAAAAACAAGGAGCTCGGGGAGAGGATAAAGCAGGTAAGCATGGAAGCCCAGTCGTGGCACTGCAGGGCGAAGTACAATGAATCGGTCATAAATGTCTTAAAGAGTAACATTCAACAGCTCATGGTGGCACAAGGGGCCCCTCAAGCTTTTGAGGGCTGTGGGGACAGCGAGGTTGATGATGCAGCGTCGTGCAGCTCAGGGAACCAAGGGCGTGAAAACCATATGCCAAAATGTAGGGCCTGCAACGGTAGAGCTGCCTCTGTCCTAATCTTGCCTTGCCGGCACTTATGTCTGTGTACAGATTGTGAAGGGTTCATGGACGTTTGCCCTCTGTGCCGGGTAATGAAGACTACAAGTGTTCATGTATTCATGTAACAGTGAATGTTCTGCAGTTGTGTTGTGGAACAAACCGGTGTTTTTCGTCTACTTACCAAAACATTTGGCATTGGCAAGTTTGAATATGATGTTGAATTCTTTCATTTTCTTACCTAAATGTGGGCTGTTTCTTACCAAATATTGGTGCTCATTTAGTTGTGCTTAAAACACCATCCATAGCTTACAACATTCATGGGAGCTTATACTGTGATTAAAAGGGAGGTATTCATCGGACTCAGAATGACAATATTTTGTATATGCAGAATGCAGAATGTGAGTGAGATTGATAGATTGAAATCTAACCCAGAATGACAGTATTTTGTATATGCAGAATGCGATTGCAAATATCATCATGCCATGCTCGTACATTACTATTATAAACATTACAAAATTCAGCTGGGATCATTATTTTGGGCTGTCACAAAAATTTGATCCCACAAGTACAATTATTTGCATATGTAGATGCTATCGCAAATTAATTAATGAGTCTGTGCCCTTTAATTATTGTTGGGTTAAATTAATTTAATTACGAACGTTACAAAAAAATAATAATAATAATAATAATTTATTAATGACTCATTAATTAATCCTCTTTCACCCTTTTTAAAAATTATTGATGGATGGTAATTAATCTTTTGAATTAAGCAATAATTAATTTTCAAAAAAAGATCTTTTTTTTGTGAGCCAAAGCCTGAAGAAAAAAGATCTTTTTTTTGGTGACATCAAACAAAGATCTAATCAATAAAATTAAAATCATTATATTTTTTATATTTTAATATAAAATAAATAAAAAATATACCAAAATTTATAATTTCTCATTCACAAATAGAGACCAATATTGAAGTATATTTTTATTAAATACATAATAGTATATCAATTTTGACATATTTAATTCGTTTTAAACTTTATATAAAATAAGAATAAATAAGAAATATATTAAAATTTTAGATTTTTTATTCCTTATAAAAAAGATAAAATATTTTATATTTTTTAAATTAATTTTTTTATTAGTAATTATAATTGTATAAATTAAAATAATTAAATATAATATTGTGATTGGATGGTTGAGTTGTTGGAGTCGTCATTGTTAGAAAGCCTAAGCAAAAAACTGAAGCAAACCAAAGACTGAATTGTTTTGGTGAATAATCGAGTATCTCCAGGCCACATTGGACTTAAGACTAATCCATCGAGGATCTGCATAAGCAATGAACGGCGCCTCTTCCAAAAGCAGTTCTTTGCATATACAAAGACCCGGGATTTTTCTTAAGCGACTAGAGCCTCAATCTACTCAAGCCAACCGTTGTTGATAAAGACCGAATTATTATAATACTAGTATAATTTTAGTTATCACATACAATATTTCAAAATAAAATCTTACAATAATTTCACTCTAATTTTTGTTTGGAATTATTGTAGTATTGTGGGGGATTGGATAAGGTGCTGAATGTATGATATTAGCCTTCAGCACATACAAAGCACTCATTCAGCATTTCAGTAGGAACTGATTCAAGTAACAAATCAAATCCGTATTGTGGATGTTGTTGACTTATGGTATTGTTGACGTTGTATTTATTAACTTTGATTTTTTTTTTCTTCCGAAACAACTTATATAAATATATGACTCCCAATTTAGAAGTCAAGGGACTCATCCCCTTAACTTTCATGTTATTTAGAACTATTGTTCACATTGTGACATATGTGACTGTTGTTGTTTGTTTGGAACTTTGTCAAATATTGATGTTTGTTAGAAATAATTTTTTTAGGAAAATACCAGGGTATACCAGGCGATATTAGACCTAAGACTCATCCCTTGAGGATTAGGTGGGCAGTGAAAAAAATTCTGCATAGACAAAGACTCAAACCCGAAACCCTTGTTTAAGCTGCCAGAGTTCCATATCTCAATCATAATTTTTGTGAATGTAGAAAAATATTTGTTATTTTGATTTTATTTTATTTTTTTATTTTTTTTTGGTAAAACCAACACTACAAGAAAATATTAAATCGGCGACAGAAATCTGCTACGGAATTGGTTGCATCGCCAAAATAGACAGAAAAGACGACAGAAAGTTGTGGAAAGGATTACGGCAACTGAAATATGCGACCGATTGATTCAATTGCGGATGTACGACAGAACCAAAGCCTAATAAAGGGATCCTGCCAACTAGGGCTTATTGCCCCCCAGCTAGGGCTTTTATCCCCAATTGCTCGATTTACAGTAGTTCTCATCCCTTTCTCCTCCAAATTCACGCTCCTCCCCCATTTTTCACCATCGGAGTTGCTGTCAAATCACTCCATACCGCTACACCATCTTGTGTACCATTCGACGTGCTTCCTTCCGCGAGCCGACTCCACGGGCTCGGTGTATTGCAGCCACCACCGACCACGAACGCGAGACACCGAACGAAATGAGTGGGGACACGACGAACCCGCTTCTACAGTGGCGCGGACCAGCCTTCCGGAGCATAGCCGAAGCAAAACTCCCCCGAGCAAACCGTCGTCGTGTGGGAGGAAGCGGTGGGCGTCGCCGGAAAAAAAATTCCCGGTGTTTGTAAACGGCGGTCAGGTAAAAGTCTGACTATCAATCCTTTTCCGTATTGATGTTTAATTCTGCCAATTACGTTAGATTGGGTATCCTCGCTAGGCAAGTTTCTGTGATATTTTCTATATTCTTGCGATATTTTCTACGCCAATTATCGAAGCCATAAGGCAGAGTTGATCGGATTGATATTTTCTATATTCTTGCGAATATTGTGAGTGTTGGTGGCGTAGCCAAATCAACTGTAACTTTGAAATAATTTTTGTGAATAGAAAAAATATTTGTTATTTTGAATTGACGCCGGCTATTTCTACCATGCTTTTGCTTCATACACCCCACCCATTATTAAGTTACCCAAAATGCCCCCATTATTAAAAAAAAAAAAAAACATTTACTCACAAAAAATACCACATACACCCCATCCAAACACCCCATCTACACACCCCAAAATAAAATCATTTCCCTCCTCCAAAACCCTTTCCCTCCTCCAAAACCCTAATCTTCCAAAACCTTCCCCACCTCCAAACCAACTATCATCTCAAAAATCAAACAAATTCTTACAAAAAGTAGTAAAAATCAAAGGAACGTGGTGTAGAATAGTTATTTAACAAATGGAGAAACAATGACCACCTTGGGATGAAGACGTAATGATTTAAAATTTTTGAAATTTTCAAATTCTCGCACAGCCGTTCGGCACTGGTCTGCCGGACGCGCAACACAATGCGCGGCAGGTCGAGCCGAATGCGAAGAAGCCCGTTCGGCCAACGAGGCCGCGCGTTTCACTAGCCGTACGGCGAAATGTGCCACGCATTGCTCATTCAGTTCGGCCAAGACTGCCGTGCATTCCCCCAGGCGTTCGGCCATGATGGCCGAACGAGACTAGATCAATCTTTTTTTTTTTTGTTTTTTGTGTTCTCATTCCTATCTGAATACATTTTAATGCAGATTCCACCTTCTTTTGAGACGAATTGGAGCGGTACACAAGATACTGAGACCGAGCACGGACGAGTCCATAGACTTGGATCCAGAACCGTTGAATTTGGATAAAGTTAGTTGGGCGATGTGATCATATATGAGAATTCACAATGATATGTTTTAGTTTGTGTTTGTATGAGAAACATGATTATGTAGTTGAATTTGAACTTGGGTAGTGCATTTGAATATAAAAATTGGAGTTTGTATATTTGATTTACTGTTCATGCTACAGGTGTGTTCGGATGACTCGACCGAACGCTGCGTGTGCCGCGCGGCCACGACAGTCGAACGGCATTAAGGGTGCATGGCCAATGCGGCCGTGCACCGCATGACACGCATGGCGCTTAGCGCCGTGCATGATGCATGCTGCACGGCAATTTCTGCCGTGCGGTCCTTCAACTGTTTGGCCGATATGGCCGAACAGACCTGACTCGATTTAATTTTTTTGGCCACAAAAAATGCACATCGGCCTTCTGCTATCAAACATCAACAGAAATCCACAAATAGAAACAATCAAAATCTATAACAAACAAAATTCATAACAGATTAATCTTAAAGCCATCGCAAATCATAATCCAAATGTTCCAAAACATCAAAAGTGAATAACATGTCTCTAAGAAACAAAGTGAACATCACAATTGTAAATTCCATATCATCCCGTCCTCCCCCACCCCGACCACCCATCATCATGTACACAGTATGGACTATATCACGAACTCTCGGATCATCGTCATCCATAAACTGATCCAAATATGTCCTAACATCGTGCCATCGTCCAAATATATTGCAACATCTCCATCATCTCTAAGTTGTCGGACTCGTTCAGCTCGGGCTGATGTTGTAGGCCGACGACGACGAAAATAACTTACTATCTCTGAAATTCAAGCGGAAAAAATTATAAGTATAAACACCAAGCATAATAGATAAAGGATAAACAAAACATAAAAAAACTTTAAAAAAAAAAAAAAAAAGGTGAACAGACCTGTTCGGCCGTGAGGGCCGAACAGGCTTAGGACCGTGCGGCCAGCTCAGCTGCACGGTCTTTGTGGCGTGCGGCGTAATGGCCGCACGGCTTACACGGTGCACGGCACATCTCTGCCGTGCACCACACTTGCCGCACGGCCGTAGTCGCCGTGCGGCACTCCCACTGTTCGGCACACCAGTGCCGAACATGTGTCATATCCAACCTCCAGTCACACAATTTTGATCATTCAAATCTCTACCCAAATGCAATTTTAAACACAAAAAAACATCAATGTACTATTGATAGACCTATATATAAACTTTGTAACATCTCAAATTAACATCTATAACAAATTGGGTCAATTAAACATGTAAACCCTAAAAACACAAAAACTTACTTTTTACTCCATCCATATTACTTGTAGAAGCTGCATTTTCCTCCATGACAAGCACGACGGTGATAGGGAGCAGCCGAGCGTTCCTTTTCTCCTCCTCCTTGCGTTCGTTCGGACTCTTCTTTTCTCCTTCCTTCCTGCGTGCGTGAGTTGAGAGAGAGAGGCAATGAAAGTAAAAGGGGATGGGGTGTAGGGGTTTAGGAATGGGGTGTATGAAGCATTTTGTATAGGATTTCTTTGCTTTTTTTACTAAGGGTATGTAGGTCTTTTGCTATGGTGAATTTTAAAGTTTTGGGTGGGGTATATTTGATAATGGGGTGTATGTAGCAAAATGATGGTGTATGAATAGCCGGCATCTTTTGAATTTATTTTTTTGCTTAATTATATTTTAAGATTTTTAGATTTTTTAATTTCGTTTTGTAATTCTATATTTTTGGTTTGGTTTAATTTTTTAGTTCGGCCTCGGTTTTTCACTACAAGAAATTGCGGGATTTCCGATCGGAATTGCCGACCGACAGGATGCGGTCGGCATTGCCGACCGATTACTGATTACCGACCCCAGAGAGGCGGTCGGGAAAAAGTAACCGTTGTGGCTCGGAGGAGTTAAAGCCGACCATATCGCCGACCCCCAGAAATGCGGTCGGGGTTACCGACCGCGTTGCCGACCGTAAATGCGGTCGGCAACCTAGGGCATTAAATCTGCCCCAATTCCGCTGTAATATCGAATTACAGCGAAGCCTCAAGACGAAATCCCCATTTTTACTCCCGAGTGATTCACCGGCGACCTCTGACCCCTGGCCCCGACCAACAGCCTCCGCCGACCACCGCCGCCAACCATGGCCCCTCCGACGAGCCCTTCACTCAACGCGGCATTCGAGCGAACTTAGTGTGGTGCGTTGTTTTTTTATTGGAAGGGCCGACCATCTCGTCCGCCGACCGTCGTCGTCGTCCACCGCCCTTCCCTCGAGCCCGCCGTCCGCCGCCCTTGCCTCGAGGCCGCCGTCCGCCGCCCCTGCCTCGAGCCTGCCCTCGCCCGCCCTTGCCCGCCCCTGCCTCCTGCCCACCCTCCGCCGCCCCTGCCCTACCGAGAGCCCGCCGTCCGACGCCGCTGCTAGCTGCCGCCCCTGCCGAGAGGCATTTCGAGCCACCCCCACGTAGCCCTTCCTTGAGCCACCTCATTCGGAACTACACTCGAACAAGGTATTCGATTGAAAAATTACCTATTCGAGTGTTGTCATTTCTATTGCATTGTATTCGATTGTTGGTATTGAACGCATTTTTCTGGAAAAACAGATTGATGCTCGTCCCTCTGCATTTTTGTTTTTTGGTTTCTAGTTGTTGATTGTATGTAGTTATCCTCTATTTGCGAAAATCGTCATTCATGTTGTTGGTTATTGTTAGAGATATTTAAATAGATATATGCCTACATTTAGATTATATAAAGTGAGTTTGAATGATCTTCGAATAACAGAGTTAATGATTTGCCTTGTGTTCTTTTTTAAAATCCACAAAAGTGACAATTTTGGCATGAGAAAACTGGGACAGATCTGATTTGGTGCAACCCCCATTAACTTTTTGTAGACTTTATATTATGGGCGCATAATTGGATTCCTCTCGTCGGGTAGATGAATTTTCGTATATCATATGCTCATTTTGGACTTCGTATGCGAAAGTTAAGTCATTTTGTAGTTTATATATAGTGTTGAGTTGGATTAGTTATTTTGAGGCTTTTTTCTTATATTGTTGTTATATGTAGTGTTCGAGTTGGATTAGTTTTTTTGAGTCATTCTGATATGTTGGTCTTATATGTACTGTTGGAGTTGGATTTTTTATTTAGAATGTTCTATTCGATGTTCTTATATGTTTTTGAAATTTTTTAAAGCATATAGTTAGATGTCACCTATATTCATATAGTACATGGCTAATTTCGAATATTGCATTAACAGATACACTTGTGCCTGAATTTTGGAAAGCAATATCCCACTCAACAGGCGATCTGCATCGATCTCTTGCAGAGCAAGGTAATATAATTTGACATGTGAATTAAATGTATTATATGAATTTTTAAGATTTTGCTAGTTTCATGGTTTGTTTGCATTAAATGATTTTTCATTTTAATTTTGCTTGATATATTATTCAATTTTTTTGATTTGGTTATTTGTAGTTCGTGCAACTGTTGGTGGTTAAAAATTTATTAGAACCTCTATAAGATAGGATAAGTAAAGAAAATATAAGTATTAAATTAAACCCTAAATCCTAGGATTTATTCAATTATCAATTAAGCATCGTGGGATAAATTACCCGAGATTTAAACAATTCTTTGATGAAACTGTGTTATATATACAGTGGCACATAGCCAGATTTGTAGGTGATGGATAGGAGTTGGATGTACCGATCTTGCCGTGAACTTGGAGAACTCACAACTGAATTTAAGAATGGAATTGAATTATTTATACAGATGTATCATCAGAATCCAGATGTCGATAGAGCCCAAGGAAGATTGAGGTGTCCGTGTAAGAAATGTAGGAACAAATGTTATCAAGTAGATAATGAAATTAGATATCATTTAAAGCGTTATGGATTCGTCTCCAACTACGAGAGGTGGACGTGTCATGGTGAGCCACATCAAGGCAGTCGCTACTGCGAGCCTGATGCGGGCACCGCATCAGTGTCAGCACATGACAGTGACTACATACAAATGGTGTGCGATGGAACGGGATTTGGTATCCCCCAAACAGTATCACCTGAGGATAGTGATGTACCGAGGCCTCCTGAGGAGCCTAATGCACACGAGAAATTATTTTTTCGTATGTTGGAGGCGGCAGACAAAGATTTGTGGCCTGGATGCAAGAAAATGACCCTTCTGTCAACTATTGCGAGGTTGTTGAATATTAAAGCTGAACACAACTTATCAGAGAGGTGCTTCGATACTTTGTGCCAACTAATTCTTGACACACTCCCCGAGGATAATTCTACGGTTAAAAATTTTTACGAGGCTAAGAAACTACTTGAGGGATTGGGGTTGCCTGTTCAGATTGATTGTTGTGATAAAGGGTGTATGCTATTCTGGCGCGATGATGCGGACTTAGATAAATGTAAGTTCTATGAGGAGCCTCGCTATAGAGAAGGGAGTTCGAATTCACGGATTGGACGGAAATATATGTTCTATTTTCCACTAAAAAACATATTGAAGAGATTGTATACTTTGAAGGCGACTGCGAAGCGTATGACGTGGCATGTCGGACATCATCATGGGTCGTCCGGGGAGATGTGCCACCCTTGTGACTCAAAGGCATGGAAGGACTTTGACACAGTACATCCAGAATTTGGTACGGAGGGTCGGAATGTCCGATTGGGCTTATGTACGGATGGTTTTCAACCGTTTGGTCAATCGGGCTCCCAATACTCATGATGGCCAGTGTTATTAACACCTTACAACCTCCCTCCTGATATGTGTATGAAGGATGAATATATGTGTAATACCCGAGAATTTTCCATCATAAAATAAAACAATAGTTAAATAAATAAATGATAGATAAAATAAATATCATAAATAAATAAACAAATCCAGCAAATAAAGAAATAAATAAAGATAAGGAAATGAGAAAAGAGATTTTTACTTAAAAAGGAATTAAAGGAATTTAATTAAATAAAAGGATGGATTAAAGGTAAATAAATGGTACACCAAAACCCGACACTAATGAACTCGAGGATTCGAGTCCAAAACATCTAATTAGACCTGAGCGAAAATTTAGAGAGAAAGTAGAAACCCGAAGATACCCCGGGAATCGGAATTCGGGAGCATAGAGGGATAGAAACCCGAAAGAGAGGCGGAAAAGCACGACGGATCGCACGACCCGCCCGGACCGAAGTCCAGGCGAAGTCGGCGTGGTGGCCGCGCGGTGGAGGGCGATTAGCGCGCCACGACCGCGCCACTTGACAGATTTGGTTGTTGCGTGAATCTCTCGCCCGAACGCGGATTTTTCGACTTTCGGTTGAACATCTCTCGACCTAAGACCTCTAGGTCAGATGTTGGACGCCCTAGGGATTGAGAAATCTATAAATAAGCCCCTTGGGAGCCCCAAACAAGTTTACAAAACCCTATAACCTTCTATACGTTCGAAACCCTAAATTCGGAGTCAACGGAAAGCACCAAACGGAGGCAGCAGCTTTGGACGAAAATCCAAGGATCTCCAAACGTTGTGGTAAGCTCTGGTTCGATAAATCTCTTCACGTTTCAATCCGAAAACGGATTCTAACTTCGGTTCTTTTCTTTCTACACCCCGTATTGGATCTAGATCGTAGAACCCGACGAACGGAGAGGAGAAACGGTGATCTGGAAGCCACGCCTCCGAATTAGACATCCCCGACGTTCATAAACTCGGTAAGTTAACTCTTACATGGTTTTAGGATGAATTAAAACATTCAAACTAAAAGATTAACAAGAAACCGAAAATCTGTCAACTATTACTTTCTACCGACGCAACAGATTTGATGAATTTTTCCGAACCTTAAAACGAACTCAAACGAAAAACTTAAAACACAGAAAAACGTTCCTAAGACTTAGATCTAGCTACTGTAAATTTTTGAGAATTTTTGGAGTTGATTTGATATGTGAAAACCCACCGAAACCGAGCTGTTTGAATCTAGATCTTGAAATCTTGAACAGAACTTAGGAATGATCTTGATCACGTTTTTGACATGGGATCTAGGCTGTTTTAGATCTTTGGCCGAACATGAAAGTTGTAGATAATTGTCTTAAGATGATCCCTGTCAAATTTCATTAAATTTGGAGTTGAATTGGTATGGTAGAATTCGAAATCTTTAAACTGTGAAACATTAAACTCGGACAGAATTCTTCTTATGCGAAAATTGGTGATTTTGACCTACTTAGGTATCTCGGATCGAAAAAGTTAAAACACGAAAGTTTTAGATCTTGATGTTTCCGAGTCAGATATGAAATTTTGGAATTTTTGGAATTAAATCTGATTTTAGACGAATTTTAGAGTAAACTGTGGTTGACCGAGTCAAATCTTGAACTCTTGATGAAACTTGTGAAATTTGCGAAACTTGTTTGACCTGCGGGTTTGATTCCCCGGGGTGTATGTGAGTTCTTGCGGGTTCGATTCCCCAAGGGCGATTGTATGTTCTCCTGCGGGTTCGATTCCCCAGGATGTCCGTGTCAAACCTTGCGGGTTCGATTCCCCAGGGTGTGTCTTTCTGCGGGTTCGATTCCCCAGAATATGTGTTGATTCCTACGGGTTCGATTCCCTAGGATGTATGTGAGCTCTTGCGGGTTCGATTCCCCAAGGGCGATTGTTTGTTTTCTTGCGGGTTCGATTCCCCAAGAATAAATTATACTAGATTATATCGAATAAAAGAGGGATAGTGAAATCCTGAAATACTTAAATAGTTTCCTTATTTAAATTATGCCTTTAAATTTTGTCTTGCGATTATTTTATCATGTTGTTGATTTATGATCTTATGGAAACCCTTGTCTTTTAAAATACGCAATTAAATTATTATTAGTTGGATAAATTAAATCATGGATATTATGCACATGTTTTTAAATTTAATTAAAGGCTTTGAAACCTCACAATCATGTTTGTGGTAACTTACTCAGCACGTAGAGCTGACCAAACCATTTTTATTTCCCTGTTTATTTCAGAGCTGAAGAATATGCATCATCATATGCATTCATGGGAAGTTTGGGGAAACAATTTATTTTTAAATGTTACGTTAGACTAGAAATTGCATGAACGGGCCTGTTTAACCCGTATTCTGGCCGTGTTGGCTATATTTAAATTCCGCTGCATTGTTCTTGTGTAAATATTATTTTCCGCTGCAACTTTGATGTATTATTTTTAAATTATATATGAATGGGCTGTTTGAATGTTTTAAATTCTGAAAAACCATAGCCTTGCATCTCTTTAGTGAGCTCGGAGAAACCGTGTCTCGCTAGGGAGGTGTGGCGGTGACATCCCGACCTGGGTGACCAAAAACCGGGGTGTTACAATATGTTCCTGATTTGCATAATTCCTGGGAAATCAAGCCTAAAACAGAGGATTGATGTTTACCTACAGCCCCTAATCGAGGAGCTCTTAGAGTTGTGGGATGTTGGGATCCCAACATATGACAAATTTTCTAAACAGAACTTTCAGATGAAAGCGGCCTTGATGTGGATGATTGGTGATTTTCCGGCGTATACTATGTTGTCGGGTTGGAGCACGTATGGGAAAACAGCATGCCCAGTATGTATGGAAGAAACAGAATCTACATGGCTTAAAGAGGGTGGGAAACAGTCGTGGTTTGATGCGCACAGGAGGTTCCTCCCTTCTAATCATCCTTTTAGACTTGATAAGTTCAAATTCAAGAAGGATCGGGAGGAGCATGGAATGCCACCGAGGCATAGGACTGGCGAAGAAGTCTTGAATGATATAGAAACACTTGGCCTACGGCGTGTAACCGAAATAGGGGGAGAGGAAGAGAATAGAATAATAAGCAAGACATGTGGATTGAAAAAGATGGGTATATTCTGGGATCTACCTTATTGGAATTTGGTTCGACACAACCTGGATGTCATGCACATTGAGAAGAATGTGTTTGAAAATGTGTTCAATACTGTGATGGATGTGCAGGGGAAAACCAAAGACAATGTGAAAGCACGTGAGGACATCGTCGCCATGTGTCACAGGCCTGAATTGCATAGGGACCCCCAGACAGGGAAATATCCAAAGGCAGTGTATACAATGGACAAGGATAAGAGGGACGTATTTTTTAAATAGGTCGCAAGTTTAAAATTTCCAGATGGTTGTGTATCCAACCTAGGTAGATGCGTAGACATGAATAAATTAAATTAAATATATTGATTTGTGTAGCCAGATTATATTAAATTAAATTAAATATATTGATTTGTGTCTTTATAGAATACAAGTATTCATCTTATGTATGTGAACAACATGCATTGTATTACAGTATTGACTTCCCGAACTCAGTCGTGAAGAAGATTACGGACATATATCCCAGACGTGCAGATCTAAATGGGACTAGCTGGTGCAAGGTTTCAAAAGAGACAAAGGAGTTCTGCTGGGGAGAGTTCCTGGTATGATTTGCCTAAGACAGTAATAATGTGTAATTTTCAAACTACTAAATGTAATGAACATTAACTCAATCTGCAGAAAGTTGCTCGTTGGGCTCCCGAGCATGCCCTTGCAGTAAGGAAAGAGTGAGAAGAAAAACATAGCACGGTGAGTTCTAAATTACAACTATAGTGTTTTATTGAGTAATACGGGAGAGTTTCATTACCTTAATTGCAAATAGCAGGTACAAGGATTACACGTTGGACATAAGAAGCAAGAAAAAACCGATGCCGGGTGATGCGGTTGTGGCAGAGAATTGGAGGCGAATATGGGATTCCCAAGCGTTCAAGGATAAGAGCAAAAGAGGAAAGCTGAACAGACGTCGCGGTCAGGAGGATGCACCAGCCCTCCCCACACACACTGCGGGATCCAAGATATTTCGAGCCACCCTTGATGATCTGGTATTGTTTGAACATCCCTTAGTTCTAATTTCACAAAGTAGTTTAATCACACATTCT
Source organism: Hygrophila difformis (assembly GCA_030278955.1). NCBI lineage: Eukaryota > Viridiplantae > Streptophyta > Magnoliopsida > Lamiales > Acanthaceae > Hygrophila > Hygrophila difformis. The sequence goes on from JAOANR010000012.1 coordinate 6,333,377, forward strand.
CATCACTACCATTTTTTAAATATTTATAGTCGGCTGCTAAGAAGGGGTCTGTCCACTTGCATGAGCTCCATGAGCACACACATACAAGAAAACACCAAAAGGATAATTGGGTAGCAGATAAGTCACAGAATATTCAGGTACATATTCTAAATATCTTGCTCAATGTATAGTTTGCTTCAATACTAACTTAGTTGCCGACCCTTTTTAAACCTTCTAAAACATGAGGAGTTTAATGCCGTTGTTGAGACTTTGAGCCAGGATCCGGAGATTGGTGGTAGCTTTGATCCGGATTGCATCTTCCTAGACGTTGTTGGTGGCCACGACACGTGCAAGGCAGTATATGGCATAGGCTCTTTAGCCAGGTCGATCAGGCCTATGGATGATGTTGATTCCATCCTTCCACCACCTACTTCTCAGTATGTCACGCAGGCCCAGTTGGATGCCCAGTTTGAGGCGTATAGGGATCGGTTCTCCCAGACACAGATGACCATGGCGGAGCAGATGGAGAGATGGCTGGGAGTTCGGGGTCCTCGATCCCCAGACCGCGGGGATGATGGTCTTGAAGGAGGTGATTCTGTTGTTCATTGACTCTTGTAGTAGTTATGTTCATAAGACTTTTTCTTGTCTTTGGATATTGCATTAGATTTGTGAATTTGTTTGTATTGGACTGGCACTTGTTGGTATTGGACTTGTTGGTAGAACTTGTTGGTATTGGACTTGAACTTGTTCGTATTCTAAATATCGTTGACAATGATATATATAAATATATGTTGTGATAGTTTTGTTTGTCGAACCGTGGTTGATGTTTGGTGTTGTTTGAACTTTTAGTATGAATTCGTTGGTTTGATGCATTGTTGGTGTTATTGGTTTGGTATGAATTGGTTGATGTAATTTGTTGGTATGAATTTGGTGTTGTTTTAGTAGCATGGATGGCTGTAAAAAACAACCATTCTGAAGTTGATGTTACATAGACTACCGACCGCAAATTGCGGTCGGCGTTTGGTCTCCAAAATCTACCGACCGACATACCGACCGCATATGCGGTCTGTAAACCGTGGTCCAAAAGGTCCTTCGGGGGGTATCCCCGACCGACTATACGGTCGGCAAGTAGGTCGAGAAAGTTCCCGACCACAGTTCGGTCTGAAAGTGGGTCGGTAAAATCATCGATGCCAACGAATTTGGTCGGCCTCTGATTCCATACCAAGATATTACCGACCGTCATCTGCGGTAGGTAATTCGGTCGGAAACCCCAGAAACGACCCGCCTCCTTGGGTTGCCGACCGTATTTTTCTGTCGGTAAACCCCCAATTTCTTGTAGTGTTTTGGATTGCTTCAGTTTTTTAAGTTTCAGTTTCGATTTGGTTTTATTTAGTTTTTATTAGAATTATGGTTATTCGGTTTGGTTCAATTTTAACTAAAACCGAACCAAATAACTGAATATTACTCACGCCTACCTATATATACATTGTATATATAGAGCGGGGTTCTATTGCACATGGAAATTTGGAAGTATATTCAAAGGCAAATCAAGATCCTTAGGCTATGTTTGTACTCTGCGGATCTTGCCGGCATTTGGTTCTCAGTCTCCTTTATTTTTGTTTGCTTTCGCCTTCCCCTTATTCTATAGATTTTGTTAGTTTTTTTCTCTTTTGCCAACATTTTGAGGGCGTCCCGGGTTATAAAAAATAAAAAATAAAAAGATCGTTTTCATTTTATAATAAAAAGAAAAGATCGTTTTCGTTGGGAAGTCAAAAAGCATATATTCAAAGAATGTGGGGATGTGCTTTATCTTCTTCCTCACAGTATCACATACACATGAGGAATGTGTGGCATAACTTCGATAGGCATCCGATCCTATCAAGCAGCTGATAACACATCCTGTTCCTGCATGTTTCTTTCCTATTAAACATCCACTAAGACTGGTCTTTACTCTGGATCAAAATATATATATATATATATATATATATATATATATATATATATAAAAGCCGGACCAAACTGAAAAATCGAAGATGATGCTGGTCAACAACGAACTTACCAAATTGCTAATCAAAATTATATCTTGGTACACAATTAAGCCGGAATAAAAACAACGACCGAATTTTCTACCAGACTTATTAACTACTGAATGATATCAATAGCTAAACAAAAGTACTTGGATTGGGAATTTAAGGGTTTGCGTTTGAACACTAGGGCAAACCCCAATCCACGTTAGCATGTGAAATCATCCTCAATTTAACCACAAATGTAACAAAACCAATACCATTATTTCAGTCATCTAATTAATTAGGAGACTTGGTACAAATTAAAATAAACATAATAAAATGCAATGATGTTTACCACACAATACACAATAAATACACTCATCAACTCTCAAATGATGTTTACCACACAATACACAATAAATACACTCATCAACTCTCAAATGCATACACACACACACATATGTATATCATCCTTTAATTTATGTCATAAGCGTATATATATATATATAGAAGACCAAGCTCATGCTTCTTGATCATCGATCAGTTCACTTCACATGGGAATAATGGAACCAACATCATACGGCAAATCGAAATCAAAGCACGACACTTGATCCACTTCGATTGGCAAACCCTCATTAGGAACATCGTCCTGCAGGGAAGAGTCGTCGATGCTGCAGCTCCCATCGAATGCTTGAAAATCATCAAAACTGAAATCCAGGACATCCTCAAGCTGGTCGTACTTGGGACCAATAATGCTGTCATTACCATGGCTCAAATCGAGATGATCAGCAGCACTGTTACTCCAAGTGTCATTTAGGGCTTTGGGAGCATCATCAGTAGGACATACAACATCCGTATTATCCTTGCAAGATTTCTTGTCGCTACTCTCCATGTAAATGCTCTTGATGTAGTTTTGGAGGATGTAGCTAGGTTTTGGCCATTTGGTCTTGCATTTACGCCGCGAAAATTGCCTCCTTTTTGTCGCGTTCCAGTGGTTCTTGATTGAATTCTCGGTCCTCCCAGGAAGGCTCTTGGCGATTTCTGCCCATTTGTTGCCGACTTGTGAGTGGGCCTCGATTAGGATCCGATCTTCCTCCTCGCTCCATTGATCCTTCTGTATATATATATATATATAGGCGAATATCGAAACATATTGATGGATATATCTAATCTAATAGAAAATTTAAAAATGAAACGTCAAAGTGCATCCACCATATATTTATCATTTGATTTCCAAAATTCTTTTACATGATCTCAAATAGTGAAACATGACATCTCTTTGTTCTAGTGTTATTTCTGTTCATTTGCATATATTACTAAATCGTGCTTGCAAGAAATGAGATGATTAAGTGTATTAAAACAGAAAACAGCAATGAACAATATCCATGAAAGAAATTCATAAAAATTTAAATTAAAAAATAAAAAAATCGAACTTTGATATCAGGCCTGAGATGATTATGCCATCGTTCACGACATTGCTTGCCTATCCTTCCCTCCATCATAAGTGCAATATGTGACCATTTTCGGTCTCCATATGTCTCTACTAAACGAATCAATAACCTACGAATCAAACAAAAAATCATTCAGAAAAAAAAAACATAATAGACTCATCATAAACATAAAAATAACATCAAATATATAAGTATACGAATATATGATGGAATTTTTTTCCCTACTTGTCTTCTTCAACCGTCCATTGCCCCTTCAACGTCTTCGACTTCTTTGATCCTTTACTCGTTGCAGAACGGGCTGCCAACGATTGAGCCCTCGCCCTCATATTGTTCAGATTATTCTTGGTAATACTTTTGCTTCTTTTGATCCCATTTTGTCCGCCTTTATCAACATTAGTAACACACGAACTCTCATCGGGGATGACAAAATCGATGGGCTCAAGACTGTGCCCATCCAAAACCATTCCCATCTCCATAAAAGCGTGATCTTTTATAACATTAGGAATGTTCAAGATTTCGGCACCAGGGAAACCCTGCATCTCCTCGTGGGGCTTATTAAATCCGTGAAACCCTAATTCCGGTGGCATCAAGGATCCATGTAACAAGGCATCAAATGGATCAAAGGGCTTGGAAACAGCCATCGTTGGAAATTGGGGGAGAGAATTGAAACCCTGAGGGCAGATTTGGGGGGACATAATATTGCTGGAGTAAAAATCGGAATTAGGCCTGTGGTTGGGAAACCCTAAAGGGAGAGTATAGTCGTATTCACACTTCATTTGGGGCTCCATTGGAACAACAAGTGATGAGGAAGCAGGAGGAAGAATTGCAACAAATCTTTGTACCTCAGGGAGACAAAACATTTCAGTTAAGTTTGTATTTATTGAGGAATTAAAAGCATGCATTGAATACCCGGGGAAAAATTGATCGTGGCCGTTGGTTCTTGGGTGGATTCAATGGCTAGGATTTCATGGGAGTAAAGATCAGCTTCATGCAAGGAAATGGGGAGAAAAAGGGTTTACTTGACAGGATTGGATTTGTGTCTGATAACTTTTTGTAGTATATATTATACTCTTTCCATGTACATGTTTTTTTCTCCAATTTTTTATGTAATCCAATATATAGAGGTGAATTCACTAACAAATTGCCATTATTTGCTACTGAACCAAAGAGGAGAGACATATTTTGGTCACAAAAGATAAATCACATTGTTTTGGTTTTTAAGTTTAGGACTTTTAGATTAATTATATTTTTTTCCCAATTAATGGTATAAAGCATTTTGAAAAATTATATGGCCATGCAATCAATACTGTATTAATATTGAATTGTGTTCAATTAAGTTTTACAGTTTAAAAATTCACGTTATACGAAATTTATGGAGGAAATTGATTACACAGCAACACATTTGACTAACAATGCAGGAATGTAGTGCATGATATCAAGATTTTGAGTCTCTATGAAATATATATACATAATTTAAAATTTAAAATTTTTCTTAAATTATGTCATTATTAATTAGTTAGTAGTACTTGCAAAAAGAAATATAGTACTATGTTGTTAGCAATACGCTACATTATGTAGTAATACTTATTTTAAATATAATACCACCAAATATATGGATTTTGAAATATCAATTGAAAGCAAGATTTTCTTTATTCAAAGCCACCAAATTTGGAAAATAGATCTGTTAAAACTAGGGATATGAAAACGGTACAGGTACAGCCGTACAGGCGGATAGTATCGAATACGAATATATTGAATACGGTACAAGTTCAAATATTTCGGGATACGAATACAGATATGAGTCGGATATATAACATGGAAGAGCACTGATTACACATCCTATTAGCCAACCATATGACTAGGACCCATGAAAAATTTCTTAGGTCCACCTCTCTACTCGGCATGGGTGCGAGACCGCTATTAATTAGCAGCTGATTTTGCAGGGGTATAACCCGGTTCTAGTTTCCTTTTTGCGCTTTTTTGTTCTTTTTTTATTTCTAATTGTCCTACCTTGTGTTGGTTTTTTTTTTATTTACACATTTTGTCGATGCCTATGCGTTACTGATACCCAAAAAAAATTACCGATTAACTTCATTTTCTTGATGAGAACATAAGATAATACTTACGGTGCGTTTGGTTGGAGGGATCTTAGATTACCAGTGGAAATGTGATTGCTGGGAATGTAAGATTACTGGGAATATGATATTACTGGGAATCTTATTTTTTGATGTTTTAAGACTAGTACATTTGGTTAGATTGAGAATCTCAGATTTCCAGTTCTAATTAATTTACCATAATGTCCATGAATTTCAGTTGAACAAATGTTATAATATATCATTTTGCTACACAATAAAAATATTTAAGCCGATTAATTTGTTTTTTAAAATATTGAATATTCTTTATACGTAATTTATTGTATGATAATTACTTATTTAATGTCTCTAAATCCTTATTATTTTTATTTTATATTTTATATATAGAAGAAAAGTAAATTTTAAGAAAATATGAAAATATATATTAAAATATGAGAATATATATTAAAAATATGTTTAAATAATTTAAAAATTTTCAATTGATTTTTAAAATAAATTTCATATAATTATCATTTTCAGAATACAAATATATAAATTTATAAAATAAAATAAGTATAAAAAGTGAGGGTATAAAAGTCAAATTGGTATAAAAGTAGGTAAAGTGGAGGTGGTAATCTAAGATTACCTGCCCTCCAGGTGGGAATCACATTCCCACCTAAAACACCCAACATTCCCACCTCGGTGGGAATGTGACATTCCCAATGAAACATGCCCCGAACCAAACATGGGCATGTTTCATTCCCTACCCAAGATTCCCAGTGGGAATCTCAGATCCCCGAACCAAACGCCCCGTTAGGTTGTGACTATATATTTTGCACTAATGTATACTAATTAAGATGGCATATGCGGCGATTATTATATTTCACAATCTGATATATTATATATATATATATATTTTATTTTTGATAAGCGGGGTGTGGCTAGCACGTCAGCGAAAAAGAAAAACTATAAAAAGCTACAGAAATGCCAACAAAGAGGGAGGGAAAACAGAAAATAAAAAATAAAAATACTCAAACACACGAGGGTACCAAACCCCTGCAAAATCAGCAGCAATGAGTGAAATGACGTTATCTGGCGAAAAAGCCCAAGTCATGAAGAATTTCAACTGACTTAACCCCACACTTGGCTAATGTATCAGCTACCGAGTTGTCTTCCCTAAGAATATAATACCACTGGTAGCCCCAGATGCAATGTCAATATGTCAGAAATGTTTTTCAGTAATTCAGAAATGAATATGATATTCATTCTGTTTCCTATATTTAAATTTGTATAATTTTGTTGTAATAAATTAATGAAAGAGTACACATGTACTCGGAATGTTTAAAAAATAAAATAAAATAAAATCCTGGATGTGAATAATATATTTGTTTAATTATATTATGATGAGATTATAAAGATGTATTAAGCAAGTTATTATAATTATTAGTTCAATTTTCTTTTTATTTAATTATGAAAATCTGCCCACTTTTTGAGTGAAATGAAATTATTTGACACCCAATTACAAATTTGTTGATTTCTAACATAATTTTGGCCCTTTTAATTTTCACTTGTTTTATTCATATTTTCTTTACATGAGGCATGAAAGATATTGTGTAAATAGTGGTGGAAGTTCATGCCATATAAATTATAAATTCATCGTTTTATTCACATTTCTTATCATTTAAAAAGTAAAACTTGTAATTGGACTGAGTGGCATGGAGCTCTGACAGCTTAATTAAGCAAATTAAGGTATCGGGTATGTGGTGGCTAGCTCATTCCAAACCATATGCATCATTACCTAATTAATTAGTACTACATAATATCGTAACAACCAAAGTATATTACTTGTATTCTTAATTGATTTAATACATCACAAATTGGATTACATAATACTCCTTTGAACAATTTTATTCTAAAATTTATCAAGTATTTTTGTTATTATAGATTATGTTTTCTTTTGAGATGGCAAATATGCTCGATCAAGTGGAGTATATATAACCAAATACAGTTGGCCTGAATGATATGGAGCTCTAATTATCTCGGATTCAAATCTTTGTGTATGCAGAATTTGTTCTGAGATTAAAAAAAAAAAAAAAAAAAAAAAAAAAAAACCTTCAATATCCACCAAATCCTCGAATAATTAGTCTTTGGCCCAATTTTGCTTGGGATATCCGGTATCTAAAAAAAATGGAGTATATATAAGTTTTGCAACTGTAAGTCTGTAACGCATCTTTGGTTATGTGTCTAATTCATATTGTGATAATTAATTTAGAATTTCTTATTCCTGTTTAAAGGAGCATTTAATGCCTAAATTTATTGTATGCTAGCTAAAGAAAAACATTCTCTTTAATTCTGTGTAAAATTGAGTTATAAAGTCACATTAATAATTAGCTAAAACTATATTAATTGTTAAACATATTTTATATCTAAATTGCTAAATAATGATAGGGCTATAAAATAAAAATACTGTAATATTATTATTTTTTCAGGGACTTAAAACTTTCTTTTATTTTTTTTTATTTTTTTTCTGAACAGGGCAAAGAAAGTGAAGGTCGAAGCTCACGACACAAATTATAAAGATAAAGAGGAGGAATAGGAACCACGTGTGATCGGAATTGCATTTTGGCACCTTATCTATTTATAATAAAAACGACATAATTGCATAAACAAATCTGCATTTCAAACCTGTGAGTCAAAAAAATTTTGTGGTCGCTTTGTTATGTATGAGGGACACAAACATGATATTCGGCAACAGAGTATCCAGTTGGCATAAATATAGGGCGCATCGAAATCAAAGTTCACTTGGAAATTCATTACCGTTGCCAGATGAATAGAGTTAAACCGCATATGAATGTTGTGCAAAGGTTTTCGCAGGATCTTCCTCATCCACATCCGAATGCATAGGAAAGTCGAAAGGCAGCTCTGAGAACCCAGCTCCATCGAAAATTTTGATCACTTCTTGGGAGACAAATGAGTTTCCTTCAGCCGTTAAGTGCAACCCATCGCTGCATTCATCATACAGATTCACGACTTCAGCAACTGAATAAGATTTGATAACTCGACATACAAACGTGTACATGTATGCATTATTTCAAATCAATACTGCAAAAATTGTACATGTCATTGCCAGAAATTTTTTAGCACCTGATTTCATGTGTTTAATATTTAAGGTTCTCTTCAGCAGGAAACGAGACATATTTAACAAACCTTAAAAACTTCTGCCACCCAACCGTTTCCTGCATCTTTGACCATAAATTGATCGAAGGAAGACCAAGTTCTTCAGCTAAAGCAACACAGTGTTTAGCATACTTTCCAGTCACTTCATTTGTTCTATCAGGTTTATCCGAGGCCTTATCACCGTACTGAAGCCTGCAAGTTTTTAAGTAAACAAATCGATAACTTTTTTTATGTACGATGGTAATTTCTCCTCAAATAACAAAATCCATGAAAGATTTTCAAGAAAATAAGGAATAAGGTTGAACATGTAGAATGCATAAGGAGCATCCAAGCATGTAGAATTGAACTCCAATTGCCATGATACCAGCAGTTGAAAAGAAGTACAAGAAAAACATTTTTGGGAAAACAGGCACCAAATGCTCAAAGACGAAACACTCATACCTTGCAAATTTACGACGGCCTTCCACATCTATGGGAGGTGGAGTAATAAGAACAATAAGTGTCGTGGAAGACAAACCCTGAGATAGTCATAGAAAGTAGCAACCGATCAAATGAGCAACTTGTGTGCTCTGTCACCTATTATAGAAAGATGTGTGCACATGAATCATGATCAACCAATGTGTAAATAAAGAAGCTTTAACCAAAAAAATTTATACTTTGCAGAAAGATAATAAAATTCCAAATTCCATGAACTGCATAAAGCAAAAGGAGATCAACACAAATGCATTATTATAAATAATAAGGGCTATGGAGATCATGAATATCCAATGTCCAAATTTCATCCTACCTCTTTGGAACTAATACAATAGAAGATTACCCCTTACCAAAAAATAACTTGTTCATGTTGGAGATTTGGAATTACTAGACATCTACATAGTAAAATTTTATAGTAGAATAAAATTTTGAAAGAAGCCCCTCCGCATTTCCTATGTAAGGATTTTATTCAAGGATAGTCCTCTTTTGTGATGATAAATGCACAAATACTTAGATAACACAGAACGCATACCTTAATATGTTCAACCAATTTCCTCAAATTGCTCTTGTATTCTTCCAGAGGAACATGCTGCCTTTTACCAGTGCCTTCTAAAAGGGCAGCATCATTTGCCCCAAAAAATATAGTAACACCAATTGTAGGTGTTTCAGATCCCTGCTTGAGAGGTAAGAATATTAAATTAAAAATAAATAATAGTTTCAGAAACTTAGAATAAAAACCAGACATGCAGATACCAAAATATTTGTTAACAGATCAAATTTCCTATCAATTCCTATCAATTTGTATTGGCATTATTCAATTTGTTTTTGCTGTTGAAAGTGAAATTAAAACAGTGACATGTTGAGGGCTTTTGCCATTTGCCAGATTCTATAAATACATCCTAGAACCTAAGAAGACCAGGGTCTTAATTCTCCAACTTCTGTAGTTAGAATTGGTATCACAGTGCCATGGTGTTCTACATGAGGCAGTGTAGTGTATATAAAGCAGCTTCTTGGCTTTGACCATGACACCCGTTGCATCTGCTGGTTGAAAAAGGCTTTGTCCAGTTCAGGAAAAAAAAAAAAAAAAAAAAAGCCTCATGCTTAGTCCCTTGAGCTGTCTGACTGTCTATTAAGCTCCAGATCACGCTGCACGATTTATTTGTAGCCCTGCTGGAGTGACCCATTTTAGTCTATTCATGAGTGTTGGATCCTTGAAGCAACTTAAAAGTATAAGCTCTAGGATAAGCTTTAAGAAATGTTCGTTTGCTGAAATACATCCTGCTTATCGAAAGAGGTGAATTGCACATGGATTCAGGGCTAATGTCCCATCTTGCTATTACTTTGACTTTGTCAATAAAAGAACTTAGGGAAGGACTATCGCAGTGAATGCCGAAGAGGCAAGGATGCTTGCAGGCCTACCCTGATTAACTTCCTAAGAAGAAATCATACTTCCTGCCTTAGTTCTTTATACATGCTTTCCATCTTTCCTAATCTTGTCTGCCAATGAGAACTTTTTTACGCATATTGCACACCAATCAAGCAACTTCATTACATAACATTATACTCTAGATGGCATGATAGTTTCTTTGAAACATTTCAGATTTATAAATGAATAAACATTTACAATAGGATGCATAGAATAGAAAATTTACAATATTCTATTCCGTGTTCAAGTTCAAACCATCCGATAGAAATATATTCCAGATTAAAATTTTGAACCAGAGCAAAGAGAAAACAAATGAATCAAAGATGCAATCTTTTTTTTCGGGAATAATAAGAAAGTAAAAATCTTTCTGCACCAAACGGACATTAACACTGCAATCTGTACCAAAAAAATGCATACCCAAAAAATATTATTAACAGCAATGAAATAACAGAAATCACACCACATGAAACCCAGCATCACATGTAGAACCTCCAGTCGATAACTAAATCAATTAAGATCTGATTTAATTACCTGAGGGAAAATATGGCTCAACAAGAACAGCGCCCACCTAGTGTTGTACCCACTATATCCACGAAGCACTACATCAGCCTAAGCACACAAGATATGGGGATCAAATCGCGCGTTACCAACAATCAGGAAAAGAAGAAAATTCTGGAAAAAAGAAATGCAGGGGAAAAGAGAGGAATGAGACCTTTCTGGAGTAGGCATCGGCGACAGAAGCACCCCAACCGGTTGAACCGAAAGAATGCTGGGTTATTGAGTCCCCAAACAACACAATTCGTGGCCTCATTTCCTACCCGACTGGAGCGTGGAGTTTCAACTTCCACCAAAGTCTGACTTCCAGAGAAACCCACCCTCTGTGATGCTACTCCCAAGGTTTTAAATATGATTTCGGTATTATAAATTTAGGGAAATTTCGATGATATTTGAAATTTTGGGGAAATTTCAAAGATATTTGTAATTGTTTAAGAAAACTAATTCGAGTTTATAAGATAATGAAATTAAAGATATTTCAAAAATCCTCATCTCTGTTGCTATATAAATTAGTAATATGCTAACAATACTCATTTAATGATACTATGCTAATAATATTATTGATATCATGCACTAGGTTGATTGATAAAAGACTTAAAATTGATAAACAAGTTAATTGGATGACATCATCAATATGGGTTGAAACATAAATTTTAATTTTTAATTTTTTAAAAAATATATATTTTAAAAATTTAGAAAAAAATATTTTTTTAAAAATAAAGTTCAGGAAATTTCGGAAAATTTCGGTCAAATTTCGGGAAATTTTGGATTTCGGGGGAAATTTCGATGGAAATTTTACAAAAAAAATATTACATGTGAAATTTCGCTTCGAAGTGTCGCGAAACCCGAAATTTCGGTCGAAATTTCAGAAATTTCGGAGATATTTAAAACAATGGCTACTCCGTATAAGATCGTTGAGAACTACTTGGAGATGGCAGCTTCCCCAAATTCAATAACCACCGCATCTCTTGGGACTTGGTTTACCATAAACCAGTCAAACATACCCATTAATCCTCTTTTTCTTTTCTTTTTGTTTTTTTAGGGCGAGTAGAGGTCTCAAAGGATTAGAGATAGAAGCTCATGCCACACAAATTACAAATAGAATAAATATAATAAAGGGAAGGTAGAGGGGGCGGGTGGGAACCCAACCTATAGGTTAAGTCGGGCCTCAACCTCATTAACCCTTTTTCTTTTAATAAAAGAAAAATAAATAAATCTAGTTCAATAAAATTTTATTACTCCCTCTGTCTTGGTTATTGTGTCCAGTTTGAGTTATTGACACTGTTTATTATTCAACTTTGACTCAATTTTCTTGCATGTATATACTTAGGAAAAAATAATCGAGTTGTGGATTTTTTTTGTGACACGGCCTGAAAAGGCGAGCGAAAAAATGAAAAAACACGAAACAAAACTACCGAAACAGAAATGAAACAAACGGAATTAAACTAGTCTAACAACTCCTGCCACCCCCAGCCGAGCGCCTTCAAGCCCTTACGAACACCTCCCCTGTTGCATCTCTTTCCACCAAGGTCCGGACTCCATCCGGAGGAAAGGCCCATGTAGTGTAAAACTCTTCCGAGTCCGCAGCTTTACGTGCACAACCATCCGCCACTTGGTTCCCTTCCCGGAATACATGCTTGATCTTACAATCCGGCCAACACCGAAGCACATCGCGCACATCCTTGATCACCGGCCACAATCCATGCCGCCTCTGTCCTTCCTTGGTCACCAACCGAACAACATCTGTCGAATCAACATAGCAACAGCTCAGCCTCAAGCCCTTATCCTGCGCCATTCTCAGCCCATGCCATAGCGCCATGAGCTCGACCTCCAACACCTCTCTCTTTCCCAATTGACCTCCACACCCACCAATCCAACTACCGTCATGCAGGCGCAATGCAGCCCCAAATCCCGAGCGTCCGGATGTCCCCAGGACACAACCATCCATATGCAAGACTGCACCCGTCACCCCCTCATCAATCCATCTCACCTCCCGGCTCTTCCTCTCCAGTGTGGTCTTACAACGCGCACGACATAACGCTCTCTCCAAGCATCTAGCTTTGTCCAACAATATCGTCCACCTACTAACTTCACCAGTGAATACCCGTCTATTCCTCTCGCACCATATAATCCACACCATGGCAATAAATTCACCACCCCAAGCTTTAGTCGCCCATTCACACCAATGCCTCTCATCCCCGCGGCAACCCCTGCCACCAGCCCGGCTACATTCCGCCCCCTTACACTCCAAAGATGGGAAGCCCACGGGCAAAGAAAAAATATATGGCTCCAGCTTTCAATATTGCTACCACAGATAGTGCATAAGGGAGATGTAGCCAAACCTCTATGAAACCGTGTGGCATTGGATGGCAAGGCCCCGTGTCCGATAAGCCAAAGCGAAAAACCTATCTTCTCCGGAATCCATGCTTGCCACATCCAACTCCAACCCCCTTGATCTTCAGTCGATCCCATCACCCACCTGTAGCCATCACGCACCGTATACATCCCATGACGTTCACCTCGCCAATGCATAAGATCAGCAGCCGCCGCTGACAGATGAGGAACGGCTGAATTGTTAATCTCCTCTTTCACGCTACTAGGCAGCCAGGAATAAAGCTTATCCAAGTCCCACTTCCCTTCACCAATGACATCTTTAATCCGAAGTCCTACGTCATTATAATGGATGAATAGGACTAAGTCCGCCAAACATCCTCCTTGGTGCCACAAGGAGTACCATAATGAGCTCTCACCATTCCCTATTCGAACACCATACCCCTTCCAGAATTGCTCCCCAACCTTGACTAGCATCTTCCAAACTTTAGTCCCTCGGTATGATGTGTGAGGGAATTCACCCGGCGCTATATTATATTTATCCCTAATTACTCTCACCCATAGTTTCTCCTCATTAACCATAAGATCCCAAAGTAGTCGACCAAGCAGAGCGAGGTTCATCTCATAAGAAGCTCGGATACCCAAGCCCCATTTCTTCCTAGGCATAGTAACTTTCGGCCACCCAACCAAGTGAAGCCCGCGGCCATCACTCCCTTTCCATATCCAATGCCTCACCAACCTATCAATTGCATTGCACACTCCGCGAGGCAACTTATGCACTTGCATGATATACACTGGAATGGACGCCAGAATCGCTCAAGCCTTAGTCATTCTCCCAGCTTTGTTGAGTAAGAAGCTAGACCACGTGCTCAGATGATGCTCCAACTTTCTCATTATCCCATCAAAGTGACCAATCTTCATCCTCCCATGTATAACTGGAAACCCCAGATATGGCCCCAACTCCTTGACAGCCGCAATGCCAAGGTGCGCCTTTAGCCACACAAGTTCATGCGGCTGCGCTGAAGGAGAGCAGACAGCGGTGGACCTCATGGCATTCATCTTTAATCCCGATCTAGACCCGAAGCGACGAAGCACATTAGCAATGCAAGCTATGCTCCCCTCCTCAAGCTCACTACATAAAATGAGGTCATCTGCGAACATCAAGTGCGAAATGCCCATGCCCCCCGGCCGTAAAGCCACCTGCTTCCAGCGCCCCGCCAACACCTCCTCCAGGATTAGATGAGATAGCTTCTCCATAACTATGACAAAAAGATAAGGCGACAACGGATCCCCTTGCCTTAACCCCCGCCCCGCTCGAACATTCCCAATTGGCGAACCATTCCAAAGTATGGAGAAGCTAGATGACGTAACACAAGCCATAATCAGTTCCCGACAGCCCCTGGGAAGCTCAAGCTCATATAAACATGATTTCAAGAAATCCCACCTAATTGTATCATAGGCCTTAGCCACATCAATCTTAAGCACTGCCGCCCGACATGACCCCTGCGGACGTTCCATGGTGGCAATGATCTCCTGTAATAGGATCCCATTATCTGCTGTGCTCCGTCCTGGCAGAAACGCCGATTGGTAAGGACTTATGACATCCACCAAAATTGGCCTTAGTCTTCGAACAAGAATCTTGGTGATCAACTTAAAGTTCACATTGCATAGCATTAAAGGACAGAATTGGGTTAAGGTAAGGGGAACCTCAACTTTAGGCAGCAGACACATATAAGCATGAGAAATTCCTTCCGGCAAGGTCCGCGACCTCATCGCGCCAATCACCATCTCCACCACATCCGACTTCAATAGTTCCCAGTATTCCATAAAAAATGTTGCGGGAAACCCATCCGGCCCCGAGGCTGCAAACGGCCTCATCGATCGCAAGGCGAGCTCAACCTCATTCGGTGTGACTTCCTCCTCCAGGACCTGAACTTGGCTAGCTGTCAAAGGAGCCAGCCGCGGCAAGACAGCCCCCACGGGCCTCTTCACATGCGTAGCAAACATGGCCTCAAAATGTTGGATGGCATGCTGTTGCAAAACCTCCTGATTCATTTCGACCGATCCCTCATTAATCTGCAACCCATATATTCTACCTCTCTTCCGTTGCACCTTGGTGCGGGCATGGAAGTATCGTGTGTTCCGATCTCCATGCTTGATCCATTTATCCCTTGCCTTCTGGTACCAAAGTAATTTCTCTTGCACCAGTACCTTCTCCAATTCCTCCTGGAGCTCACCTTCCAATCTCCTAAGCCAGGCTGAGTCCACCATAGCCAATCGCTTCTGGACTCCATGGATCCGATTTTTCAGTGTGCGCTTGCTCTCCCGAATATTGCCAAATACAGTAGAATTAAACTCTACCGATTGGCGCTGGACTTCCCCCAACAGGCCCGGTAACCCATTCATCCCAGCTCCTACACACCCAGCAACCACCTCCCTATATCCCGCATGGTCTTTCCAAGCCGCCTCCCACCGGAAAGGTCTAGGACTGACAGTTACCCTTTTCTCGCCACAAATCAATTTTAACGGGCAATGATCAGACCCAAGTCGTGGCAAATGGAGTAACCTACCTTCGTCGAACATGTTAAGCCACTCCAGATTTGCCACTCCCCCATCCAGTCTCTTGCTAATCCGTCTTCCGACACCAGCCATCCGCGACCATGTGAACATCGGCCCCATGGTTGGTACCTCTAACAAACAACAAGTATCCAAAGTCTCCCTCAACTCCTCAGCCTGTCCGCCAGATACACCCCCCTTCCACTTCCTCTTCAGCCCGGATTTCATTCCAATCCCCCATGACAATCCAAGGCCCATCCACCACCTCGCTAACAGCCATTAGATCCGCCCAAGTAGTTTTGCGGCGTTGGTAGTTTGGATCTGCATATATTGCAGACAAGAGCCACCTATCCACTCCCTTGCTAATTTCAATAGTAACTATACGCGTCCTCAAATCCCAAACCGAGACTTGGCAAACAACCATATTCCTTGATTTCAAAATCCAAAAACCACCCCCCATGCCATGAGTTTCAATAATATGAACTGGCAAGTACCCCAGCCTATCAAAAAATCCTTGCACCCTGGAGAATTTCCCCCTTGGTTCCATCACAGCAAAAAATTCCGGCCTATGCACCCGGACTAAATCCGCCAACCAACGTTGACCCGTGCAGCTTAATATACCGCACACATTCCAAGTAATGACAGTAAAATCCTTAAACATCATAATAATAATACATGGAATGCATAGCCACCAGCCCCACCTAATTACTGGCCTCCTCCGCATCAACCCAATTCTCGCCATCCCGAGACTCACCATCCTCACTAGCCGGATCCTCACCCCCCCAATCACCACATTGAGTGAGGCCAAGAGTACCCTTCTGCCAACCCCTAACCATGCCAGGCGATTCCATCACCCCTTTACCCTTATGCCTGACGAGCACCTCTCTGCCAGGTTCCACCCTTTGTCGTTTATGGCCCTGCCCAGCCGGTTGCTCCCCCCCGGTCACGACCAGTACCCTACCATCCGATCCATCAACATATTGAGCATGAGGAGCAGGCGCTTCCAGCCCACCACCCCTCGTCATAGCAGCCACTGGTGTCTCGGGGACCTCCGCTCCATCATCACCCCTCGGCATAGCGGCCACTGGTGTTTCAGGCACAGCCTTGTCATCACCACCATAGCCTTTCCCAGCCCGCTGCACACTGCCTGCACCCCACGCCTTTTTAGGATTCCTGTTCCGGCGTCGAACCACCGTCATCCAGTCTCCAAATTCAGCTTCCGGCTCAACCACAGCCTGTTTATCGACTGTTATTTCATCATCCACCCTCCCTTCCATTCCCTCTCCATCCACATGCCCATCCCCTTGCACGTCCGCCCTAGGAATAGCTTGCTCCGCCTTATTAGCCTCATCCCTAGTTTTCGGACAGCCCCGCTGGAAGTGTCCATAATGCCCACAAAAGGAGCATATCAAGTGGAGGCCCTCATAAGCAATTCGTACACACGTGTCATTAGCCAAAAACTTCCCCCGAACCAGTTTATTCAGGTCCAATTCCACACAAACCCTCGCAAACTCCCCACGGTTAGTCGTTAGCGTAGCCTTATCAAACTTCACCACCCGCCCAATTCCCGAAGCCAAAGCAGTCAAAATGTCTTTCCGAAAATGCGGCATAGACAACCTATACATCCTCGCCCACACCATAGTCTTGTTGACTTGAGTAGTAGCAGGATCAAACTCCTTTGACCATGTCATCACTGCCACATAATGGTCAAAAACCATCCATGGCCCTCCCGTCATAACTTTATCCCTATCTTCCTCAAGATCAAAGCGTACCACATAACACCCATACCCCACGCCAATAAGAACAAAGGATCCAGTTAATTTCCAAAGACGCGTTAAATGTTCCTTCAACATCAAGTATCCCACGGACGTCCATAACAACTTAACAACAAACGCCCCCTCCCAAGGTTTGCACGCCTCCTGGAATATCTTGTCATCGATGGTGAATTTCAACAGCCCTGTGTGCCCTTCATCCACCGATGATGTGATCAGATTCTCCGCTAACAAATCCCGAGTGGTCTCCTCCTCCTCAACGTCCACACGCCCCTGCCGTAAGACATCCCTGTACAGTGACGGCCCAGCAGCCGCATTCCCCCGCGGCGATCCCGACCGAAAATACCCAGTCCCACCCTCAGCCGACTCCTCCATATGACTATCTCCGCCCCCCGCGCCATCCCATGCAGCCTTATCCGGTGGTTGGTCCTCACCAACGCCGTTCCCAGGAGAAACCCTAACCCTAGCGCCTTTCGCCATGTAACTCACCCTTCAATCTAGTTGGGGGTTTGATTATTAGTTTTAGAATATATATTTTATATAATTTTTCATTGTATATATTTTGTGATATTAACGATTTAAAAAGTGTCTTGGATTGTGTGCAAAAATCAAACAAAACAAGTTAAATGGGACGAATGGAGTATAATTTTTTCCAATCTTTTTATTTATTAATTAACTTTAATCCAATATTTTGTAATTATATAAAATTATTCTATATAATTTTTAGAATTATATTTTATTATATTATAATTTTTTAATTAATTTTAAAATATTATATAAATATACTAATATTTACTTCAATAATAAATTAATACTCCATCCGTCCCACTAATTCTGTTTCACCTTCGTTTTTTTGTATGTCCCATTTCAATTATTACATTTACATTTTTAGAAAAATTTTACTCAATAAACATCACATTAACGATTCACCTTACTTTAACATAATACTACCTCTGTCTCACTATATTTGTTACGTTTGATTTTTGGATATTATTCATTATTTAACTTTGACTCGAATTTTTATTATAGTTATGCAAGAAAAAATATGGTCAAGTGATATTTTGTTAGATTCGTCTAATATTGTAGTTTTAGAATATCAACTTTTTATATTTTTTTCATTGTACAAAATTGAAGTTATTAATCGTTAAAATGTGTATCGGCATGCATGTCGGAGATGAATGTAACAATTATATTGAGACACACGAAGTAACACATTTTTACCTTAAACGACATGTCCAAAAATTATGGGACATTATTATTTGAACTGAGGGAGTATACTTTTACATCAAGGCTATATCCTTAAGTGTCAACCCTTGCAAACTGGAGTGCAGCACTTTGTTAGGCCTCCCGAGTTTTTGAGTGATGTTCTTACTTCGAACTTTATTGGCTTGTGTCATACTCTTGGAATAAAATTGGTTTTGGCCCTCTTTTTCCCCGAAATTTTACATGTATAATACTTCCTCTGTCTCACTATTTTTGCTACCGAACTACCGGACACACATGCCGATACACATTTTTAACAGTTAATAACTTAAATTGCGTACGATAAAAAATTATAAAAAATTGATATTCTAAAACTAAAAGATTAGACGAATCTAACAAGGTCTCACTTGACTATATTTTTTCTTATATAACTATGATAAAAATTTGAGTCAAAGTTAAATAGTGACTAATGACAAAAAGTCAAACGTGATAATTAGAACGAGACGAAGGAAGTAATAATTATTATCTACATTTGAATATCAATATTTACTAGAAAATTTATAAATGTAATTTATCTTTTTATTAAGTTGTACTCTATATATAAAAGAATAAATAGAAAAAAATTATTAGTATATCTCATTTTTATAAAAAAAAATTTTTCGCTCATACAGCCATAGAAGGCCAGCAAAGTTAAATAGAAACAGCAGCAAGAAAGATAGCAAAAAAGGCAAAATACAAAAGCTCACGACCAGTGAGAAAACCACCCAAGACACCTAGTAACGGGGGAACCATGTTCCCGCCGAATCAGCTGCTAAATGACTCTTTACAGCATCCGGTGGAAAGGCCCAGGTGGTATAAAATGCATCCCCATCAACTCCCATATGTGCCAGACAATCTGCTACGAAGTTTCCTTCTCGCCAAATATGACCAAAATGGCATTGCTGGAATGATGCTCGCAAGTCCTGAATCTGTAGAAGTTGAGCAGCTAGTGCATGAGATCGAGATGTTGGTTTGTTGATCAACCGCACAGCTTCCATGGCGTCACACAGGCAGTAAATCTGATCAATGCCAAGTTCCTTCGCATACTCCAGGCCAGCTAATACACCCTCCACCTATGCCTGTAGAATTGAAACATCCCCGAGGAATCCAGTGACAGCTCCCAGCCATCGTCCCGACTGTTCCCTAACTACCACCCCGAACCCTGCCCTGGCCTGACCTTCAACTCTTGAACCATCAGAATGCATGAACACACCCTTCCAACCTCTCATGTTCCCAGCAAATCATGCGCGGTAATGCCGCATGTACATGAGATACGCCTGCTATCTTGTCCATCTCTACTTGCATGTGGGAAATATTGCGAATCAGGTTATGTAATTTAGAATTTGAACCTTGGAAAACCCTACCACACCTCTCTCGCCAAATGACCCAAACTGCTGCAATGAAGCATGCTCCATAGGTGTTAAACATAGCTGCCAACCAAAACCTAATATCTTGTTTCTCCATAGTGTACAGATCAAACGGAATACAAATTTGGAGAGTTTTCCAAACCTGTTGCACCCAAGGACAATAAAACAAGCAATGTTCCCAATTCTCACCCTCCACCCCACAAATAATACACAGCGGGTTATTAGCAAGGTGGCGGCGAAACCTTAATTCATTGCATGGGATGGCAGCTCGACTCAACAGCCATAAAAACAAATAGATCCTTTCAGGAAAGGATGACCTCCACATCCATAACCAACCCTTTGGCCGAGGTTGAATCTTCAACAAAAATTGATATCCCGATGATGAAGAATACTCTCCATTACTGTTGCCTTTCCACCTCCATCCATCAACCAAGTCCGGATGTATCCTTGGTGGGGGATGGTTTAT
Source organism: Hygrophila difformis (assembly GCA_030278955.1). Taxonomy (NCBI): domain Eukaryota; kingdom Viridiplantae; phylum Streptophyta; class Magnoliopsida; order Lamiales; family Acanthaceae; genus Hygrophila; species Hygrophila difformis. The sequence goes on from JAOANR010000012.1 coordinate 6,354,251, forward strand.
GATCTCTTGCTTGACACTATCCGGGATGATAGAGCAAACAGATGAGAAGTTCCAAGCATGATTCCGGACAATGTCCTTGATCCGCAAATCCATATCACAGGTTTCCACAAAAGGGAGCTGTGGGCCTAAAGCCCGGCCATTCAGCCAATATGAAGACCAAAGTGAACTATCTCCACTGGCTATACGAAAATCATATCCGTCAGATAGGCAGTAAAGAGCTCGAATAATACTGCGCCAAGTAAATAATCCCTGGGCTGGTAGTGACGCCAAGTCCTGCATACCATGACAATATTTCTGCCTGAACTCTCTAACCCACAACTTGTCACGACCTTGGAAGAAATCATGACCAATCTTACCAAGTAGAGCTATGTTACACAGCCGTGCCTTTCTAATTCCCAACCCCCCATCTCTCTTTGGGGCAGCCACTATATCCCATTTAACTAGATTCAAACCCTTCCCCGTGCGATCCTTCCATACCAACTTTCGAATGCGACGATCAATACCCTTGCAAATAGCTGCGAGCAACCATCCTATTTGCATACAATAAGATGGGATTGCAGCAAGCACATGCCTTGCAAGGGTTAATCTCCCGGCTTTATTCAGAAGCCTCATGGCCCAACAGGAAATCTTATATCCATACGTTCCAAAATATGATTATAAGCTTCCGCCTTCACCCTGCCATGATGCACAGGAAATCCAAGATACTTCCCCAAATTCTTAGTAAAAGGAATGCCCATTACCTCAGATGCCCTTTCCAATTCTGCCGAAGTTACACATACAGAGGCAAAGCATCTTGACTTGGACGTGTTGACATGAAGCCCTGACTGTGCTCCAAATTCCTTGAGTGTGGCAGCCGCAGAGTTCAAACTATGATCATTCATTACCATACACAAGATTAATTTTACATTTTTGAAAATACAAAAACTTCTATTTTAGAAATTATTATTATATTATGTATAATAATGTATAATTATTGTTTAAACATTTTATTTTATAAACTTTTTGTTTATTTAAATATACTATGTCCGTGTCCAAATTTTAGGATAGGAGAGAATGAGAGCTTGGGCATGAGCTTTTACCATCAGTTCATTTTTTATCCGGCCACTATTTTTTCATTTCTAATATGAGTGACATAATACGACTATCAATTTCCTACTTCTCTGCTATAGGATATTCAGAAAAAAATAAAAATAAAAATAAATTAGGATAGGACGCGTGGCTCTTCACCGCCCTACCGTTTTCAATACAACGCGTGGTTAATCATCGCCCTATCGTTTTCGACAAAGCTGGATAGCGAATCCAATTCCCGTAAAACGGGGCCAACGTTATTCACTTCGAGCCCTTCTCGTTCCTCTCCACCTTTTGCAAACCCTAATACCAGAAATCCCTAATTTTGTGTCGATTTTAACCGTAAATTGATCCAAAATGTTGAGGCACGTAGCCAGCAGGATTCTCGGTCAAGGGCGGCCGTCCTCCGCCGCGCCGGCGCTTCGTATGTATCATGAGAGGGTAGTGGACCACTACAACAATCCCAGAAACGTTGGGTCGTTTGACAAGAACGATCCCGATGTTGGGACGGGTCTCGTCGGTGCTCCTGCTTGTGGTGACGTGATGAAATTGCAGATTAAGGTTGATGAGATTACTGGAAAAATCACCGATGCTCGTTTCAAGACCTTCGGCTGCGGTTCTGCCATCGCTTCCTCCTCCGTAGGTATGTTGTAACAGGAGCTGTCTTGATTGCTATGTTGTATACGTTTTGGTGCCTGTGCATTTTTGTTGCTGTAATTTGATTGTAGGATTCGTTATTTTGAATAATTGGCGTGAATTCGGTGTGATTAGAATCGGTGGTTGTCTAATTTCGTTTGGAAATTAGGGGCCTTTGTGATGTTATCCTAGGGTTAAGGTTCTAAGGTCTAGCTGGGGATTACTGTTCTGGGAGTGAAAGTGATGTTATACGGAGTACTGTTCTAAGGGTTAGGCTTGCTTCTGATAGACGTGAATCTGGAAAAAGATTGTTGAAAAATTTCGTTTATGAAAGGATTGTGCTAATTGATTTCATGCTCAACATATGGCTGCCAAAGCTGCTGCTTATACTTTCATTTGCATATATGTGTCTACGTATTTATGAGTTTTGCCTAGATATGTTCATTACACAATGAGTTGCACACAAGATGAATCTATATGCTACTTTCTTCCATTGATGATGGCCATTTGTATTATTGCTAACTGTCACAAGTTGTATTTCTGTGGAATAGGCTGGCTTAAATCTGAAATTTTGCATCTGTGGACTTTTCATCTACTTCTTCTTAGTTGGATGATTTGATTGCTTTTCTATACAGTATTGAACATATACAAGTGCCTTATATATACATATGCATATATATATATATATATATATATATATATGATGTGAAAACTAACACAATCCCCGGAATGAATGATACATGCCTGGATTTTGAATTTTAGCTTTTCTGGCCTCCCTGTTTTTGTCACTTGTTTGGCAATTAGTTGTTGCTAACCTGATACTTTTTCAATCTTCAGCGACTGAATGGGTGAAAGGGAAACAGATGGAAGAAGTGCTGTCAATCAAGAATACGTAAGTTGGATTTAATGTTAATACAATTTGAGATAAATGGCTACATTATTTTTTGTGCGTGATGTGTATGTTGTGTGCCAGACATGTGGATTAGAAATTATTTTGTAAATTCTTTTAATCTGATGCAATGGATCAAATATGTGTGCTTGATAATTGAGATATGTCCAACTAAAATCAATAGCATACGTAACAGGAGATGGATACACTGTTAGTCCTTAGAAAAGTAGTTATATGTTAATGTTAATGTTAATTGGTTTGAAGGATGTCAGTTTTAGCACTGGGTGACACTTTCTTTGACTGTTGATTATTTCGGTTTATGTTTGCAAGTGTTGTTTGCTGAAGGAATGTGTAAAAAGTGATTCGGCAGTTCTGTTTTGAATCTTTATATTATACTAGTACTTTTTAAAAGAATAAATTCTCAGGTTTCTAAATGCATATTGTGCTCTCGACTGTTGATTATTTCGGTTTATGTTTGCAAGTGTTGTTTGCTGAAGGAATGTGTAAAAAGTGATTTGGCAGTTCTGTTTTGAATCTTTATATTATAGTACTTTCTAAATGAATAAATTCTCAGGTTTCTAAATGCATATTGTGCTCTTGGACACCACATGTGATTTTTTTTTTCTCAATTATAATGGAATTGCAGGGAAATTGCCAAACACCTGTCTCTCCCACCAGTGAAACTCCACTGCAGCATGCTTGCTGAAGATGCCATCAAGGCTGCTGTCAGAGATTATGAGGCAAAGCATACAAAATCAACTGGGCATAAAGAAGCAACCAGCACGGAGAAAGCTGCAACTGCTTGAGGATGCAAGTATATGTATATAGTTTTTGTGGTATTAGAATGAATAATGGCTGTGAACTTGTGAGGTACATCTTTGCCTTGTCTACATGCATCCATAATTTCCATCACCCTGCTGAATGTAATAACATTTCCTAGACAAATAGAATCAATGTTACATTTTATACATAAGTACATAGGTGCTAGTTTAGTGTGTTTTTGGCTTTTCCTTGCTTGTTGCATGCATTGCTGCTTTGGGAACCATGGCCATTATCTAGCATACGCCAGGACACAGCCGTGTGCACCCAGAATTTTGCAGTCATTCAGAATTGCGTCTGTTTTTAAAGGTTTTCTTTCATTTGTTTTTCCACATGTTCCACTCGTTTATACTTGAATGTAATATGCTCCAATAATAATAATCTATTATTCGTTAAAATTCACTACTAGACTTATACTACAATATAAGCAAAATTGATGCGTCGGTTCAGTTTTTGGTACGTGGATTTATTCAAAGCGTTCATATACAGAATACAGCCTCTACACAATGTGCACTATTACATTTTCTTAACTGTAACTACAATTTAAGACTGGTCTCATTGTGTATAACCAAATTAGAAAGTTGTAACTTTCTTGAACTTTTAAGGGAAATAAAATGGGTTAATCATCCATTTGTAGTGTCATCGTGTGTAATAACTGATTTCGAACTCTTGGGTTGGAAGTTTCTGTGGAGATGTATAGGTCTGTCCCCCAAAGATTCTGACCTATATAGTAGTAAAGTACTTCTTGCATGTAGACTGGACTACCCAGACACACTATTTGTATTTTCTTCAGTTGTCCTGGATTCTAGTATGGAGTACCTTCTAATTAAGATAATGGGTTACATATAGTATAGTCGTTTGATTATGTTACGCAACTGTTGAACTGATGTTATATGACTTTTAAAATCAAAGGTGCCGAATTCATTCCATTCTCACCAGCTGATCTGAACCATGTAAATTGATCTATCTCATCTCGTCTCGTACAATTGTTGTTATACACTCGAATGTTCAGTTCAAGTTTGTGTTCAGAAGCCTCTAACATAAATGGCAAAATCAATGTGGATATAAGTAGACATAAACCCATTGGATGTACGGTGTAGGAGTGGTTATTATTAGTAGTTGTAAGGCTACTTTATATGCTAGTAGTAGGCATTAATTCTATTCTTTTTAATGATTTGGTGTACTATCCAACATGGATGTGTCATGTGTGTATGAATCCCAGCGTCCATTTACTCCCAATCATTGCCTCCATTTTTGGTTGGATCATTTTTAATTCTCTCTTTATCATATGATCACTTCAAGTGTTCTCTTTTTTAATCTTTAAAAAAAAAAAATTTACGTTTTTTATGTTCTTTTAATTTTTAATCTAAAAGAAATGTAATGGATTGATTGTGTAACGCGAGGCGACATACCAGGGACATAGAATTATTTGAATCTATAGACCTTTTCTAAAGTCCCAAGCATGATAGGACTTAATAAGCCATTAGGTATTTGTTTGATATTTAAGACTTGTAAATTAAATAATTTAAAATCTTTAACAAAAAATTAATGATTTCCCCCCAATTTGAAAGGTCACAAAAAATAGCATTGCAAATTTGACATTTTTGACAAGTCATCGTCATAATTTCCGTGTTCTTAATTATAAGAAACCAAAAACAATTCAAATAAAAGAAAGTCGTATTTAAATACTCCCTCCGTCCCACGAAATTTGGTCATTATTCCTTTTTGGTGTATCCCACGAAATTTGGCCACTTTCCATTTTTAGATAAATTAAAATAATATAAGTTTGATTAGAATTTTAATTGTTATCAAATCACCTTAAAATTTTTTATTTTTACTATTCTGCACAAATTCCAATGCACTTATACTTTTCTACATAAAGTCCCTAGCGTTTCTTTAATTCTTAATATTTCAAAATTGGTATATATAAAAATTGTATAAAATATATATTATGAAACTACACGATTAGACGTATCTAACAATATTATACTTGAATATTTTTCTCTAATTGTATCGTTACAAAATATTAAATCAAAGTTAAACAATAAACAATATCAAAATTCATTAGAATCTTAAACACAAAATGCCTACATCACTTAACTACTAAATCCCACTACCTAAATTACCGTGCTCAAAAGAAAGTGGTCACATTTCGCGGGACGGGGAGTATTTTATTGTTGTTGAAAATGCAATTTTTATTTTCCTTTTATATTTTATTATGTAAATAAATGTCATACCACAAGTGGGATTGAGACTTACCTTAGTGGTCAAGTCTCAATCTATATGGTGGGGTTCGAATCCCTACACAGCTCCCTATCCATCATCTTTATTTCCTTTATACTTAGTGTGGCATGAACTCCCATCACCTTTTCCTAGGCCTTAAATGACTTCTCAAAAAAAAAAAAATATCATACCATAAGTTACTATTGAAAAAAATATATATATTGCAATTGGGGATGAGGACTTGCTCAACGGCCAAGTCTATGTCTTCCAATCGGATTGGGATTTCGATTCCCACACGGCTTTTTATTCCTTATTTATCCCTTTATAATTTGTGTAGTATGAATTTTCACGACCTTTTTCTAGCCCCATTTATTTTTAAGTAAATGGTCGTGGTTCATGTAATAAAAACAATTACTACAATTAAAGTATAAAAAGCATGGATTTGAACAAATTCAAACCCCAACTTTTGCCAACAGGAATTCCGAATTCTTTTTTTTTTCTTTTACCACATTGGTGTAATATTTTTGTTAAGGTTTGCCCTGCACTGCTTGCTGTGTTTTTAACCCTATATTAAACCACTGTAGCCATGCTTAGAATTTTTACCATTATCCTTGTTCAAATTGGTGTAAGAAAAATGGACGGAGGCAGCAACACAGAATGAACGTCGAGTCGAGTTTGGAACTCTTCCCGCAAGACGTTTATGCCCCGGTAGTGCTCCGGCAACGGCAGAACGTCCCCAAAGGTAAAACGACGAAACGCCTCGACGTAGCAGCACCGCAAACGTCGACGGCCGGCGAACAGAACAGAAGATGAGAGAGTCGGGAGGAGGAAGCTTATGCAGAAGAAGAAGAATGCAGAAGGTGGTGTGATTCCTAAGCCTGACCCTGTTGCCATTTATAGGCGTTGGACGAGTCGAAACCGCCGGCAGCCATTGATGGGGCGGTTTCAGCTGAATTTTCAACAGCTCAATTCAAATGGTTTCAACAACTCGTGACGGGTGTTGAAATCAGAGTGGGCTTCAACGACTGGGCTTGGCGCATGGGCTTGACAAATAAACTTTGTCTAAAAAATTAGACAGGCCCAAAGCCCACCCAAAGCCCAATTACCAAGATCCAAGTCCAAGTCCAAGTCCAAGTCCACGGGCACGGGCACGGGCGCGGGCGACGGCGACGGCGACGGCGCGGCGCGGCGCGGCTCGGCTCGGCTCGGGACGGGACGGGCGCGCGCGTGTGGGCTTCCCCCACACTTGATCAATCTGTATTAGTTTAATTGTTTCTAACACGCAGAACAATATAAACTAATTTAACTCCCACTGCTTAAGCGATGTGGGACGCGCCACTTTAACCTACCCTTTAACAACCATTTAAATACAAGCGTTTCAACTAGCCGCATTCAATGACCCATTTCGACCACTTATTTCTCACTCACCCAACAACGGTTTTGAGAAAATAAATGCACTACGACAATCTACGCGAAACGTAGAATTCGTATACGCTATTTAATTAATCCAAATTAAATATCGTCATTACGCAAAAAGGAGCTCAAAACCCCCTTTTTCCAACAATCCCCCACATGAGTGGAAATAACAGCAGCAGTGAATGCAATGCAGATGCAAATGCCCCGACTCCTTCTTAAAGAAAGGTTACTGCACGGGTTTAAGTAGTTTTTGGCTTTGAACTTAAACCATATCAATATTATCGAGTATACAGGCGGCGTAGTGATTTTACTCTTGAACTATCCCCCACAACGTATACTAGTCCAATAATAAAGAATCAATAACTTTTCAGACTCTTTGTCCGTTCTCACGTTTGGTTCCATTCCAGGCCATGGAAACCCCCTTTGGATTCATAAGTCTCTACTGAAGCGGCCACACTTCTACTTATATAGGTGATTCAACCAAGTATCCTGTCATACTTATATGAACACACAGTTCCAGAATCATTAAGAGTTATTAAACTCAACCTCTACCACAGACAGGCATCAAACACTTTATCATTGCTTCTGAGGGAAAGGATGAAGATTATTCTTCAAAAGTGTTTTCACATTTGAAATCATACATCTTAGTTGTCCCTTTGAACCAAGTTTGTGGGATCTCCACGCATCATGGTTGGGTTACCAATGTAATCATTCTTTAGGTGTGGGTTTTAACCCCATTCCCTCTCGCAATTTGCAAAATTGATCTCTGTTGATAGCTTTTGTTAACGGATCCGCTAGGTTATCTCCAGACTTCACATAAGTTAGAGAAATCACCCCACTAGAGATCAATTGCTTAACGGTATGATGTCGACGACGGATATGTCTCGACTTGCCATTATACATCTCATTTTGTGCCCTGCCAATAGCTGCTTGACTATCACAGTGTATCATTACTGTTGGCACAGGTTTCTTCCAACATGGAATTTCCTCGAGGAAATTTCGAAGCCATTCGGCTTCTTCGCCAGCTTTATCTAAAGCTATGAATTCAGATTCCATGGTGGATCGGGCTATACACGTTTGTTTTTGTGACTTCCAAGACACAACCCCTCCCGCAATCATGAATACATAACCACTTGTGGATAATGAATCACTTTTCTCTGATATCCAATCGGCATCAGAGTACCCTTCAAGAACAGGAGGATATCTCGTGTAATGTAACCCCAACTCTTGAGTATATTTCAGATATCTCAAGACTCTCATAATAGCCTTCCAATGCTCACGACTTGGATTGCTAGTATATCTACTCAGTTTGTTAACCGAATATGCAAGATCCGGGCGAGTACAGTTAGTCAAGTACATTAGACTACCAATGATTCTTGCATACTCTTCTTGAGCAACAGGTTCACCCCTGTTTACTTTCAACTTTTCACTGGGATCCATAGGCGTCTTTGCCGGACGACTATCATAAGCGTTGAATTTACTTAACACTTTCTCAATGTAATGAGACTGAGAAAGAACAATCCCTTCGGGATGTCTTATGATTTTGATCCCTAATATGACATCGGCTACACCCATGTCTTTCATGTCAAAATTCCTTTTTAACATGTTCTTGGTCTGATTAATCATATTCAAGTCACTGCCCATGATCAACATGTCATCTACATACAAGCAAACTATAACAAATTTGTCTGTTATTCCCTTGTAGTAAACGCATTTATCACATTCATTATACTTGAACCCGTTTGACAACATCACATTATCAAACTTCAAGTGCCACTGCTTAGGCGCTTGTTTCAGACCATACAGAGATTTAACCAGTTTGCAGACTTTATGCTCTTGTCCTTGAACAACAAAGCCTTCTGGTTGATTCATATAAATCTCTTCATCTAGATCACCATTTAAGAACGCAGTCTTAACATCCATTTGATGTATCTCAAGATTGTAAAGTGCAGCAATCGAGAGAAACACTCGAATGGAGGTGATTCTAGACACCGGAGAATAAGTATCGAAATAATTATCTCCTTCCTTTTGTCTAAAGCCCTGAACTACAAGGCGAGCCTTGTATTTATCGATTGATCCATCGGCTTTATACTTTCTTTTAAGGACCCAACGACATCCTAAGGGTTTACAACCTTTCGGTAGATCAGTAAGAACCCAAGTGCGATTCTGCATAATGGATTCTAACTCACTGTTTATGGCTTCTTGCCATAACGCAGCATCTGGTCGAGCCAGAGCTTCACTCACAGTTCTTGGCTCATTATCTAACATAAAAGTGACGAAATCTGGACCAAAAGTTTTAGCCACTTTGGCCCTATGGCTACGACGAAGTTCAACTGGTTCAGGAGAAACACTTCCCTTGTCAGTTTGCTTCGGCTGATCAGAACTCGTAGCTTCATCAAACGTTCTTTTATTTGAACATTCCACTCTATCCTTGTAAGGATATATGTCTTCAAAAAACACGGCGTTTCTTGATTCAATTATCGTTCCTTCACTTATACCAGATATTTCTGACTTATGTACCAGGAAACGATACGCGCTACTGTTGAGGGCATACCCTATAAAGATACAATCAACTGTTTTAGGGCCGATTGTAACTTGTTTAGGCGGTGGCACCTCAACTTTCGCCAAACACCCCCACACTTTGAGGTATTTGAAAGAAGGTTTTCTACCTTTCCATAACTCGTAAGGTGTTACTTCCTTACCTTTGTGAGGTATTTTATTTAAAATATAATTAGCTGTTAAAACAGCTTCCCCCCACAAGTTCTGGGGTAACCCTGAACTAATCAACAAGGCATTCATCATATCCTTTAGCGTACGGTTCTTTCGTTCCGCAACACCATTGGACTGTGGTGAATATGGCGCTGTAGTTTGATGAATTATTCCGGATTCGGCACACAATTCAGCAAATGGAGCAACATATTCTCCTCCTCGATCACTCCGAATAACCTTAATTCGGCTATTCAATTGAGTTTCAGCCTCAAGCTTGAAGTTTCTAAAAGCTTCAATAGCTTCATCTTTGCTTCTCAACAAATAAAGATAGCAATAACGAGTGCTATCATCAATAAAAGTAATAAAATACTTTTTACCACCCCGAGTTTGCAAAGATCTAAAATCACATACATCAGTATGAATTAAATCCAGGGGTTTAGTATTTCTTTCAACACTTGGAAATGGAGGTTTTGTCATTTTCGCTTCAACACAAATTTCACATTTGTTTTTATCGTTGAATTCCATTTCCTTTAGTAAAGTTAAATTTACCAATCTCTTTATAGCATTTTTATTTGCATGTCCAAGTCTACAATGCCATAAATTAAAACACTCAAGCAAGTAAGAAGAACCTTCAATTTTATTACCAGAAGCTTGCTCAACAACTTGGCGTTTAGCCATTACATTAAACTTGAAAAGACCATTGGTGAGATAGCCTCTACCAAGGAATTTTCCAAACTTAGTCATGATAAACTTATCAGACTCAAAAACAAGTTTGAAACCACTACTAACTAGCAGCGAACCAGAAACCAAATTCTTCCGGATATCAGGGACATGCAGCACATCCTTCAGAGTCAAGTTTTTGCCACTAGTCAGCCTCAGTATCACATTTCCAACGCCAACCACATCAGATGATGCTTGGTTTCCCATGTGCAGCTTTCTACCTTCAACAGTCCGGTATGAAGTAAAGAACTCCCTGTTGGCAGCCACATGACACGAAGCCCCGGTATCAACAAACCAACCTTTAGCATCATCAATATGCAATACTGCTTCAGACACCACTGCACAAAGGTTGTCTTCCCAACCTTCAGGTTCAGCCTGTACCATATGAGAGGCAGGCTTAGCAGGCTTCTTATTCTTCGGCTTTGGGCACTGATTGGCAAAGTGCCCAACCTTGCCACAGTTGTAGCAATTCCCGGAGAACTTCTTCCTCTTTTGGCCATCGGCAACCGCTTTTCCTTTGCCCGCAGCGGTCGGCTGCTTGCGTTTACCGGTTTCAGTCAAGTTCGCCTTAGCCTCCATGGAATGGCTCTTTGACACGGCCTTGCGGTTATCCTCCTCGATTCTAATCCGTGTAACAAGATCTTCAAGGGACATTTCTTTTTGCTTATGCATCAAGTAATTCTTGAAGTCTTTCCACGAAGGAGGCAGCTTCTCGATCACAACCGCAGCGTTAAACGCATCGGGCAATTGCATTCCCTCAGCGTGAACGCTATGTATCAGTAATTGAAACTCTTGAACTTGTTCAACCACTGAACGCCCGTCAACCATCTGAAAACCCAGATATTTGGAAACGGCATGCTTTTTAGTACCAGCATCCTCCGTTTTGTACTTCCGTTCCAACTGAATCCACAGTTCCTTTGCACCTTTTACAGCAGAGTACACAGCGTACAAAGGATCCGTGAGAGCACTCAGAATGAAGTTCTTACACATGAAATCACCGTGAACCCATTGTTCTTTGGCGAAGAGCTTCTGAGGATCGGTCTCCATCTCAGACACGGACGGCCGGCTGCTCCTCAAAAACCCGGCCAAACCAAGAGTGGTCAGATAGAACAGCATCTTCTGTTGCCACGTCTTGAAATCACGCCCGTCAAACTTTGACGGCTTCTCGGCCACTCCAAATGACCTAGGCAGCGCCATAGGGACAGAACCCGTTGACGGCCCAACGCCCGGCACGAAGGCCGGCTCCGACTGAACATAAGTTGGCAAACTAGTGTTCAGCGGCCCAACGCCCGGTTGCAAACCGGTGTTCATATTATTAAGTCCTGCGGGTGTAACCCCGACTGTTTGTCCAGAAAAAGGTAAAGACGCCCCAACGGAAGCGTTGGGCTGGAACGAAACAGTTCCAAAAGAATGTCCAGAAACAAACTGCCCAGAGTTGGGCAGAACGAACCCGCCAGAGTTGGGCGTCGGCGACGGGGGCAGGAAGGCCGCCGTGGGATCAATCAAGTATTGATCGATAGAGGCGCTTGGGTCTGCCGTCGGCAGCGGCAACGGCAGCGGCAGCGTCACGGGCGGAGGAACGACAGTGGCAGTGGTCAGCACTGACGGCACCGCTGCGGTTGGGGTAACGGCAGCGGACGCCTGGACAGACCCAGGCATGGGAACGGAGGCGGCGGCGGCGGATGAAACTTCGGCGGAGGTGGTGGCGGCAACAGTGAACCCGTCCATTTTAAACGTCTTGCGCTTCTAAGAAAAATGGACGGAGGCAGCAACACAGAATGAACGTCGAGTCGAGTTTGGAACTCTTCCCGCAAGACGTTTATGCCCCGGTAGTGCTCCGGCAACGGCAGAACGTCCCCAAAGGTAAAACGACGAAACGCCTCGACGTAGCAGCACCGCAAACGTCGACGGCCGGCGAACAGAACAGAAGATGAGAGAGTCGGGAGGAGGAAGCTTATGCAGAAGAAGAAGAATGCAGAAGGTGGTGTGATTCCTAAGCCTGACCCTGCTGCCATTTATAGGCGTTGGACGAGTCGAAACCGCCGGCAGCCATTGATGGGGCGGTTTCAGCTGAATTTTCAACAGCTCAATTCAAATGGTTTCAACAACTCGTGACGGGTGTTGAAATCAGAGTGGGCTTCAACGACTGGGCTTGGCGCATGGGCTTGACAAATAAACTTTGTCTAAAAAATTAGACAGGCCCAAAGCCCACCCAAAGCCCAATTACCAAGATCCAAGTCCAAGTCCAAGTCCAAGTCCACGGGCACGGGCACGGGCGCGGGCGACGGCGACGGCGACGGCGCGGCGCGGCGCGGCTCGGCTCGGCTCGGCTCGGGACGGGACGGGACGGGACGGGCGCGCGCGTGTGGGCTTCCCCCACACTTGATCAATCTGTATTAGTTTAATTGTTTCTAACACGCAGAACAATATAAACTAATTTAACTCCCACTGCTTAAGCGATGTGGGACGCGCCACTTTAACCTACCCTTTAACAACCATTTAAATACAAGCGTTTCAACTAGCCGCATTCAATGACCCATTTCGACCACTTATTTCTCACTCACCCAACAAAGGTTTTGAGAAAATAAATGCACTACGACAATCTACGCGAAACGTAGAATTCGTATACGCTATTTAATTAATCCAAATTAAATATCGTCATTACGCAAAAAGGAGCTCAAAACCCCCTTTTTCCAACAATCCCCCACATGAGTGGAAATAACAGCAGCAGTGAATGCAATGCAGATGCAAATGCCCCGACTCCTTCTTAAAGAAAGGTTACTGCACGGGTTTAAGTAGTTTTTGGCTTTGAACTTAAACCATATCAATATTATCGAGTATACAGGCGGCGTAGTGATTTTACTCTTGAACTATCCCCCACAACGTATACTAGTCCAATAATAAAGAATCAGTAACTTTTCAGACTCTTTGTCCGTTCTCACGTTTGGTTCCATTCCAGGCCATGGAAACCCCCTTTGGATTCATAAGTCTCTACTGAAGCGGCCACACTTCTACTTATATAGGTGATTCAACCAAGTATCCTGTCATACTTATATGAACACACAGTTCCAGAATCATTAAGAGTTATTAAACTCAACCTCTACCACAGACAGGCATCAAACACTTTATCATTGCTTCTGAGGGAAAGGATGAAGATTATTCTTCAAAAGTGTTTTCACATTTGAAATCATACATCTTAGTTGTCCCTTTGAACCAAGTTTGTGGGATCTCCACGCATCATGGTTGGGTTACCAATGTAATCATTCTTTAGGTGTGGGTTTTAACCCCATTCCCTCTCGCAATTTGCAAAATTGATCTCTGTTGATAGCTTTTGTTAACGGATCCGCTAGGTTATCTCCAGACTTCACATAAGTTAGAGAAATCACCCCACTAGAGATCAATTGCTTAACGGTATGATGTCGACGACGGATATGTCTCGACTTGCCATTATACATCTCATTTTGTGCCCTGCCAATAGCTGCTTGACTATCACAGTGTATCATTACTGTTGGCACAGGTTTCTTCCAACATGGAATTTCCTCGAGGAAATTTCGAAGCCATTCGGCTTCTTCGCCAGCTTTATCTAAAGCTATGAATTCAGATTCCATGGTGGATCGGGCTATACACGTTTGTTTTTGTGACTTCCAAGACACAACCCCTCCCGCAATCATGAATACATAACCACTTGTGGATAATGAATCACTTTTCTCTGATATCCAATCGGCATCAGAGTACCCTTCAAGAACAGGAGGATATCTCGTGTAATGTAACCCCAACTCTTGAGTATATTTCAGATATCTCAAGACTCTCATAATAGCCTTCCAATGCTCACGACTTGGATTGCTAGTATATCTACTCAGTTTGTTAACCGAATATGCAAGATCCGGGCGAGTACAGTTAGTCAAGTACATTAGACTACCAATGATTCTTGCATACTCTTCTTGAGCAACAGGTTCACCCCTGTTTACTTTCAACTTTTCACTGGGATCCATAGGCGTCTTTGCCGGACGACTATCATAAGCGTTGAATTTACTTAACACTTTCTCAATGTAATGAGACTGAGAAAGAACAATCCCTTCGGGATGTCTTATGATTTTGATCCCTAATATGACATCGGCTACACCCATGTCTTTCATGTCAAAATTCCTTTTTAACATGTTCTTGGTCTGATTAATCATATTCAAGTCACTGCCCATGATCAACATGTCATCTACATACAAGCAAACTATAACAAATTTGTCTGTTATTCCCTTGTAGTAAACGCATTTATCACATTCATTATACTTGAACCCGTTTGACAACATCACATTATCAAACTTCAAGTGCCACTGCTTAGGCGCTTGTTTCAGACCATACAGAGATTTAACCAGTTTGCAGACTTTATGCTCTTGTCCTTGAACAACAAAGCCTTCTGGTTGATTCATATAAATCTCTTCATCTAGATCACCATTTAAGAACGCAGTCTTAACATCCATTTGATGTATCTCAAGATTGTAAAGTGCAGCAATCGAGAGAAACACTCGAATGGAGGTGATTCTAGACACCGGAGAATAAGTATCGAAATAATTATCTCCTTCCTTTTGTCTAAAGCCCTGAACTACAAGGCGAGCCTTGTATTTATCGATTGATCCATCGGCTTTATACTTTCTTTTAAGGACCCAACGACATCCTAAGGGTTTACAACCTTTCGGTAGATCAGTAAGAACCCAAGTGCGATTCTGCATAATGGATTCTAACTCACTGTTTATGGCTTCTTGCCATAACGCAGCATCTGGTCGAGCCAGAGCTTCACTCACAGTTCTTGGCTCATTATCTAACATAAAAGTGACGAAATCTGGACCAAAAGTTTTAGCCACTTTGGCCCTATGGCTACGACGAAGTTCAACTGGTTCAGGAGAAACACTTCCCTTGTCAGTTTGCTTCGGCTGATCAGAACTCGTAGCTTCATCAAACGTTCTTTTATTTGAACATTCCACTCTATCCTTGTAAGGATATATGTCTTCAAAAAACACGGCGTTTCTTGATTCAATTATCGTTCCTTCACTTATACCAGATATTTCTGACTTATGTACCAGGAAACGATACGCGCTACTGTTGAGGGCATACCCTATAAAGATACAATCAACTGTTTTAGGGCCGATTGTAACTTGTTTAGGCGGTGGCACCTCAACTTTCGCCAAACACCCCCACACTTTGAGGTATTTGAAAGAAGGTTTTCTACCTTTCCATAACTCGTAAGGTGTTACTTCCTTACCTTTGTGAGGTATTTTATTTAAAATATAATTAGCTGTTAAAACAGCTTCCCCCCACAAGTTCTGGGGTAACCCTGAACTAATCAACAAGGCATTCATCATATCCTTTAGCGTACGGTTCTTTCGTTCCGCAACACCATTGGACTGTGGTGAATATGGCGCTGTAGTTTGATGAATTATTCCGGATTCGGCACACAATTCAGCAAATGGAGCAACATATTCTCCTCCTCGATCACTCCGAATAACCTTAATTCGGCTATTCAATTGAGTTTCAGCCTCAAGCTTGAAGTTTCTAAAAGCTTCAATAGCTTCATCTTTGCTTCTCAACAAATAAAGATAGCAATAACGAGTGCTATCATCAATAAAAGTAATAAAATACTTTTTACCACCCCGAGTTTGCAAAGATCTAAAATCACATACATCAGTATGAATTAAATCCAGGGGTTTAGTATTTCTTTCAACACTTGGAAATGGAGGTTTTGTCATTTTCGCTTCAACACAAATTTCACATTTGTTTTTATCGTTGAATTCCATTTCCTTTAGTAAATTTAAATTTACCAATCTCTTTATAGCATTTTTATTTGCATGTCCAAGTCTACAATGCCATAAATTAAAACACTCAAGCAAGTAAGAAGAACCTTCAATTTTATTACCAGAAGCTTGCTCAACAACTTGGCGTTTAGCCATTACATTAAACTTGAAAAGACCATTGGTGAGATAGCCTCTACCAAGGAATTTTCCAAACTTAGTCATGATAAACTTATCAGACTCAAAAACAAGTTTGAAACCACTACTAACTAGCAGCGAACCAGAAACCAAATTCTTCCGGATATCAGGGACATGCAGCACATCCTTCAGAGTCAAGTTTTTGCCACTAGTCAGCCTCAGTATCACATTTCCAACGCCAACCACATCAGATGATGCTTGGTTTCCCATGTGCAGCTTTCTACCTTCAACAGTCCGGTATGAAGTAAAGAACTCCCTGTTGGCAGCCACATGACACGAAGCCCCGGTATCAACAAACCAACCTTTAGCATCATCAATATGCAATACTGCTTCAGACACCACTGCACAAAGGTTGTCTTCCCAACCTTCAGGTTCAGCCTGTACCATATGAGAGGCAGGCTTAGCAGGCTTCTTATTCTTCGGCTTTGGGCACTGATTGGCAAAGTGCCCAACCTTGCCACAGTTGTAGCAATTCCCGGAGAACTTCTTCCTCTTTTGGCCATCGGCAACCGCTTTTCCTTTGCCCGCAGCGGTCGGCTGCTTGCGTTTACCGGTTTCAGTCAAGTTCGCCTTAGCCTCCATGGAATGGCTCTTTGACACGGCCTTGCGGTTATCCTCCTCGATTCTAATCCGTGTAACAAGATCTTCAAGGGACATTTCTTTTTGCTTATGCATCAAGTAATTCTTGAAGTCTTTCCACGAAGGAGGCAGCTTCTCGATCACAACCGCAGCGTTAAACGCATCGGGCAATTGCATTCCCTCAGCGTGAACGCTATGTATCAGTAATTGAAACTCTTGAACTTGTTCAACCACTGAACGCCCGTCAACCATCTGAAAACCCAGATATTTGGAAACGGCATGCTTTTTAGTACCAGCATCCTCCGTTTTGTACTTCCGTTCCAACTGAATCCACAGTTCCTTTGCACCTTTTACAGCAGAGTACACAGCGTACAAAGGATCCGTGAGAGCACTCAGAATGAAGTTCTTACACATGAAATCACCGTGAACCCATTGTTCTTTGGCGAAGAGCTTCTGAGGATCGGTCTCCATCTCAGACACGGACGGCCGGCTGCTCCTCAAAAACCCGGCCAAACCAAGAGTGGTCAGATAGAACAGCATCTTCTGTTGCCACGTCTTGAAATCACGCCCGTCAAACTTTGACGGCTTCTCGGCCACTCCAAATGACCTAGGCAGCGCCATAGGGACAGAACCCGTTGACGGCCCAACGCCCGGCACGAAGGCCGGCTCCGACTGAACATAAGTTGGCAAACTAGTGTTCAGCGGCCCAACGCCCGGTTGCAAACCGGTGTTCATATTATTAAGTCCTGCGGGTGTAACCCCGACTGTTTGTCCAGAAAAAGGTAAAGACGCCCCAACGGAAGCGTTGGGCTGGAACGAAACAGTTCCAAAAGAATGTCCAGAAACAAACTGCCCAGAGTTGGGCAGAACGAACCCGCCAGAGTTGGGCGTCGGCGACGGGGGCAGGAAGGCCGCCGTGGGATCAATCAAGTATTGATCGATAGAGGCGCTTGGGTCTGCCGTCGGCAGCGGCAACGGCAGCGGCAGCGTCACGGGCGGAGGAACGACAGTGGCAGTGGTCAGCACTGACGGCACCGCTGCGGTTGGGGTAACGGCAGCGGACGCCTGGACAGACCCAGGCATGGGAACGGAGGCGGCGGCGGCGGATGAAACTTCGGCGGAGGTGGTGGCGGCAACAGTGAACCCGTCCATTTTAAACGTCTTGCGCTTGTAAGAAAAATGGACGGAGGCAGCAACACAGAATGAACGTCGAGTCGAGTTTGGAACTCTTCCCGCAAGACGTTTATGCCCCGGTAGTGCTCCGGCAACGGCAGAACGTCCCCAAAGGTAAAACGACGAAACGCCTCGACGTAGCAGCACCGCAAACGTCGACGGCCGGCGAACAGAACAGAAGATGAGAGAGTCGGGAGGAGGAAGCTTATGCAGAAGAAGAAGAATGCAGAAGGTGGTGTGATTCCTAAGCCTGACCCTGCTGCCATTTATAGGCGTTGGACGAGTCGAAACCGCCGGCAGCCATTGATGGGGCGGTTTCAGCTGAATTTTCAACAGCTCAATTCAAATGGTTTCAACAACTCGTGATGGGTGTTGAAATCAGAGTGGGCTTCAACGACTGGGCTTGGCGCATGGGCTTGACAAATAAACTTTGTCTAAAAAATTAGACAGGCCCAAAGCCCACCCAAAGCCCAAGATCCGAGTCCGAGTCCGAGTCCGAGTCCGCGGGCGCGGGCGACGGCGCGGCTCGGCTCGGCTCGGCTCGGGACGGGCGCGCGCGTGTGGGCTTCCCCCACACTTGATCAATCTGTATTAGTTTAATTGTTTCTAACACGCAGAACAATATAAACTAATTTAACTCCCACTGCTTAAGCGATGTGGGACGCGCCACTTTAACCTACCCTTTAACAACCATTTAAATACAAGCGTTTCAACTAGCCGCATTCAATGACCCATTTCGACCACTTATTTCTCACTCACCCAACAACGGTTTTGAGAAAATAAATGCACTACGACAATCTACGCGAAACGTAGAATTCGTATACGCTATTTAATTAATCCAAATTAAATATCGTCATTACGCAAAAAGGAGCTCAAAACCCCCTTTTTCCAACAATTGGCACCTACCACTTCCCACAACGCACTTATTACAGGTAAAAATTTTCTACCACTGCTACAAGTTGGAACACAAATTCAACGGTGATCGTGATACGTCTACTTGTAGTTGTAGTGCCCCCACCACGAAATCAAACGAAGAACACCACCCATTTGCCAATTGCCAATTTGCCATTACAAACTTTTCCACTTTCGATCGTTTCTTCGATTTCTTCTAATTTTCTTACATTTGGCTCTATTTTATTTTTTTTATTTTTATTTTTTTTTTCCGGTCAGTATTATCGTCTTCCGCGTTCCCATTTTTACAGTTCATATTGTCAAGACACGTGCAGCGCTTAATTCCTTTTATTGGTTGGAAGAACCTCTTATTTAAAGCTTGCATTTTTTGTTGGGTTCCTTCTTATATCTCCGCATGTCTTTCACTGAAATTGACAATAGGATAAGGTTATGGCCTGTGAATTATTGGTTTCTCTCACTCCCAATTAAAAATGGGGTTTTAATTATTGGTGCCTCGGCTTTCCACTACCCACTTCAATTAATTTCAGTAGATAGATTAACCTTCCATTAGGTTTTAACATCGTGGGAAGCCTTCTGATTTTTTTTTTCAAAAAGGTGTCTTTTTGTTATTTCCCCTTTAAAATTAAACAAGATTGTGAATTCTAATTTTGGCATTATTGTTTTATTATTTTTGGGTTTTTCTACACTGGGTATGCTAATACGGGGTTTAGGGATCTGATCTTTTGTTTGTTCTTGATGCTCGTATTCTAATTTTGTTGTATCGATCGTGGACTTTGAATATAGCCTGCCCTGACCTACTCAAAATTGGACCTTTTTGACCAGAATAAGAAATTAAACAGTTTGGGGGTAGGAAGCAAGTGCGGTTGGAGTAATTACAATGGATAGTTCAACGGACCACCACCAAGAACTCAGCATTGGTATTGACGGCCATATAAATATTGCTAGCCTTGAGGATAGGGCCAAACAGAATTCAAGTATTGACAGGGGCAGTGTTGCTGTTCCAGGAAAGGGGGAATCGGGAGAGAAGGACATGGCACCCCTTGGCGGAAATCCAATCCACAGGTCATCATCCAGGCCGCAGTTGGACCTCAGTAAAGCGGCCATACAAGGAAATTTCGAGGAGAAAGATCCCTCCATTCTGTTGCCTAATCAATCTGATGATATCTCTCATTTGGCTTTGGATATTGGAGGTAAACTTAGCTTTTTCTTTGTAACAAGGAAGTGTTTCTTGTTCTTGCTTCCATACATGATTGTTGGCTTTATGGGAAAGGGAAGGTTGGTTGAAGGATTGGAGGAAATATTGACATTGATCGTGTCTTATAAGTTGTGTGTGAACTTGAGCATGAGATGGTATTTTTTGACTTTGGTTCATCAAATTTTGTGGTGTACTTTTGGCTTCTGGTTATCACTGTTAAGCAATGATGTGTGACTGTGGCAGGATCTCTCATTAAGTTGGTATATTTCTCAAGACATGAGAATCAACCAGTTAATGCAACGAGGAGGAAAACAATCGAGGCAAAGTTAGGTGTGACTAATGTGAATAGAAGAAGCTATCCAATTCTTGGTGGGAGGCTGCATTTCGTGAAGTTTGAAACACACAAAATTAATGAATGCCTCGATTTCATCTACTCCAAGCAGCTTCATCGTGGTGGCATGTTTCTCACTTATTTATTATTTAGTAGATGCTACATTTTCTAGTATGCTTTTTGTAAATTTGCTTCTTGATAATTGATATCCACTGTTTGATGAATTTTAATTTGGTTTAAAAAAAAATCCTATGTCTGTTTGCAGGACTGGATTTACCTCGTTGGCCCTCTGAGGATCAAAATAGTCAGAACACCATAATTAAGGTATTCACAAACTATCTTGAGCAGTTCCTTCTTAAATACAATATGAAGCAACATTGTGCATAAACCAAAACTATAATTTAATGTCAAATTTGCATGATCATGGACTGAAATCATTTAAGCATGTAAACTGGAATTGAGCATTGCATGAAACCATGGGTGTTTACCTGAGCTGTGAAAAGTTGATATAAAAATGATAGCATCTCTTTCTTCCCTTCATTGATAATGTCAGAAGTCCAAATTGCCGACTTATGTGAAGATATAAACTGCTATAGTTAGCATATCGTTTCTCAAATATTAGTTGTCTGTATATTGATTGAATTCTATTAGTCAAAGTGTGTTGTGTTTCATGAGGAAATTCTATAAGTAATTTATATAGTTCCAGTTGACTTGGAAATATTTGCATGAAGGCAACAGGTGGCGGGGCCTACAAATTTGCTGATCTTTTCAAGGAAAGGCTTGGAATTAGTATAGAGAAAGAGGATGAAATGAACTGTCTAGTGGCTGGTGCAAATTTTTTACTCAAGGTGTGTTGTTGACTTCTTTTATGTGATTGACTTATCACTTATGTAAAACAGCTACTGACGTGGTCTAAACATCAATGTGAAATCTTTTATGGTTTTTCGTCAAAGTTCTCAACTTTATTTGATCTTCAAATATATAGATTATGCGTATCAACTCCTTGTATACAATAGTTTTTTATCAACGTATTTAAGCCTCAATACTTCTATTTTTCTATTTCTGTATACTCTTTTTTTTTTCCAAGAATGTGAAATTTAAAGTTATGCATTTGATTATATGTGTGCAATAATATTATTTTTTCCCCTACTTTATCAAGCATAAGATGTATTGCATTATCTCATTTCCTCTCTTAGAACTAATTATGTCCTTGTGCTACAATAAGATTTAATGGTTTGTTTAATAAAGTTGAGATTTTGATTCTGAAGTTCAAAGTGTGAAGCCTGAATGTATAAAATCACTATGTTGAACCATAGATAGGAGGTTTCGACCCAAAACCAATTGACAATTGATGGAGTAGCTCCTATCCATATAAACTAGGGGGAATCCCGCCCAATAATCCAATGTGGGACACTCAACACACCCTATTGATATAATATTCATCTCGAAATCGAATCCCAAAAATCCAGGATCCATATAAAGTAGGGGGAGTCGCACTCATTATTCGATGTGGGACACTCAATTGACTGAAAGGTGTATAATAGCTTAGGTAATTTCCATCCAATGATAAATAATAGCATTGGCACTTATTTTAACACTTACCCACTTATTATTAAAATTTATTCTTTATTATTGAACAGTCCTTGTCATTTTCAATTTTTAAATATTTGATCCCGTGAGAATTCTACAAGTTGTCAGAGATATATTTTGCTCCATATTCTCTGCTCCTATCACTGAAAATTGTTGCCATCTATTATGCCTTGTTAGGCAATTCGACATGAAGCTTTTACACATAAGGAAGGGCATAAAGAGTTTGTGCAGATTGACTCAAATGACTTGTTTCCTTACCTTCTTGTCAACATAGGATCTGGTGTCAGTATGATCAAGGTATTATGTTATTTTCTACTGCACTTGTTTGACACCCCTTTCAATAACAAAGGAATCTTAAATTGCAAATTGCAATAAAATATATTTTTACGTAATCTCAGGTTGATGGAGATGGAATGTTCGAACGTGTTAGTGGAACAAATGTTGGTGGGGGCACATATTGGGGTTTGGGGAGGCTACTAACTAAGTGCAAAAGGTTGTTTTTATTGCAATGATTGAGTTCGTAGCATTCCTACATTCTGGAATTTAATGTGTTTAAACTTTTCCTTGTCTCATAGTTTCGATGAACTATTGGAGCTGAGCCAGAGGGGTGATAATAGAACCATTGACATGCTTGTAGGAGACATTTATGGAGGAATGGATTACTCCAAGGTATATATTAGTTTGAATCCTTTTTGGTTTCCTCTTTGCCACATAAACTTTGTGGTCCCATATTTATGTGGCTATAGAAGGAATCAGTTGAAGAGTCAAAAATGATTTTTTATTCTGTCTACCATGTCAAAAATGTTAAAAGAACGGCGTCTTTCCAACATCCATGTTTAATGGTTACATGTGTTTTCTTACCACAGAGATGATATTGGAGGGTATGTTTGACCAATAATTTGAATATTGTGAAAACTGTGATATCCTGTCCCACATTCCTCAATACACAGTGAAGTACTCCCTCCATTCCTCTATAGATGTCACTGTAAGCATAATTTCAATAACTAAGAATTGCATCAATTAACTCATAAACTTCCATTTTTTCCCTTCCAAGTTCCAAATAAACTTTTTTATAATAAATGTCTAGAAATAACATTTATGTGAGCTAAATGGCAATATTGGAAAAATATAGCATAAATGTCTAAAACGATCCTTTTAGTTTCTAAAATGACATCTATAAAGAAATGGAGGGAGTACATAATATATTGCTTTCTGGCTTTGAATCGTAGTATTTCATGGCACAGGTGGCACCATAACTTCCCGGTGGTGCACTCCTTCAATCGAGGCTTTCCTTCATTTGCTTGTTTTTTTTAGTAAGAAATTATTTCGGTCCAACGATTCAAAAGAGCATGTTTCTTATACCTTGGTGGTGTTTTTTTCAATAAAAATTACTCACCAAATTTAGTATCCTAGTCTAAAAACTCCAAAGTCCCCTGCTCCCCGCCAATTGCTTGCTTCCTCCACTCATTTATGTTTGTTTATGTGACATGCATAAAATTATTATTGATATTTTTTTTATATAGTGCGCCATAATTTCTGATGGCATGCGCCGTGGCTTCACCACTGACTACCATGCTTTTAATACCTTTCAGTGTATTTGCCTTCTAAATATATTATACATGTTCAGTATTGTTTTACTGCATTTGCTTATTCTGACAATGCTGGAAACACCACAGATTGGTCTTTCTGCATCCACTATTGCATCTAGTTTCGGGAAAGCTATTTCCGAAAACAAAGAGCTTGCAGACTACAGGCCCGAAGATATATCTCTGTCTCTGTTAAGAATGATATCCTATAATATCGGCCAGGCAAGTTCTGTTGTATGACCTTAATATGCATGAGATACATATGGATCTTGTATTCTTCTTTACATCAAAGCAGCAAATTATTGCAGTAAGTGTTCCCAAAAAAAAAAAAAAAAAATCAAATGGGACAAACTATACGAGGAACGGGTAGTTGTTTTTTTGATTGGCATGCATAATTGTTGAACCAGACAGCAGACCAGTGAGGTTTTGTAGACTGTAGTTTCCTTGTGTAAATGTATTCTGCATATCATGTAGTGTGTAGAATATTTTACTGTACTTTATTTATTTCTGAATCACTTCCCTGCTTCAGAACTCAGATGTGGTGTGAGCTATTTGTCATCTCACCTTGTTCTCATAGTTTTATTCTAGCGCCACTTAAATTTCTTTATGATGGTGATGTTCATCTTATCAACTGTGTATCTGCTGCTTCCCTTGGTTAATAAATAACACAAAAAAGGGATAGTGATACTTTTCCATTCAAAAAATGTGATTCAGGTTGTACACGAATCAAATAGTATCGAATACCATAGTATTCGATTCGATTTGTTAAGGTTTTGAATATTACAGAATCAAATATTGAATATTAGATATTTGCCAGTGTAATACCTAAAAATCTATATTTATAATTTTTGGGATTAAATATTTTGATTTATTGATTAAAGTTATCAACTTAATATCACATATAAATACATTTATATTATGTACTAGTAAATATGGTTATTGAAATTATTTTTTAAGTTGTTTAATACAGTTAATGTATATATTTATATACATTTAATACGAAATTTAATATTTATCGAATTCAGTGAACTATTTATGCTCTTTGGTCTATATAAAAATGTCAATCTTATCTATACGATACAGTGATCTATTTCTTAGATCCAACACATCTGTGAAGTTCTTGTGCTTTATTTTGGGGTTTGATATAGTGTGTTTATTGTTGTTTAAATAGGTGTGAGTGGTGACAGGATTTGTTTTTATATGTGTGTGGATTTGATTGGTTTTTGTTATTTTTAATTATAAGTTACTGGATAATAATTGAATAATGCAATAGGGCATAGGGTGTAGGTGAGTGGGGGTGTACATGAACAGAGGATAAATTGATATTTGAGCTTATGATGAATAAGTATCCAAAGTTAGAATATTCATGATTTATGTTATAGAGCAACGGGCGATAATAATTTGTGGTGTCAAATTAACAAACACACATGGTGGATTTCTCATGTCAGAAGAAACTCTATATTTCACAAAAAAGCTATTGTTCAAATGATAAGCTTATTTTTCATCTAATCAAAGTGTGGTAATGTTCAAATTAGATATACAGCTGTAACACATGTTATGCCCACACTTTGTGTTTCCTACACCCTGTTCTTGTCATATTATTCCCTACTATCGTTTGACAAGGCAACACTTTGGCTGTTACGCATCGTATTTCACAACCTATATTGTTACATGCAGTTTCATTTCATTTCTAATGTTGCAGATCTCTTACTTAAATGCACTGCGTTTTGGACTCAAACGAATATTCTTCGGAGGATTTTTTATAAGGGGCCATGCTTATACTATGGACACCATCTCATTTGCAGTTCAATTCTGGTACTTAGCAAATTCTTTCTAACAAGTTGTCATTGTTCTCTGCCTGTAATTATGTGTAACCCAGGAACATGTCTTTCATTGTTTTTCACTTACATTTCATTCATTTTCTCGTTGTTGCAATTTTAGGTCTCAAGGGCAAGCACAAGCAATGTTTTTGAGACATGAAGGATTTCTAGGAGCTTTAGGTGCCTTTATGAGCTATGAAAAGCATGGGTTGGATGACCTTATGGTTCATCAGCTAGTAGAAAGATTCCCAATGGGTGCACCATATATTGGAGGAAATGTTCATGGTCCCCCTCTAGGAGATCTTAATGAGAAGGTTGGCCGAACAAGATTCATATTTTGTACTTGTATGATTTCAGATTTTTACTATTTTTGCTGTGTTCTGTTATCCCATAGTTCTTGTTCATATTTCTGTAGGTATATGAGTGATCCATTCCTGTCAACATCTTCTGTTTGCCTATCTAGGTTTCCACCACGTGGTCCTTTGTGGTGTGTCTATTGTAACTGGTTTGAATGAGACATAAAGTAGCTGACCTTTGGTGGGCCTTGTTGGGCACTTATTTATCATAGAATATGTTCTTTGCTGCTTTTTAATTTTCAAAAAGCTCTTGACTAAAGTGAAAGATTACAGGTATCTATTCCCATCAATTTTATATTAGGTGGAGCTACTGGGAAGAAAATGATATATTTGAGCAGAATTAATGCAATTTCTACCTCTTAAAGTAACCTCACTACACTCATTACTGTTGAGTTTTTTATTTTTTATTTTTTATTTTTTTTATGCAGATTGAAAGGTTTGGTAGTCATTCTAATAAGTTGATCTGTTTTTCTGCTACTTCTTTTCTTCATGGTACTGGGCTTTTTCCGATTCACAGAGGTGGTTTGATTGCCTGTGGACCAGACTATGGTCTTTATTTGCTTGTTTTGTTTGGTGTCCACTCCTTCCTTTTAAGAAAGAGGAAAGACTGAAATTATGACATCTAAATAATCTAACTTTGGTAATTGAGTTGATAAGTCTGCCTAGTGGAGGTTTTTTTGTAGTATTTCTGTATATTCACTACCGGAAGATGTGAAATTCTTTGATAAATTTATGTTTGTGTCAACCAAGTTCAGCATATGACAGTGATATGATTGCAGATATCATGGATGGAGAAGTTTGTGTTGAAGGGAACTGAAATTACGGCCCCTGTTCCAATGACTGCCCCAGGAACCACTGGCCTAGGAGGATTTGAAGTTCCATCATCCAAAGGAGATACTTTACGTTCTGATGCTAGTGAACTGAACGTGGGAGTTCTGCATCTTGTACCTAGCTTGGACGTGTTTCCATTGTTGGCTGATCCAAAAACGTAAACTGAGAAATATGGGAAGCACTTTTTTTCTGTAAAAGTTTGCTTACAGAGTTTAATGTTTTTGTCATGATTTTTTATTTTCAGATACGAGCCAAACACTATTGATCTTTCAGATCCTGGTGAGCTAGAGTGAGTACGAAATTGTGATAGCGCTATGCTTTCATGTTCTGCTCGATCCTCCATTTGCATCTCTAAATTTATTTAATGTTTTGATGTAGTCTTTTTCCTTGACATAGGTATTGGTTCACTGTCCTGTCAGGGCATATGCCAGACCTTGTTGATAAGGTAGTTTCAAATGGCGTTTTCTTTATTCTGTGTCCTTGCTTATTCAATCAAGTGAATTTCCAAGTTACTAATTGGTCGAACCATCTGGTAGTGGATAGAAAAAATTGCTGACCTGTCTTTTTCATTCTGTATTTTACAAACATAATAAGCATATGCTAGCATCCTGATTAGGATCTTTTTCCTTTTTTTTTTCTTTTTTTTGTTATGGCATAATGTTGAATCTGAAGTTTTAAGTTTTATACATTTTGTAGCATCTTGCCTTATTGATTTCAATTGACTAATGTCTTGTAACCAAGACCTGGTAGTCTTTCACCAATTAAGTTTTTAGGTAGTTGAAAAGGCTGCTGTGGTGGACAGAAGCATATACCTGGTTTAGTTTGTATAAAATCTCAAACTAATCATGTGTTGAGGACTAATATATGCGAATGGATTCTCCTCGTAATAGGTTGAGCTTTTAGGTGAATTGGTTCATTAACATGGTATCAGAGCCATGGGTACCCGGACTAGGTATGTTGTCGATCCTAGATGTGGGATTCAATTACCAATTGTTTCTGGGTTGAAACCTTCTATACATGGTTCAAGATGGTATCTGGGCCATGGGTACCCAAATATCCAAGTATATTGTCTATCCTAGATGGGGGATTTGATTACCAAATGGTTTTGTGTTGGAACCTCCTATCCATGGTTTAACATGTTATCAAAGCTAGGAGTCTCTTGTTCAGGACCCACCGCCTCCATTTATATTTGTGGGTTTTATTTCTTTGTATTTGCTTTGGTCGGTTCCATCTGAATTGTTTTGACTTTGTTTCATGCGCAAGGTTAGTCTACCTTGCTCGAGGGGGTGTGTTGAGGACTGATGTATGCAAGTGGATTCTTCTCCCTAATATCTTGAGCTTTTAGGAGAGTTGATTCAGTAACATCATAACTATTTCAGTTGGTAAAGATGTTACAGATAGAATTTAAGCGCAGTTGATAATCTATTTGTTCTAGGAAGTTTTATTTCCTTGAAACCTTCATAATTGTAAAGCTAGAGCATAGAGTGTACCAGTCCCTTACAATACCTTGTTCTATGCTACAAAAATTTTCTGTTGAAGAAAATTCCATGGATGAGATCATGATGCTGGATTGTTCATTCTTATGGCAGTTCTCTGGAACTGATTGTGAATTTTGCCTTTTGATTGTAAAATTAAAGAAACATTTTATGGGACAGCTATAGCACTAATCAGCGATGCTATGTAGAGCTGAGTGAGGGATGTTAATGCGATCAAGACTATAAAAAATGAGGGTATTTCCAATAAGAATGCTTAGATGGATGTGCAGGGCCCTAAACTCGACAAAATAAGTAATAAATGCATCAGATGAAAGTGGAATTAACAATGACAGTTGAAAAAATAAATGGAAAATGTTGAAGGTAGTTTGGTCATGCATACGAGAGCCCTCCAGTGCCTCCCTAGACAAGTAGAAGGTAGAGATTCCATGGTTCAATGCCTTGAAAGAATTTGAAAGAACTGTAGGAAAATACATGTTGCATTTAAAATCAGATGAGACTCGTCACCTTGGTTGAACACAATGGCGAAATGCTTCCACATATCCAATCCCACATAATGGGGTTAAATTTTTTGTTGATGATGGTGACTGCTAGTTGCTCTACTCATGAAATTGGGAAGTGGGAATTGTCAACTTTTACAGCATGTTTCATAAAGAAATCAGATTACATGTTCTCTTTTTATGCCTATTGTATCTTTGTGCAAATTCTGCAGGCTGTGGCTAGTGAAGGTGGTACTGATGATGCCAAGAGAAGAGGTGATGCTTTTGCTCGTGCGTTCTCAGCTCACCTCGCAAGGTGCTGAACTGCTGATATTTTTTTAAAATTTTTGCTTATATTCCTTGCATCTTTTCTTATTTGAACACTTGACTTAAAATAACCAATATAATGGGTGAAGAAATAAATTTCTACTAAAGCATAATGCACTAAAGCATTATGCATTGGACCTACTGACCATTTTTTTTCCTTTTTACGTATCATTAAGCATGTTGTAACTCAAAATTTTTATGTTTTAGGCTTTTAGTCAACCAGGAAGCCCAATTTTCTTTTTCCTTTTTTTCATTTGGTACAGCATGAAGCAAATATTAGTCATCCTGTTGTTATCTACATCAGGATTTATTTGTTTTATTTGTTATTTTATGCTCCATAGGTTGATGGAGGAGCCAGCTGCATATGGAAAGTTGGGTCTAGCAAACCTCTTAGAGCTTCGAGAAGAATGCTTAAGGGAGTTTCATTTTCTTGATGCCTACAGAAGCATCAAGCAGAGGTAATTAATCTCAAATGATGTATTTGACTCGTCAACATTGTCTTGTTTTTGTTTTCGGTTTGTTTTGTCTTTGTTTTGATTTGGTTTTCTTTTTTGTTTTGTAAATGTGCTATAAGATCCAACTTATTTTCACTATAAACATAATTGAATGGGACAAACCATAATTAGACTTAAAAATAGTTCACCTGTATTTCTTTTTCTTAACTGAGTCATGGATGAAGACTTTAACACTCCATATTTTTCATAAATCACATCCATTGTTGAAGTTTGAATTTTTCCAGTCAGTTTGCATACAAGACTGAAAGAAATCGTTCACTTCACATGGTTGTATCATTGTATGTTATGCGTGATGTATTTATTTTTTGTGGGTAGAAATAACACGCTAACATTGTGATAGTTCTTCTATGTGTCTTCTTTGGTTCTTTTCCATAACAGGGAAAATGAGGCATCACTTGCTGTTCTACCTGATCTGTTACGGGAACTTGATGGCATGAATGAGGTACACACGCAACATGCTTATGCCCATGCTTCCGATGGTTCAAGAATTTGAGTATCTGAGTTTCAGCGCAGTTAATTTAATTACCTATTGCATATTGCTGTTGGCATCTTCTTTTTTCCCCAACTATATTTGGTAGCATTATCTTCCGTGCAGGAAACAAGAATGCTCACGCTAATAGAAGGCGTACTTGCTGCAAACATCTTTGACTGGGGATCTCGGGCTTGTGTTGATCTCTACCATAAAGGGACAATTATCGAAATATACAGAATGAGTCGTAACAAGATGCAAAGGCCTTGGCGGGTTCGTGTAACAATAGAATCGCATGTTATTGATGCATAGCATAATAATCCTTTTATTTAACTCTCAATTTGGACTGAAACCCGGAAATCCAGGTGGATGATTTTGACGTCTTCAAAGAGAGAATATTCGGTTCTGCAGAAAGGAAGCCTCGTCCTTATAAAAGGGCACTGCTTTTTGTCGACAACTCAGGTGCCGATGTTGTACTGGGAATGCTTCCGCTTGCAAGGGAACTTCTCCGACGTGGGACTGAAGTATGTTTTTGTAATAACAATCGAATCAATATCTACGCTATTTGTTAGAATTATCAAGCAGCACCTTATTGGTAATTATAGACTAATGAACAGTGAAACTGCACTTTCTTTTCAAAGGGTTGATGGTTATGTTTAGCGTTTCTTACAAGATCAGAAGTTCCTACATCAGACGTGGCAAACTAATGACGAAAAAATTTTGCAGGTGGTCCTCGTTGCCAATTCCCTTCCTGCCCTGAATGACGTTACTGCAATGGAGCTACCTGATATTATCGCAGAGGCTGCTAAGGTCTGGTTTCTCTGCCCTATTTATCAGTTCTAAATCTGGAATGCTTTTTCATTTTCAAATTTGAGAGAACCATAATCAAGTGACCATCACTTGCGGTCTTGTTGTGTTTTCGATGGATAATCCGATTTCCTCTGAAATAATTGTCTTGCCCGTCTGCCAATCATAGCATTGTGACATTCTTCGAGGGGCAGCTGAAGCAGGCGGCTTGCTAGTCGATGCAATGATCAACATCCAAGATAGTCCCCGAGAAAACTCAAAATTAGTGGTGCCATTGATGGTCGTTGAGAATGGATGCGGTAGCCCCTGCATAGACCTGCGACAAGTAAACTCCGATCTAGCTGCTGCTGCCAAGGATGCAGATCTGGTAATAATTTTCTCTCCTTTTACTAAACTTCCAATTCTGCATCGACACTAAATACTTCAATCTGAAGCTTTCATAAAGAACATAATCCATTGAAACTGAAAAGAAGTTGGTTGAGTGGACTAGGGAAAAGTGTCGTCGTTGAAGATTGTAAGTTCGAATCCCAATTCGTTGGGCACACACAACACATTTGGTGTAAGTGTTGTGTATCCCACATCGGAAAGAACATGGGATTCACACTCCACTCATTATCAATTGGTTTTCAGTCGGAAGCCCATGTCCCTCGATTAACATGGCAGAGTCATTTCACTCATCGTCAATTTGATAAATATGGCGCAGATTATTCTAGAAGGGATGGGACGAGCGCTGCACACAAACTACAACGCAAAGTTCAAATGCGATGCGCTGAAGGTCGGTTTTAGACATCCTACGGTATATAGTTTTCGATTTTATGGAATGAGAAATGATATTTGATCCTTGTTAAAATGTACTATACAGCTTGCCATGGTGAAGAATCAACGGCTGGCGGCCAAGTTGATCAACGGGAATATCTACGACTGTGTTTGCCGATTTGAACCAGCTTCCTGAAACAGCATGCCCCAAGTATTTTTAAATTTCTGGTAGATTTTTATGAGGATTTTGGCCTGTTGGATATCTGGAACTTTGGAAATTTTACAGGAAACAAAAATAACGTTTAAACAGGACAGAAATTAAGTTTACATGAAATGAATGTAATTTATTAGTTGTCTGGAATAAACTTTAATAGAAGTATTAACTAGAGTCAGTGAATAGTTTACCTGAATAAGGACCTGGTTACGGTGCTGAATGCAAGAAAATAAGTATATGATAGTGCTGAATTACTATTAAAAAGTGTCAAATTGTCACTATAAAATGTTTAATGTTGAAAATATTTATTATAAATGACAATTCAGCAAATACTAAATTAGTATAGGAACCTATTCCCATGATCTATATGTATGAACTTAATTCTCATGTATGCCGTGAATTCGATATCTAAGGGTATGTTGCTTCCAAATGAACCTATGATTAATCTTGATAAATAAGTGGCCAAGTGAGTAAGGAATTGTTTATTGGAGATGTTTGACAACCAGCGGATCCACTAGCTGATATCAGATTTAAAAAGCAGATTATTTTACAATTTTCTCTCCAAATCTGCTATCCGCTAGCGGATCCGAGGGCTCACAAACATCCACATTAGCCTCTAGTCAGTTTTATTTCTGATGTGGGCCTAGCTATCTTTTAACCCATGGCCTTTATTTTATTTTTTGTCCTTGGGCCTAGCTATTTTTCACCCTATGGGCTTTCCTTTTTGGGCCTTATCTAAGAAGTAAGAAATACCTCAGACTGTCAGACATTTTCGGAAGGAAAACATAAAAATAAAAAATCATACTCAATATAACAAATATTTTATACTTTTCCATATTATACAATGAATTAATTATCTGGAATGAATTTGATAATATTGTAATTTTTATATTTCCTTTTTGCATCACTAATTTTTATATTTTCTAAAAGGCAGGTTGTAATGATGAACTAACCTAATAATATAAAATAGTAACGTAAATGATATCATTTTTCTTTTAAAAATAAAAACAATAGAAGGCAAGTATAGTAACGAACTAACGTAATATATAACATAGTAGGTAAATTTTTTCTTCTTTCGTTTTTTTAAATATAAAAGCAAATTATAATAATGATCATTAATGTACATCTAATCCCTTTTAGAGAAAGGAAAGCTATAATAATAACCTGACATAATAATATAAATAAGCAGTAAAATTTTATCATTTTTTAAGGAGGCAAATTATATTAATGAATTGACGTTTTTTTTTAAAAAAAAAATAGAAGGTAAGTATAATAACGAACTAACGTAATATGTAACATAGTAGGTAAATTTCTTCTTCTTTCGTTTTTTTCCCAAAAAATATAAAAGGCAAATTATAATAATGATCATTAATGTACATTTAATCCCTTTTAGAGAAAGGAAAACTATAATAATAATATGACATAATAATAATATAAATAAGCAGTAAAATTTTATCATTTTTAAGGAGGCAAATTATATTATTGAATTGACGTAATAATATAAAATAGCAGTAATGTAAATTGATAGTTTTTTTTCAAAATAGAAAATAATAATAATGATCCGACCTAATAATATAAAATAGTAATGTACATATTTTTTCCCCACGTTCTAAATTAGTCAAAATATAAGTGATTAGATTAATAATTAAATAAATAAGCCCATAAATATTTTTTCCCACGTTCTAAATTTGAGCCTATCTGAAATTTGAGGGAGGGAAATCTTCTTCATTACAATTTTACAATTATAAATTTTAAAATCCCTTAACGCAGTTATTTCCATATCGTGATATTAAAATATTATTATCATTGATAAATTGTTTTGCTTTTGGTTATGTTTGAAAAATAATTAGATTTCGAAATTTGAAATTAATGGTGAAAAATAATTTTAAATCGATATAATTTTAAATAATAATGTTCGATGTTAGAATTTAAAAATCCAAATAATCACTTTCTCATTACGCAAAATTCCACATTCAAAATATTTTAGCAACATACCACAAAAAGCTCTGTATCAGTATGACTATACTGCACATTTGAATATCTTCACAATTAATTTTTAAGATCTCAAGACAATCTTCTAGCTTGCCATTAGTGGCGGATCCATAATTTTTTATTTGGTTGGTCAAATATTATGAAGACTTAGAAGCTAACTCTAGGAAGATGTATTCAATTAAAACTTTGTTACATTTTTTTAGACTTTTGAAAATCGGTATATTGAGAAAATGCATAGACTTCATGTAGAGCTGACTTTATATGGACTTCATATTGTACATAATCCATAGAAACTTTTTTTGAAAAAAAAGTTGTATAATTATATTTTTGAAGTGATCTCAATAAAATTGATGGAGTCTAAGTCATTATGTTGTTGAATATCTAAAGATTTTTAAAATTTTTTAAAATTTTATTAAATACATCAAGATTTTTTAAAAACTTTTTAAAATTTGGATTGAGTACGTTAAGTTTTTACTACTTTTTAAAGTAAAATTTAGACGGGAAACACTCAAATTTTAAGATGCTTAAAAAAATTTATAGGCTCTTTATTGAATACATTCCCATTAGAGTTATGAACCCCTTAAAATATATCCATATGGGAACAGTTACGGTGTGGACGTGCGGACAACATCCACAACCGTTGAATTCGCAACTCAGCGACATGACATACACAACTCAGCGACAAAGCCAATCCAATTCAGCGGTGCGCCCTATGTAATTCAGCGAAATTATTGTATTCATCTCAACGACGTTTGAAGTTAGAGCCGTTTGAAGGTTATTGGTATTTTAAAAACATCTGAGCGACAGAGCCTTCATAATTCAGCGGCATGGCCTATGTAATTCAGCAATATGGCCTATGCAACTCAGCGATATTATTTATTCATTTCAGCGATACAATTTATATTTCAGCGACATGGTTCTATGCATCTCAGCGACGGCCCCTACACAATTCAGCGACATGGTCTATGCTATTCAGTGATATGACCAACACAATTCAACGACTTAATATAGTAACCCTACAAATGATCGCAACCGTTGAATGATCAAAATGATCAACGGTTGCGGACGTCACCCTACCATACACCTATCCATATATATCATCTTATCTTTTCTTATATATACATACATTTATAATAAAAACAATCAACATACTATTAAATTTCAACTCCAATTACTCAACACTGTCTTAAAATTACCACCTAATTCCAAATATACCAAAATATTAGTTCTAATATATATATTTTTTTTGTCAATTGACCCACCTTGTCCTTGAATGCATCCGCCCATGCTTACGATAGCTTAAAAGCAACTTCCAATTAATGTTTGAAAGTTCATCAAAAAAATTAATGTTTGAAAAAATGTGATTTAGTAATAAATCAAATCTTAATAACTTTTTCTTTTTTTTTAAAAAAAAAAGAAATAAATGAATTCTACTTAATTGAGTCGAATTTCAAAAAACGACAAAATCGTTCAAATTCAGAAAAACGACAAAATCAATCAAACTTAGAACAACGACAGAAAAACTATTTTTGTCGAAACTTAATGTATTTACGTAACTAAATTAAAAATATTTAAGATCGTAATTAAATTAATATAATTTTTACATATTCATTCAAAATATATTAATTATCAAAATTAAATAATTACTGGAAGGGACTTTTAGTTTTGTTTTAAGCAGAAGGTAAATGCAAATAAAAATCCATCCAAATTAGGACTTTTTTTGCCTGCTTTTTTCTTATACTTAAAAATAGGTTTGTTTGGGAATTAGCTGATTAGATGTTAATTTTTTTTTTGAGGAGTCATTGAAGGCCTGGAAATGGTGGGTTGGAGCCCATGCCACACAATTACAAAGGGAACTAAAGGGGGGGATAGTGGGCCGGTGGGAATCGAACCTCCAACCTTCCGTTGGAAGTCAATGGACTTAACCGCTTGGGCTAGGTCATCATCCCTGATTAGCTGTTAACTGATTATTTTTAGCTGTTTGACAGTTTTGAGACAATTTTTTTGTCCATAATAAGCTAATTTCAAAATACTGCTATTTGCAGCGGTTTCAAAAAGAACATATTGAACACTATTTTAAGTTATTTGTGTTTTTAAATAAGCTAATTTATCTTAAATTGACTCGAATAAGCTAATTTCATTTAGCTTATTTGCCAAACAAGGCCAAAACCTTTTTAATATAATTTATTTTTAAAAATAGTTGCTTTATACTGTATATATAAACTGAAAAAATATTAATTTTTTTTGTAAAAAAACTAGTATTACTTGTTTAAATATACTTTAAAATAATATTAAAAATACATTTTTTCTCAAAAATAAAATACAAAAGTAGATAAAAAAATGTCCATGCAAAAAAAGTTGAAATAGTCGTAGTTATTAAAATTTCAATCTTGATATCTTAACTTACCTAATACTAATCTATATATATATATATATTAAAGCATTAGTGAACAACTTATCCTACATTTAATGTGGTGTCTCCATTTCAAATTTCTAATTTTTATAAATTTTTGCATTTTTTAATTTATTAATTTTAGATTTTCACATTTATTTATTTATTTATTATAGATTTTCAGTTTTTAAAATATATGGAATTCCTACAATATTCAATTTTAAAAAGATTTGAAAGATTTGAAATTTGAAATTTTGCATATCTTCTGTTATCTATATTATTTTGGATTTTTTAATTTACTAATTTTAGATTTTTGCTTTTATTTATTTATTCATTATAAATTTTAGTCTATCATGTATAAAATCTATCATTTACAAATCTATCATTTACTTATAAATTCTCACTCTATCAGTGTTAGGGGTGGGCAAAATATTCGAACCGATTCGTTGAACCGCTGAATCGAACCGAAATCGAACCGAATTTCCGGTTAACCGAGGACCCCGGAGCAAATACAAATATCATATTTCAGTATTCGTCCGGTTCAAATACAAATACAAATACTTTAATTTTTTCCCCCGGTTAACCGAACCGAACCGAATATATTTATTTTATTTTTAAAGTTATATATATTGTAAATATTATAGACATTTGATGGTATAAAAGTACATAGATAATACATATCATTATTTATTTAATTATTTAAGTATATTATAAAACAAATATAAAAAACTAAAGAGCTAATTATCAAAATATATCACCATAATTAATAAGCCTATATTGATTTTTGTCATTCAGAATACACTATTATTAAAATATATCTCTACACTAAGATTTGTTACATATACTAACATATTTTGATTACATTGAAAAGAACCATTTAATTCCATAGTTATATATATATTTTTGTTTTCTGAGTGTAATAACCTCGTCCGACCCTCTTAAAATGTATAATCAAGTTTTCATTTATTAAATCTTTGAGTTTCGTAGATTTTTAAATATTCGAATCGAATCGTTTAACCGCTAAATCTAATCGAAACCGAACCCCCGGTTAACCGAGGACTCCGGTTACAAATACAAATACTGAAATGAAGTATTTGCCCGGTTCAAATACAAATACAAATACCTAAAAAATTCAGGTTAACCGAACCGTGCCCACCCCTAATCAGTGTCACTATATATTCACTTTTAAAAAGATTTGAAAGATGAAATTTTGCATTTTTATTTTATCTATGTTGGAGTTTATTTTTTTGTATTTTTTTATTTTATCTATTTGAAATTTTATTATTTTGCATTTTTTATTTTATTTATTTTAATTTTTATTGCTGCATTTTGTATTTATTTATAGATTTTCAGTTTTACACCATAGAATTATTATGACGAGTTTTGCACTGGAAACTAAGAATTGTGTTGCTTTTATGTTGCAATATGGTGAACATATTGTAATGCCGGTAATTTTGTACTTCCTCCGTTTTTATATAGTTGTAATATTGCATCGTTGTTACTATTCACTGACTAACTTTGATTCAAATTTTTAACACAGTTATACAAGATAAAACATAGTCAAGTGGGATCTTCTTAGATTCATCTAATCGTGTAGTTTTAGAATATCAAATTTTTATAATTTTTATTTTTATACAATTTGAGATATTAAGCGTTAAAAATGTGCATTGGATAACATGAAACGCAGGAATGTTACAAGTTTTAAAAAACGGAGGGAGTATAAGTTTGGTCTCAATTTTGGTTATAACTTTTTTGTATGGTGAATGATGTAATCAAAATGTACATTGCATGTCAGATTTATTTATTCATCTTAAATATATATTAATGTGTATATATTAGTTTTTAAAAGATACTCCCTCCGTCCCACTATTAGTGTCCCATTTCTTTTGGGCACGGTATTTTATGTGGGGATAGTTAGTATTTAATGTAGGGGTAGATTAATGTTTAAAATGTTGATAAATAATGAATTGATTTATTTATGTGTGATGTGATAGTTGTGTGTTTGAAATTTTAATATATTTATTTATTAATGTGATATGATGGTAGTGGGTTTGGTAATTAAAATATTTAATTATTTCTAAAAAGAGAAATGTGACAATTATAGTGGGACAGACCAAAAAGGAAATGAGATGGAATTAGTGGGACAGAGGGAGTATTTAATTTCCAATTTATATGACGTTTCCACAATTTTCAGTTTTTTTAAAAAATGGAAGTTCAAATTTAAATGAAATTTGCAGTGTCTCAAAACTTTTTGACACGCCGTCCAATACATTTGTTTAACATTTAATATCTTAAAATGTACATATATAAAAATTTTGTAAAATATATATTCTAAAACGACATGATTAGAAAAATCTAAGAAGACCGAATTTGACTATATTTTATCGTATATAATTGCGATAATATTAGGTCAAAGTTGATCAATAAACAGTGTTCAAAAGTCAAAATGAGATGCTTTGAGTGCGACGGAGGGAATATTTTTTAAGAAATACTCCATCCATTTTACAATAAGTATAACACTATGAAATGACACAAGATTTAAGGTAAGTTAATAAAATTTATTTAGTTGAAGTAATTAAATAAATAAAATAAGTCACATTTGACTTTATTTCTTTTGAGTTTTATTTTAATGAACATAAAAAATTAATAAATTAAGTATAATTAGTAAAAATTATAACCTTCAAAACATTTCAAATATAGTAGTGTAACACTTAATTCCAACACCCCAAAAGGGGAAGTGTAACATTTAAAAATAGATAACGTAATTCATTAATCTATATTTTAACATATTTGCAATTGATGAAAAAAAAAATATAAATCTAGCTTTATTAGAAAATTATGATTGTGAATGATCAAAGTAAGTTCATATTGAAAGACTAATTGCTGCAAATTCTATAAGTTTGAAAATTTTCTTTGGAATGCCAGTATTTAATGAAGTTTTAACGTCTGAAACAAATAATCTTTTGACACTAGAAGAAACATATTATAGTAAGAAATAAATGAAAGTGGATCATGCTAATATTATCTTTGTTGATTGATGATGAGAATAATGTTTATAATAAAATAATGTATGTAGTTGATAGTAATGGGTGTTGATTCATTTTTCTTTACGTGGTGGAACTGATTAGACATTTATCGTTAATTTATCTAGAAAATATCATGTTTAGCCCTTCATGGTAGATGTAATATTGTGCTGCCTGTAGGATCCAATTGAATAGCACCCTTACTCATTCCAAGTGGTAGGACTGCAAATTCTAGATTTAGTATTCCACTAGATTGTGACGAGAAGTCTACCTGCAAAAAACTTACATCAGAAAATTGTTTAACCTGTTTAGAAAATTATTTTACCTCTCTTCTCATTAAAACAAAACTCAATATTTGGGATGAAAATTTTTTATTGGTGGAATGATTATGAGCCCGTCTGAATTAATCAAATTCTCCATTCGATTTCAGAGGAAAAAATTCCACTCGCAGTTTGTTTTACTATGACTATAAAAAACCAAAAAAAAAAAGTAGATGTCAACCTTTAAAGAAAGTTAGACTCTATCTTCAAAAATCAGTTTTTACCCATGTTAGTGATATTTTGCAATATCTCGTGTCACTGTAAAGAGGGGACTCGAAGTATTAATAATTAAGATTGATTAACTTAAGATACTATAAGAAATGTTATTTACAATGAAAATTATATATGGCATAAATTTGCACAATAAATACTTCATGTACATTATCGTAATTGGTAAAGCTGGTATTAATCTTGAAGATGCACAATTATATGTGACATTTTCAAATGATAATTTTATAAATTCTACGAGAGATTCTATAGCGGCAATTGTTGAGAATACTTATACAAATATAAACTGCGCCACTTCAAATCCAAACATTTTTACTATATATTAACCCCTACCAATGAGATTATTGTTACAATCAATAATTACATCATGGAACGTATATCTGTAAATAAAAATGTATGTATATATATATCAGTTTTAACAATATTTGTCAAAAGGGTGAAAACATAGATAATGCCAATTAATTATTTTCACTGGAATATCTCGACACGATCAATTGTTCTGGATTACTGAATCATGAAATATAGTTGAATGAGGTTTCCGTAGTCATGCTTCTTAAGAATATATATCCATCAAATAAATTATGTAATGGAAGTAGGTTGATAGTAACCAATAATTGGAACTAGATAGTTGAGGTTAAACTAATTTTCGGAAAACCATGAAAGTAGAAAATTCTTGATTGGTAGAATGTTTATGAGTCTATTTGATTTAACCAAAATTTTTGTTCGATTTGAGATGAGAAAATTCTCACTCACAGTTTGTTTTGCTATAATTATAAACAAAAGTCAATGTTAATCTTTAAAGAATGTCGGATTTTATATTCCAAAACCAATTTTTAGCCATGAACAGTTATGTTGTAATATTTCGTGTCACTAGTAAGATGTAGCTAAAAATATTAATATGCAATTTAGAATGATTAACTCAAGATACTACAAGAAATTTGTTGTTTACAATGAAATTTATACATGATAGAAAATTTACAAAATGGATAGTTGATATAGGTGATGGTAAAGCGGGTATTGATTTTGGAGATTTACAATTAGATGTGACATTTTCGGATGATATTCTTATAAACTCTATGGGTGATCCTATAGCAGTAATTTTTGAAAGTACATATACAAATATAAACTGCACCACTTCAAATTCAGACATTTTAAAAGATAGTGTTATACTAGCCCCTATCAATGAGATTTTCACCAATGGAATTTTCAGCAAATTGTTAGGAAAATTTTCATATTATGCTTCATACTTCTTTTTAAGTTTATTTTAATAGTTATTTTTATTGATCTGTTAGATTTGTACTGGACAAGCCACAGAAGCTAAAGAATACGTTATAATATGATTTCTTTGTTAGTTTAAAAATAACTAAATTATATTATCATATACATCATCTTTTGAATGTATAAAAAATCATTACACATTTTTCATTACTCAAAATGCAATTTATTATAGCTTTATATAATATAAGTATATATTTATATAAAATATAAAGTTATGCGCGTGAGTCTCGACGGGTTATTTATTAATATTATATGTTCTACTTTCATTTATTAATATCTATGATTACTGTTATGTATTGTTACAATTTTGTAGGTTTTTATGATTTAAATTCTGATCCTGATTTTGTAAAGAGTTAATATCTATGATTATTGTTATGTATTGTTACAATTTTGTAGGTTTTTATAATTTAAATTCTGATCCTGATTTTGTAAAGAGAAAATCAATTCAAACTAAAATCTCAATTCTGATCACTTGAAAGTACTGTAGTTATTGTGCACGCAAATAGGAGTGATTAACGAGTAGTGCTACTCGAACTCGACTCGGGACTCGGCTCGGAAAAAACTCGACTCGTACTCGAAAAATTCGAGTCGAGTCGAGTAGTCGAGTAGCGCACTCGAGTATCGAGCTCGAGCTCGAGTCCGTGTATATGATACTCGAACTCGAGTCGAGTACTCGAGTCAAGTCGAGTATCGAGTACTCGACCCATTTTGTTTTTTTTTTTTTTTTGTAAATTTTAAAAGAAAAGTAAAAAAATTAAAAAATACTCGATAAGCTCGAGTACTCGACTCGAGCTCGAGCTCGAGAAGGAAAAAAATTTTTAAAAAAAATAATCGAGCTACTCGAGCTCGAGCTCGAGCTCGAGTAGCTCAAAAATGCCATCAAGTCAAGCTCGAGTACCCCACTACTCGAACTCGACTCGACTCGTTATCACCCCTACACGCAAATGACGATAAATTTAAGTGTTTTTTTTAAAAAAAAAATTGGCTAAAATAATAGTAATATAAAAAATCTCAAATTTTTTCGTCAGTGCGTCTTTGTCATGAAAGGCGGAATCTCGAATTTACCCTTCGATTCCCAGTTTTTCTCAGTCGCCAGTTGCCACCTCAGAATCATTACTCACTTCTCTCTTTATAAATCGAGGATCTCCCGTTTTCTTTTTCTCTTGGATTTTCAAGCCATTCTTCTTCTTTGTTGTTGCAGTTGCAGGTACTCTCTTCCTTCCCCTCCTCTATTTTTTACGCCTTTTAAACATGTTTCCCTGATTTCTTGCATTTTTGTGAAGCAAATGGCAGTAAATTTGGGTGTTGTTTGTGGGCTTCTTGTCTTTATTGTGTTTTAGTTATGTTTGTTTATCCATGTATTTATCTGCATATCTGGTTTTATATTCTGAACGATGTGGTTTTTAGTGTGATTTCATCGATGTTAATTTGGAATTATTTGACTTTCAGTTGAAAAAAAAACCTAAAAAATGTTGACTGGTGATTTCTCTACTTGTTGTCAGCTAGGAAAATGATGGTTGGTTTGTGAATGGGCAAAGGTGTAATCTTTTTGGAGAATTGTTGTAATGGAAAAAAGGACAATCTCGAAAACCCTAGGGGAGGGTTTTTTGGGGTGTGATGACATACCAAAAGTGGCAAATTCTGTCTTATTGTGTAATTTAAATGAGAAGAATTATGGTGGTGATGCAAGCCATGTTGAGTTTGATGCCGAATTAGGAAGTCGGATGATCACCGAATCTTCCCTAGATGATGGCATTGATGGAAAGGATGAGATAAATAATGTGACTGAGGGAAGTAAAGGAAGTGAAGTGAAGGATGATGTGGCAATTTGGAAAGGGGATTCGCCACGTGGTACAGATGGCCAAATCCAGCGTGGAAAGGTCGAGGAACTGGTGAAGAAAGGCAACGTGTTGCATTGCACCGAGCTGGCCTCACCCGCAACAATAGAAGTTGCTGGAAAGGGCATTAATTTATATGTGGAAGTTTTTGGCCCCATGGATGGAATGTCTGAGGGAACTAATGATCTGAGCGACAAAGAGGTACAAGCCTCGGGTAATTGTGATGCCAATGTTGGAGCGGAAGGTTATGGGCAGCAAGATCACAAATTTGATGTGGGTGATTTGGTGTGGGTTAAGACCCGATCACAACTCTGGTGGCCGGGGATGATATCTGATCCTTCCGATGCTGCAAGTGAAGTGTTGGAGTTTGAAAAGGGGGCTTGCTTCCTTGTTAAGTACTTTGGAAATGCAAATGGTGCTTGGTGCGTATGCAATCGGTCGGAATTGAAGCCTTTCATTGAGTACTTTGATCTTTTGTCGAGTCAAACTACTTCTAGAAACTTTGTTGGTTCAGTGGAGAAGGCTTTATGTGAGGTTGGTC
The DNA here is from genome assembly GCA_030278955.1 of Hygrophila difformis. NCBI lineage: Eukaryota > Viridiplantae > Streptophyta > Magnoliopsida > Lamiales > Acanthaceae > Hygrophila > Hygrophila difformis. Next base: position 6,397,754 of record JAOANR010000012.1, read on the forward strand.
TGCGTGTGAAATCTGCAATGACTTGCCGGTGCTTTTTAAAAGGAAGCCAAAAAATTGCTTCGCGATTTCTTGAGAAAACTGAAGGAAGTTGTTTGATGCCTCAGTCTGCTAGACATAAATTGGATTCCTTGTCACAGTTTGATTGTTCAGACTTTGTGGCTCGGATCCGAGATCTTGCTCGGTTTGTCCGGGAACCTGGTAAAATTCAGTTGATACTGATGAAAAATCAACTGTCAGCATTTTATCGTTCCATTGGCCACCTTGAGTTACCTATGGAGCTAGTTAAATCAAGCAGTGATGTGGTACATATTGTTAAGGATGGACCAATGCCAGAAGTCATGGATGAAGGCCATGACAAGGAATCTGGACCGCATAAAAACTCTGTGAAGACCCGTGATGAAGATCGCTATGCACTGAGGGGGAAGAGGAATTGCAATGATACTGATCAAGCTCATGGTGATAAAGTTTCTTCATCTGGTAAAACCATTGAATCACGGGAAAGGAAGAAGAGCAAGTATTTAACGTTTCCTTACGTGGAGGTTGAGAATGGGCGTAACACAAAAGTAACCGGGGGAAAAGAAGCAGAAGATCCTCTTCATAATTCCAACAGCCTTACAAAATCTACTCAGGGAAGAAGCAATGGCGTGATACCCCGGAAAAGAGGATTACAGAAATCTTTCAAGGGGTGTCGCATAGTTTGTAGGTCTGACAATATTAATGCCAGTCCATCTGAACTGCTATCTGAGCTTCATGGCATGGCTCGTGATTGTTTTCATGTCCAACGAAGCAAGTATTCCGATTCATTGATGAGATTCTTTTGTAGTTTCAGAACTTCTGCATTTTTGAACACTGATAAATCTGGTAAGGTTTCCAGGAATCAACAGGAACCTGACTGTGAGAAGGGCAATCCAGAAAATTCTACCGAAACAGAAGAGCTGACAAAAGGAACTAAAGTGGCAAAAGCATCCAAAAAGCTGAAAGTTAACTGTGCATCTGTTCAAGAGGCTGCAGATAAAGTTATAAAGGCTGTAGACAAAGTTGTCGATGACCAAGTCTCAACAACAATTGATCCTCAAGGAAATGCGAGCGGATCTGTTAAAATGACTGTAAACGAGGTTGCTGAAAACAAGGTAGCAGAAACAAATAATCCACAATCGGAAGGAAACGCATCTGTTAAGAAGACAGCAGATGAGGTTGTCAATAACCTCCTAGTCTCAGAAACAGAAGTTTCAAAAGCGATAGGGAGTGCATCTGTTGAAAAAACTGCGGAGATGGTTGTTATTAGTCACGTCGCAGAAACAAATGATCCACAAGGGATAGGCAGACGTAAGAAGTTCAAGGGCCAACCTTCTACAAGCAAATGTCCCAGCAAGGAGAATAAAAGGATGCCCAAACTCAAAGGCGTGCGCATGCTTAACTTTGAGCTGTATTGTTCGGAAGTGTTACAAGTTGAAGCCCCTAAGAAGAGCGAGGGATGTGGCCAGCAGTCTAGAAGCAATTGTTCTGGCACAGGCAAAAATGGAACTGCAGCTGTTAAGGAAGAGGAATGTGGCCAACAGTCTAGAAGGAATTGTTCTGGCACAGGCAAAAATGAAACTGCCGCTGATAAGGAAGAGGGATGTGCCCAGCAGTCTACAAGCAATTGTGTTGGCACAAACGGAAAAGCTTTTCCTGATGGCTCATGTGTGATTAGCTTCCAGCAGACTTTCCCTGATGTGCCAAAAAGCGAAACTTCTCCTGAGAAGACACAGGGCTTGAATCCAGTGCTTCCTCAGATTAACTCAGTTGCTCGATTGCCAGATCTAAATGGAAACCATCTAAATGAGTCAGTCGAACAAATTCCATTGGGGGGACCTTCTGCAGATCTCAGCAAACCTTTAACTAAGCAAGGGGCGGGAGGATTAGCTACTCCAAATTTGAGTGGTATTCATCAGATGGCCTTCCCATCGATTCCATCATTGAAGGACACGTCATCGACCATTGCCCAGAATGTTCGAGAAGTCAACGACCCTATTAATGGCACTAACCATTTTCAGACTGCAGATATTCAAGCTATAATACCGGGGCCTAATGTAGCTATAAATTCCCAAATTATTTCATTTGTTCAGCCATCTGTTAAGATGGAGCCATTTCAGTTTGCATGTAATCCAGACCACAAAAAAAGAAAAAGAAAGCAGCAAGTTGCTTCGGTTATTCCAGATTTGAATGGGCATGTGTTGGATACCAACACATCAGGGAAGGTTATACCTGAGGGCATTCCAATAGCTCCACCTGGTATGCCGCCTCCAAAAAAGGGAAAAAATATATCTGCCAGCGGTGAATCTGGTTCAAAGGGGAAAAGCAATGAAGATCCTGGTGGCAGTGTTCTTCTGAGCTTTGCTGCAGGGAGCGATTTGCCTCCAAAAGATATCTTGGTTGCTACCTTTTCGAGATTTGGGCTGTTGAAAGAATCAGAAATCCAGGTTCTTGACGGCTCCACTGTGCAGATTGTTTATGAAAGGAGCAATGATGCTAAATTTGCATTCCGAAGTTTGGAGAGAAACAACCCATTTGGAGAAACTCTCGCCAACTTCAAACTCCATTGTACGGTACCTGATCCAAAAGCCTCTTCAAAGAAAAGTAACTTTCAGTTGCCACAACCTTTCACGCCTATCGCTCTGGGCACTGCTCAGCCAGCCAAGCCTATGACGGGAATACCAGATGTTGCTTCCATGAGGATGAGCATGGAGAGGATGAAGACAACTCTTGAGAAACAGGGCCATAATATTTCACCTGAGATGAGAGCCAAGCTGGAGACTGATATAAAGGCTTTTCTCAACAAACTCAACACCATGGGAGGCTCTTCTTCATCCTAAATCCAGGTGCAAGACCATGAATATTTATTGTATCTTAGCATTTAGACAATATCCAGGGTTTGATGGATAAGTTCATTTTTACCGTTGTCTTGAACCACATTTTGCGGCTGCTTTTATCTATTTTCAACCCTTGGAAGACTATGAATCAAAGTCAATTGCTTTCAGAAAATAATCAACTACAAAATCTTCATGGTTTTACTGATTGATGCCTTTGGGTTCCTTGATGAAATGGCGCGTTATTTTTGTTTTTTGTTTTTTTTTGTTTTTTTTTTTTTTTGTTTTTTTGTTTTTTTTTGGTTTGGGGGGGGGGGGGGGGGCTAGAAAGAGGATTGTTTGTCTTAATCGTTTCTCGTTTCTCGCACTAATTGTTGTGTATGTCACATTACTAGTATGTGTCATCGCCTTCTGACATTTTGGTTATATAAGTTGGCTGATACACTGATTCTCACATTTTTGGCATGAGATTTTGTATATGTTATATTTATAAATCAGCAGACAACATGATGAAGTTAACCAATATTATTTGTAGTTCCGTAGCTTGTGTATTTGTTTCAGAACTAGATGTTGGTTAAATTGGTAACTTGCCTATCCATATAAAAGCATGTTTTTAATAGGAAGTATTTTCTGCATATTGGTGTTTCTTTAGTAAATAAGTCATGGGCTGTTGAGGAATTCTCGACATTGCTTGAGATGTGAAAACCTGGAATTCTAGGTGAAAACCACTAAACCAGGAAGATCTTTTGAATGGTAGAAAGTTGAAACATGTATTTGCACAAGGGTTAATCTCATGAAGAATGTCTTGTTCATGTTACTAGTACATTTTGTGGGTTGTCGCAAGAAAACAAGTTCTGCTTGTATTGTCATGCTGAAAGCAGAACTTGTTGCATCCAATTATTTAGTTTTGAGTCTGTTGTGCTGTGCATAAAAATGTTCATATTGTTACACACGCCTGGTGCATATAGATAGGGTGTTTCTTTTTATTTATTTATTTATTTGTTATAATAGTAGGTACAAAGGGGAATAATAAGGAAAACGGAAATGCTTAATATGGATTTAAACCTTCAATGCTAAGTTTGAAAAACTCGGGCTAAGTCTCAATCCACGTTTTATGTAATCCTCGATTAATGGAGTTGAGTTCAGTTATCTTGGCATCAATTCAGAAGCTAATTTCCAGCTTTTCTAGTCACGGTTCCTTGGTCTTTTATGCACATCCTCTTACTGAGAGGATGCCTTGCGTAGCCCTTGTTTGGAATCTACAAACACTAATTATTGAAGATGTATATGGTTATTCCGACTTAGGACGCTTGATACCTGGATGATGCCCCAACTTAGGCATGTCAAGGTGAACTCTGTTGAATTTAGTCATCCTAATCATAATTTTGTTCTGAGCAACTTACAAATGTGTTTCTGATGTTTTTGAAGTCTGAGTGAACCAAATATGTGGTTCAAAGGCTCCCCCAATATCCAGAAATTGGCTATTCTTACCGGCCTTATATTCAGTTTATTGTCTCAACAGTCTTGAGAACCTGCATGACCTGGAAGTTGGAACACCTTCAATGCTACATTCAAGTCTCATCTGCAGGGAAACATCACTTTCCCTCCATCTCTAAATAAGCTTAAACTGCAGTGCGCCTCAGGGAAAGATATCAGTGAATTCAAATTTTACATTGACTCCCAAGTTTTTATTTTTTTTTTCCTGATTGATAGCTATTAACGCTCCTCCCCACATAAAATTTCCCAACAATAATTGGGACAAGTTGGAGAAAGAGACATTTGACTGTGCCTTCAAAGGCAGCCAGTGGAATGAATTGAAATGCCTGTCGTTTAGTTTCAGCTGCACTACTACTGTGTGAGAGAGGGATCAGGGCGTCCAGTTATGCTGCTCTTGTTTCTCTCCAGACCCTTATCCATACCATCCAAGATCATCCCAGTCCTCCCATATCCCTTGATAACCACCAAGTTCAATCCCTCCTTGAGAAACTTGTTTTCCTGCAAGAAATTCTTCAACTTTATTCCCATCTTGAGGAATACCCCACTGAAGATTTGGGGAGCCTCATAAAACAATCTGCTTATGCTGCAGAAGATGAGATTGAATCTTGTATTGTAGATCAGCAAAATCATATATTTAGATTTTCGGTTTGTTGGACACAAACAGCCGTCCTGTTGATCACTTCGATCTACATATTGTAATCAGAAAGATGGATGGTATCAAGAAGCAAGCCCTTGAGATTTAGAACTAACCAGGAAACGATGATCATCTGCTTGTAGGTTCGATGCCTGCTCCTTCACTGGTATTCCCTCCTGCTTGTCTTTCCATGGGACAGAACAAAACCATGGTTGGGTTTGATGAGTACTTGGAAGACATTCTGCATAGGCTGACTCGCGACTAATGTACTTGCCTCCGGATCATTTCGATCATTGGTATGGGTGGCATCGGTAAGGCTACCCTTGCTGCTAAAGCTTATGAACATGGCCTTTTTAAGCATCATTTTGATAGTCGTGTCTGGGTTACAATTTCTCAAAATTTTGTGATACTGGAAATTCTTCTTGAGATTGTTCATAAACAACGTCAAATGAGTAACAAGGCTGCTTTCCAGGATACGAGCATTGAGGAAGTAGGTGAAAGAATGCATAAAAACTTTTTGCGGAAAAAGTAGTTAAGTACTCCCTCCGTTTTGAAACAATTGTAACATTTGCATAGCTGTTACTATTCACTCAGTAACTTTGATTCAATTTTTTAATATAGTTATATCAGATAGTCAAGTGGAATCTTCTTAGATTCGTCTAATTGCATAGTTTTAGAATATCAAATTTTTATAATTTTTATTTTTACACAATTCGAGATATTAAGCATTTAAAATGTGTATTGAATAATGTGACATGCAGTAATGTTGCAATTATTTCAAAACAGATGGAGTATTTGATAGTAATTGATGATTTGTGGAGCACCGAGGCTTTCAATATGATAAGGCGCTTCTGTCCTGATAACCCCAATGGAAGTAGAAGGGTAATAACTAGACGATTATAAAATATTGTGGCAGCAGCTCGTAGGTCGAGCAGCATTCATATGAATTTGCTTGATGAGGATAAAAGTTGGGATCTTTTCTGCAAAACTGCATTTCTAGATGAACTCTGCACTTTGGAATTAGAGGAATTTGGGAAAGCAATCACAAAGAAATTGCAAAGGACTTCCTTTGTCTATTGTAGTGAATTTGGAGGATAAAGCGCGTTGTCTAAATATACTACAGACTGACAGTAGCCAATTCATTTGAAATCATGTTTTCTGTAAATGGGACTTTTCCCCTGAGGATGCACAAATTCGTGTCTCGTTCCTTGTCAAGCTACTGGTTGCAGAAGGATTCTCTTCCTGAAACCAAATGGAGGGAAGGGTAAATTGATGGTAGATAATGTTGCAAGAGAATAATACATCAAAGATCTTGTGAGCAGAAATCTCCTCTTAATTAGTCGGACAGGAAGTAATGGGAGCATAATTAAGATTTTGTACAATTCATGATTTGCTGACGGATCTGTGCCTAAAGCTAAAGGGAAGCAAAGAAATAAAACCTTTTTTCCCATGTCGTCTTGGAGGATCAAAATCTTCAAATCCATGGGGACATAATACTAAACATGCAATCCGCATCACCTGCTGCAGGAACTTTTTGGAAGTTTTTACCGTTACAGTGGTGCAGTCTTGGGCCTCATTGGATTCATCAGCCCATTTATGGAGGCCCAATATTCTTCAATTGTATCTCCAGCCCAAACTTCAAATTGTCCCCAATCCGCAAATTTGCAGCGAGCCCTAATTACATGACTGATGAAAACCTTCGCACTCTGGCCGCCGACCGCCAATGCAAGGGCTGACGCCTGACTAGACCTTGCTCTCTTACATCCTCCGCTTACCTTGTTCGCCTCTCGTACCCTTCCTTTTATCCTTTCAAAGTTCCCGAGTTTTTGGCATTTATATTTCTGTTATCCCCGAAAAAGATCTTGTTTTTGCCCATATTTTTTTTTTCGTATGTGTTGGATTAAAGGTGGTGGATTAACATTCACTGATGTCTGATGATATTTTTGGTCTAAGGGATTGCTAATTTTTCTGTTTTTATCAGTGTTCACGTACTCAATCTGTTTCTAGCATTGAATACTTGATTGTTTTTGCGTTTTGTGGTATAAGAGGTTAGGACATCCGTCTTGTTATCATTCCAAATTTCAAACATAACTTTATACTAGTTCCTCTCATACTTGAAATCTATTTGATGTACTTCGCATTGCTCTATGGCGGACCTTTTTGTCTATTGCTACTAGCCCTACTGGTTGTCATTACATTCATATTATAATGGACGATCATTCAAGAGCCACTTGGTTGTGTTTACCAAGACATAAATATGAAGTGTCTCTATTCTTACGAACTGCTTTCCCTTAACTCAGTACTGTTAAGGCCAGTAAAGTTGCACAATTGTGGCTCAGAGTCTTGGTGTCATTAAAAAAAACTTGTGTTAAATATTTAGGTGTATGCACAAACGTCTTTTTGTTCATTCACTACATCAAAGTTGGAGGGTTGAGAGAGCTCATAATTACCTTATGCAAGTAGAATTTTCCTAACCCTTTTGCATTTGGCTGTTTAGAAGTATCACTCTTTGTTCTCTAGGCAATCTTTGAAGCTTCTGGTTGTCTTGCTTTTGTCGCGCTTTAGATTTTATTGCATCCCCATGATGTTTCCAATATTTAAACGTTAAAAGTAGACTGAAATGCTTTGAGGATATATTGATCTGTGACTGAGGGATGCCATTTGTTTTCTTATTTCTTTGACGATGACAATGGACAAGATCTGCTTTTGCACATGTTCAAAAGTGGTGTTGCTCATGTTTACATATTCTTTTGATGTATGTATTCCATGCTAGCTTAGTTGTTTCCCTCTCAAGTCTCAAGCATTCCATTGTGCCATTTCTCTTGTTCTCTCATGACATTTCTCAAGAAATGCTATTTGATCAAATGTGTGGCCTTAAATGCATCGATGAAAGACCTGTATTTTTATAACATTCCATGCTATTTCTTTCTTGGAGATTCTGTATTTTTATAACATTCCATGCTATATCTTTCTTGGAGATCTTTCATTTTTCCACACATTTTTTTAAAAGTTACAGGCTTACAGCTCTTGTTTACCCTTGCTATTTTCCATAAAATTTCAAAGAATGAAATGTTAGAAGCAATATATTTTGTTCTGTGGGAGTTGTACTCTGTCTTGGTGCAATAACAGTGATTACTGAGACAGTGTGCCTCATCCCAGACAGATTGGAAGGGAGACTGATGTTGTTATTATGCCATCCCATTAGTACCTATTCTCAATCCAGAGTTGCTCTCTTCTCCATTCTACACAGTTTCATGTTGAACAGAATGGTGCAGCTGTAGCTCAAGTCACAGGAAAGGGCTGATATTGATCAATAGTTAGTTACTAGTGTATTTTATAGAAAACATGTTTATTTCGAACAGCAGTGTTGGCTATTGGGATTACATTGCTTCAATCCACCAAATGTTCTCAAACCGATGTAGTATTTGATGAAGAAACAATCAAATTATGTCTTTTTCCACCCCTACTCGAAACCAATCTAGATAGTCAATGCTAGATCATTCTCATAGGTAAAATTACTCTTGCATCGTTTTTTTCAGCAATATTTTGATAAGAATTTCTCAAAATTACATGACATGAGAAATTGTTCTCTTATGTATGAAAGAGGTCAAGAGGTTAATTGCAAAGAGTCAGATTATTTAATTCGTAACGCTTATTCAAGTTTATTAAGATCAAATCAGATCTTTATATTTTTTTAATAACATTTGTTATAATTAATAGTATTATATTTAAGAGTTTAATATTAAAATAGGTCATTACAAGGATCTATATTTGATTTTCGACCACTACAAATACCAATTATAAAAATAGACCACAACAAGAGTAGTATGCGGTAAAAATATATTCAAAACTCAATTGGCCTATTTTTACAACATACTATCCTTGTTGTGGCCTATTTTTATAATTGGTATTTGTAGTGGCCTAAAATCAAACATTAGCCCTTGCAGTTGTCTATTTTAATAGGGCCCGTTTAGATTGGCTTTTAAAAAAGCAAAAACTAAAAGCAGAAGCAGAAGTGAAAGTCAAAAACAGAAGTATGTAACTTTTGTGTTTGGATGGAATGTTTGAAACGCGGTTTTTTTTTTTCAAAAGTATGTTTGGATGTGTAAAAGTGAAAAGTGCTTTTGGAATGTGTAAATTACCAAAAAGAATATGCTACTTGTATATGATATTAGTATATGGTTATAGTACAGTGTAATTTAAATAAATTAGTAGGGACATTTATGACTCTGCACACATTACTAGGTGCTTTTGGCTTCTGCTTTTTGAAAAAGCACATCTGGACTGCTTCTCCCATAAGCACTTTTGCAGTTTTTTCAGATGCTTTTGCTTTTTCTAAAAAGCCAAAACAAACACTCTTTTTTCTTCAAAGTGATTTTAACAAAAGCAAAAGCCAAAAGCATTTGAAAAAAAGTCATTCCAAATAGACTCTTAATCTCTATATTTAATAATGCTTAAAATAATTAGTGGAGTGAGTCACATCTCACATAGGGAGTATTTATATTGATTTCTTGATCACACTCCTGCACAGGTTTTTTCTCTACAATGCCATGCATTAGACACTACTGTCTTTACAAAGAAATAAATGGCAGAGGGGTCGAACACCAATTTTTAAGATTTGATTTCAATAGTTCAAATCTTTTCAATCAATCAAAAAATTCACAATTCGATAGGCTAGAGTCATTCCGTTCGTGAACTCGATTCGATTCAATATTCACGAATACTATAAATGTAAGAAGCTGAACAACATAAACACAATATGCTAAACCAAAAAAACATAAACACAACAAAACAAACACCCAATTGATTCAGCCATTCAGGGGGTCTTCTGGGAGAATAAGAACTTGCAAAATCCATGATTTGCTGAGGAACTATGTACTACTTATTAGAGAAGAAAAGAAAGAAACTTTTCTCTATGTTTTGTGTGGACAAAATCTTGACATCCAAGGTGACGACATAGTCATGCGATTGCTATCCACACGATGGTAGGCATATCTCAGGCCCATAAGAAACTGCTGCAATCCACTTCACTTGCTCGAAATCTGGGAGTTGCCCCCAAATTAAGGCACGTGAAGGTGAAAAACGTTTGAATTTATTAGTCATCCGAGTCATAACTTTGTTTTGTGGAACTTAAAAACTCCGAGTGTTGCAAGAGAATTCGAGTGCACTAACGAGGTAGTAGTTTTAAGGCTTCCCAGTGTCCAGATATTGGCGATTACTATTTGTTTCATATTATTGTTTCGACAATCTGCAGCATAGGAGGACAGCAGATAGTTCTCATTTTCCAATTCTTGAGCATCTTGTTCTTAAGGACTTACAACAGTTTGCATAAATCCCTTGTGACATGGGAGAAATACCAACATCTTGAATTAATTCACTTGATTTACTGTGATTACTCAGTTTTCTGCTAAGACTATAGCAGATAAACAGGCATACCCTGCCTGTGATTCTTTATATCCAAATGGAGCCATACCCTGTGAGTGGCAAGCAACTAGCAAGCTTAGCCAGCCAAAATTTCCAAGTAATATTTGAACGATGATACTGTGTTGATGGCTCCGGCCTTCCAGATCAAAAAGAAAGAGAAAAGAGAAGATGATGTGGTCTAAACTGGTCTAATTTAAATGCCTGTTACACGGCCCACTTCATGTAAGCCTAACTATTGTGTGGTTGTGTTAGTATTAGGAAAGGGTCCGGTTATGGTGCGATTGAACAAATCCGCAGCACATCAAGGCGAAAATCTTGATCGTCCAATTAAAATCCAAGGGTTGTAAATGCAAAAGGGTAAAGTTGTCCAATTAAAATATGGAACGGTTTTATTAATTACGAAATTAACGGATTAGTACGTATCTTTAACGGATTTATTGCATATCTTAAACGGATTTGTATCCTAAAATATCTTACAACAGAAAAAATCACTAAAAATCACTATGCTTTTATTTTTAGCGAAATTATTAATTCCTAATTAAAACATTATTCTTTTCAGCGATACATCACTATGCTTCATTTCATCGAGAGTGTAACATTATTTTCAGCGATACAACGTTATTCTTTTCAGCGAGGGAATGTTATTCATTTCAGCGAGAATGCCACATTATTTTCAGCGATGACTTCAAATTCCTTTCTCCCGAGATGTGCATCTAATACACTTTGCAGAGATATTATATCTTTTCAGCGATGCAGAATGCAGGATGCATCATATGTTTTTATTTTTAACGAAATTATTAATTCGTAATTACAACATATTACTGTCACAAATTATATTAATTTGTATCATTATTTTCAGCGATACAACATTATTCTTTTCAGCGATGGATATCCCTTCATTTCAGCGAGAGTGCGTCATTATTTTCAGCGATGACTTTTGAAAAATAATTGTACACTCTCGATGAAGTGCAATTGTTTTCGTCGAGATACTACACTTTGCAGAGATATTATATCTTTTCAGCGATGTTTACTACTCTTTTCAGCGATGAATGATATACTCTTTAAGCGATTTCACTTTGTACTTTTCAGCGATACATCATATGTTTTTATTTTTAACGAAATTATTAATTCCTAATTACAACATATTACTGACACAAATTATATTAATTTGTATCATTATTTTCAGCGATACATAGTTATTCTTTTCAGCGATATAACTAACTTCATTTCAGCGAGAGTGTGCCATTATTTTCAGCGATGACTTGAAAAATAATGGTACACTATTGATGAAGTGCAACTGTTTTCTTTAAGATACTATTTTTAACGAAATTATTGATTCCTAATTAAAACATATTAATTTGTATCATTATTTTCAGCGATATAACATTATACTTTTCAGCGATGGTATGTGCTTCATTTCATCGAGATTGTTCTATTATTTTCAGCGATGATTGAGATTTCTTTAAGCGAATACACTTTGCAGAGATGTTATAACTTTTCAGCGATGAACAACTATTCTTTTAAGCGAGTTCACTATGTACTTTTCAGCGATAGAGCATAAAAACCGCAAATCACTGAAACAATTCGTAGACACTAAAACCAGTTAAATCCATTCAAAGTCATAAAACATTCAACACCATAAAATCAAACCATAAATCAAACATTCAACTTTCAACATTCCATTCAAAATCACAGTCATAACACATCCAAAAAACATCCAAAAACAGATTCAACACCACCATTCAAAAAAAGTCATAAAAACATCCAAAAACTTCACAAAGAACAAGTCATTCCAAAAACATCACAATTCAAGAGTCATTCAAAACACATTCCAAAAATATATTAAACAGCCGGGATATTAGCTGGATCAGAGATGGCTTGATGCATCGCCCTAAGCCTATGAATCAGATCTTCCCACATATTTGTAAAAGCCTTTTTGCGTTCTCTCAACTGCGCTGGAGTATTTGCAAATGAGACTTTCACGCTGCGATAGTGATTTGACATTTCACGCAGCTGTGTGGGATCAAATGAACGTCTGTTGACATCAGCACCATTAGATCTGCCTTCATTTTGGAGGACACCAATATGAATATCCAGAGCTTCAAAGTGGGGATACATGATGTTATAAGATCTTTCAGCAGCCTCAATATCAGGATACTCAGTTATAATTTTCAACAGAAAATCCTGTGTTTCAACATATAAGAAAGATAGCTTATTAACATATAAGATGTAAATATAAGATACAAAGCAATTCATAGCACTGAAACAATAAGTACAATTGAGAGAACAAAGTAAATATAAGAAAGAAAACCATAATCAGTACAAAAGCAAACATAATCAGTTCAAAACAATCACTAAAACAACCATAATCAGTACAAAAACAATTCATATCACTAAAAAACAACCATAATCAGTTCAAAACAAAATCATTAAAACAACAATAATCAGTAAAAAAACAATTAATAACTAAAACAACCATAAAACACTTAAAACAACTCATAACCCTAGAACAACCATAATCAGTTCAAACAGTTCAAACATAAAACACTGAAACAATTCGTAACCCTAGAACAACTATAATCAGTTCAAAAAAGCATTAAAAATCATAAATCAGTTCAAAACAATTCCAACCAAAAGGTTCCTAAGCATACTCAGTTGTAATTTCAATAAGAAATACCTGTGTTTCAATAAGAATATCCTGATGCTTCTTCGGCACATACCCAGCGTTTAACATTTTTTCTATCAAATCATTCAGTCCGCGCGCATTGTCACACGTGGGATGTGTGTCCTTCAGATAATTCCCGAACATCTCCCAGCATTGTGTGAACAAGTCGGATGTGCGACTGGAACTCTCTTCCGTGCATCTTCTTTTGGACGACATTTTTGAGAAATGAAGGTGATTCCGATTACGGTTTTGAGAAATTAGGGTTTTGAGAAACGGTTTAGAAATGAAGATTCGAGAAATGAATGTGATTCCTTTTATAAGGCTCACAATTTAAAAAATTTTCCGAGGCCCATTTAATTTTATTTAGGCCCATTTCATTTAGGCCACTCCATAAAAATGAAATATATTTCCTTCCATCGCTGAAAACAACATAGACCCATCGCTTAAAAGACTTACCAATCATCGCTGAAAACAATATAGAACCATAGCTTAAAATGCTATATTCACATGTACAAACATTTTGTCGCTTAAATGAATGTATAAATATGAAATTTTCAGAAAACTCAGAAAAGAGAGAACATATCCCAAAATGCTTGATGTCCATCGCTCAACATAACTCATAACTCAGAAACATACATACAAAATCAAAAAACGACGATCTATCACCATCGCTTAAAATGCTTGCTCTATGTCGCTGAAAAACATACAAAACCATCGCTTAAAATGCCATTTACACATCGCTGAAAAAATTGCTCTTGACATCGCTGATAATCACATGTACAAACATAACTCAGAACTCACTTAAATGAATGTATAAATATGAAATTTCAGAAAACTCATAAAAAGAGAAACATATCACAACACATACATAAAATCGCATAAAATGCTCATATACAAATCGCTGAAAAATGCTATATACACATCGCTGAAAAGAATACATATTCATCGCTGAAAAGAATATTCAACCATCGCTTAAAATGCTTACAACTGATCGCTGAAAAATTGATAATCACATCTACAAACGTTTTCACAAAACTTTTTTCTTCTACTTTTGGCCAAACTGTTTATCTACAAACCTCAAGTAATCTCTCACAAATTGTGGATTGGTGATCCTCACCAGCATCAGTTCCCATGCTCCTTTTATACGTTTGCAGATTAGACTTCTGAATTTGTAATCATAATGCATGATCTTCTTTTTATTTCCTGTGTTACAATAATCCAGGGCCTTCTGATCCATTTCCATGAGGAGTTCGAGATAAGAAATTCTGTAACGCTCCATCATGGCGGACACCATGTCTCTTTCCAGGGCTTCTTTTAAATAAGACATATCTTGTGCCAGATCATATTTCAGATACTCCTCTGCCTCAGCCTTGTTCATCAATCTGTACTGTCTTGCATTCTTTCTCAGCACTGGCCAGTTCTTACGCGTTATCTCATGTAGCACTTTTTCCCTTAGAAGTCTGATGTGCTCAGCATGTTCAGGATCCACATCAGTTCCTTTTTCAGCTATCCCAACCTCAGGATCCACATCATTTCCTTTTTCAGCTATCCCAACCTGACCGAATCGCTCCAAATCAGCCAAATAGAGAATAATACTCCATAATTTACAATGCCCATGTAAGAATAAAGAGATGTACATTTAAGCGATCACAAAAGTGCAATATATATAACCGATTAAACAATAGACATTTAACAGATGAAACAATGTACATTTCAGCAACGAAAAATTTACATATACATTTAAGCGATGTCATCCATCGCATAAAAAAAACAGTTCATTCATTCATCAAAAACACTTCATTTCATCATTGTTTCTTTTTCCGACTCTTTTTTGGCTTAGGTGGTGCTGGTTTCTTTACCTCAAATGACTGACTATGCTGGGCAACCAACTGCATCTCTCTACTCACTTCTCCTAGCACAAAATCTTTCTTTTGATTGACATCTGACATCAATATTTCAGCGCAGACCTTGGCTCTTTTTGCCAGATTATACCTCTTGTTCTTCATTTCTGACAACATGTCATCCATAATTAATCCTGCCCAATAATCCATATAAGACATGACAAAAACACCGCAGCTGTGCTCATCTTTCTGCTCTGCAAGCGGCGAGAAAAGCATGCGATATGATGCAAACCATTTTTCAGATTTCATCAGTGTATTTCCCAGCATCCTCAAGTTATACCATATCCTATTCAAAACATTATAATCAGTTGTCCACCCGCCTTCAGCATTCTTGCTGTTGAAGTAAAAAATTCTTCTCTTTCTCATATCAACAGAAAAAGCAACCCAGTGGTTTTGTCGACAATATGGGAAGAAGAACTGGAACATTGAGAAAACATATAATTAGAATCTAAAAATGATCAACAATATAAACAAAATTATCAAAACAAAAATGTATCTTACACTCTCTGCATTCAACACCACATCAATCATTTCTTCAGGAAAAAACTTGAAATCTTTCACGAATGCATCAACAAGTTCTGCACCATCTTTTAATGGTAAATCTGCATCCACCTCTGCCTCTGAAAATGTCTGTTTCAAAAGATACAACATATCATGCATCAAAAAGAAGTTAAATATATATATATGTATGTATGTATATATCAGACTCACAGCAAATAATGATGAAAAACAATATTTCAGCATTGGTTTCCCATTGGCTCTTTCGAATTCACGACGGTTGATCACTTTCGCGTAACAGTTTATAACAATATCCGCAATATCACTATCAACCCTCAGTGTTTCGATGTCAAGCTTCGACAAGTTCATTTCTTTATCATCATAAACAATTGTGTTCTTCGCTTCAACCTTTCCTAGAATATTTGTAATGATTGCCCAAACAGCCACATTCAACTCTTCTGGAGTACAGGTATATGACGCCTTAAATTCTGGATATTCTTTAAATCGGGTATAAGTCATATCCATGAATGTAAACTTGTTGCATTTTTCAATAGGCTGGAGATCAATCATCATCACTCTAGGAGGCATATACTTCTCCTTCAATTTCTCAATTGTCTTAGCTCTATGAACTGTCTTAGCTTGTTCCTGAAAATTACAGATGATATATCAATCATCGCTGAAATATGAATAGTGTCATCGCTGAAAAACATATAAATTATCGCTGAAAACTATTGACATACCTCTGGATTCTCATCTCTTACAACATTCTCATTCTCGGATAAGCCCAAAGAAAAGGTTGGCACATCTTCTCCATGCATCTATACACATACTAGAGTAAATTAGAGAAAATACCTCTATTTACATCACAATCGATATAGCTAAAAACTATTAAAACCTAAAGTCACACAAGAAAATATATCAATCACCATATCCAAATCGCTGAAATGTGAAAGATTTAATCGCTGAAAAACACAGAAACCATCGCTGAAAACTATTAAAGTACCTCTGGATTCTCAGCCACATCATGTGCTGCATCTTTATCAGCCCCATCATGTCCTACATCTTTCTTAGCCCCATCATGTGCTAACTAAAAAATCACACAAGGAAAATATATCAAAACATTTTGTTACATCACAATTGATATAGCTAAAAACTATTAAAAACTAAAGTCACACAAGAAAATATATCAATCATATCCAAATCGCTGAAATGTGGTCAATATCATCGCTGAAAAACACAGAGACCATCGCTGAAAACTAGTACAGTACCTCTGCATTCTCAGCCACATCATGTGAAGCATCTTTCTCAGCCCCGTCATGTGCTACATCTTTCTTTGCCCCATCATGTGCTAACTAAAAATCACACAAGAAAAATATATCAAAACAGTTTGTTACAGTAACCCCTATAGCAAACATTTTGTCACTGTACATACATTCAAGGAATCGAAACTGAAAGGGATTCGGAATCGAAATAAAGATCTCTGCAATAAAAATAAACAACACAGAAAAAGCAAAAAAGAAAAAAGAATGTCAGAAACTACCTTCAAAAAATATTATGAAGTACAAAATTTATAAAACTACCTTCGGTACATTTTCAGGTAAATTTTCAGTGTCCGGGGCAACTCTCTCTTCAGTTTTATCTTTTACATTCCCAACATCTGCATCACCTCCTTCCAGCAAACTTGTCACCTCCAGACCCCCTTGACTCATCACAACATTTCCTGCTCCTGCTAATATACCCATCAAGATTTCTCCTTCGCTTGCAGTTATATCAAGATTATTTGACTGTTCTCCTTCACGACGTCGACCCACATTAATCAACAGTTCACCTGCATCTTGATCACAAGGGGGGTGTGGGGAAGGTTCAACATCATTTCTGGATGCTTCTATGAGAGGATCAACATTGCCTGAAGCATCAGCATCCATATATTGGCAAGCAATCTTCACAATAGAGTCCATTGTGTGATCAGAAAGATGAACAACTGGTTCAGAATCAGTTGTCTCATTTGCATTAGCTTCATGGACAACTGGTGAATGCATAGGCTGCAAGCTAGAAAGATTGGCAGCTTCTTCATTTCCACTAGCATTCAAATCCACATTTTCTCCTAACTGCTCATCTCCTCCTCCATCCACACTCCTAGAAAGATTGGCAGTTGGTTCATTTGCAGTAGAATTCAAACCCTCATCTTCCACTTCTTTCCCACCCCTCCTTTTCTTCTTTAGACCAGAAACAAAAGTGCTAAGTCGATCGTCATCTTCCTCCACAGTCCTTTTCGTAGCCCTCGATTTCTTCTTAAAGTCAATATCTGGATACTTTGCATTAGGGAAAACCTTCCAGATATCAACCATCTCCAAGTATCGATCCTTTTTACAAGTAAATCCAACCAAATGAAGCTCTTCACGCTCATAGAAATCAAAAAACATGTGCTGAAAAAAACAAAAACAAACAAGATACATAATCAACAAACAATGACCATAATCAACAATATATATCACATAACAAATATAAATTGCATAAAAAACACAAAATTAAAATTACCATTAAGCAAAACAGGTCTCCACAGGGGCGTGCTTGAGCACTGGTTCCCTTATCCAATTTTGCCTTATACTCATTCAGAGATTTGATAAGAAATTGTCTAATATGAAGACACCAATTGTACCTTAAAGCTTCTTCCGGAGATCTAAGAAACTGAAGATACCTCTTGTTTACAACCCTCCCTGAGTTAGGAGTAAAGACTTTCTGCAGAGCAAACAAAACATACATCCTCCAGTAGTCATCCAATGGAATTTCAGTATTCTCCGTATTCTCTAAAATAGCTCTAAGATCCTTAACAGGTATCCGATTAGGCTCCTTCTTATTCGTAATAAGAGAATACTTTTCACAAAATTCATCAGCAAAATCATAACCAATTTCATTATTCTTCAAATCTATTATAAACTTATCGACTCCCCATGGCAAACCATATACTTTATGAATGTCTTCATCTGTAAACCTCCATCGACGGTTTTTATCAATAATAAAGCATTCCTCCTGAATGCTCCACTGATTAATCAAAGTTATAACAGGATCAACCTTGAGCATGCACATTTTGAACATGAGCAGACAACTGAAGCAAGTATCGTGAATAAACTCTTTCTTCCCATCTCCGTCACTCTCGTTCAGGATATTATTTAAAAGACAAATGCTAGATGGAACGCAACAGACCTGAGTATGCACTTTTTCAGCCATTCTTGATAAACAAAAAGTAAAGTATCACCGTTCGCCGTAGAAACACAATCGCCGTTCGCCGTAGACGCAGAGAATCGCTAAATCGCTGAAAAGCCCTAGAGAAAGTATCGACAGTGATAAATTGAAAATTGGCGGTTAAATTGACATTAAATACTACAAGGTGAAATCTCGACGGTTATTTCTTATTAATTACTTAGACGGTTATTTTTATTAATTACGCGAATTCTGAAAAAACATTGTAAAATTTTTATTAACTACTACACTGTTATTTTTTATTAACTCATCTCCATCGCTGAATTGCACTATGACGATCGCTTTTTATCATTTGTAATCATCGCTGAATTGCATTCTTTACGCGATTTTCTGAGACATTGTAACATTTTCTTATTAAATACTACACGATTATTTTTTTTTTATTAAAACTAACTTTCATCGCTGAATTGCATAACGATCATCGCTTTCATATATAAGTAATCATCGCTGAATTGCATTAGTTATCACTGAACTAAGTCGATCAATACAATATTAATGAACAATACACTTCATGTCATTTCTAAAAAAACAAAAATCTTCATTTCTGCATCCGTTTACGATGTTCTAACTCTTTCTTTTTCCGAACAGCTTCAGAAATAGAGACCATTCTCTTGTTCGATTTCTTCCGCCCTTTACAAGTTTCTCTTTCCCTTAAATGCAAATTTGAGTAATCTGATGTACTTCCAATCTCTGCAAAAAAAAAAAAAAACAAAAACATTGAGAAACACTAATTTCAAAAAAAGCAAAAACATAAATATGTATTTGATTAGAAATTACCCGACTCTTTGTTAATATCAATGTTGTCATACTTTGTTTTCATCAATGTCTCAAAGTCATACATAAACGATTCACAAGCATCCTCATTTCGTGACAACACAATTGCTGATTTCAAAAACAAGCCACACAATTTCCGGTATCTAGATGCTGCATTGACCACATTTGTTTCTTTTCCAACACCAACATCAACATAACTAAGATCACATTTTGCATTCCTTGACCACCGCCGCAAAATATATTTATCTGGAATAGTATGAAACACTTTTGCTCCACTTCCTGACAGAATATCCATCACCCTCAGAGCATGACAACATAAAATCCCCATATTCTCAAACATATTGCAACTGCATCCAATTGTACCATCATCAATGTTAACATTCACATGATCACCAATCAACTTTGAATCTGCATCTTCTCTCTTGCAAACACGATAAATTAATGCATCTGTTGAAGCTCAACCACATACCCAAATGACAAATCATACTCATTGTTGAAAATATTGAACACATTTGGTGTATACTTCTCAGCTATATATTTCAATAGTGGATTCATAATAAACCTGGCAGAAACTTATCTATCATCTGCCTTAAAATCTTCCATCCGTTCATTATCCCTCCTTGACTCCACAACCCTTTCAAAATGTGCAAAGAACTCAACATAGTTATCAACTGGCCTTAAGAACCTGTGAAATGTCAACACAATATGGGGATGTGAAAATCAAATTCTCAACTACATAAAGCAAACACACATCGCTGAAATAAATAGAACCCTCTCGCTGATCAAAACAGTATTGTCTCGCTGAAAATAACTATTCAACTATCACTGAAAACGAAATTTATTCATACCGTTTCACAACTGAGTTAAAAGATTCACTTAGCTGAGTAGTCCTCATTCCTGCAGTAAAATGATTTTTTAACCCAAGCAGCGGACCATTGACTTCTCAAATTATAAGTAGTCGACAACCACCTATGTTCAGATTGTGAGAAACAAGTTGATAGCATGTATTCCCATTCCACCTCAAATTCCATCTCTGTCCTCACATCATATACCAAATGATGAAATAGCTTATCAAACCTAAAAAAATGAGTTCAACATGTACATATCAATATCCAAATCGAAAAAACAATTGAAAGTAAAAATAACTTAATATTTACCTTGGTGTGTACAGTTGACTCAAATTTTTTTTCGCATTTTCTATAATGTGCCAACTGCATAAAGCATGATAGGTATTAGGCAAAATTTTCCTAATTGCCGGTGTCATCGCACAATCTTGATCTGTGAAAATCGTTTGAGGTGCCTTATCCCCCATACACTTCAAAAATTTTTAAATAGCCACTCAAATGATCTTTGAGTTTCATCAAGCATCAATGCAGCTCCAAAAATAGAAGTCTGTCGGTGATGATTGAATCCAACAAAAACAGCTAATGGTCTGTAATTTTTATTTGTCCGATACGTTGTATCAAAGGTCACACTATCACCAAAAGCTTGATAATCCATCCTCATTTCAGCATCTGACCAAAAGATATTTGTAATTCTCTCATCATCATCCAGATCATACTCATGGAAGAAAAATGGATTACTGACACATTTCTCAGAGAAATACTTCAATACAACACCAGCATCCCCTACTTTTAAATTTCTTTGCCGCCTTCTAACAAGTTGATACCTGTTTTTCAGTACATAGAAAGTATCGCAAGTGGACGATATTGTATCAAGTAATAAACCGGTGAGTATACCGAGTCGATCCACAGGGAGTTAGAAGTATATTAATTCATACCTTGGCAAATCTGGTATTATCTAAAGCATAATTCAGTCGAATGGTAAAATGATAGTCGAATAGACAAAATACTTCCTAAGTTGCATAAATCAAGCAAAAATAATTTCTATGGAAAATAAACATACAACTAAACATATTCGAAGGTTGCATAACCCTGCTAATGTAAAATAAGAATGAAGTTAACGAATTCAATGACTTAAATATTCCAGCAACGGCCAGTTCCCATAGCACACAAATTACCAAAATTCTACAGCATATTTTCCATCTCCCGATGCGAAAATAATTCAAGTTAAAGATTAAATAATTGCTAACATTCCCATGTTTAAGCATCCAATTATAAATCTACCTTTAACTAGAAAATTTAATCATTGAAGATTTTGGTTTTCCTTCAATCAAATTCATAAGGCACTCTGGATAAATAATAAATTTGGAAATTTGAAAGTAGGCAGGGCAACAAAACATAGATTAGAAAATCAGAAGTAGGTGACAGAAACATTCAATACGTATTGTGCACATCAATTCAATATTGAGTTGTCCAGGAACATTAAACTTTAACCAAATTCTTGATCTTTCCCAAGATTCAAAAAATTCAATTAAGAAAAACGAATGGGATTCATCTCCCGACATAATCCCATTATTAAAACTGCTCAGAGAAGTTGAACATTTTCCCACGACAAGTACTAATGTCCTAGATGAACTGTCATCTCCCGACATCCAGAACATCGTTAAATATATAGAGCAATTCAATATCAATTCCCAAAACAATATCAATACCAAAGTTCCAGAATTCATAAACATTACAAAATAAAGATAGTACTTCCTGGATGTGAACAACAACGTCATACTTCAAGTTCCAATCTCCAACTCCCGTTTTCAATTGTAAAGTGAAGTATGTTGTGGTAGATTCCTGTCACCACTATAAAAATTCTAACCTAAGAATAAAAACGCAGCAACCTTCAAATCTGGAGAACTTATTTACAAGGTCAGGAGAGAAGAAGGGAAAGGTAGGGTTGATTATGTACAAGGTGTTTTGATTTTGTGATGTCTGGATCTGATTCGCTCTTCAATTTTGCCGTTCTCCCCTATTTTTGATGATGTTGGGCCTGTTTTACTTGAGGAGTCGCGTCCATTCTTTCAAAATTATCAGCAGATTTGAACATAAGTCAATAAAAATTCGAATCTTTCAAATTTGGTAACTGTCAGACTTGGCACAATTTTGTGCCATCCCTTCAGTTTTGGCGCTCTCGATCATTTTGTGCCAAACCTGTTCAAAGTCTTGGAAATTTTCCTTCAGCCAACTTTCAACTCTTGCTCTCTTGGCCTCCTCTCTTTTTGTCCTGCAACAGACATGAAGTCCTCATGAGTTATGAATCAAATCAAACATTCTATAATTATTTAAACATAATTTATCAGTAATAAATATGCTAAAATATGTATATAATTAAGCTATTTATCCTAAATCCTAATATAATAGACACAAAACATAAAAACAAAGTAAAATACAAATATTTACATAAAAATGGAAGGATTTGAGCTTCAATATGCATGTTTTCCAGTGTAGATGAAGGCTAAAATTATAGCATCCTTCGGGTGCTATCACAAGTGCATTCTTCAAATCGTCCTTTAAAAATCCTACAAGTCCACTACCTCCAGCACCCATACTCAACAAGTCATACGATGACTTCAATGACAATCCAACTTCTTCATGTATACCAGCAACAACACTGTGTAACTCATCAACTCTTCTATTCGATTTCAACATATGCTTCCTTGATGGTCCATGCAGATCATGATTATGATCACCACAGAAAAACACAACTCTATAAACTTTTTCATCAGTTTTATAATGTAACCTCACCTTTGCTTCACAACCAGTTCGGGTTTCATCACTCCTACGAAATTTCAGACTCTTAGAACGACAAGATGAATCACTATCCAACAAACAACCACGACGAAAACCTTCCTTATTGCACGCATATTGTAAATAGAACAATCTATCAACTTCATGTGGCTTTGGTCTCTCATACATTTTCCTTACCGAGAAACCTAAACTATGAGCATAATCACAATAAAACCTAAACGCATCATCAGCTGTAACAAAACTTAACTCACTCCAATTTATGTTGCCTGTGAAGAAATAAACAAAGAATTCTCATTAAAATAATAAATACACGTAGCTGACATAAACCATCGCTTAAAATGCTTAACGTCCATCGCTGAAAATGCTAGACAGTTCTCGCTGAAAAAGCTATAAGTGCATCGCTGAAAATGCTAGGCATGCATCGATAAAAATATAATGGTTCTATCCCTCATAATCACATGTACAAACGTTTTGACGCTTAAATGAACATATAGATATGAAACTTCAGAAAACACAAAAAAAAAAAGAAACATATCAAAGAAGAACTCAAAAACGCTAGACAGTTATCGCTGAAAATGCTAGTGATGCATCGCTGAAAATGCTAAGCTTACATCGATGAAAATATAATGGTTCTGTCCCTCATAATCACATGTGCAAACGTTTTGACGCTTAAATGAACATATAGATATGAAACTTCAGAAAACACAAAAAAAGAGAAACATATCAAAGAAGAACTCAAAACTCAAAAAACATACTTCCTCCGTTCCTAAATAAATGCAACATACCCAAATTTCACGCAATCCAATGCACATTTTTAATTCGTAATAACTCAAATTCTATACAAGTAAAAATTATGAAAATTTGATATTCTAAATCTATGTGATTAGACGAATCCAACAAGATCTCACTTTACTATATTTTATCTTATATAATTGTATTAAAAAGTCGAGTCAAAGCTACTCAATGAACAGTAACAAAAGTCAAAACGTGCAAATAAAAAAGAACGGAGGTAGTACATAAAATCAAAAACGACGATCTGCGATAAAAATACTCAAAATTCGAAAATGCTAAAAAGTACCATTGGACGCAGAACTCGAATCTGAAAACGTTGCCGACGCATTCAACGACATGCTAATCCCATTCATAATTGCCAACAACTTCCTCACACCGCCGCAACACGTACAGAGCAAACAAAACACAGAAGAGAACTTGTCACCCAAAAAAAAAAAAAAAAACAGAAGAGAACTCGGAAATCCAAAGAAGACGACGTCCAACGGCGAACAATATGGCAAATATATGAAATTACTTTTCTACCCTTAGAGTTAATCTCAATCGTCGATTTTTAAAGACAATCAACGGCTGTAAATGCCCACAGCACATCAAGTCAAAAAGGGTGATTGCACCCTAACGAAATTGATTAGGAAATCCATGCAGACATTGGGAGCAGAAAGAGGGGAAGAAGCACCAGTGCCATTCATCATCATAAGAAGCCGCGTTCATCATCATCGTCTTCACCTTGAAGACCAGTCTCATGATCTGATCAGTTGTACCAATTGTAGGTTATAGCTAATTCAGCTGTTGACTATTACTTTCAAATTCTTTTCTTACTGAGCTTTTATAAAGATACATTATATGATGGACTGATGGTTAAATGAAATATATAATCTATCTATTTATACTATAATAAATTCTAGAACCGGATCGTGTACAGGTGTCTGTCTGCAGGCACCGTGTATGTGATAGGAGAGCCGTATTCTAGGATGGGAGAATATGATGAGATGTGTGTGATGGGAAGAAGCCATTCGTGATTCGTCCATGTAGTGCATATGAGGTGTTTAGGGTTTAGGTGCATCTTCTTTCCAACTATTTAAGAAATACTACTATTTGTACCAAAGTATTTAATTTGTTGGATCATATTTTTCTACGTGATTTGGAAAAGATACCCTTGATCATTCAAATTCATAAGTTGAGGCTAAATTGCTTCAACTGTTGTCATGTATTAGGTGGAACATCACTATACGATTCTAGTAGACCTACAATTTGTTAAGATTTTAACTTCTGATCAGCTCTTCTTCCCAGGTGGATATATCATTGCTATGAATGCTGGTGAATTGTGATCAAATTTGAGGATATGCAGACATGATGAAAAGTTTCGAGATTTTGCCGTGCTTTTTTAATTCAGTGGGATATAAAAATGCATGAAAAAATAAAAACCCATCTGATATGCTACCAACTATTTCCTGGCTTTTCAATGGTGTAGCTTCATCACAAAGTATATCATAAACAGAGAAAAAGACAGAAAAAATATACACCAATGGATCTGTTCCCTTTATACCTTTTCACCATGATACAAGAGGCAGAAGCCAATCAAACCATCTCATGATCATGATAGTTTGTCTTAATAAACTTAAAGAACCCAATAGCTCTCGGTTTTTTTTTTTTTTTTTTTTTTTTTTTTTTTTTTTTTTTTTTTCTGTGTCCCTTCTTTTCTATAATGTTACAAAATGAGAGCTACAAATATGCAGAATAGACCAACCAGACGGGAATGCAAATGCGCCGGTAGCAAAACATTCATCCAATGAAGTATTCAGTTGCCATCATCTGCGACTTGGCCACTCACAAACAGTGCATCCCTTCTCTTTGGGATACCTCCGGTTTCAACATTAGGCCCCCTAAATTTCAGCTCCGAACCTTGCCTATAACGGGGGTCCACGGGAGATGGCCTTGAATCTGGTTCAGGACCAGGCGCATAGGAATTGCCAGTACCACCTTGATACCGTGGAGGAGGAGAACTATATCTCGAGGAGCTTCTTAAACCACTGCTGCCTCTTAGCTCCAATATTTCAGAATTTCTTGAAGAATCTGTGAATGCCCTGTCGCCAGTGTTGGAACCCAATGGTGCTCCACTCGAGACAGGTGATGAACTGAAGGGAACATCAGGACCCCATGCTGTTAGTGCATCTTTCTTATTAGCGAAGAAATGCCACGCTGCAAAGAGGAAAATAATGAAAAACAGAACGGGGCTTGACCACAAGAAGCTATTGAACTCATTTTTCAACACAGGAAGATTGGAACGATACATTGCCACGTATCCATTCCCAAAACCAACAAGAACGTGCTTCTCATAGTCGCAGGCAATCAATGGTGCTGACGTTCTTGTCTCACCATCAACCCATCGTTGATTCAGAGAAGATGCTACAATCTCATCCAAGCCAGCTGAGAACATAAGCTTCAGTCCACCAGCCCGAACATATTGCTGAGACGATATATTATACACAGAAACCTTCTCCTGGTTAGCAATCAGCAAATAACCCTTGATTGCCTGTAAGGCAACAGGTTCATCCATGTCCAACTTCCTTTTCGATCTAACTCGACACATAAAGTTCATTGTATCACCCAACAGAAATGTTTGAACCAGATCACCATCTGATGTGATCCCATATGCCCTCGACCTGTCCATGGCATCGAAAACATAACTTGTTGCAAAGGAACCATTCCACCCTTCGCAT
Source organism: Hygrophila difformis (assembly GCA_030278955.1). Taxonomy (NCBI): domain Eukaryota; kingdom Viridiplantae; phylum Streptophyta; class Magnoliopsida; order Lamiales; family Acanthaceae; genus Hygrophila; species Hygrophila difformis. Next base: position 6,424,407 of record JAOANR010000012.1, read on the forward strand.
TCAGACTCCTTCAGTTTCAAGGTCCTCAAATCCAAAGACCCTGCCCCATTCTCAGTAAGAAACAGAAGTCGTTGTTTCATGAATGCAATGGGACGTCTATTGGGTTTCAAAGTACCATGAACTGTCCTATCCTCCTTGAGAACAATAATATTCCCACCGCCATCAATAGCCAAAATGTATCTTTTCCTACCAACATAGTGCACTTCCAGTAAGTTAATCTGTAGCCCCTTTGCATCTGGTATCTCAATTCTCCCAACTCGCTCCACGTGCAATGAACTCGATTCATCCCCTGCCGAAATCTCCCAAACACGATGCATTACAACCACCCCATTCGCATGCCCTGTGACAACCATGCTCTCATTCTTGTAAATCGACAAGTAGGACACCATAGAAGTAACCGATGCCCTTTCCTCCCCCTCCAAAAATGTATCAATCTCCAATGCAACATCTCCACTCCTCAAAAACACATACAACTTTCCCTCATCATCCCCAACTGCAAAATACTTGCTTAAACCTTCCAAATCCCTATACGGGAACACATTAGCACAAGTCGGCCTCGAACTCAATTTCACAGCCGACACAAACTGAAACCTCTCCGACCAAACTGTGTTATACTTTGTCACCAGCACAGGCCCCGCCCTCGCCCCCTGCTTACCAGGAAACCTACCATCTCCCCCAACATTCTCAATTCCATCAATCGATGAAGACACATCCAAATTCTTCACCTTTACCACACCCTCAGCAAATTGGGACTCTAACCTAGCAATAAGTTGGTTGAGGTTTTCTACTAACCCTTCAAGTTTTTCCAATTGGAGCTGCTGTTTTCTAACCAAATCGGTATTAGGGGTTTGGATTTCAATTTCATCATCCGTTTCGATTAGTTTGTTTGAAATTGAAGTAGGGGGTGCATCCGATGCAAGAACAAGGCAGGAAAAACAAGGGAAGCAAAACAAATCGGCAAAAATCAGAAACGCAGTAAATAGGGATGTTAATTTACCTCTTCTACGGGGAGAGTCGGCCATTCAATTTACAGAGATGGTGAGCAAACGATGATGGGGTATGAGTCTATGATTGAGTAAGACTGTTGCCTGTTGCTGAGACCTGAGAGTAAATTGGAAGACTGAAGATGAGATCCCAAAAAGCGTTGAGGAAGACGCTGACACTGACAGGGACAAATTTGTAAAATCAGTTAAGTTATACGGACAAAAGGGTGGAAATGATGGGACGCTGGGGAGAAAAGTTTGGCCGTCAACTATCTTTACTTACCTTTTGGGAAAACAGGTTATTTTTGGCATTATGAAAAGCTTCCTTGTTGGAGTAAATTTAGTGTTTAGCTTATAGTAAAATGTGACGTACTCCCTTGGTAACTTAATAATGTTAACATTTCATATTTTTATATAATCTAATGCTGTGTTTAGCAATTAATATTTCAAATTATACAAAAGTAAAACTTATAAAAATTTAATATTATAAAACTATATAATAAGACAAATCTAATAACATCTCACTTGATTATATTTATCGGGAAATTAGTGAAAAATCCCCCGTTGGGGTCCAAACTCCCTGCACAACCCCTGGAGGAATTATATTGTAAGAAAACCCCCTAAATTGAAAAAATATAAATAAAGGAAAAATAAAAAGAGAAAGTACTGACATATTTAAATATTTTAATGATAAAACCTTATTGGACCACACAATTCCTGATTTCCTTTGTCTTCTCACTTTCGTCCCCGGCAAGTAGGTAAAAATCCAAACAAAATTGAACGGGGAAGGTCCGACGGTGCGGGAAGAAATCGAATCCGAGTGTGGGGGTTCGTAATTAATTTGGGGGGAATTTGTATTCTAGAAGGGGGACGGTGTAGGGGAGTAGGAAGATCGAATGCGAGGGTTCCGGTGGAGAATAAACGGCCAGCGGCGAGACGGCGGTGGAGGTTGCAGCCGGAGGTGGAGGTTCGCGAGGGAGGCGATGGAGGTTGCAGCCGGAGACGGCGGTGAAAGGGATAAGTAATTTCCGTTGTATAGCGACAGAAAGCAGCGACGGAATCGATTCTGTCGTAACCGGCGACAGATGGGGCGATATCTGTCGCCCGATTTAGCCACGGATTCCAGGGACGGAGCTGTGTGTTCGCTGTCTAACATGTAGTTGCTTTTTATTTGACACTTGTATTTTTCAGGTTTGTCGTTGCCTGTCTAAGACTTTGGTAAAAACAGAGCACTGCGAACTTGCACAGCAATTCGGTGAATATTTTTTATTTTTTATTTGATTAGAGTTTCCATCTTATGAATGGTTACCCAAATACCGAGTTGCTACTTGCTAGTAGCTATGGACTTGCTGTGTTTGCTTTATTGCTCCATTTTAGATTGCTGTTGGTTTGATTTTAATTTAAAGTAACTACATGTTCTCATTTTCGGTCATACATCGGAATATATGAGCGATGCAATCAACCTTAACAGGATGCCCTTTCTATGTGAGGATTGTAGAGGTATGTTATTATTCGCACAATAGACAATGATAATTTGTAGTAGTGATTACTTTCATATTCTAATTTGTGCTTGTTAAAATTTCCTTATGTTTTTTTTGTTGTGAACTTTGATATATATGAATGGAGATTATGTACTATTGAGTGATTTTGTGCAGTTGACCTGTTTTCAGTTTGAGGTTGATTTCTTTTAATTTGTCCTTATTCTTTAGTTTTGAATTGCTACTATTGCGATTGTTCTAAATGGTTTATTATTTTGCATTTGTATTAGTTATACACCTTTGCTCTCTGCTCCCTGTTCTCATTTTACGTTATAGATCCAAAACTTCACGAAGTGTTTGAATGTCTTCTCCCAAATGTTTATAAGAGGACAGGCTCTAACAAATCCAAAGGATAGTACAAGTTATTTCCACTTGAATATTATGTATGTTATAGTTGCTTAACTTTACACATGTTTGCATATTAGATATTAGATATAACGTAATTAATTGCTTTTCAATTTAACTGTAGGAAGAATATGATGGTCACAATAAGAAGGTCGTATACAGACTTCAGTCACTTGCCAAACCGAAGAAGAGTGCCCTGTGGTATCAAGCTCTCTGTGTGAGTACTCTTCATTGTTCTGCATTCTTTGAACTTCTCAGTTCATTAATAGGCAATAGACCCTCTGATTGTGTATCATCAATCCTATTCTTCTGCTTTATTTTCATCTAGTAGCAGGATTGTTCAAAGAAAGCATAAAGTATAGAATTAGTCTGGATGATCTTGCTGGATTCGAGGGAAATTGAGTTCATGATGCTAGCAGGAAGCATGGAGAGTATGTAAAGTAGTCCACAAGACAACTTAATGGCTTTATGAAATTCAACATATAGGCTTAGTCTGATAATCATATTTCTCTTTAGTTTTGACTGTGAAATTGTATGTCTGGAATGCAAATATGCGGATGATTGCAAATATGTAATAAATTCTTAATGATATTGTAAGGAATTTAGGGGACATTTTGTAATGCAAGGAATTTTTTAATTTTTTTTAAAAAAATTTTCCAGCGGCGACGGCAACAACAATTCCAATTTTGCATTTTCACCCCTAAGCCAGCAACGGAATTGGCGACAGAATTTCTGTCGCTGTTATCGGCGACGGAATTCTTTTCCGTCGTTGTTTCCGATGCAATATCCGCGACAACCACTTTTTTCCGTCGCAATCCAAATTCCTACAAGGGTTTTTGTGACGGAACGATTTCCGTCGCGGATTCCGTCGCCGGACCTTCTGGCGACGGAATTTTGGGTCTCAGCGACGGAAAATTTTTGTCGCCAATTTGATTTTTTCTTGTTGACGGGTAAGGGAGGAAGATCATCTGCAAAATATGTCTACTCACGTACACTACCTTCATAAGTCGGCCAACGGGTAAATGACACGTGGATCATTTTTCCCTCCAAAATGCTTTTTCCAGTGAGTGTCCCCTCTAAAGGGATTTGGGTACCAAGACAAATACTAATGCCTCGGTAGCAAGGCACTAATAGGACACTTGCGGTAAACCAAATAGTAACAAAAACATACTCCCTCCGTCCCAGCTAAGGTGTTCTGTTTGACTTTTTAACACTGTTCATTATTCTAATTTGACTCGATTTTATTGCATGTATATATTTTGACATTATAGTCGAGTTGGGTCTTGTTATAATCGTATAATCATGTAGTTTTATAATATACTTCCTCCGTATTCAAAAAATATTAACATTCATTGTTTTCACACAATCCAATACACATTTTTAAAGAGTAATATCTCAAATTTTATAAAATATAAAATATAAAATTTTAATATTATGAAACTACGTGATTAGATATTAGCGGTTGAAAAAGTGTATTGGATTGTTTGCAAAAGTGAAACAAGACTAGTGAAGTGGGACGGAGATAAACAACCATTAACACAAATATTGGGGCTATGAATAGGAGTTAAGATTGTTGTACATGAACTCGTACATCGGAACGACAACCCAATAACAAATAATGGAAACCCACAAATTGGGGGAAATGCGCTTGGACAACTGAATATACTAGACCCAACCAGATATACACTGTAAAACCTTTTTTCATGAACTGTAATAAAACATAAGTACACCCAAATTTGCTTGACATGAATCGGAATATATAGATGAAGTCCAAGTGTTATTACATTGCATGCACCATGATATTCTCGTGACGTACTATTTCAACACTTAAAATATCCTTAACATGCGACTCCAATTCTATTCACCTCTCGATTCCAAATATTGTTAACGGGAAGACACGCCACCGCACCGGATCTTACCAACCACATAATTAAATAACATTTTCACATTCAAATAGTGTGGTTTTTGCTTCACTTTATCACATCATAGCAACACTCGCGGTACACATATTATACTTTGTTCTCAATACATGTGGGAATAACTTCAATCTCATCATAGGATGTTTTGTGGACCTATAAGCAATCACACAATTAAAATTACGGAATCTCAGCGTATGGACCCACGAATACTGTGTCGTAAGCATTATGGGTTACTAGTCCACCTGCTTTACCCATTGTTACCATTTAATCGAATAGTTGTTAATTATCATATAATAACTGTACTGAAATCTCCTCTGGAGATACCAAAATAAATCGAATCTGCAATGAACTGGTCATTACATATATGAAAATGAATGTGAAACCAACATATCACTATTCTTTTGAATACATGCAATCTCACTTTGAATTCCCTCATACTAAACGAATGGTCCAACATTTACATGTATGGAAAGCCTAGTTATTACTCATGACTCGTGCTTCTTCGGATTGTTCTCGTTGGTCAAATATTGTAAACATAATATTATAATGGTACTGAACCCTCTTCCAAATATACCAAAAGAATATTCAACTGCATCGAATATGTCATCATATACATTGAATTCAAACGAGACCATGTTTCAGATCACGAGTACTGAAATCAACTTTGTAAACAATGGAATACCCCATAATAAGAACTGTTAACCTTTACAATTGTATTATAATTCTGGGTAAATAGATGGAATTTATTATCGAGCACACTAAAAAACCAAAACCATATACTTTTTGTACTTACTTTCTTGAACTGAAATATTTATCTCAGATACTGTTAAAGCATCATAACGACAATCTTCGTCTTAATAGCAATCTCACTTGCAACTTACTCAAACTATATGTTTAGGGCCTACTTCCTAATGCATGGTTTTATATGCGTCCCATCCAAGAAAAGCAATGGTCTACATCCCGTCACAAAGCCAACCACACATGCTGCAAAGGCAATGTATACTTTGTGAAACTTCTCCGATTCTTCAAATGTCTCCAGGTCCGCCATGCTACCTACAATTGCTTCAAATGCATCATTTCGCATTAAGAACAAATTATACAACATTCTTTGTATTGAAATATTACCGACCTGGGTTCGATTCTTTGTATATCGCGTAGTGCAATCTCCCTTCCATTCCACGCCTTTCGATACTTAGTTACAATTCCAAATTCCCTCTCTAAGTCTTTCATTGCATTAACCGGTCTATATGTTGGGTCCCGTCGGACCTTCTCCTTTATATAACCTGCTATCCAGTTCGCATCGGCCTTCGGATTGTCACGATCCTTTAAACTATCCAACCCACAGGAGTGGTTCAAGTTGCATCGTCTAATCCCGAAAGACCTATCCACCTTATGAAAAGAAGCATACACCCACCACTTACAACCTACAACCGTACAAACCGCTGTTATTTTATCTCCGTCATTTCTCTCGTACTTAAATGCACGTTTGTGCGATATGCAATAGTTCTTCAAATACATTCTAAATTGATTCACATCGTCAAAGGTCTGTCCCACACCCTGTATCGCACGACCCCATATCACGGAACCTATAGGTGCATTACTAACAGTCATTTCCTCCTCCTGAACTCTAGCTCTGTTTGCTTCCCTATAAGCAAACTAAAATAATTACAATGCATACATCCATCCATCCATCGTTGATGATCACTACACTAACTGGACAATACAACACAAATTTATAGCTATGTATTGCCAACAAATCACCGATTCAATGAAGATATTCTACAATCTATTTGAAATTAATGAACCATGAAATCAAAATAAAACATCTGCTCATCTTTTCCCACCACTACCAAGTGAAAATACCCTATTTACATTTCTTGTATCCCATTCAAACCTCAACAAATAATCAACAAACATAATCAACATTACCCGTCAGTAATTTCTATAAACCCTAATCTCACACCACATTGCAGCCCAAACAAAATAACATTAGCAATCTATTTCACTTCCAAAGCTCACCCATTTCAAAACACTGTAAAACATAAACCACTACCAATAATCAAAGCATTATTTCACTATCATTTGCCAATATCAGCAATCTCACATAAACCGACCACTTCTATATTTCCACAATGATGTTACCTTCCTCGGCTATTCCCTGCTTCCTCCGTTGAGCGGCGATTCTACATATTCCCTTCCCGACCAAACGATGCACTTCAACCATGTGTTTAACATCATCGTCCGACCACAAACCCACCGGTAACCGCTCCACCGGATGTTCGTAACGCAATACCATGCTCCTCGTATCTAACCCTCGTTTGGTTGTTAGAACCGCAACAATCTCACTCAATTTTGTCCCATTCCGCACTAGCACCGACTCCATCAACCCTTCGCATTCACAAAATGCAAGAATCGAGGGACCACCATTATCCTCCTCCTCAACGATCTCCACCATCTTCTCCAACTATTTTAGCCCTAAATGTCGATCACTTCCTCACCATTCCATTCTCTAGGTAAACGCAGTGTCTTTCTTTCCCAAATGCGGCTTCGAGCTCCAAAGTTTGCTGAATTTTACTTCCTACCCAAGCTAAGAAGAAGCACCCTCCAAAAACCCTGACGAGTCCCTACTCATTTACACTTTACAGGGCTAAATATGTACTTGCACAATATTTTTATTTTATAAATCTTATTCCCTGCACTGTGTACTGAAGAGGAACTTTCTATTCCTGCTATGGGGTGAAAGTGGGTATAATATTCCTAAGGGTACTGTCAAAATATTTCCATGGTGTGGGGGGGATTTTATAATAAAAAGCCCTATATTTATATTATGTAACAGTGTTAAAAAGTCGAATCAAAATTACTCAATGAATAATATTTACTATACAAATGTTAACATAATTAAATTACGGAGGGAGTATATTAGAAGTAGTTTAAAACATTGTATATAATAATAGTATTAATTTCAATATTTTTTAAATTTTAAACTTTAAATTGTAAATGTTTAGTTTTTTAAATTCTAAATTTTAATTTTAAACTCTAAAACCAACCACCAAAATTATTTTTCATCTTTAATTTCAAACTTTAAATGTTAAATTCCAAATTCTAAACTATAATTATTTCTAAAACATAGCCTAAATTTTGGAATTTAAAGTTGTTAACTAAAGTTATTAGTGAAAAAAAAAATTTAGATAATATTGGTTAATAATATTTGATATCTATACTATATATAAAATTTGTTGATTTTGTGAACATTAATAAGCTATTTTGTGATTTAATATAAACTCGTTAATGAAAATTATTTTTATAAAAAATAATTAAATATATGATATTTAGTAATTAATCTTATTTAGCAATTAAACTTAAATTTACGTATATATAAATTATTTTTAAAGTATAATTATTAAAAATAATGTGAAAGTCTTTTTTGTGGAAAAGTGGCACCCAGACGTCAGGAAAACAAAAGAAAAAAAAGAACAAAATTAAGTGAAAGTTGTTGAAGAAAAAGAATTTGCATTATTTTAATAATTAATCTTTATTCAGTAATAATAATTATTGTCCATTATATTATATATTAACATAATTAATTTTTTTTTATGTAGGATATTTTTGAATTAAATAGAAACACATTAATGAGCTTCAAATATTAATTGAGCTGATTGGGATTTCAATAAATTGTAACTTACCTTATAAATAAAAATTGTCATTATATTATTATAAGATAATTAGTTTTTTTACTTAACATATTTTTGAGTTAAATAAACCCATTAATGAGCTTCAAATATTAATTGAGCTATTGGGTTTTTTTTGTAAATTACCGGGTATCCTCATGCCACATTGGACTGGCTATTGGGCTTTTAAGAAATTGTAACTTACCTTATAGTATTATTTATTTATTTATCAGCTAGGACCTTAATTTTGAAAAATATATTGGGATGTTTGGGGGTTAGCGGATCCACTAGCGGATAATAGATTCGGAGAGATAACTGTGAGACAATATACTATCTGCTAGCGGAACTGCTCGCTCTAAAAAATTGCCATTTAATCACCATTTGGATGTACATATTGGAAATTCATTTTACAATAAAGAATGAGTAATGCGTAGAAATAACTTTTCTCATTTTTTACAACAAAAGATAAAATCAATTTTATTTTAAAAATAGGACAAAATATCGCTCTTTTTTTATTTATTGGTAATTATTTAATTTGTTTGTTGATTTTTTAGAGCGGTAGGATTTTGGATTTAGTGTGTTAGGACATTTTGTATTTGGGGTAATTTAGGATTTTGATTTTGGATGATGTTGGAAGGTTTTACCGTGCAGGATGATTAAAGTTTGAAGGTGGGATAAATGTAATAAAATATAGAATGTTTGATTTTTTTTAGGTAATATTTCCTCCGTTTTTTTGTTAGATACGTTTGACAAATGGGTACTGTTCACTCATATGTTTTGACTTAAAGTTTTATCATAGTTATACAAATTAAAATATAGCCAAGTGTGATCTTGTTAGATTCGTCTCATCTTGTAGTTTTTAAATATCAAACTTTTAGAATTTTTACATGTATCGAATTTGAGTTAGTAATGGTTTAAAATGTACATTGGACTGCGTGATGTATGAGTCCGTAGCAATCTTTAAAAAACAGAGGAAGTATTGTTTAATAGTATTATGGATATGAAGAAAAAATAAAGTATGTAGAAAAGCAAAAAAGAAGTATTTGTGGATTTAGCAAAAGGAGATTGATAATAGCCACACCCTATTTCAGTATAAATGGAACTTAAGAGTGGGGGAAAGATATTGCATTTTTTACTACTTGGGATTACCTACTGGATGAGTTAAATCATTACTTTCAGCGGATCTGTTTAGAGTGTACTTTATCAGAAATTGAGCTTGTTGATACTTTAGCAAAGCGTCACATTGTAACCAAAAAAAAATATGACCCCGGCTATTCCTACCCCATAATTTTACTACATATACCCCACCCATTTTTAGGATACCCAAAATGCCCCCACTTAAAAAAAAAAAAAAACAAAAACAAAAACTCTTACTCACACAAAAAATACTACATCACCCCATCCATACACCCCATCCACACACTCCAAAATAAACCCCTTTCCCTCTTCCAAAACCCCAATTTTCCAAAATCTTCCCCACCTCCAAACCAACCCTCATCTCAAAATCAAACACACTCTTGCAAAAAGTAGCAAAAATCAAAGCAATGGTGGTGTAGAATAGTTGCTTAACAAATGGAGAAACAATGGCCACCTTGGGATGAAGAGGTAATGATTTTAGTTTTTTTAGTTAAATACCCCCACACAATATTTACCATATGTATATGTATATGAAAATGGTACCTCGTCCGCTGTGAGCTCATCCAGCCTAGCCCGCCATGCACGTCTACGGTCAACTGCCTGTGCGGTGTGCCCTTCCTGCGTCCACCGTAAGCACATCGGTCCACGACCCCTGTAATCGGGATCCTCGGGTGGCCTGCCCACCGTGGGGAAGTGCTCGTAAATCCAAGCATGTGGCAAACATTAAATGAAAAGCATTAATTGAATGTATCTGTTAAGAATTCGTGATTATAAAACTACATACCTCCGTCTGTTTTGTCGCTGCGGTGGCAGCCAGACCGAGCTGCTTGTATAGGTAGGCAAGGACTGCGGCTCCACACGCATAATCTTTAACGCCGCTCATGCTATTGAGGTACTCCAGCCACATCACATCCGCACGAGACCCGCTCTTGTTAGGGAACATGACATTCCCCAACATATATAAAAGGTAGGCCATGGCGGACCTCCTCACAACGTCGCGATCCCCTGATATCATCCCCGTCTTAAATGTCTCTTTCAACTACTCCAATGGAACTTGAGCCCCCCTAACCCTCATCATATCCGCTCTCACCCCATCTACTGAGTGCCTAAGCACATTAGCAACGTCCTCGTGGCCCATGGATATACCTGGAAATAGAAATATAGTCATTCCATTTTAATTCATGAAACAAAAACAAAATTAAATTAATACAAAACTAAATGTAAGAATACCTCCGCGACTGGAGAGCACGGGTCGCCCCGTCACCGGCAGACCAATAAGACAGAACACATCATCCAGCGTGATTGTCATCTCGCCGAATGGTAAATGGAACGTGTTTGTCTCTGGATGCCATCTCTCAATGAAGGCCTCGATCAGGTTCTTGTTCGGAGCCCTAAAAGTGATTTGTCTAATCATGTGAAATCCACATCTCTTGATGTAGTCCCGGAACCGTTTGGTCTCTTCCACTTTTTGAATCTCCCACGTCGACAACTTCGAGGCATGGCTAATGATCTTGAGCGGCTCTCGCTCACGGCCATTCCATATCTCATACGCAACGTGCTTCCTGAATAGCCTCAGCAGAGGAGGTGCAATATGGTCATCACCGTCATCCTGATCTTGTTCCGCTGGAGGTGGAGCCTGATCTACAACGGGTGATCGTCGTGCTGTTGTCTCCTCGTGGGCGAAATCCATAACCGAATCGACTATATGTGCAGCATGATCTACCACGGGCGATCGTAGTACAACTGGCTCATCGTGAGCAAAATCCATAACCGAATCGACTGTATGTGGAGCATGATCTACCACGGGCGATCGTCGTGTAACTGGCTCCTCGTGGGCGTGCTCCTGAACATCTCTACCGTGCACTACACTTGCCGCACGACCGTAGTCGCCGTGCGGCACTCCCACTGTTCGGCACACCAGTGCCGAACATGTGTCATCTCCAACCTCCAGTCACACGATTTTGATCATTCAAATCTCTACCCAAATGCAATTTTAAACAAAACAAAAATCAATGTACCAATATTAGGCCTAAATAAAAGCTTTTTAACATGTCATATTAACATCTACACTAAACGGGTCAATTAAACATATAAACCATAAAAACACAAAAACTTACTTTTTACTCCATCCATATTACTTGTAGAAGCTGCATTATAGGGAGCAACCGAGTGTTCCTTTTATCCTCCTCCTTGCGTGCGTTCGGACTCTTCTTTTCTCCTTCCTGCGTGCGTGAGTTGAGAGAGAGAGAGAGAGGTAGTGAAAGTGAAAGGGGATGGGGTGTTGGGGTTTAGGAATGGGGTGTATGAAGCATTTTGTATAGGATTTCTTTGCTTTTTTTTTTTTTTTTTTTACTAAGGGTATATAGGTTTTTGCTATGGTGTATTTTTAGAAATTGGTATGAATTTTAAAGTTTTGGGTGGGGTATATTTGATAATAGGGTGCATGTAGCAACGATTTCACATAAGGGAAATGTATCAGTACACGATTAAGAATATAGACTACTGGGACAGTTATAATCAAATTTATATTTAAAACATACCGGCTTGTCGTAGTGTTCCCATAGTGCTTAATCTTGTTTGTGGAATATCCCACAAATTTCTCCCTCCAAGATTCACACCATTGCTTAAGACAGTATTCAACGGCCGGTAATGCGTAGGCAAAATCATTGCACAGACGGTTCACTTGTTCTTTAAACATATCCTCGGAATCTGCCTCCATTACATTTTGCCACTGTCTGTAAAACAAGTCCCATTTTTCCTTGGATTGCAGGTGTTTCTTGCAATTTGCCACCACATTCTTATTTATATGCCATCGACACAATAGTTGCGTGGCATCGGGAAATATTTTTTCAATTGCATTTATAAGCGCCAACTCTATGTCAGTCAAAATCACACTTGGCATACTTTTTGAATCCATCAACGTAAGCAACATCTCAAGTGCCCACGTATAGTTATCCTCCGTCTCCGCCTCCAAATAGGCACAAGCAACGAAAAATGTCAAACCCGTAGAGGTAACACCCACAATCTCCAACAAGGGGAATTTAAATCGATTTGTTTTGTACGTACAGTCCATCAACAACACATGTGGAAACGCACGCAACAAGTCAATGCTCTTCTTATGCGCAAAGAAAATATCTCGCACCTCACTTGTTGATTCATATCTGCGATGATTGTGGTGATAGCCGTTCTCATCTAACTTTCCCAACACGTACTGCATTTGGGTACGCCCGGCTCTATCCTTCACACGGTGTTTCTGGCGGCAGTTGTATATTGTTTTCATTAATGACACATTATTGGGGAAGGTACCATTTAGGTCGACGTACAAGTCCTTGGGCCTCACATTATGCAACAAACCTTTCACCACCAAAGCCTCCTCATCGGGTGTCAACCGCTGCATGTATGCATGTCTCTCGAAATAATTTGCAAGCCCATGATTATGGATTGCATGCACGACCACAACTTCCCATTCCCCACCAATGGTCACATCTTGAGCTTTTAGTTCAAATGAGCACCCACATTTTTGTTTGATTTCCCTTCCCTTCGCCGGACAACCTTCCCTTGACCATCTTCACATTCACCGGTACCTTCTTCATTTGGTAAGTTTGGATTCTTCTTGCCTTTCCATTCACGGTACTCACCTCCGCGCTCACATTGAAAATAAACACGGGATTTCCTTGTGCCCCCACCCGCATCTGATCTCTTAATAATAACCACCATGTGTTCCCTTTTCGCAGTGCCCTTTACCCAGTCTATGACAGCTTGTTTCGAAGGATAGTGAGCATGAGTCGTGAATATGTGAGTGTAGTCTTGGCCAACGACATCGGTGCTCAACTCATTTCCAATTGGATTCTCAATGGCTAGTGTACCACTCCATTTCGTCTCAAGAGAAGGTGGTTTCTGCAAGAAAAAGTATTGAAAGAGGAATGAGAACAAAATAAAAAAAAGTAAAAAAAAAATGCTATGCCTTCAGGCCCGTTCGACCATCAAGGCCGAACGACCCGAAGACCGCGCGGCCGGATAGGCCGTGCGGTAAATGATGCGCACGGCCAGATCAGCCGTGCGTCCCATGCGATGCGCGGCCTTCTCGGTCGAACGTTAGGCTACGCGTGCGGCGCCATTGGCAGTTCGGCGTGCTATGCGTTCGGCAGACCAGTGCCGAACAGCTGTGCGAAAATTTGGAAATTTCATAAACTTTAAAACATTACCTCTCCATCCCAAGGTGGCCATTGTTCCTCCATTTGTTAGACAATTACTCTACACCACTTTTCCTTCGATTTTTGCTATTTTTTGGGGAGAATGTGTGGGTTATGTGGAATGTTTAAGAAATTAGGGTTTAGAGGGTTTTGGTGGGTTGTGAAGGTTTGATTTTGGTGGGGTGTTTGGAAAGGTTAGAGTTTTGATTGAGTGGGAAGGGTTTGAATTTGGAATGGAATTTGTGGGGTGTATGTAGCAAATTAGTGTGTATGTGTTTTTGTTTGTTTTTTTTTTAGGTTGAGGGGTATTATGGGTATGACAAAAAGGGGTGGGGTGATGATAGTAAAAGGAGAATAAGAATAGCCCGCGTCAAAATATAAATGGAACTTTATAAAATACCAAAAGTGACCTGAAATCACGGTGAGCGGTTCCACCCCATTCTCTAACCTTTTCTATTTTGTCTCCCACCTCTACCAAAAACCCTGCCATAAGCCCATAACTCGCCTGCAAAACCCCACACACCTACTCACTGCTCCGCTGCTTCTACTCTCCACCGTCCCGCTACAATCCCCTTCAAACTCGAAACCCTTTTGCCTACTTCAATGTGGTTTTGCAGTAGAAATCCTTTATTTTCTGATCAAGTGGACATAAAGGGTGAGCGAAGTTTGAAGTTGTCAGAATGACCACCAGAGTCATTTCAAGAGACCTTCAGGAGATCGTCTCCAAGCTGTCATCCGACAAGGCCAAAGCTCGAGATGTAAACCATTTTTTTTTTAAAAATACTGCTATGCATTATCTAATTCCTAGCATTTTCTTGGTGTTTTTAATTAGTATTGATAACTGGCGGGAGCTTTATGTTTCTTCTGATAAACATTTACAGTGTTTCTAGTGTTTCTTTGATCAAGAACCTATTTATGTCATGGGATTCCATTTTCAGAATGCAGTGTCCGCTTTGTAATTTCGTGGCATATGATATCCCGCTTTCTTGCTGTTCCGTTGTAATTTTTCTGTTTTCAAATTTTGCAGGAAGGTATTAAATTGTTGAATACATTCTTAGAAGGCGTTGGATCATTTGAATTTTGTAGATATTTATCCGAGAAATCTTCAGTGCATAATGCCAATGAAATTCCACACTGTAAGGATTTTTTTATGTGATGTTTAAAACATTAGGTTTCTACTTGCTCAAATACCGGTTTTGGTGACGAATAAGTTCTCATGCAGCTGAGACTTGGGCATTTCTTGTCAAAGTTTTAATACAATGCTTGAAGCTGGAGATCGCCTCAAGCAAGAAGCGTTTACCAAAGTTAATTTTTGCAAAGACACTTCGGATTGTTGTGCAACGAGCTGATGTTGATAGATTTCCGGGTTAGTGTTTGTATCTGTGCTTAAGATAAACAAGTAGCATTGGTGTTTTAGTGTTGGCTGAATTTAATGAAGCAAGAGTTTAATTCCTTGATAAATTTAATGTGTCTCCTTTTAGAAATTCACTAAGCACTTGAGGTTATGTTGCATGATCCAATTGATCTTATGTTTGAAAAAAAACATGGGTGGCTTTTGTTCAGATGCTACTATTTCGTTTTCCTGGCCTCAATTTGGTGTTGTTTAGATGTGCTCGTGACCAGGCTAGTCTACAATGAAGTTGGGTTTACAATTTTTTTATTTTTATTTTTACTTTTTAACTTCAATGATATTAGAAACCTGGCATGCTGATTGCTCCTTATAATTTGCTTCAAATTAAGTCAACTACTTTTTTGGGATTGCCTTCCTCATTAGAAGAATCGTGTCACAGAAATTAGGTCCCAGAGGGACCCCAATGGTTTTAAATTTTGTATCTCATAAATTAGGTATTATATTTTAATCTGATGGTGATGCATATTTGTGTGAGAAAGAGTTGTAATAAAGATAAAAAAAAAGAAGATAATTAAAGCAAGGGACTGGGATATGATGAAGAGTATCTTATAACTAAGTTAAGATTCAGCAATATTTCAATCATTGGAGAACGGAAATAATTAATTGACTGATTTGGCGTTCACTAAGCAATATTGTACAATGTACAAAGCCTCCAAATAATCAAATATTTGGAAATTATAAATCAACAGCTCAAATTCTGGTTGTGATAAAGGAATTTCAATCAAGGCTGTCCTGTACATATATTATTTGCTCATTCAGTAACGTAACATGACACTTTTTATTTGTACTCTGGTATGAAATTTTTCTAGTGTTTTTACTCGGAAATATCATCCAGTTCTCAAGTTTTTTAAATTGAGAAAATTAACTTAGGCCTAAATCTTCACTGATTTGTTGTTATCTCAAAAGACTGCACATGTTTTGTTTGAGATCACTTTGACTTTTCTTTTTATAAATTCGATTGGAATATATGCTTTCTTTGGTACGAAATCGATGTGCCTTCTCTCTATGTATCTTAATCTAAGGATATTTCTGTGATTTTTTCGTATTTTTGAAGCATGAAAGGATGATACATGAGTTGTTTGTATTTATGTTATTCATGGTTTTACTGTATCCACTAACAGTTCCAAATGATATTTTCTGTTTTCAGGCAAAAGTGTACCTCTTTTACCTGTGGCTCGGCTACTTTTTAATCATCTGTGGGATGTCCTCAAGGATGTCCCAAGCTTTCAATCTGAGTATGGTATTATATTGAGGCATCTTTTGGCAGTTGCAGATTACAGATTTCACATGCGGAGGCGAGTTTATTCTAGTGAGTACATTTCCCCCCTTATTCTGGCTTATACATATATGAAGTATATCTTTAGAGAATGATGTCTGTATGAAATATTGTAATTGTCCTTCAACATATGTAGATCTTGTTCTCCTATACATGGAAAAAGTGGAAAGAAGCTTTAGTGCTGAAATTTCTGGGCAATCAAATACCAAAGAGGAGGTTTTCCGCTTCACCGTAACACTTCAGTCGCTTCTTGAAAACCCTCCTGGAGACATCCCAGATGAACTTCGAGAAGACATGATTAAGGGTTTCATTGGTATTTTTTCACATGTGAGGTAAGTAATTGCTGCCTGTAATATTTCTTTCCTTCCTGTTGTTATCATCCTACTTGTAATGTTTGGCAGCTGGTACACATCTATGATGCATTTAATCAGATTTATTAACTTCTTGATATCAGAGATGAGGGGAAAATTTCACGGAAGCTTGTAGACTGCATCAATACATACTTGCTGAAGGATGGGCCGAATTTGGGTTCAAAATCATTGGAAATTCATGAAGCATTGCAGCAATTTGTAGTTCGCCGCTGGTTTGCAAGTCATGATCGGAGTCTAAAGGTGTCCACTTCACCAAACTATGTAAACTGTTTTGTATGACTTGGTGTCACTATTATTGTAACATTTCTTTCGGCAGGACGCACTTGTGTATTATGTGAGGTTGCAACTTAGTCTGACTAGGGGTGCAATCGATGGAACTACTTTGGTTAACCAACTTCTGGATGTTATCATCAAGGAACTTGACCAAATGAGCACTTCCAGCTCCAGTATTTCCAGGTTAAAATCGTTTTATGTCTCATCGTTCATTCTGCTTGGAATGATTTTTCTACTGATGGACTATGTTGTATTCAGGAATGATTCAACTAGGTATGAAAATATCTTAACAAGCTCACAACACAATATGGTGGAGTTTGCAGCCCTTGTCTTTTGCCGGGTAATAACTAAAGTTTGATGTGTCTTCCTAGTTGCTTGAACTTTTCGTGAGATTGTCATTCAAGGGTAATGCTATTTTTTGTCAACTCAATTCTTTGAAGTGTAAACTGTATAAGACTCCCCTGTGATCTAGAAATCTATGCAAAATCCTCCTATCTCTTCAAATTCACATCTTTCACCCTTTATTTAATGAAACTTGAGGATTCTATACAAAGTTGGATAACTTATGAATGTATGAAAAGAGGATGTTGTGAGTCTTGTGACTTTTGTTAACTTCAACAATCTATGTAGATTTCGTGCAAACTTTAATAAAATATCGGGGTAAAGATGGATTTTTAGAACATAGGATATTTTCATCATGTACTGTGGTAACATGGACATTACCATCTTTTTAGGATCTTTTTTGTGCATGTAATTGGCCTTGGGTTCTTCAAGCTAGATGATATACCTCTCTACTTTGTTTGTATATCTCTAATTTCAGGCATAGTTTGACAAATTGAATTTCTCCCTTCTCTGCAATTGTGACATGAAACATTTAATCGTTTTCTTGACATTTGTCATATAATAGTTTCCACTTCACAGGCGTGCTCCATCACCTCAAAAGTGCCAACTGTTGAAAAAAGAGCTAGGCAGGAGCATATTGCTGTCCAAATAAAAGAGCGGCTAGTTGAGGGAAAGTGGGCATGGTAGTTCTAAACACATCAAGTGTTATGACTTATACAATAGGCCTGGATTCTATACGAATCTCGATACTGAATAATTCCTCCTAAAAACTGCCAATGATTTAATATGTTCTTTCTTCTCTTCTTCTGAATTTATTTGCTGTGTACTGTACATAGTGCTGCATTAAATGTTAATAATTATCCGTAAGATACCTGCAAAACAGTGATAAAACAAAATATGAGACTGTATTACGTTCTGTACTTCAGTACATGGGTACATGGAACTTGATTCATTTTCTATTCATGAAATTGAGCTAAGCTGGACTCTTTCTTGAACAGGCATGCTGCGTTTTGCTGTCTTGTCCGTAATTATTCAACTCGTGTGAAGAAGGATCTCTTTATTTATTGGTTTGATAGCATATATACTAACTTTGAAAGGTAATCTTTAAGGGTTTTGTCAAGGTCTGACTCTGTTTCTTGTTTTGTTTCAAGAAGCAATTCCAGTGGCAGAAATCTAGTTGTTCACTTTATCAAATGCATTCTCATCCAGCTTATTCTCTGATGATTCATAACTAATTGGGAAGAGAGCTAATGATTTCTACAATTTATTTGTTTCTGTTCTCCTTGCTTGTTAATCTCAGTCATTTTCCCTTGCTGCGTGTGAGAGATTCACAAGCAATCCCAGTTTGTTGGTTGCTAGAGTTTGGAGAATAATTCACCTTTTTCTAATTTCCTCAGTATAGTATGTGCACTTATATTTGGGCTGAAACTAAATATTGTGCTGAAAAGGAACAGGAATAACTTGGATGACCGAGAGTGCATGACCTTATTAATCACATTATCACAGTATCATCTATTTTTCGTCCTATGGTTTCCCCATCAACCAGGTGGTTGGTCTCACAAGCGTTGTCATTTTATTATTTTTAATAGAAGAGCTGATTTTTTAATTTTTCTTTTCTCTCCTAATATAACAAATTAACCCCTGCTCTTTCTCGTTAAAAATTCTAGTGTTCTTTGTAGGAAAAAAAAAAAAAACATAAAAGCTGCCTCGGCCATGAGGAATCCATCCTTGCTGTGCAATGGTAACACTAATAGGCAGTAGCGTATTCAACAACAACAAATCTTTTAAGCATAAGGTATTCGGTCAAAACAAGAATGAAGAAGCAAGAGTTTTGGGAAATTAAATAATTTACTTTAGGATCTTGAATTTTGAGTGGATTTAGAAACAATAGAAAGAATAAAACAGAAGAGAAAGAAGGTTAAAAAGAGAGGAAGAAAGTGGGGGGGCACCTTGGAAAAGAGAGGGAAAAATATGCGGTGAATCCTAGTGGACAGTTGTGTAGGTGGCGCTTGTGTAAGAAAGACAAGGAAGAAGTTAAAATTTAAGATGATGAGGATAAGAAGGAAATTTAAAGAAAATAAAGGAGTGGCGGGGGCGTGGGGGTTGGGAGGGGGTGTGTGGAGAGAAGACCAAAATTAGCTGAGAAAGGAGGAGGCGGTTGCTCTGGATGGAATGATGCACATTGGATAGGTGGATATTTAGTCTGGCATGCTTGTTCATTTTATTTATTTTCTCTTTATTGTTGTGCATTTGTTTCTTTACTCGAGCCATACTAATTACTAAGTGGGCAGTGTAACTGAGTATCTTATGTGACGTTCCCTATGTTAAATGTTACATAAACTGTAGTAGTGTAGTACCTTGTCTTTCTGTTCTTGAATTTGTATTTAACGTACTGTTCTCCTTTCAGACTGGTTAACAACGTGAATTTGGACCATTGTTATGATGACCTTTTCTGGACATTACGGTAAGATGCTTACTTGGACCTTATTATTCACTTCATTCAGTTGTGAAGGCTGTATGATTTTTTATTGGTACTATTCATCTTACTGCTAAAACACAAATATTTTACTTATTTCTTGAAATTCATACGTTATGCATCCTTTATCAACTTCTGACACCCATGAACCACATTTGAAGGAGCCTACTTAGACTTTCAACGTTGCTACTTTTTGCCGCCCAAATTTCAAATTCCTCGTCTACGTATTATTTCCCCAGGAATGAGGTATGCTGAATCATTTTTGGGATTTAATATGTTCAATATTTAATGTCTTGCTGCTTCCGTATATTTTCAGTCTCAATCTAGTGTGAAGTATATTTAGTTTACAAATTTGTAGGCTTATAAGATGCATTACTTTCTAAAGTAAGCTAATGTTTGGACTTGGTATCATTATCATTTTTCACTTTAATTAAAAGGCTTTATAGTTGTGCAGGAAGGTTGGGAATTATTGTATTGGTGATCAGGCCATATTGCTTAATGTTAATCTCCTCCTTATCTTTTTGTTGGATGGTTTACTCTGGAATGTACTTTTTTGAGTAAGGAGGTTGATGTCCATTAATTTCAATGACACACTCGTATGCCTGTCCCCCGCCAGGTTGAGAAAGGTTGGCAGGTGATATGGAGCTGCCTCATGCGTAGTTTGCCTGCATTTGTCAATATTGCCTCAATTGTAAGTATTACTTTTGATTGATTAGAATCAAAACTAAATATTACCTCAATTGTGCAATATGTTGTGACATGACGACCTAGATTATGTAAAGAGAAATGGTCTGCTTTCTGTAAGTATTTACAACTTCCAAAACATGATACGTTCTTTTTTTTGTTTTTGTTTTTTTCAAATGTTACAGTTTGACTTTTGCTAATGTTTATTGTAGCATTGACTTCGATTTTTATCATAGTTATGTAAGAAAGAATATAGCCAAGTGGGATCTTGTTGTATTCGTCTCATCTTGTAGTTTTTAAATATCAAACTTTTAGAATTTTTACCTGAGCTTGAGTTATTAATGGTTTAAAATGTGTATTGAACTGCGTGAAAATAAGATATGTAACACTTAAAAAAACGGAGGAAGTATTAAATACTAACATCTTTAAGTCCTTTTATGACTTATAGTCATCAGTATTACTAGACTCGACCACGATACAGCAATTCAGGCATCAATGTAGATGAGTCAAGGTCAAGTCAGGATCAAACCATTGATTAGGCTTGAGTCTTATGCACTCAATATTCTTGCCTCAACTGTATAAGCACACTGAACTATTTTTCTAAACTTTTAATAGTATAGAAATAGTCTGTTATGATCAAATGATATGTGTTTTGTTAAGGGAATTTTCTCATTGTGTTCCAAAACTAAAACAATTACAAGATATATACACTTCCCTATGGCCCATTGGGAAGTGTATATATCTTGTAATTGTTTTAGTTTTGGAACACAATGAGAAAATTCCCTTAACATGTTTCATACCATAGTATATTTTTAAAATTTACTTTATTATATTATTGAACAGAAATATATTTGTAACATATTTTGTTAAAAATAAATATAGCATATCTGTATGTGATGTGTGTAGTAGAATTTAAAGATATAAACAAGTTTAGAGAAACTTTTTAATATCTGTCATTGAGAGGGATTCTATGAACCTAAGCCCTAATTTTGGATAATCTTGGATCTCAGCAAGAAGAATCACTCCTCAAGCTAAAAGATCAATTGTGAAATCAATAAGAATTCAATTTTCAAAGGTAAAAATTTTCAAAGTCTCTTAGAATGGAAATCCCAGGTATAAATATCCATTGGGTTCACTTGGGAAACTGGTTCTGTGGTATAGTAACAGATGCTGTGGCTAAACTATGGCAACTTATCATGGTTTGAGTGGATCTGGTGTTGGGTATTTGCCACATGATAGTTCAAAGTGACTCTAAGATGGCCATTTATCTCTTGATCTCTTCTATGAAGGAAATTCATGCTATGATGCCGAAACTTTATGAAGAATTGGAAATTTGTGCATTGGAGATTTGTGCGCATATGCTCTTAGGTAACTTTGTTGTGGATCGCATAGTGTGTTTTGGTCTTAACTTACCACTCAGCCTCGACACTTTTGATCAACCACTTGCTTAGATTACACAATAGTTGCTCTTTAATGTAGTTGGTGGCACAAGTTGATACGTCTCAGCTTAGTTTCTTTTTTGTGTTATGGGTTATTTATTTATTATTTGCATTTTTATAACATTATTCAGTTTCCCTTGACCCCCCTTGGAGTAATCCTAATCCCTTGTAATTAAAAAAATCCCTGGTCTCAAACATGAAGATTGGGAACAAGTTCTTAATCTTAATTAAACTTTATAATACTTCTAAAATGATTTAATTAGGCTGTAATATATGCATAATTTGTAGTCCCTGCCTCATTTGCAAGCAAAAGTGAGCCAAAATCGATAAATCTGCGCTCCAAGAGTCACACATGTGATTGTGGTCCTGGATAGATTTGGTGGAAATATCATGTGGCCAAACATCAGCTGGCATGTCATAAGCCTAGTGTCCAGGCCTTGAGTTTTTGCTATGTTTTGCTTTATCTGACCTCCAAGCTAAACACACTTCCTAGGGTCTTTATCCTTGGTGCTTGTTTCCATGCTCACTGCTCTTCTCCCGACTCCCTCATTTTCCAAAAAGCACTACGAAAAAGCTATGCTGCAACGCCATCTACCTTACTCTCTTTTCACATTTCAGACACAAATATACACCCCATACACCTTCTCTTGCTTTCATTCATGATATGATGCGAAGCCCTCCATTGTAACATTCTTGTTCTGAATAATGCTGATTTTCCCTACTTTGACTAGTGAATTGACATGCGTTCTCAATTGATTCCATGTCCCTTTAACCTATTCAACCTAGGTTGGTCAACCATTGCATCAATTACAAAATCCACTATCTAAGTTTGACAATAAGTGTAACACATTTTGTAAAGTAAAACTTGTTTGCTTGGCTTCTTGTTAGATCCAATCTGCATTGCAATGGGCTTATTAACGTTGTTCGCACCTGTCTAAGTATATTCAATTATCTACATATGGTAATTTTAAAAATAAATTTGTTAGTAGCATGTTCCCAAGGGATTATGGGCCAGTTCATACAACATATCTTGAGCTTGAATTTCTTCTGGATCAAGTCAAGATTTTGTTAGGCTCGTTAGGTGGGTTGTCTAAGTTTATGCCCCTACTAGGAACATCATGCATTCATCTGTTTCTCATATATCAATTTGAAATTAATTGCTTAATCAGGTGTGGTCTTGATTGTGGTTTTGATAACTTTTCATTCTAACACAAGTATCACTTGCAGTTTTTAAAGTTCTCTTCTCTGTATCTATAGTTGTCATAAGGTCTTTTCGTTTTCTTGTCTTGATGCAGGTTGATGCTAGTTTGATGCTGCTTTGCCACATTATGTTGAGTGTGAGATCAGTGCATCCTCTAACACATTCATATTTTTCATCGATTTGTATTTTATTGCTGATAATGAAATCTTGCTATTATTTATAAATCTCATGTTCCGTAACCTAGTTCCCTCAATTCTTTTCAGGATGCCAAAGACTCATATTTCATTTCTCCTGATATATGGGATCTTCCAATTTTTAAACGCCTACCTTCGATGTGAGTGTTTACATATGTGACGTGATGTGCTTTGTTGTTTGATGATGGATATGAGGTTCCAACCCAAAATTAATTGGTAATAGGTGAATTAGCTCTTTCCCATAAAAGGGAAATCCCAGATATATGATATGGGACACTTAACACCCTTATCGAGATGATATTTATATTGGAAACGACGAGATACCCAGCTGAGTACTCTGATACTATGTTACAAGTTCCAACCCAAAACTAATTGACAATGGGTGGAGTAACTTTTTTCTATATAAGTAGGCCCATTATATTTATGATGTGGGCAACTTAACAATCTTGATGATGCTTGTTCATTGCATTTTTTAGTGATTCATGTTGAATAATGTTGGTTGCTCAAGTATCATTCAAATTGTTAAAAATAGGACAAGAGGTTCCAACTCAAAACTAATTGACAATGGGATAGAATAGCTCCTGTCCTATATAAACTAATGGGAAGTCCATACCTTTTTGGATGTGGGATCTCAACACACCCCTCGAGACGATATAGTTCCCAACAACAGTTTGAGGGTGGAAATTATGATTTGTCCACTCAGTAGAGATCAAACTTGTCTTTTTCTTTGGTCGTGTTAGAAACAAGATGGACCTAGGAGTTTTAACCCAAATGGGTAGTACTCATTTGGGTCAACTTCACCTATCACCAATTGGTTTTGGGTTGAAGCCCTAGATCCATCTTTTTTCTAACATGTTCAGAGCCAGTACCTAGGCCGACGTGCCAGCAGGGACGCTGGCCCTAGGGGGTGGATTGTAACATCCCACATCGGTTGGAGAGGGAAACGACGTATGCCTTATAAGGGTGTGGACACCTCTCCCTTGTAGACACGTTTTAAAGCCGTGAGGGGGTTGGCCCAAAACGGACAATATCTATAAGTGTGTGTGACTGGGACGTTACAGATTGTATGATATAGAAATTCATGGATGTGAGGTTAATTATAAATCTTGATACGCCTATAAAGAAACGTACTCCCATTGTTTTTCATTCACAGTTGCAATTACTCACAACCCCCCCGATATAAATGTATATACAGATGAATGGAATATGATTATATGAACAAGGTAGTTAGTTATGTACAATTCCCTCAAGCTCATGTATATTGACTGATTCTATATATCAAGGGCTATTTGATCTAATTACGATAACAAGATAAAGCCTGCAATATGTGTCTTATATCATTCTAATTTAATGGAAGAGTCATTAGTTTATGCCTCAATGGGTCAGTAATGCAACTCTCAACCCTCTTGCAGCGCTTTTTTTATTTATTTTTTTGTACTTGCTTTTTGTGCATGTCTCTTTCTTGGTAATGTGCTACAAGTTTTTCTCTATGAGCAATCTTATCTATAGTTAGGTTAAGTGTTGCAATATATATTTCTTTTGCTGCACTATTCTTAATTATGTTTTTCCGCTCAAACTAACTTGTCTTGTGGGCATGCATTGCAGATCGGTGTTATGCTTCATCTCATGCTACTTTTCAAGGAGAGTTTCACAAGTAAGACCCAAGCTGTATCCCCTACTATGTTATGCAACTACATCATAAACTCTCGGTTAACACTTGTAGATTTGTTGATGACATCGTAAATTGTGCGCACACATAGAGTTGATGGCTTTGGTACACAGTGCTAATGGCTTGAATTTGATATTTTGTTTTGTTTTTATGTGAAGTCATGCTATTGCCCTGCTCCCGATGTTTAAATATTCTTTTAATTGTGAAAGTGGTACGAATGGTGCATTTTGTTCTGATTGGATGTTGTGGCTGCAGTTGGAATTTGTATTCTAGATTTGTTTGTTTGCTTTCCACTTGAAAACATAAGTGCTAGTTTTTCATTCATCTAGGTTCTTTGTATTTGATAATGGTCTAATATTTGTTGACTCTGAAAGATGCTCGGATGGGCTTTATTTTGATATGCAACAATACTGGATTTATATTTGATTATTTACCCTCTGATATTCCAATCATAACTTGGTCCCTCTTGAATGACAGTACGATAATCGTAGGTTCTGTGGCTTTATCTATGCTATTGTTTGAAGTTTGAACTTAAAGTTCCCTTACATTGTAGGGTGATCCTAAAGATGCTTTGCGCCTCAGACTGAACATTCTGCATTCAGTTTTGGCTTTGGTCAATTTGAAGGTTTGTCCTGTATCATGTTGTTTATTTGATGGCACAAGGCTTTTTTATTCAAATTAATCTAATTTTGGAAAGTGCTGTATGATGCTATCGTGAAAGCTCTATATGCTTTCAAACTTCAAAGCCCACTCCACAGTGAAAATTATTCAAATTTATTAAAATTACTATGAAAAATAATGGGGAAATTTTTTGGTTAAGTACATAAATAAATATTTTTTTGGGGGAATATTTCAGAAATCGGCTTATAATTATTAAAATAATAATCTTTTATTATTTCATTCCCAAATTAGCTGCAAATCGCCATTTGAAATGGCGATCATCAATATATATATATATATATATATATATATATATATATTTCAAAATATTGACCAGATCGCGAAAGTGGCGATCTGGAATATACACATATCACGGAGATCGCCACTTGGCGATCAAAGCAAAAAGATGAAAAGTATAGATGTGTGAGTGAGAATATAACATTTGTGCTTATTTATATTATATACTCCCTCCGTTTTTTTATTATTGCACCATCAACTCTTTTGCTATTATTCACGAGTTCACTTTGACTTAAAGTTTTATCATAGTTATACAAGTTAAATATAGCTAAGTAGTATCTTGTTAGATTCGTCCCGTCTTATAGTTTTTAAATATTGAACTTTAGAATTTTTACTTGTACCGAGTTTGATTTATTAATGGTTTAAAATGTGCATTGGACTGCGTGTACTGTGGGTCCGTAGCAAGAATAAAAAATGGAGGGAGTATAAATTATTCTTGTGTACCATAAAATAATTAATTAATTATATTATCGATAATTAGTTAATTAATATAGATTATTATAGATTAGTTAATTAATAAATTATATTAATTAGTTAAGTAATTAATTAATTAATTATATATAATCAGTTCTATGTTATATGAATCTACTATCGATTCTTTTATTCTTTTTTTAAAAAAAATTATTATTTTTTTTTTGTGTAACAGCCACTTCCAATCACATTATTACTTTTTTTTGGCTTTGATCTCCACTCTTTGTGGTATGTGTATTTTATTTTGGATCGCCATTTCAAGTGGCAATCCGGTCAATATTTTGAAAAAAAAAGTTTTTTTTTTTTTGATGATCGTCATTTCAAATGGCGATTTGCACCTAGTTTGGAAATGAAATAATAAAAGTATATTATTTTAATAATTTAGCCTTCAGAAATCACTATACAATCACACAACCTAAATATAGATCCAAGTTCCTAGGAAAGGTGTTGGGATTTATTGAAAATTAATGTACTATGTTGGGATCCAAGAGTATGCTTAACCAGTTTATTTATATACAGGACTAAAAGGAGCTTGGATATCAGAATATTCCACTTCCTTCTCTTCTTTGTAGTTCATTTTCTTTTTCTATTTTTGTAAATATATGTGTCTGTGGGTAGAAGATTGTGGAAGATGAAGGCTACTTCTGAATATGAGATTGGATTATCTTCATGTAGGAATCCTCACCATTGAATGAACAATTGGTGGCTGCTGTACCTGCAGCAGCATATGCCCTGTGTGTTGGTTGTGCTCCTCTGATAATTGAGACTCGAGGAATTTTGCCTTTATATGTTTTTGAGGTCATGGAAGAAGGGGCGAAGGTACATTCTTGAAAATCAACTATGTATGTTCATTATGTTGGCATCACTCTCAATTTTTAGGTAGGCATTGAATTGTAGTTGTAATGCAATGGTTCTGGTGATAGGAGGAGTACTCACTTGAAAAACAGTGTGTTTCTTTTGATTGTTCTGTGGACATTCTGGCAAAGTTTGAAAACGATAATTGCTTGAAGGTGTGCATCTTTCTCTAATCTCAATTGATGTTCCTTATTTTTGTAATAATTCTTAGTTGTACATTGTCTAGCTGAGATGGACTGATAATAAAAATTCATTGATGCAGATAAAGCTTACACAGAACCACAAGCAGATACGTCTGCCCCGGCAACTTAGAGACCATCTTCTTGATGAGATGGAAAATTGGCTCCTTGGACGTATGAAGGATAAAGAAATTGAACTAATGCTCATCTCAGAAGTCATCAATATGTGTGCTCTCATTTCTAATTTCATGTACTGGTCGTACTCAACAAGGTCAATCTTCCCCTTTCCCTTTCCCTTCTTTTAGATTGAAGTGCTTTTTCTGTGAATAAATATTTTCTCCCGCGTTTTGTGTGCTTTTACCTACAGCAGTTTCCACTTGCACTTAATTAGACCAATTCTCTTTATTTATTTTTATTTTTTATTTTGTTTTTGTTTCAGTTATTTTTTGTCTCAATGATTCATTTATAATATGTGCTGTTCGAAAGTAAGGTTAAAGAAATATCATGGTATATTGTTTCTTGTGTTCTTATTTCTGCTGGTTGGGTTTTTGGGATCAGGTTTCCATCTTGTCCTTTCTTTTGGTTTTGCTACATAAATTCAACTCATTATTTAGTGATGATATTTTTTAGTTTGTTCGAATTAACTTTGTGCTCTACATTTTCTTATCTTATCCAGAATCAGAGACAACCTCTCTTTCTTTTCCAAATTGGGAGAATACTTGTTAGAGTTGCTGGAACATGCCATTTCACTTGTTGAAAGAACAAATAATGATATTATTTCTGGTTGTTCGGCTGTGAACCCGTTCAATAACATGGGATTGACAGTGGCTGGATTTAAAAGCTTTATTCACTCACCCCTCCTTTGCAAATGGCAAGGGAAAGATGATGACACTTCTCGATTATATCCTAGAATTGTTGCCACTTTGGAAAGACTTTTGAAAAGCCTGGAAAAGCTGTATGAAGGATATTCAGGATGCAGAAAGCATCTTAACACAAATATATCCATTCCTGACCAACTTGAGATCCACTCAGTTCACGATCCCATATCATCAAATAACAGCAAAAGTTTGATTTTAGACATTGAATTGGACAGGCACAGTGGATCTAGTGACTTAGATGTTTTACAGATAGATGGTGATCAAACCTCTGGAGTGTCCACTTCACTCATGAACCAAAAACTTGATTTCATATTAATCTTGTCGAAATTTTTCTCTGTCTTACCATTTGTAGCCTGGGAAACATTGTATAGTGTTATGGAGAAAGAGAGTGATCCCAAGGTACTTCATTTCCAAACAGTGCTCATCCCACATTTTCTTGCTATTATCATTAAATATTATATCTTCCAACTTCCATGGATGAGCAGGTTTGTGGCAATTTACTTTCTATTCTCTGTCAGCATCCTCATTGGTCTTCCTGCACCCAACTATCAAATCTGGTATGTCCCTGGATCTGTGTATATCAATCAATTTTGTTTTGTGAGTCAATATTATGATGTAAATATGATTTTTAGTGTTTTCCCAAAAACAGAATAAGGAATATAGAAGTGGTTTTTATTCAATTACACACTCTGCAGGTCAAATATATGGCAGATATTGTAAACATGTGGGATAATCTTAAACTACAATGTCAATATATCCCGGGGGGCATTTGTAGCTTGGTTGGAAGTCTTTTACTCTTAAAGGAACCTGGAAAGCATGAAACTTCTCCTTATTCTTCAAGGGAAACAGTGTCTGAAGAGGTATGACATCCAGATTGCATGCTCACTCATGTTAAAGGTACATTAAGCATGGTTGAAATTCGACAGAGTTTTATCCACAATGCAAAGTCACATGGTCCTCTGTTTGGTTTCTAAGTAGAAATAGCATAACTTCTCTATTAGATCATAGCCACTTGGAAGGAATATATAGATTGCTTGAGAATCATATCTTTTGAAGAATAATGAGGGTGTTCGGAAAAACAACTAAATTGAATCAGCTCGTTTGTCAGAAATTGTGAGACAAAATAGTCTTTTTAAAGAGGCAAAATAATTTAAAATGGTGTCCAATAAGCTCTTTTTGAATCCACTGCAAAGAGTAGCATTTTGGATTCTAGCTTATTGTAAGTAAAAAGTTGGTCTCAAAATTGCCAAACAGCTAATTTTGACTAATTTATTACTCGCGTAATTAGACGTAATTAGTTAACCGCTAACAGCTAATTGCCAAACATACCCAATATTTTTATATGTGTGTTGATTTGGGGAAATTTGGCTTAAAACAACAAATGAGGAACCTTGTCTAAATAGACTCCCGCGTCATCAAATTGTCTATATAGTGAACAAGATAATTCAACTAATTTATTACTCACGTAATTAGACGTAATTAGTTAACAGCTAACAACTATTGCCAAACAGGCCCAATATTTTTATATGTGTGTTGATTTGGGGAAATTTGGCTTAAAACAGCAAAATGAGGAACCTTGTCTAAATAGACTCTCGCGTCATTAAATTGTCTATATGGTGAACAAGATAATTCAACTTAATCTATCGGTTGCAATTTTTCAGTTAATTCATTGCTAACTTTGCAGCATTGCTCTCAAGTTGATGTATATAAGAATGCCAGTTTTTTTGATGGAGACCCTAAGTTTTGAATTGGCAAATTCATTAATCCATCATTTAATTTTGAAATTGAATCTTTCACTGTTCATTCACATATTTTGATGACAAAATTGAATCTTTCAGTGTTCATTCACATATTTTGATGACAGAAATATGTTGTTTTCTACTAATTTTTTCATTGTTTTTTCAGTGTTTGATTTCTCTTGGAGATTTAGTGAATAAAGTCTTTGAAAACTATGTTTTGGACTGGTGTGATCGCACTAAGCTTGTGGACTGCATGTGTAATTTTGTATCTCTCAAACCTCAAATTGCTCAGGTAATCTATGGTATTTAATCAACTGAGCTCTGAATAGAACTATTAAACTTTTCATCTTCTGTCCTTATTTGTTGAGTATTAAATACTGGTCTTTAATGCCAATCATTGCACGTCTCATCTGCTGCCCTGTAAACAGTCATTGATTGAGAAGCTGTTCATGCTACTCCGAGATCCAGATTATCGCGTTAGGTTTCGTCTAGCACGTCGGATTGGTGTCCTTTTCCAGACATGGGATGGTCATTTTGAGCTCTTCCAAGATATTTGGTAGGTTGCAAACCCTTTTTCATGTTGATTATTCCCATTGTGATAGGCCCTAGTCTTGTCCATCTTTCTTATAATTTTACTCCAGTATTGATCCTGACCTGAATTATTATACTTCTTGCTGCACCACGATCTTATCTTAAAAAATTTCTTTTATCAATTATTCCCATTGTAATGAGTTGTAATGCGTATACTCCTTGGAAAAGATACATCTATAACCTTAAACAGACTCTGTTATTGATCAGTTGTCCAGTCCTGCTTGTGAAAAACTAAAACATGTATTTTTATTGATGGAGTAATATAACACACTAAATTTGTAGTTTTATAGGATGATAATCATGGAAAGAAAATAAAATCCTATAATTCTAAAAATTTCTCAATGTTTGAATATACCATTTAAAAATAATATAAGTAAAATAACACACAACCAAATTATATATTCCTAATGTCAAAATAATTTCTTGACACTTCCATTCTAACACCTGAGTACCTAATCACTTGACAACCATACTGTGCCACACAATAATCTTGGCCTCATGGCCGTCCTCCCCTCCCCCATGTCAGAATGTATAATCCATGCAAAATCCTGAAAACAAGATTGAGTTGCTACTTGCTACATCATAGTGGCCTACACAGAACAAGTAAAAGGCAAATCTTAGACAATATACACACAATTGTACCACAAGCGCTAGGAGTATATACGGCTGAAACACATGCATGTATTTCAGTCACAAAAGTGTGACTGAAAGTTTTATACGGCTGAAACACATGCAACAAACTCCCAATATCCACACATGGACAATGAAACCAACCCCCAAAATTCTCTTTTGATGCTCCCCAAGTTATTGAATGATGTAAACATTAAAGATAGATTTCGTACCCGCTCATGCGCAAGCAAATTCTTTTTGTTAACAAATGGATGATGGGATTCGCTTGGGGACCTAAGCTACTGGACTCCATTAGGGTATACTATATTCTGTTCAGCACTAAGAAGCTAGAACTTCATAATGATATTCAACCAAGTTTACCTGTTTTTCCCATGTCTAGTGGCCAGAGACTAATTGGGCATGATGCTGAATTTTCTAGAATCTAGATTTAACATTCTACTTGGATAACATCTAGATTTGTTAAAATTCTACTGCCTGTTACTCTGATGTTTGTTTCTTTTTGCTTCTTTGAACCATATTATCAAACTGTTTGTTCTTCAGTTCAAATTTTGGCGTAAAGTTGGTTATTTCCTCAAATGAAAAAGTTGTTAGAGCACATGAAGTTTTATCTGCTGGTCCACAGCCTGGCCCAATTCTGGAAACCACCATCATAACTCTCATGCATCTTGTCCTACACAGCGAGAAAATAGAGTTACAGGTACTACTTGTATCTCCTGTTCCTTTACCTATAAGCTAGTCCTTGATATGGCCATTTTTGGTTTAGTTTATGGTGTGGTTTCTTTTTGGATGTCTTCTTTTATCTTTTTGGTTGCAAGCTACACATCCAACTCTCTTGCTTTTCTTTCACCGACTATCAAGTAAAATATGCAATTAGATGTTTTTTCATCTAGTAATTGATGTCTAAATCTACTTCATATAGAGAATGCACAACTAAATGGCTTATGTACCTAACTCATTTCCTGTTTGTGTACCTCGTGTGTTCTTTAGAGGTCTGAATTCTATCATTTGTCTACTACTAGTGAGTAATCAAAATTATTTCTTTACGTGTAGGCTGTTTTTACTATCTGTGTCATTGCCGCAATTGAGCCCTCTCAAAGGTGAACAAATAATTTCCTTTTTATGTTGCCATAACTCTACCCTTGATATCTCATAATCTTAATCACTTTCAGGGAATTGGTTTGTTCAACACTTGATGGTTTATCTTTGGAACTGCAGTACACAAATAGGACAAAGGTGATAAGTTGGTTCCTTTAAATAATATTTTCTTGTTAATTAGCTAAAGTCCGTTATTTATATAGTTTTGTGTGCTTAAATTTCTTCAAGTACATGGAAGAGCTCATGGGACCAATTTTGTTTTCCTGGGTTGCTTGTGGTGTGAGCTTAGTTGCCCTAGTTGAGGTAATATGTTATTAATGTTTGTTCTAATATGTCAAATGTATGTTGTGTCATCTTTAAAAAAGTACGTGGTGTTAAAGTCTGTTGCTTTGTGTCCCTCTGAATGTTTTCAGACAAGAGACCTTTATGTGCTGAATGTGGTGGAACCTATAAATTTCATACAATATTGTTGCCAGTGGCTTCTGCCTGCTTTGATCTTGCAGGAAGAGACTTCCAACATAAGGTGGCTTGCTAAGGTATAAATGTTTGGCTGCATTAGTCTCCCTTTTAAATATTTCCGGTTCATTTTTAACTACACCATCTTAGTTTTTCAGACTATGTAATGTTGCATCCCTTATCCATATTCACTTTCAATAATGAGTACATTATCCTGATGTTATATCCTTAAACAGTATGAATAATGAATGTTATTAAGAAAAATATATGAATTTTTATGCAGACTGAACTTTAAATTTTCTCATGTTTTGCTAGAAATCACTGACTCTTGATCTATGAAAGTAGAATTGGATCTAGGTCGTACTTGGTATATAGAGTTTATGTAATATTGGTTCTATGTTTAAACATATTTATCTATTGCTATTTAGATAATATTATTATCTTGGGATCACTTTATGCCTTCTCAGGTTGCTTGCCAGCCTTGTGCTGATTTAGTTAAACACCATTTTGTGCCCATCTTCTCTATCTGTATGGCATTACACTGCAGCAAGAAAACGGGGAGGGATAAGGGATCTAGGGCTTTGGAAACTTCTATTCTACAGTTTGCTGAAATATCTGAGCATGAAAGAGATGAACTAATTAAGAAGCGTATGGTAAGATCCACAACTCCTTTGCAATTGCATGAAGTTATCATTAGAGATATTTATTCATTGACGTAATATTATGCCCCTTTTTTCAACTTTTTAGGATGCTCTATTTATAAGAATTAAAAGGTATTTCTTTTTCACTTTTATGCAGGTTTCTATTGTGAATCATACATTTTCTTTAGCTTCCAATGGTTCAGACCCTCCAATTCCATTGTTCTCTAAAGCGACAATTGCAAGAGCAATACAAATTGTTGTTGATGGATTTTTGGAGAGGTAAATTCCTTTGTTTGGTTTCCATGCCTATTCCTTGTCATCTCCACAAGCTACGCTCCTAATTTGATTGCCTGATTGTGGCAGTGATGATTCATCTGGTAGTTGCAGCCTTGTGGACAGGATTAACATATTTAGACCTGACAGAGTATTTATGGTGATTCCTCGGACTTTATACCCTTTGGGGATGTTGTCACCTTGCTGATTCAGTGAAAATATTGTACGGGAATGTTTTTTTTAATTTAATGGTTGACATCTTATTGTACAGTTCATTGTTGATATGCATTACAAAGTTGTTGCCTCAGCTCATCCTCGGCATAGATGTAATCATTTAGCTGGCATTGAGGTGCTTGTTGATCTACTAGGATATAGAGCTACTGTTGCCAGTACCTTCAGGTGAGTACTTGTTATGCCTTTATACATATAGCACTTCTGGAAAATGGAATTTGTTGTTTGACTGCAACATGCCCAAGCTTAAATGTTGACGATATATTTTGTGGAATTAAGCTTTCGTATATTGAATGATTGATTAGATATTTAGATATAATATCATTTTGTTTGTTTTAACGTATGCGACCCATTTCTTCTGCTTGGTTTTCTTCATTGTGTCCTTGTAATGTGGAGTGGTTAAGGGACATATTCAACAAATCAGTCCGATGATTTCATGTGATATTTGCTGGTAACACCTTGCACTTTTCTTTCTGGACCGAGCAGTTACCTTTTGAACTTGATTTGTCAATTCGTTGGTTCCCATTTATTGGGTCAATGCTGTAATATCATCTCTACATTACTGAAAGTTACGAGAGAGAATCCATCCGAGGAGACTACTAGAGCACTAGGCGAACAACTTCAGGTTGGAACATATTTCTCTCTCGTGTTTAATTTCAACCAGTTCTGTGTGTGTGTGTGTGTGCTACATTAATCCAGTTTGATGCTTCTCAGTTCTTGGTGTCTAAGTGGGTTTCATGCTGTGATCCTTCTGAATCTTCTGGCTATCTCCCTGCTACTGCTTTATACCAAGTGGAACTGATACTTCGACAGCTAATTATTGATTCTGATTCCTCTCTGTCTGAGTATACAAAGGTATAATTTGATACATCCTCTGCCATTATTGCGTTTCACTAATACTTGCAGAAGTTTTGGACATCTCCATTTGATTATTTTTCTCTAGTTGCTTTCGTTGGTTTGAGTTGTTTGTGATCATTAATTAATCAACATGTTGCACCAGGAGCTGGAGCCCTTGCCTGACTTTGATATATTCAATGACTTAAAAAGGTTCCAACAGAAAAAGTGTGAAGCCTACTCGCCAAGGGCGCACTTACTAAATGTAAGAAAGTGTTGTCTGCACCAATTTAGTTATTATCCAATCATTTTTATATTTTGTCTTCCACTTCTCCTATGGATTCTGATTTTCTTTGTTGCAGTTTGTGAAGAGATCTCACTATGTACCTCCAAGATTACTTCTTTGCGCGTACTTTCTCATCTCTGTTACTTAGTTATTTCATTATATCACATTTATTTTGTCAATATCTGCAAAATTGATGTCTAATGGACAGCTAAGACTAATTTGTTTTATTTACTTTAAGGAGTATTCATGAAATTAATTCTATAGGATCTTGCGATCTAAATAATGCAGTTGAGTTTTTTTTCTTTAAAAAAAAAGAAAAAGAAAAACTTCTTTTGTAACTTAGTGAAATTGTTTTTGGAGGAGTTTGGACATTTGAACACATCTCCTTGTGTTCATTGATGCAAATAGAACAATTTTAATTCATAGGTATGCACTATGACAGTCGCCATAATTTTCTCTCTCTATCTCCCTATCTTATATCCTTACTATTTTGCTCAAGTAATCCAACAATCTAAAATTTTCTTTTATATTGTCATATTCTGGTATAAATTTCTTTATTAATGAAACGTTTTATGAGGACTACTAGAGAAGATAGATGTGCTGTCACAATGGTACTATTTTCTGGTGTTGGCCTACATGTAGATGAATAAGCCAAATGCACGGTGCACAAACTTGAATCTTGGCTGAGTTTAAATGGAAAAATTCATCAACTATGTTTCGTTGATTTTTAAATGGTGATGAAACTTTATATAATGATGAACTTGCAGTCTGAAAGCATTGCATACAAATATTTTTGCTAAGGGAAAGCATCAAGAAAACGAACACGGTCATAAATTTCTTAATGGCGTATATTGGAGTTCAGATGATGAAATAGTTCAGGCGGCTTGGAGTCTTCTCCGGATCTGTAGCTTGGATAACACAACTGATTTGGGAGCTTTGGTGTCTGATTTTATATCTAGGGTACACCATTATTTTTGCCTTGTAATGTTTATGACTTGAGAGCTTTTCATACTTCAAACAGACATTATCTGAATAATTTTTCTTAATATATTGAAATGCAGGTGGGGATTGGTGATCCTCATCGAGTTGTCTTCCATCTTCCTGGGGATAAGGCTTCTAGTGCTGCCGATTCTTATATGCATATGGTTTCTGGAATATCCAACGAAGTTCTTCTTCTTCTTATGAGGCTTTTAAAGAAATATCTGATTGATGATTCTGTAGACATGATTGACATGGCATCACAAGTTTTGCGGGTTAGCTTGTTGGAGTACATTTAATTGTCTTCGGCCTGTTGTTTGTTATTTTTAACTCTTATTCTTACTGCCAAAGTATAGCCAAAGTTGCCCAATGCCCTTTCTCATTATTTGCTCCCTTCCCATTGCTTTCGGCCCAGTATATGATGATTTTTAGTTGACAAGGTTAAATTTCATTTATGAGAAAACAACAATCTTCAACAAGAGCCCTTTGTGTGCTTTTTAGATTAGCTATATGGCCATCAATTTATATTTTGTGAAGTGCAAATAATTAAAACCTACAGATCGTTCACATGTGACAACAGAAAAGAACTTTGAGCTAAAGGAAGATGCGCATGCAGTCAATTGTTTAGCTGTGTAATTTCTTTCTTCATCCACATTAGTCCTGAGAAATGTAGTAGTTGAGTTTTAGTGTAAGTCAACTGATTGGGTAGTTTGTGAAAATAATAAGGAACAGGTACGGGCTTTTAGATATTTATATACCAAGGATTTTGGAATAAACCCCTAAAGTAATAAAAGTGGTGTTATTATAATAGAGTTTATTTATTGAATATGTTTCCTGAAGGCTTGGGTGAGCATTATTTTGGTTTGAATTTTCCCTGTGTTTTGGAGGTTTGTTTGAAATAGTAATCCGGACATGGTTTGTCGGTATCCAAATTGTACATAAATTAATGGTATCTTCCCATGTGGATTTCTGGCGATGTCAAAATAGCCTAGTGAATTGTGTTCTCTGATGTTATCTGTTTTGTAGTAACTATGGTCTTTGACATATGCATTTCATCTTCATCTACCTCTTAACAGGGGATTCTGTCAACTGAGAAGGGTCAGCAATCTTTGGCACAATTAGATTCCTACGAGAGATCTCTTATCGAGGTTAAATACCTTTCGGTTCCCATTACCTATTCATGTCTTCAGTGCCGTTTCTTTTGGAAAAGTGGAATCCAAAGTCTTAAATTATCCATTAGTTTGAGGGGGTTATTAATTTGAACTTCCTATATACGGTTGTTGTAGACTTTACGCCTGTAGAATATATTTCCCCCCAAACCTAAAAGTTAGCTGTTGTAAGGCGAACTTGCACCTTTATAGGCTTTTGGTTTTGAAATCTCTCTATACTTTTAAATTTTTATTCTTAGAATTGGCATTAGCATGCACGATCTCATCCTCTTACTACCACATGTCATCAATTCTCTTGGTTTCCAGGAATTTGTTCCTCGATCTTTTTAAAACTTAGGTAACTCATAGTTAGATACTGTTGTCAAGTGTCAACTTTTGATCACGAAGAATTACTTGTTTGCATGTGTGATATCGTGCTTATGCAATCTTCCGAATCTATATGCTCTCATTTTCCTATCCTTTGCCAATTTTTTTTTTTCACATTTCTGGAGAGAGTCAAGATTTAAGTAAGGCACATTTTTGCAAAGTTGCAGGTTTTACAACTGGGCGATGCTTCTTTGTTATGACCTTAAAACATGCAACTAGAATCTCACTATGTGGACTTTCTGAAAATAAAAAGCGAGTCATTGCTTCTTGACAAAAGGGTTTTGCTGTAAATGCTTGAGATTAAACAAACCAACTAATTAAATAATCATGCTTAATGGAAGGAATCACAATGATTTTGTTAATGACTTGATGGAATTGATAAAAGTGTACTTTTTCCCCACTAATTATAGTTTGCAGGGTTCATTATGAGTTGTAGAAATTGGAATATTCTGTTAGAATTAGTTTAGGGTATTTGGGCTAGCCCATTTTGGGCCCATTCTTGAATTGTATATATGTGTAAACTTCTTCTCTTTTATGTAAGAAATAGAAAACACCATTCATCATGGTATCAGAGCCGGCCCTAGCTTCCTCTTCCTGGAGTGCTGCAAGTCCGCCGCCCATTGCCGCCGCCGCCGCGCCGCCCGCCGCCGCCGCCGCCGCACCAGAGAGCCGCTGCTAGGGTTTCCTTCGGTCAGTTTCCTCAGTTTTCTCTTCCTCTTCCAGTCAGTTTCCTTCAGCATCCTCCGGTCAGTTTCGCC
Organism: Hygrophila difformis; assembly: GCA_030278955.1. Classification (NCBI taxonomy): domain Eukaryota; kingdom Viridiplantae; phylum Streptophyta; class Magnoliopsida; order Lamiales; family Acanthaceae; genus Hygrophila; species Hygrophila difformis. The sequence goes on from JAOANR010000012.1 coordinate 6,462,913, forward strand.
GCCCATTGCCGCCGCCGCCGCGCCGCCCGCCGCCGCCCTGAGCCGCCGCCGCCGCTGGTGCACGCCTGGCTGTCTTCCGCTGCTTCAGGCTTCCATTCTCTTTGTATTTTTTTTTCTTTCAGTTATTGCTGGAAGATGTCCCTGCTCCTCTCTTGATTGAGAACTCTCTTCATTCAAGAATCAAGGATGTCATCTTCTTTTTCCGGCACTTTATCTCCATCTCCAGCTATTGCCACTGAAAAATTGACGGGTGGGATAAATTACTCCTCATGGGCAAGGGCTGTCCGAATGTGGTGTATGGGACAAGGTTTATCCGATCATTTAACCACTTCGTCGACTCAGATTGATGAAAAGGAAAGAGCTTCATGGGTGAAGGCCGATGCCTTACTCTGTAGTCTTCTTTGGCAATCTATTGACCCCTCTCTGCATCCTATCTTCACGAATTTCACTACATGCTCGGAGTTATGGAAACAGGCCGAGATTCTTTACACGAATGATATTCAGCGCCTTTATTCCACTGTATCGAATTTGTTGGATCTTCGTCAATCTGGTCTGTCCATCCCTGAATTTTTGGGTAAACTTTCATCCATCAAAGCAGAATTCAACTCTGTTTTGCCTCCCGGGAAGGATGCTATTGAAGAGCTTACCCAAAGAGATAAATTTTTTATGGTGTGTGCTCTTGCCACTTTGGGACCCGACTTGAGTGCAGTTCGAGATCAACTTCTATCTAGCTCTACAGTTCCGACACTTGAGGATGTGTATTCTCGGCTCCTTCGTGTTTCTTCATTAGCTGCAGCCTCGAATGATCGATCTGCATTACTATCTACTGCACCCCAAGTCTATCAAGATGGAGCTATTTCTCGTGGAGGTCCCCGCAATGGCACTAATCGCCCTCGGTGTACTTACTGTAACAAGTTAGGCCATGTTCGTGAAAAATGTTACAAATTACATGGCCGACCTCCTCGTGCCAACGTTGCTCAAACAGATGCTTCTCCCAATGGATCTAGCAGTCGGTCTGTATTGTTGACAGGGACAGATTATGAAGGATATCTCGCATACCAAGCATCAAAGCAGCCATCTCATTCTACTATTGATGTGGTCGCTCACCCGTCTACTAGTGTTGCTTGCTTTTCTCATTCCATGCCAGTAAGCCCTTGGGTTCTTGATTCAGGTGCTTCTGACCATGTCTCTGGTAACCCTCGTCTTTTCTCACATTTAAATTCTTCTTGTCAGTTACCTTCTGTTACAATGGCTGATGGCTCTCAAGCTTCTGCAAAAGCCATTGGTCGTGCTAACCCTTTACCCAATGTGTCTCTTGAATCTGTCCTATATGTTCCCACTTGCCCCTTTAGCCTTGTTTCTGTGAGTAAGTTAACCAAGTCCTTAAATTGTACTATCACATTTGACATTGACTCTTTTTTCATCCAGGATCGCAACACGGGAGAGATGATTGGCGCCGGACGTGAGTTACATGGGCTTTACCATCTTAGCCTTCCATCACCTAAAGCCTCTCCTTCCGTTGTGTGCTCATCCACCACCTCTCCAGAGCTTACCCACCAGCGTTTGGGTCATCCTAGTCTGTCAAAATTACAAAGTCTTGTCCCTACTTTGTCTCATTTGTCGTCTTTATCTTGTGAGTCGTGTCAGCTTGGGAAACAATCTCGCACTTCATTCCCTAAGCAAGTCAATAATAGAGTCGATATACCTTTTGGTTTAGTTCATTCTGATATATGGGGTCCAAGTCGAACTCAGTCTGTATTTGGTTTTCGTTATTTTATTACATTTGTTGATGACTTCTCTCGCTGTACTTGGGTTTACCTTATGAAAAATCGGTCTGAGATATTTTCTATTTTTGAGGAATTTTATAATGAAATTCATACACAGTTTGGGGTTCCTATCAAAATCTTGCGCAGTGATAATGCTCCTGAATATTTTTCTGATTCCATGACTCGTTTTCTCTCATCTCATGGGATCTTACATCAGTCTTCCTGTGCATACACACCCCAACAAAATGGTGTTGCTGAGCGCAAGAATCGTCATCTTGTTGAAACTGCTCGCACACTTGTCCTTCATCATCATGTTCCATTATCTTTTTGGGCTGACGCTGTGCTCACTGCTTGTTACCTGATCAATCGCATGCCCTCATCTGTTCTTCATGGTAAAATTCCTCATCAAGTGTTATTCCCTCGTGACCCTATTTATCATTTACCTCTTCGAGTGTTTGGGTGTGTATGTTTTGTCCACAATCATTCTCCAAATCGGGATAAATTTGCTCCTAAGGCTCTTAAATGTGTCTTTCTTGGTTATTCTCGCCTTCAAAAGGGCTATAAATGTTACTCCCCAGAGACTCGTCGGTATTACTTTTCTGCTGATGTCACTTTCTTCGAGTCTACTGCTTTTTATTCATCCCCTTCATCTCCTCCTTGCATCACTGATGTCTTGCCTATCCCATGCTTGCCTATTGACTTGGCTGTCCCATTAGATTCCTCTCAATCTCAACCTCAACCTTTGCAAGTCTACCGTCGTCGTCCTAAATCTTCCACCATATCGACTCCTCTTCCTGCACAATTGTCAACCCCCCTTGTTCCCATTACCACTGGTGTGGATGGTGGATCCGATGACTCACGTTCGCCACCGATCTCATCTCCAGCTGCGATCCCCATTTCTGTTGATGATCGTCCCGTTGCTCATCGCAAAGGTAACCGTATCACTCGTAATCCTCATCCTATTTATAATTTCCTTAGTTATCATCGTCTTTCACCTACATATTGTGCCTTTTTGTCTCATTTGTCTCCCGTCTCACTTCCTAAATCCCTTCGTGAAGCACTTTCTCACCCCGGGTGGCGCCAAGCAATGCTAGATGAGATGGCTGCCTTGCATGGTACAGGTACGTGGGATTTAGTTCCATTGCCTCCGGGCAAGTCTGTAGTAGCTTGCCGTTGGGTTTATGCCATTAAAGTTGGCTCGGATGGCCATGTTGATCGACTTAAGGCACGATTAGTTGCCAAGGGGTTTACACAGGTTTATGGTGAGGATTACACAGACACCTTCTCTCCAGTGGCTAAAATGCCCTCAGTTCGTCTCTTCTTATCTCTCGCTGCTACTCATTCTTGGCCTCTTCATCAACTTGATATTAAGAATGCTTTCCTTCATGGCGAGCTTCAAGAGGAGATATATATGGCGCAACCACCCGGTTTTGTTGCGCAGGGGGAGTCTAATTTGGTATGCAAACTTCGTCGGGCTTTATATGGCTTAAAACAATCCCCACGTGCTTGGTTTGGACGATTCAGTTCTGTGGTACAAGCATTTGGGTTGATTCGGAGTGTGTCAGATTACTCTGTCTTTTATCGGCATAATTCTTCCGGCCAGTGCTTGCTCCTTCTTGTCTATGTTGATGATATTGTTATCACTGGAAATGATATAGAAGGGATTACTAAATTGAAAGAACATCTTCACAAACACTTTCAAACCAAGGACTTAGGTCCACTCAAATATTTCCTTGGCATTGAGGTTGCACAATCTAATTCAGGGATCATTATTTCGCAAAGGAAATATGCTCTGGATATCTTAGAAGAAACTGGAATGACCAATTGTAAACCAATTGATTCTCCCATGGAGCCTAACTCCAAACTACTTCCCGACCAGGGGGAGCCTCTTACTGATGCTGGCAGGTATAGGAGATTGGTGGGTAAGCTGAACTACCTTACACTCACTCGGCCGGACATCTCTTTTGCTGTGAGTGTTGTGAGCCAGTTTTTAGAATCTCCTTGTGTTGCGCACTGGACCGCAGTTATGCGCATTTTGAAGTACATTAAGGGGTCTCCTGGTAAAGGTCTACTATATGCCAATCATGGGCATAGTGAAGTGGTTGGTTACTCAGATGCGGATTGGGCAGGTTCCCCTATTGATAGGCGATCCACTTCCGGGTATTGCGTATTTGTAGGAGGTAACCTTGTGTCTTGGAAGAGCAAGAAGCAAAGTGTGGTTTCACGGTCGACTGCTGAAGCAGAGTATCGAGCTATGGCTTTGGCAGCTCAAGAATTGGTGTGGATAAAACAATTTCTCCATGAATTGAAGGTCATTGATGTGTCCCAAATGAAGCTCTTTTGTGATAATCAAGCTGCCATATATATTGCCTCCAATCCGGTGTTTCATGAGCGCACTAAACACATTGAGATTGATTGTCACTTCATTCGTGAGAAAGTATTGTCTGGGTGTATTGTCACAAGTTATGTTCCTTCCAATGATCAGTTAGCTGATATCCTCACTAAATCTCTCCGGGGACCTCGTACTCAATATATTTGTAACAAGCTTGGATCATATGACATATATGCTCCAGCTTGAGGGGGAGTGTTAGAATTAGTTTAGGGTATTTGGGCTAGCCCATTTTGGGCCCATTCTTGAATTGTATATATGTGTAAACTTCTTCTCTTTTATGTAAGAAATAGAAAACACCATTCTTCATATTCCTTCTTAGATTGGCTTTCCAATATCTTTCTCTCTGCATGTTTTCCCTATTTATAATTGCAGGTCCACTCAAAGGGTGTTAATTTTGAAGTGGTACAAAGTTTAATTGCAAATCTGCAAAGGAAATTTAGTGGTAGGTGCTGCTTTAACGTTCATGTGAATGCTAACCAGTTCTAATTTTCACGAAACAATTTTTTAGAGCATACTCTTTCCACGTTTTATGATGCATCTTGTTAGTTATTTCACTTCTTGCAACAAGTTCTGTCTGATAGGGTTATGGAAGTCCACAGCATAGCATTTTATGAAGTACATACCATATGATATTTCCATGATGCATTTATCTCAAGTTTGTTATTTAGAAACATTGTTGTGTGATGCCATGATGTGTTTATCGAAATGCAAGTTCTCCTTTGACTTTGGCTCGGGATTTTAGGTAGTGGGTGGAGAATTGTTAATAATAGTGGATTAGTTGTAGGTAATACGAGTAGTGAGCTATGTATTTATTTATTTATTCAAAAATTTTTGATTGGTCAACTTTGAGCACATAGTCAAGTAGCGTTGTTTGACTCGTCTAATCATGTAGTTTAAGAATATAAACTTTTTTCAATTTTTACTTTACACAATTGGAGCTATTAATTGTTGAAAATGTGCATTGGATTGCATGTACAATTAGAATTAAAAAATAGAGGTAGTATTAAGTGGGTAAATTTTACCAAATAAGGAAACGGGACAAAATGGGTTGGACAACCAAATAAGGCAAATGGGACATTCTGTTTTTGACTGAGGGAGTACTTAATTACTGTAACTTGGTCAATAAGCTAAAATTTTTACATTTGGGATGCAGAATACTCTTGAGCACAAACTATTTGACATTGTATTTCAACTCGTGTCCTGTTATATAATTCAATGCATATCAAATAAATATCTTTAATTGAAAATCTAAAAATTTTTCTGTGGTGAATAAATGTGAAGTGATGTACATCCCTATCATCATGTCATGACTCATGGCATTAGAGCTGGCTTTCACGTGTTTCAGTCCTCATGATCATCCATTTGAGAAAAAAGTGTCATGTGGAAATGTATTGTAGGAACTACTAATAAATATAGTGTGGTGCAACTCCTTATCAGCCTAGCATCTTAGGTGGGATGGCCATTCAACACTTTTGAGTTTCTGTTGGTGAGCGATACACAATGTTTTGTAATGACCGAATCATATGAAAATTATATTTTTAATATTTTGCTGAATTGAAGTGCAATTCCAGCCTTATTTGTTGTAAAGAACTTGAGTTGGCATATCATATAGTTTTGGTTGTCATTTGAAATGGTGAAGGTGCAACAGCAAGAGGATAGTTTAAATCCTTGGTTATTGTATTGGATTTTAGTCTTCTGTAAGAGCTATGAGAGTACACTGATTTTATAAACTGCAGTTTCAGTGTTCTGTTTAGTCTAATTCATTGGTTTCTTTCCTTTTGTTGCCAGCTAAATCAATTTCCATTGAGGACTCAACACTGTGGATAACTTCTGAAAAAACATTTGAGCCATGGATTTGTGCGCTTGCACATTCCATGATAGGTTATTGTGATGATCCCATTCTTAGGTAGTCCATTTTTCCTTAAAGGAATCTTCAGCTCTGGCATTTATCTTTTGCTACGGGCAGTGAGGTATTTACCAAGTTAATCTTTGTTTAATTCTTATTTAGGCTGTGCCAAGATATTGTGCTAGTGAAATCTGAAGTAGCTGAGCTGCTCTTCTCAAATATTATTGTTAACATAGCTGGAAGAAGTGATTCAGATGATCTCCGTAAAGTGATCTCATTGAAGGTTATGAGCCTTAATTTCGCTTAAATTATTTTTGGCATTAATTATTTGTGGTAGGGGGACTTTCCAAAGTCACATTGATGGGTGCAGTTATGCTTAATATGACCCATTTGTAATTTACCTTAATGCAGATAAATCTTTTGTAGCTTGATTCATAATTTATGCCTCTTCCTTTCTATGTTAAGAGTCTTGTCAGATTTTTTTATTCCTTTCAAAATTCAAATGTATATATTCTTGCTATTTCATTTCAGTTGTTTCTCTTTCTTGTAACATACTAGAAGGATTAGGGATCCTATAAATGGATTGATTACAGTATGGTTGACTAGTAGCAAATAGAATCCAGTCATGAATAATTGTTCTTTGGATTTCGAAGGATTGTGAGATACAAAGTGTAGGTTTAAATTCTTGAAGCAGCTCATTTTGTTATTTTGTACCTGCATAGCTATTTTCCCGCTGACAAATACATGACTATTGCATAAACAACTAGTTTTATATGCGTAGAATCAGGAGATTATAGGAAATAGTGTTTCTGGTGTGTATATTTGTTTTTTGTTTTTATTTTTTTTTGATAAACTGAATTTTTTTATGTAGTTCTCTATTTAATACTCTCTCCGTCCCACGATATTAGTCCCATTTGGAATAGGCAGGGGTTTTAAGAGAAATTAGATTAGAGGGGGAAATGGTAGTGGGTAGATGATGTGATGTAGGTAACAGAAAGTGTTACTTTTAGCTAAATAATCGAATGAAAAATAAAATATTCAATTTATTGGCCATGTTTGGGAATTAGCAGTTAACTGATTATGTGAGTAGTAGTTACTTAAAATTAGCTTGACAATTGGGAGACTAATTTTTTTTGCCTATAATAAGCTAAAATCCAAAATGCTGCTATTTGCAGCGGTTTGAAAAGAGCTAATTGAACACTGTTTTTAGTTATTTTGTCTTTTTAAATAAGCTAATTCATCTTAATTCTCTTACAAAATAGCTGATTGGTTTAGCTGTTTTGCCAAACTGGCCATTGACTTACAAAAGAAAAAATTGATTTAACTGATATTGACTTGCAACAAATTTTAATAGTAATTCAATGTGAACCCCTTGTCATTAAAATAAAAAGAAAATCTAAAATAACACCAAACCATTTTATGTAAGCAACAATCCAAACCATTTGATTATTTGAAGTCATAAATTTTCTAAATTTTTGGAGATTTTATTTGGGAGAAATTCAAGTGGATAAAATAAGAAGAGAATATGGTTTCGGAGAATTGTGAGAAAATATATCAAGATACGTCTCATTTTATAGATTTCGAACAAGGTCGTTACGGTGTCGCCATGGCGGTGTGGCAGTCAGAGAAGATCGCCACAGGTGCTCCCCTTGCCATATGGCGACAAAATGTGTTGCTACAGTGTGAAATTGCACCATGGTGGCACCAGAAGGGTTAAGATCTTACCCATCCTGCAGAAACCCAACCCAGAAATAGCGAAAGAAGCCCTAAAACTTGAGCTTTAACCTGATTCATTTAAGCATCCGTCTCTGCTTCAACTGCAAATGGAAGCCTTCATCTTCAATTACCTCTCTCTTGCTCCAATGTGTTTCTATGCTTCAACAATATATGGTCTGTTCTGCACGCAGCTTTTGGGAGCTTTTAGTAGCTTTAGCTTTTATTTTAAAACAAAAGCTCCGTTCTGCACACTAGCTTTTGGGAGCTTATGGGAGCTTTTGGAAGCTTCTTTTTAGAAGCTACCTCTAGTAGCTTTAAAAAATAAGCTTGTAGCTTATTGTTGAGCAATTACAATTTTAACCCAATAACCAACTCACTACCCAATAGTCTACATAAGTGTTTGTCCTTTTATGTCATTTCATACATTTTTTGACAGGTACAGCTAGTTGTACAGAACACTTAAATAAAACTGACAGCTATAGCTCCCACAGCTCCCTGCAGCTCCAACTACATACAGCTCCAGCTCGCAGCTACAACTCACAGTTACAGCTCCGCGTGCAGAACAAACCCATAGGCTTTTCCTCCTGCCACCACTATCTTGTATTCTGCTCACGCTGACTGCTGGTCGCAGCTGTCTTGTTGTGGTGCCAGTGGCAGGTCTCCTGGTTTAGTCAATTTACTTTCTGTTGTCACTTTGTGCGCATTTGAGAATTTGGGTGTGACTGTACTGGTCCTCTCCTCCCTCCCAATACCAAGTAGCAAATTCCCACCCTATTTGTTTATCTCTCTGTTTTTGTGAGTTGCTGCCAGCTGTGAACTGTCCACACTCCTCAATACTCCTCTATATTTGTTATCTATTAGTATTAGTTAAAGTAATATTGTTGAATGCTCTGCCCAAAACACTTCCCACACCCCCACTCCGCTTGTTTTTACCTACTCACCATCTAACATCAAATATTTTACAATACAATATTAAATGTTAGGCATGTTTAAATACCTGATATATATATATATATATATATAAAATATCCGTAATATTTCAATGTATATCCATAATATTTCAATATTATGAATGCATTATGTATATTAGTCATATTAAAATATATATAATATATACAGAAAATTACATAATATTTTATATTATTGTTATATTACTTAGCGCCATATTGTCGCCATGGCAGTATGGCAGTCCATAAGTGCCGCGCTGCAATAGGGCGACGTAACAACCTTGATTTCGGAAATACATGACTGCTGATATTTTTATTATATTTTTTGAATTGTTTTTGAGATAATTCCATATAAATATTGTAGCTGATTAGACTTTTCCTGAATATATAGAATAATGTGTAATTGAAAATGGATTAAGATTGGTATTTGTTTAGCTTTACTACTTTTGGAAAGTGGCCTAATACGGTGGGACATACTAAAAACAAAAAGGGGACTAATATGGTTGTGTCATAGCCTTTATATTTTATTGATTGAATTGTGTGATTGTGCACAGAGTCTGTGCATATACACATGTATATCCCTAAAAGTTGGTGTGCCTATTTATGCATGTTTCTGTGTGTATTATAATATAGTATTCTGAGTTTTTTATAACGCAACATAGAATTTTGAGCGATAATTATGTGTTTTGAGCCTATAAGTAGATCCAGTTGTTAGTTCAGCCTTCAAGATGGTTTCTCATTATCTTCGTTGGGCTATTCCATTTAATCTACCTTGATCATTTAATGTTTTAGTCGAGCATTTGTGTCCAAGGTGCAACGTTGCTAATTCCATTTGATATTCAGAGTTTTAATTTGCACCATCCTTGATTCAATAAGACTTCTGTTTGTATTCACAGGTGCAGGAAAATGTATTTGTTGAATCCAACACAATGACTAAATCAGTTCAGATTGTTTTGGATGCTCTAAATCAGCTCCGACTGTGTTATGTGATGGAAAGAACCAAGTCTTCCGCTGAACTTCATAAGCTGAGAAGTTCAAATATAAAGGTTTTTCATTGTCTATTTCTATCTGTTTCATGGCAGTGACTAATGAAGACTAGTTTGACAGAAAAAAACTGTGTATTTTGTTACTAACCTTAGTTTCATTAGCCAATAAATATCAATAGCCTTGAGTTTATGCATCGAGGGAGTGACAGATTTTCTACTGCCTGCTAATGATTGGTTGCCATTTGCCAATAAATTTACCTGTATCACAGCATCATATTATGTTTCATGGAAGTTTGGAGTTCTAGCTAACTAGATTATTGTTATCAGCATAGTAAAGCATCTGGATCTGGATTGAAATCACGTTCTGCATCAGCAAAAATGAAAAATCTTGAGTCACCTTCTGGATTGGTGCCATCAACATTACTGTGGGAAAAGGTATTGTTTTCCAGCTTCCCCCCTTGATACGATATCCTTGAATTCTGTGTTCTGTAAATACGTCCTGTGTAAAAATCATAATATATAGCTTATACACCTAATTTCAAAATTTGTTGAGACTGATAACCATGGACTTCTAATCATTGTGATTAGACAAACTTTGAAGGCTGTTTCTTTTGATTTGGCTAAATACGACGAATTAAGTCTGTGATGTTCTCATTATCATTCTGTCACAACCAATGCGAGAGTGGCATTTTGTCCACCTCAAATCTTGAACATTAGCACCTTTTCCTGGTGCTGAATGTATGATTTGTTGTGCTGAAAAGTGCTTTATATTAATCACTGTGGTGAGTTGTTTTAGTTGAAAATTATTCTCGCTACCTTCTGATATGTTCTAGGTAACAAGGTAGCATTATTCTTGTAACTGTTATGTTGTCCCCACTCCTATCTTTTTCCTTTTTCAGGAAGAACTTTGTCTATGTGAATATTTGATTCTGTTTAGCTGATTATCTTTCCTGTGTTCTGGTATTTTGGTCAGGTTTATTGGCTTCATGTGGATTATCTTGTAGTTGCAAAGTCTGCTATTGTGAGTAAGAGTGTATTATTTTAGAATTTTCTAGTGAATATGTTGCTGCTACCTGTCATCTGTGTATCCTATTCTGTCTATTTGTTGTGTGTACAGGATTGTGGCTCTTACTTCACTGCTTTTCTTTACGTGGAGCACTGGTGTGAGGAGCACTTTAATAGCCTCACAATGGGTAGCCCAGATTTTTCCCATCATGAAACAGTATGTCTTTATTGCAATTCATTTGCCATGTTTATTTTGGTTGTGGGCACATTTGAAATTTTCATACTATAGATATATGCAATCTTATGCTTACTTGGTTCTTTGAATGTCAGCTGCCTCCCCATGTTGAAATACTTGTCTCAGCAGTCACCCATATCAATGAACCTGACAGTCTGTATGGAATTATACAATCAAACAAGGTTAGACAAAAAACTTCATAAAACATGATTATTATACTTTCCTAACTCACAGTTTCTCAGGATTAAAACCATAACCTTCCACGTAGGAGATACAGAATTTTGAGCTGTGAAGTTGTCTTTAATTTTGTAACTTGTTGAATGATGCTATGCTACATTGCTATGCTTTAGTTCTTCCGAGAGGATTGCTGCAAAGGCTTTCCTTTTCCTTGATTGTGTCCTATGCGTTTGCTGTTGTTTTATCTTCCTTTGAAGTCTATTTCTTCGAAATAGTAGGCTTGGACTGATTAGGTATGGTGTGATTAAGGCCTGATTTGATCTGGCATAATCAGTAATGATTCATTATTATCAAGTGCTACAAGAAGTTTCTCCCCTCATTTAATCAATCACTCACAGTTGTGCGTGATGTTTTATGCTTGATGGCAACCTTAGACATATTCTTGCTTTAATATTTTGCTATAAAGATTGTGCCACCCTCTCCTGATATACTTGAATATGGTGTGTTTTATGTTTATGCAAGTGTATAAGAAATCAACTATTATTCCATGCATTGATGACATATTTCTGAGTTTTGTTCAATGACTTTTACAAATTTTCTGGATTATTGTCGAGTTGGATTGTTGAATACTGTGGCTGGTTGTGTAAAATGTATATGATACACAAGGAATTCTCTCCCAATAGTCTCAGCAGATATATTGTCGAAATCATGTGTATTGTGGTAATGACATTTTATTCTGTGTTGATTACAGCTAACTTCTCAGATCATTACCTTTGAACATGAGAATAATTGGAGTAAGGCGCTTGAATACTATGATTTGCAAGTACGCTCAAACACCTTTCCACAGATGAGCAGTTCCACCTATTCTTCTACGGGGACTTCTCTACAAACGGAAAATGTATCCTCCCATAAAATAGAACATAGCTTGATACAAAAGAAGCCTTACAAAGGATTAATAAGATCATTGCAGCAAATTGGATGTACCCATGTGTTGGATGTGTATTGCCAAGGTCTGACTTCTCAAAGGGGGCGGTTTCAACATGATTTAGAATTTACTGAGTTGCAGGTTTGATATTCTGAAATTGTTGGGCACCATGCCTGATTCCTGTCTGTATTTTCATCATATATATGTATTTGATTTAGATGATTTCTTATCAATTCTTCTATCTCATTCAGTTTGAAGCTGCTTGGCGAGCTGGAAACTGGGATTTCTGTCCACTTTATTCTGGAAGTGATGCATCAGTTTCAAAAGAAAGCAGTAACGAGCATCATTTCAATGAAAATCTGTACTGGTATTGTGGGCATCATAGATCCTATTTTGTTTGAACATGTCCATCATATTTTTAGTTTGGATGTGAATACTTGATTGTGATATTGCCCCTTACACCGTGATCTTTCTGAAATTGAAACTAGAACCTTTTTGCTGTGATTTTGATATGCAGCATAAGATTAGGGTTATAGTCGATTCATTGGCTACCTCTGAAAAAGGAAGATATATAAATCACATTTAATTTAAATGATTTCAACTTTTGGAGACAAAATCTAAGACTAGTCCAATTACTGACTCTTAATTTCATACCCTGCTTCCATTTAATGCTGACATTTGACTGATCTAATGAAGCTGTTTGAAAGCACTGCAAGAAGGAGACTTTTATGAATTTCATACAACAGTGAAGGACTCAAAGCAGGTTTGTATTTAGTTGTCTCTTGCTTGATATTTCAACTGAACTTTTGGAATGTGAAGTGAATTTTTCATCTTCTGCAGGCTCTTTTGATGTCTATCTGCCATGCAAGCAAGGAAAGCACCGAGCACATATACTCAACTGTAGTTAAACTTCAGGTACATAGTGCAGATCAGTTAGTTTTCATGGATTTATTCGTGGGAAGTTTAATTTCCCATTTCTGCGTGGAAGGTAAAAATTCGTAGAACAATTATTTTTGTGGGAGCAAAATTCTCTACTTACTATATTATCTTAGTCATTAGTGTCTCTCAACATTCTTTGAAATATTTTGTTTGTGGAATTTCTCAGTTTAACACCTCCAATAGTTTCTTGGAAATTATCATATATGTGACTATTCACCATGGCTTATTTTTGTTTTCCAGATCTTTTATCATCTTGGAATGGCATGGGATTTGCGTTGGAGTTCATCTTTTGAAAACCTTAACTCTACTTCTGGTGGACATAAGCTGCTCTCAGAGCCTGTTGTCCCTTCCACTGACAAGGTATTGAACTAATTTTCCCAGTTTAGCTTCTGGTTGGTTATGTACTGAGAACTCCATAATTTTGGCAACTCCCAAGTTGTGTGTCCAGAAGTATAACTTCTATGAGGTTGAATATCATATGTGCAACTCTATCAACAGACAAACAATACTAAATTTGTTGGAATATTGGTCAAACATAAGTATATTTGAATTTAAATTCAACTCTATAATTTTGAAAAATATAATAACAAAAAACATTCATAATGTTGAGACAGATATATATGCCAAGGTTGTCACGGCGCCCTGTTGTGACGTGGCACCGTGGCGCCGGTGGACCGCCATACCGCCATGGCAACAATACGGCGTATAGTGTGTGTATATATTTTTACTTTATATTAAGTGGAATAATAGTAGTATATAGTATAATTATTACTACCTCCGTCTCACCGTTTTTGTTACGGATGAGTTTTTGTACTATTCAAGGTTTAACTTTGATTCGAATCTTCATCATAGCTATGTAAGAAAAACATAGTCAAGTGAGATCTTGTTAGATTCGTCTAATCTTCTAGTTTTAGAAAATCAACTTTTTATAACTTTTCATTGTACACAATTTAAGTTATTAACCTTTAAAAATGTACATCGGCATGCGTGTCGGAGGGTTCTGTAACAAAAACAATGAGACGGAGGAAGTATAAATTAAAATAATAGTATTATAGAATGATAAAAGAACCTTTAATTATTTGCTTATATGAAGTTATTATTATTATTATTATTATTATCATTATTAATAATAAAAACTGAATAGTATTAATAATGCATTCTTTACGAGGAAAGAAGAGGAAAGATCAATAATAAATGAACTTTAGAGTCTAGGGAAGAGCAAAGGTCATAGCATTTATTTAAAAAAGAGAACAATAAGTATAATGGTCATATAAAGTGAGATTTGGAACCAGTGAACACGGCAAACTTATGCTCATGGCTGGCAGAGGTGTCAAGGGAGGGAGGCGGTGACCTGAGAGGCGGCGCCGGACGGCCAAGAGGAGATGAACAGTAGAAGTTTCTGGGAAGTCCAGGGCAGGGTTTCGAAATTGGATTTATGGCTAGGGAAATTTTTGGTTTTATGGGCTGATGCAACCTTATGCCGAGTCGAGAGGTTTGTGGCGGTCTTCTGCCACCGCCATATCGTCGACGTGGCGACGACATAACAACCTTGATATATGCTACGTGATTCCCCTTCTTTATAGCTTGAGCTTTTAAGCGAACTGGTCAATAACATGGTATTACAGTTATGGGTCTCGTGTTTGAGTCCCAACGGTCCCATCTTGTATATGTACTATGTTTATGTGTATATGCTCCACCTTTGTTTCACCTGTGTTCCATGCAAGTTAGCGCACTTTGTGCGTGAAGAAGGGGCATGTTAAAACTGATATATATAATATATACTTCCCCCGTATTCAAATATCTACACCATTTTTACATTTCACGAGATGCAAGACATATTTTTAACATTTAATTACTAAAGTTGTATATAAGTGAAAATTATAAGAGTTTGATATTCTAATACTACGTGGTTTGTAATGACCCAGAGCTTAAAATAGAGTGAAGCAAACTAAGAATGTACTTTTCTTTTTTGGTAACCATCTTATAAGAACTCCAAAGTTAAGCATGCTTGCCTTGGAGTGATTCTAGGATGGGTGACCTCCTGGGAAGTCTCCAGAGTGTGCGCGAGTGAGGCTGGGAAGTCTCCAGAGTGTGCGCGAGTGAGGCCAATCGCACTGGAGAGAGCTCATGTTGGTTTGTTGGGTCAGCCTTCACTTTGGAGCCGACAACATCTAGATTCTGCTGCACCAAAAATGGGGTGTTACAGATGGTATCAGAGACAGACCGCGACCGTGTGTTGTTGTATTCAAGCGTCTACCGGGGTGAAAGATCTACAAAATGTGGATGGTAGAGGCGTCCAAGTATGTGGATGGCCGAGCGCAACAAGGACGTTGCGATTTTAAGGGGAGGAATGTAATACCCGAAGAATTGTTTAAATAGGGTGAAATAAGCTACTTACACCATCAAGGTACCTTCCGTGCTTGGTAGCCATCCTAGAAGAACTTCAAAGTTAAGTGCTTGCCTGAAGTAATTATAGGATGGGAGAACTCCTGTGAAGTCTCGTAGGGTGTGCGTCTGGAAAGAGCTCACGTTGGCTTGTGGGGTCAACCTTCATTCTGGAGCTGGCAACATCTAGTCTTTCCGCTGCGCCGAAAATGGAGTGTTACATATGATAACATCTAGAAATCCATGGATGGGCTCACACCTAAAACCAATTGGTATCAGAGGCAGTACACAGGCCAGTGTGGACGCTGGGCCCCTAGGCGGGTGGATCGTAACATTCACATCTGTTGGAGAGGAGAACAAATCATGCCTTATAAGGGTGTGGACACCTCTCCCTTGTAGACGTGTTTTAAAGCCGTGAGGGGGGTGTGAGGGGGGTTGGCCCAAAGCGGACAATATCTATAAGTGGGTGTGACTGGGACGTTACATGATTAGACGAATCTAACAACATCTCACTTGACTATGTTTTTTCTTTTACAACTATGTGAAAAAATTTGATCAAAATTATTTAATAAATAGTAGACACTATACAAATGTCTCAATTATATGAAAACAGAGGAAATATATGCTATATGATACCTGTCCTTCACATAATATACATATATATATATATATATATATGCAAATTTATATTTTTCTAAATTGAAGTATTTGAAGCAGGCATGTGGCTCAATTCATAATTAGGGCATACATGGTATTTGGACTCAATTTGACTAAATATAACATCGAGCCTTTTAACTGGAAAAGTTGAACCTAATTGTGAAGTGCCTGTTTTTTTATATATTCTATCCAGATCCAGAATTAAGGTAGCATTTGTTTCTTTGATCAAATTTGGATTTTTGGGTTATAAATCCATGTTTTATGTTGAGAATGAAGTATTGTTTGTGCTTGAAAGTCATTTTGCTATATGTTTCGCAGATACTCTGTATGTGTATATAGAATTGATTCAGATTAAAAATTGATGTCTGGAAACATTATCAGTGTATGATTCACTAACCATTTACTACAAATCTACAGTTGCAACAGTTACATGCAAACTGGAGGGGCATTTTGAAGCAGACAGATTTACATATGAATTTGTTGGAACCATTCATAGCATTTAGAAGAGTCTTGCTTCAGGTTTTGAATTCCATGGACAGTAAAGTACATTATTTATGGGAATCAGCATCAATTCTCCGCAAGGTTTGATCTCTGTAGTTATTTTTCTTGTGGTTTCTCATTGTAATTATTTTTCTTGTGTATGATGAACCAACAGAGGTGAATAATCTAGTTGTTTGGTGATTCATGTACAGGGCTCAAGGATTTCTCAGGCTGCTGCAGCATTGCATGAATTCAAGTTTTTTTGCTGTGAGATGGGAGAAGAATATTTCAATTTGTACTGGCTGGGAAGGGTGTGTTTCTATGCCTACTGTTTTTGTAACTCATGGAATAAAAAGAATTTGATGCTTGGGTTTCCTGCATGGTGAAGGATAAGTTAAGGATATGCTTTAGGACCTTCTGTGGATGGTGTCAAATCACAAAACCTAATTCATATCCTGCTTAAAAGTTGCTTTTTGTTGGCTGCCTGAAGAGGTCCTATGCTTTTGGATGAACAAAATGAGTTCATACTATTCTCAGAACATTCTTGTATCTGCATTTATTAATCTGATTATTCCACAGACTAAGTTTGATCTTGAGATATTATGAGAGTTTATCATGGGTATTGATATTGCATATTGTCAATATTGTATCTTTTGCTCAAGATTCCTGTATTAGTTGTTGAAGTGTTGTTTTGCATAAAATCGAAAATTTAGTTTGAATTTCCATTTTATTTCTCCTCCAATAATGCATCTGGTACTTTTAACTAGCTACTGACGCTTGTGGTTATTCTGTCAAAAGCTAGAAGAAGCTAAGCTTCTCCGCGCCCAAGGTCAGCATGAGATGGCAATCAACCTTGCAGATTATATTTCAAAAAATCACCAGATGCAAGAAAAGGCACCTGATGTATTTCGCTTGGTTGGAAAATGGCTGGCAGAAACTCGCTCGAGCAAGTTAGTATTGAGTCACTGTACTCTAAGTTCAGACACAATGTGACAGCATAATTTCATGATTTTAATTTGAGGGAAGTTTATGTGGGTAATAAAGCCTTACCCTTAAATCATTGGAAAAAATACATAGTTGTATGCAGCAAAATGTTACTAATCCTTGAAACCAGAATATGATATTTTTGATCATCCATGTGTCTCAGTCCTCCAGAAATGGTAAATATATGTTAAAATGGATGCATGCTAGCTAACATCTCGGGTACTTCTTCATCACAGATGTGTGGAAATGTATTTAAAATAGTGTGTGTGTGTGTGTGTGTGTCTTTTTTATTCTCCTTTTTTTGTACATTATATATTACATTGTATTGTATGTAAAATGTAAGTTTAATGTAGAGACAAATTGTGTAATACATTTGTTAAAATCTAATTTCTGCACATGCAAATGTAAGGATTTGCATTCCTATATGAGTGTGTGTCTCTTCAGGTTCTGCACTAACCAGAAGTTCATAACTTTCTCTACCTTCTGTGATACTTCTCCAGCTCCAGGACAATATTAGACAAGTACCTGAAACATGCTGTTAATCTGGCTGAGGATCACACTGCCACTGACAAGATTTCTGTAGAGAAAAGAAACCAAATGCATTTCCATCTTGCTCATTATGCAGATGCACTGTTTCGTAGTCATGAAGAAAGACTTAGCTCCAATGAATGGCAAGTAGCAATGCGATTACGTAAACACAAGGTATATATTATATATGATAAGTTTACAATATGGATTTTAGGAGACAATAAGAGAACATGGAAGAACCACAATTTTTGAAATTAGTTGGTAATGGCAATGTGAAATGCTTTGTTTACATGCAGAAAAAAGAGTTGGAAGCACTAATGAAGCGGTTTAAGAGTATGGCAAAGGCAAGTCTTAACACTTATTTATTCTCTCCTTTTTGTTTGCTTATCTCAAGAACCAATACGGCTAACTTGGTCTGCTTCTTCTTATGGATTTTAGGGGGACAAAATTGATTATTCGTTAAAGATTCAAGAACTACAAAAGCAACTTTCTATGGACAAAGTGGAGGAAGAGAAGTTACAGGTATGCACATGAAGCATGCAATTTGAAACTTCTACGAAGTTTTACGAAATAGTTTGTGGCACATCTTTTTGCGTTTTTAGTTTGGAATTCCAGATCAACCTAATTGTATTGTCAATCTTAGACTCAAATGAAAAATATTTACTGGATAATGATTTACTGTAGTAAGTTAGACTTTGAGTCTTGTTGAATTTAAACTAATTGTTTTCAATATAATTTGTATAATACAGGAAGACAGGGATAATTTTCTGCACACTGCACTAGAGGGATACAAGAAATGTTTAATCCTTGGCGAGAAATATGATGTTCGAGTGGTACGCAGAAAATTTGTTTTTGTTTCCAATAATTTATGCTGATGTAGTAGGCCATGTGACAGATTTTCTTCTTACGCCAAATATTTTAGTATGTTCTCAAATTTTTTTGGGTCAATATTGTTAAATTCTCTCATTTTTATTGGTGATGCCTCAAAGCATCAGGCGAGTGTCATTAATAAAGTAATAGTGTATCATTTTCCACTCAAGGAATTCCTTTACACTGAAATTGTTACTTCCTTAAAGGGTTATTCAAATGTATATATGCTTAACAGAAAAAATGGTATTTTAAAAGGAAAGACATAGCTTGAAGAATGAAATAGAAACATATTGGATGTGTACTAAAAATGGGTGGCAATTTATGGTAATGGTGAATGCATCTTATATGTGTTTCTATGATTCCAAGGCATTAGTTTGATGTAATAACTTTTCTGTATTCCCAATGATAATTTCCGCGTGCAATTTTCATAACAGTTTGATATTTGCTTCTAACCTTTCTAGGTGTTTCGACTTGTTTCTTTATGGTTCAGTCTTTCCACTAGACAGATTGTTGTGGATAGCATGCTTAACACAGTCAGGGAGGTAAAGTACTGAAAATTTTATAGAATTATTATTTATTAATTTGGATTTGCTCAATTTTTTGGTGCAGTAGGGATAATTCTATTTGATAACTTACCCTCGATTGAAGCCATGCATTTCATTTGTACATTGAAAGGTGCAATCTCACAAGTTTATACCATTGGTGTATCAAATTGCATCACGAATGGGTGGAACAAAGGACTCATTAGGACCTACAAGTTTTCAGGTTAGCTTTTTATGTGATTTTCTTCTAGTATGACATTTGTCATCTTTCTTTTTTTATTTTGTCCTACTAACCTTTAATGAATATGTTGACAATTGCAGTTTGCATTGCTCTCTCTTCTAAAGAAGATGGCTACTGATCATCCTTATCATGCAATATTTCAGGTACAAGGTTGTTTTTTGAAGAAAGATCTTGAGAATTTGCTAACTGATGATTGTTGTGTTCTGCTGTATCTTCACTTTTGTTTATGCAGTTAAATCTCTTATCTATTTATTTTGTAATAAACCTGCCTTATGATCATTCTTATTACTCTGTTCAAATGTTCAAATCTCTATTATTGCCCTTATTAAACTAGTTCAATGGGTGCAGTTTTTACATAAATGAAAGAAAATATAAAAAATGGTATACGCATGCCTGCAATTTCAGCATAAAATAAATATAAAATGATTTGTTTATCAATCGCTGATGGGATGGCCACCAGAAGACTATTAGTTATTGAATGTTTCAGGCACTGGGTTGTACTGTTTCAAGGAAGATCATTCAAAATTGTGTAGTTATGACATTAGTTTTGTCTCTGTCTCATCTGCCTTCGTTATGTGCAGTGGCTATTCTGTTTATGTAACTTGGCTTGCACTTGACAACACAATTATACATTGTTCTTTCACAAGTCAAATTTAACAATATGTTAGAGATTTTGCTTTTTATCAAAGTCCAAAACTAACATGTCGTGTCGTCGTCGTTGTTGTTGTTGTTATTATTATTATTATTATTATTAGTTACTAGCGCTTGCAAACGGTGACCGCATCAAGGACAAACAACGTAGTAGAAACTCATTTGTGGTGGACATGGATAAGAAGATTGCTGCAGAAGATCTCTTGAAAGAGTTATCGTGTCACCATGGAGCTATCATCAAACAAGTAAACACTATTATTTTAGTGGCTTTTTTTTCCCTATCTATTCCATCCTTTTTCTCTTTTGTTTATTTATTTATGTTCTTGATATACAGATGAAGCAAATGGTGGAGATATACATCAAGCTTGCTGAAATGGAAACAAAGAGAGAGGTAATAACTGGTTATTTGTTCTTTGTCTGAGTCACTGTGTATGTTAAATCTGTCCCGGGTGTCTGGTTGAATCCATCCCTGCCACCTTTAACATCTTGAAATCTCACAACTATATTTAAATGTTTTGAGCTGTAAACGTTTATACCTTTAAACAGGATACCAATAAACGAGTAACTCTACCAAGAGAGCTTCGCAGTGTTCGTGAACTAGAGCTTGTAAGATTATTATTATTTTTTTTTTATTTATTTTTTTATAACTCCTTTTCCTTTTGCTTCTATAGATGCAGCGATACTACATAATCACTTATTTTAGATACGACGACACTTTGATTGGTTACTGGTTTAAGGCAAACATTGCTTACCTGATCTAAAGTTGTCCCATAACTGAGACTTGGGGTTCCAATTTTGGCATTGCAGGTCCCTGTTGTAACATCTAATATTCCTGTTGACCGGACCTGTCAATATCCTGAAGGATTTTTTCCCCATTTCAGAGGGTTGGGTGATTCTGTCACGTAAGTATTTATGATCTTTATATCATGATTTGATGTGGCAAAATGTGGAGGCATGTAAGCATAAGACAATTGTTTGAAGAGTATTCTTTTCACAAAGATTAATTTGAAGCTTATTTATTGCTTCATTCCTGTAAAATCTGATGCCATTCAGAACTCCGGTTTATATGTTTCTTGGTATTTATTGTGTATCAATTTTCTTGCTGATTCTGGTTATTGTATTCAAATATGCAGCATTATGAATGGTGTGAATGCCCCAAAAGTGGTGGAGTGTTTGGGGTCAGATGGTAACAGATACCGGCAACTTGCAAAATCTGGCAATGATGACCTGAGACAAGATGCTGTATGAATCCAGATTACTTTCGTTTTGAATCTAGTCTGGGCTTGAAAAAAAATGATATTGATTAATATATTACTGTTGGACACAGTTTTTGTGGAACAAAATTTAGGATAGATGTACTAGTTTCATTGCTGAGATTTACTGAACCAGAATAAGGTATTCAGGTGCAATTGCAAAGGTGCTGTTTTATGGAAATTGATTTTCAGTATAAAAGTTCTGAAGTTCTGTAACATCTGTATGTTATAATTGTTAAAACTGCTAAATTAATTGTTTATAATCTTCACTGGATGTGGTCTACTTGTTTCTATGATCATATGATTTTAAGCAGTATATATATGAGGAATTCAGTCCAGTTCTATTCACATAACTAAACATGAATATGATTCCCTATACACTAGACCTCCTGGACTGCAAACATTCAATTCAGCAATCCCACTTGTATTTATTCTGCTGAATCTGTGTTGATGGAAGTGCATTAAAAAATAGTTTCCACTAATAAGTTATTTGTATATTTTTGGAAATGTTCATTCATTTTTTGATAAATTAAATATCTGGATTTTGTATGTCCCTTAAAATTTTCATGAATACATGCAGGTGATGGAACAATTTTTTGGCTTAGTCAACACTTTCTTACAGAACAATCGTGACACATGGAGGAGGAGACTGCGGATACGCACTTACAAGGTTGTTTTCCATCTAAACTAGTTAACTGTTGAATAGTAGGTAAATAGAAGTGATTATATTTCTCTATCTGCTGCTTTTACACAAGGGAAAGCACACACATGTATATACAATGATAGGTGATCCTAGATCTAGATGGAGATGGGAGAGATGAAAAGTCTGTGAGACTCTTTGATATAGATGGGAGAGTATGAAGAGTAAAAACTCCCCTCTAGATCGGTGCAACTCAGTGTATCAGGCTATCAGCACTGATCATCTGGGGTGAAGCGGCTAATGTATGTTTCTTCTGATGACTCGGCAGCAGTGCGGAATTTACTTTCTCATCTGATGGATTGACTTCAATTACATTCCAATTCGTCTTTAATTCTCCTATTGCTGAGTCTTGCCCGAAGAGTTATCTAGAATGGCGGGAAGACTTGTGGTGTCCCTAAAAGGAACAGACTCTCCAAACAAAAGAAAAGCCCTAAATTCAACTTGTTGAATTGGATATGGGCGAGACTCCCTCTGATTCATCTCCTGTCAAGCTGGGCCATACAAATCATATGTTCCCCAGATTTACCCCCGTGTAGATAGATTTTTGAGTGCTTAATCTTGTTTGTATTCGGTCATGCCCGGTGCAGGATTAAGTTATGTAGCTTTTCTTGCCTTTTATATTATTGTAATTTGCATGAATATACGAATAACAGTGAATAGCACCACGCAAAAGCTTCTAACATACTGCTATGCTGATGAGACAGGTTGTTCCTTTCACTCCCAGTGCTGGTGTTCTAGAATGGGTAAATGGAACTTTCCCACTTGGTGAATATCTTATTGGAAGGTTAGTAAAGTTGTCCCTTATACTGTGTCAAGTTCAAAATTAGGTAGGATATGGCATGTTGACTTGTTGATTTTCCTGATCCAGCTCAAGAAATGGAGGCGCTCATGGTCGCTATGGAATAGGAGATTGGACGTATATGGACTGCAGGCAACGAATGTCTGCGGTGTGTAATCATATACTCCATTCATTTTTTCCTTTTATCCCAGCATTATCTGTTAGAATCTTTTCTCTGACTGATGTCTTGGACAATATTACGTGTTGGCTTGATTATTTCCATGAAAGGAATTGAAACACAACTAACCACTCAACATAAACTCAAAAGGTACATAAAAAAGGTTATCTAGAACTAGAAACATATTTCTTTAATTTACTAGTCAATTTCTCAACACTTTTACAATTTGCCAACTAATTATAATGAGAATGGAACTTCCAACCAGAAATCATCACATATAAGAACCCTGACCCCACAAACATGAACTGTACTGTTGAGCAAGTGTACAAACATGAGTTTGAATAATTGAATCAGGATGATTGCATGCTAAAACTGAAACATATAGCACTTATTGTACTGGTACAAAATCCTTACCAAGATGGCAGTATTTTTGTAATCTCAGCTGCATTGTGATTTGCTTAGTCTTCTTTACTTTCCAATTTACAATGTTGTACCAAATAAGCTAATCTACTTGTAGCTGACACCCTTGGCCTTCTAACTCTCCCTTTCTATTGAAATAGAGAATGTGCTTTTTCATGACCTCTGACTGGTATGGCATTCTTCGTTTTGCAGGAGACCAATAAGCACAAGGCATTCCGGGAGGTCTGCCAGAAGTTCAGGTGGAGTAATTTGCTTTGACTCAAATGCCTAAAGCTTGAATAATCAACTTTAATGTCATTCAATGCAGGCCAGTTATGCATTACTTCTTTCTGGAGAGGTTTTCTCATCCCGCTGACTGGTTTGAGAAGAGACTTGCTTACACAAGAAGTGTGGCTGCTAGTTCAATGGTTTGTCTTTCGTTTTCCTTCTCTTGAAGTTTTTTCTTCTGCTGATAGCTGTGCATGATGAAATGAAAACCTTCCTTTGGGACAACACTCTATCTAATCATTGCATGCAGGTGGGTTATATTGTTGGATTAGGAGATCGACATTCCATGAATATTCTGATTGATCAAGCTACTGCGGAAGTAGTTCATATTGATCTAGGAGTTGCGTTTGAGCAGGGCTTGATGCTGAAAACTCCTGAACGGGTTGTTTTTAAATTTAGATCTCTGTTTTTTACCAGTTAGGTGTTCACAGGTTATATAATTTTCCTTGATTAATAATGCTTTGCTATGAACTCCTAGGTACCATTTAGGCTGACCAGGGACATTATAGATGGTATGGGTGTAACTGGGGTTGAAGGAGTTTTTAGAAGATGTTGTGAGGAAACTCTCTCTGTCATGCGAGCAAATAAGGAAGCATTACTTACAATTATTGAGGTATACATGTATATATACATTGCATAATGTTGCTATTCTAAAGTCTAAATTTCATTGATAAATGATAACTATCTATATGTTGTGTCGGAATCTATGCAGGTTTTTATCCATGATCCCTTATATAAGTGGGCATTATCTCCTCTCAAGGCCATGCAACGCCAAAAGGTATACGTGTGTCTCTGGTTTCAACTATGCTTTGAAATAGATTGTATTCATGATTCTAAGATGTTTCTTATAGACACTGCATACCCAATGACTTCCCAAAAGTAATGGACTTATGTTAGGTCTTTGGGCAATTACATGAACTTTAGCTGCTATGTGTGGGTGAAATGGTTCTTCCTTTTTTGATTTTGGCCTACCTTTCTGAGAAATCCCAGAGACACCTGGGCTTTAGAACTTCAATTTCACTTTCACACACTGTCTTGGAATGTGCACTTGTTTTTCCTTCTATCCAAGGGAGAGATCCCACATCAGACTAAACTAAGGTCATTCGTTTGTCCAAAATGAAGGGAGATGATCTATTTTCCTGCCAATGCATCATGTGCTAATCTATTCTATTTTTGAGTTACACGTGGGTTTTCTTATATCACCACCGTTGTTGATTGAGCATACTCCTTATAGCAGCTTGTTTTTGCCCTTGCTAGGACATTGACGATGAGGTAAATGCAAGTTTAGAAGATTCCGGTGAAGATGGGTATGAAGGCAATGAAGATGCTGCACGAGCCTTGTTGCGTGTCAAACAAAAGCTAGATGGATATGAAGATGGCGAAATGAGAAGCGTCCATGGCCAGGTTCAGCAACTCATACAAGATGCCATCGATCCTGATAGGTTGTGTCAAATGTTCCCAGGATGGGGAGCATGGTTGTGATATATCGCAGCTATTTGTACGCAAGCCTTGAATTATATAAAATTTTGAACCACCTTTCCGTCCCTAGTGAAATTTTGATGTATTTTTTGTATAGAGGATCCATCCATGGGGATCAAACTTTTGCATCGTGAGTTTTTGTAACTTCCTGTCTCCCGGTCCAGGGGAATTTTGAACATAACCATAGCTATTTCGGCTGCACACATATTTGTAATCACACAATGTAGGGCAAAAACAGCAGCAAACAGTGGGTAGATATATATATATATATATATATGTATAATTGAATTTGTAGGGCTTGTTTGTTGGCCCTTTTGGAGTTCATGATTCATGTTTCTTGAACTCCTGATATAATATAACTAATGTTCTAACAAAATCTACATTAACCTCGATCTAAAAGCATTGTGTACTACAATTATGTATAAATGTAACTATCCTGAATGTTCTATACAGCTTTTCCAGATTAACACGTTCTACAAGTACAAAAACTTATAGGCTGTTGGAAAGGTGGCTCCCTCACATACCTCTCCGGAGGCCAAATATTGGTGCATTGTCAAGACAACAAATCCAGAAACACAAACATGCTCATAATCGATTGCAAACTGTGGGTAAGGATTCTTCATTACCTGATCATCAGCTTCTTTCCATACTATTTCTCTTCAAATTAAACTATTCACTGGAGGAAACATTTACCTCGAGGTTTGAACTCCGTGTTCTTTGTTTCATAGCCGTATCTCTTATCATTTTTGCAGATGTCACCAGTTGTTGATTACAATTGAACAGCTCTATCCTTTTAAGTGTATGTATATCATCAAATCCAGGTGGAATGTCCTCAAGTCGGTTGCAGAATTTTATGATCAGGCATCGGAGACGTGGGAAGTGCGATCCTTCAGCTCGCCAATGCATAAGATCATCAATGTTTTCGAGTAGCAAGAATTTTAGCTTCCTAAATTGCCCTTCCACTGGCTCCCATGCTTTTCCTTGGCATGCTTTCTGCCTCAGTTTAAGCACTTCAAGGTTTGGCAGCTTGCCAACAATTGTCAGACGTTCCCAAGGAATCCTGCAGCCACTTAAACTCAACTTTCTGAGCGATGGAGGGAATAAGAGATTCGGAGGATGTGAAATCCTCGACTCTGTAATGAAGTCAATGACCTCCAATTTTAGATTCTCTAGCTGATTCAGATGAGCAAGATTTTGTAGGTCATGTCCGGACCATCCCCTGAATGTCGACAACCCTACATCGTAGCAAATGGCCAACGTCTTTAGGTTTCTGATTCTTTGAAGAATTTCAGTGCCAAAACTCATGTTCATGACTTCCTCCACTGTTTGTAGAGGACAAGCATTGCTCCCACTGGGTGGATTCGACAAACATGATAACGGGACATATAAGTGTCTTAAATTAGGCATTGTCCAAATCTCCACTGGCAAGAAGTCATCCTTGTGTGGAATCTCATCCTGATGAACAATAGTCCGTAGATTCTGAAGCCTGGATATCTGTGGATGAAGCATCCCAGTGAAGCTCACAGCCAGGTACCGCAAACTAACCATATCACACACTTCAAGTGGGAACTTCGAGAAATGTATGATGAGGATATCCAACACTTTGAGGAGTCTATAATGCAATTGTTTGCACTGTGCATTGTATAGCTTGTCATCAAGATTAGTAGATACGCTTAAAAGCGAATGAGTTCTGGAGTCGCGATGTGATTTATCATACAGGATATCTTGATGGATTTTCAGAATATTGGGATGAACAACTACTCTTTGATACGATTCCAGGCTTCCCTTGTGAAGATCCCGTGTGGTGTTAACTACAAAAAGAAACTTGTCCTTCCACGCCTCGCGCAAACAAAGTTTCCTCATGACATCATGGATCTTGCATCTCTTGATCTTCCCCTGGTAGTTCCTATCACTTACAATAATGAGGTTCCTTTCAACTAGATCCTCCAAGTACTCTTCAGCCAACGCTTCTGGACTTTTAAAGCCGTGTGATTGCTGCAAGAATCCCTCAGCAGCCCATAACTGCATAAGTTTAGTGGCAGGCACCGCGTAATCTCTTGGGAACATCCCCATGTAGAGAAAACAAGGTCGCAAGTGATGAGGCAGATGGTGGTAACTTAAGGCTAGTATCTCCATACACTCGACATCTTTGATGTCGATTGATCTCAGCGTATCTGCAAAGCTTTTCCATTTTTCCTCTGTTCTGTCCATCTTCGACAGTAGGCCACCAATTACAACGAGTGCCAGAGGAAAACCTTTGCAGCTTCCTGCAATCTCATCTACTATTCCTCTCAACTTATCAGGGCATTCTTTTCTTCCAAAAATTTGATGCTTGAGCAGTCTCCGACTTCCATGTTCATCAAGAAAATGCATCCAGCGAATGGAACCCTGACAA
Organism: Hygrophila difformis; assembly: GCA_030278955.1. Lineage (NCBI taxonomy): Eukaryota > Viridiplantae > Streptophyta > Magnoliopsida > Lamiales > Acanthaceae > Hygrophila > Hygrophila difformis. Next base: position 6,490,655 of record JAOANR010000012.1, read on the forward strand.
TTGACAAGACGAGCCACCTCTGATGATCGAGTAGTTAGAAGCACGCGGCTTCCAGTGTTTTCTTTAGGAAGAAATGTTTTCACAGCTCCCCAAATGTTGACGTCCCACACATTATCCAATACAATGAGATAGCTTTTGCCTTTTAGACCTTTGTAGAGACGGTCGCCCAGCATTTCAATGTCGTCACCATACCCCGCCTGCATATGCTTTGTCTGCAGTTTTGCAGAGTTCAAAATGCTCAATACGACCTGACCAACTGAGCTATCTTGAGACACCGTCGTCCAAGCACAAACCTCGAACCATTGACGAATGACTTTGTCCTGAAAAATTTGAGTGGCAAAAGTAGTCTTACCAATACCACTCATTCCAACGACAGGGACAATGTCAAGCATCGAGGAACCGCGCTTCAACCTCTTCTTTATCTTTCTCAAATGTCGATCCATTCCCACGACAACATTCTTCCGTCTCCGTGTCCTCAGTGGCTGCTCCACAGCCTTTAGTTTTGTCCCAATTGTATGTGTGGTTGCTTCATCCACTATAGAACTAAAGGCTTTCAATATATTGGTGAAGATAGGATCCTCAATTTCATCAACGGGCAACAAAAATCGAAGCTTTTGCAGTAAAGAAGGCCCCCAGTTAAATATTACAGCGATGATTAGCACGTAGCGGAGTTGAAAAGGAATGAACATGATGATTAACAAGCAAAGGATGTAGCCAAATCTGGTGGAGAAGACCATCTTGAATTAACCTGGTGCCTAGATTTCCTGCAGGCTGCAGCAATCAGATCTTCAGCACAGGACGCCACGCACGCGGATTTGGCTTCAAGAGTATATATAGTAGAACCTGATTCTGATCTTTGTCTGTGTTGCAGGGAATTAGACTCACACGCCTTTGAATATTACAAGATTGAAGGGTGTTTCCCAGAGAATTACAGGAACGTGTTGCAGACGTTGGTGGAGGTTCACTTGTGCAGAAAGTCAACCACAAATAAGGGAGGAGAGAAGGGAAGGTAATAGTAGTAACGAGGAAGGTGAGAATCTAATGCACATAGATAGGAGCACCATAGCTCTCAACAACATTGATCTCATTTCTTGACCTTTAATCCAACCATGGTAACTTGATCAAATTGTGTATATTTATTGTGTGAACAGTATCTACCTATAAATTTCAGTGAATTGATATATGGCATCCAAGCTGGCGGACTATTCTTACAAGGCCGGCAGGCAGTTGAATTTGTCAAACTGATTATTTCTCCCTCCCAACTTCCTTGTACAGCGGTAAGTTATCTTCTTCCTCCCTTTGGCTAGTTGACTTTCTTAAAGCTATCAACGACCATAACCAGTCAGGCAGGTAGCATACAGCAGCAACCAGACATGGCTGCAGACTCTGCTCTATCAAGCCTCTTGAATAGTTTGGATGACATTCTCGTGCGTGGCCGCTTAATAGATCTCCCCACTGTCCAGCTCAAATCCCTCCGTGATAAGGCTGACTCCCTAAGAGACTGTCTTCGAAATATGCCCTCCTACACAACTCATCATGTTGATATGCAAATTTTTGAAGCTAAAATCCAGGAAGAGGTTTTCCGGGCCGAGTCCCTCATTGCAGCCCGCGTGTACAACAAGTTTTCCACGTCTGATCTCTTGGTTTACCTTGGCAGATTCCTCGGCATCTGCGTCATGCTTGTCTTCTTCCGGAATCTTCTGATTTCCAATGTTACCATCATTCTTTGCATCCTCTGGATCAGTTTTCAGCCTTACTTATCACGGTTTACCCATAATCCGGTAAATGCATTGCTAGCCAGCGTTCGCTCATTCGTTCTTTGTATCAATTCAATGCTGTCTTTGCTGCTGCAATTTCTTCAAATTTGGTCAAAAAGCGAGACTGGGGACCTGGTGCTGAAGATCTTGGATGAGTTAAATGTTCTGCAAGCCGAATTGGTTAGAATTGGAAAGCATGTGGTGGTTGGAATGGAGAGCGATTTGAAAGAGATGCGTGGAAGGTTGACTTTTACTCGTTCAGGCGCCCTGGAATTCATACCCATTGTTGGAATGTGTGGTGTTGGCAAGACAACGCTGGCCAGTCGTGTTTACGAAGATAGCTGTATTCGCAGCTATTTTGATGTTTGTGCTTGGACGACTGTGTCTCAATCATGTCCCCTTTCCAGGGTTTTATCAGAACTTTTAGAGTCCACCAAACTAAACATACGTCGAGAGAGTGAAGACAGTGAGGAAGACTTAGGTCAATATCTCTACCAAAACCTCCACGGCAGAAGGTATCTAATTGTAATGGATGATGTTTGGGACGTGAACATTTTGAGTGCTGTGAGAACTTTTCTTCCAGAAGCAAAAAATGGAAGCCGTGTCCTTTTCACAACTGAGTTGTATAATGTAGCTGGTTATGCTGGTTGTACCAGCCCTGCTCACCATCTTCGTTTTCTCAACGAAGATGAAAGTAAGAGCATGCTTGAGAATGGAGTTTTTGGAGGCCAAAAATGCCCAGATGAATTGAGGGACATACAAGATGAGATTGTGGAACAGTGCGAAGGCCTTCCTCTGGCTCTTGTTTTTTTCAGTGGCCTCTTGTCCAAGATTGAGCAAACAAGAGAAGACTGGAGAAGTTTGATCGATACTTTGGAGTTGCCAGCAATACACGATTTAGATGACAAGTGTATGAGGATACTTGCTTCAAGTTACAAGCACCTCCCTCGTCACTTGAGACCTTGTTTTCTTTACATGGGAGTGTTTCCAGAAGATTACATGGTCCCTGTCATGAAACTTGCGCAGTTATGGGCTGCTGAGGGATTTCTACGACCAAATAGGTTCAAGAATCCAGAAGAGTTGGCAGAGGAATACCTGAAGGATCTTGTTGATAGGAACCTCATTTCAGGTGTGTGTTGGTGCTCTCAAGGCAATACTAAGAAATATAAGATGCATGATATCCTGCGGAGACTCTGTCTCCATGAGGCTCGAAGGAAGAACTTCCTCTTTGTGATCAACCATGAAGACAATGTTCGTGATCCAGACATAGAGTCCTCCCTCAGGTTAACCGTTCAGAAAATTCATCCGAAAGTCCTGAATGCTACAGAACTTGGCAACTCGACAGCTCATTCACTGCTCTGCATCAGGACTAATCTTGGCTATTTTGATGAGAACCCACAGCCCAATTACTTGCATTACAGGCGGGTCAGAGTCTTGGATCTTCTCACGATACATTTCACCGAGTTCCCCTTGGATGTATCCAATATGCTTAGATTGAGATACCTTGCTCTGACGTTCATGGGGCCATTTCACCCCTGGATATCAAGGCTTCAGAATCTAGAGACTATGGTTATGAACAATACTTATTTAGGTAGGGATGCCTTGTTGCCGGTGGAGATCTGGAGGATGCCAAAACTGAGGCACTTATATGTGCGGTTAATTGGATTGCCTATTCCACAGGGTCGTGGAGATGTTAGTGCTTCTCTAAAAACACTTGTTGAAGTGGTAAATATGAGCTTTGGAGTTCACATTCTTGAAAGAATCGAAAGCCTAAAGAAGTTAGGCATTTGCTACGATGTGGGGGGAAAATCTTTCAGGGGATGGCACAGTCATGAGCTAAGAAACCTAGTTCATCTAACTCAGCTTCAGAAATTGAAATTACGGGTTGTTAATTTTACTTCATCGTCAATGAGGGTTCCCTACATTCCTCCGGATCTTGCTTTCCCTCATTCACTCAGAAAGTTGACTCTAAGTGGCTGCAGAATTCCTTGGGAACGTTTGGAAACAGTTGGAGAACTACCAAATATTGAGGTACTGAAACTGAGGGACAATGCATGCCGAGGAGAAGAATGGGAGCCAAGAGAAAGGCAATTTAGGCAACTGAAAACCTTGCTGCTTGAACATATTGATAACCTTGTGCATTGGCAAGCTGAAGGCGGGCACTTCCCTCGTCTCCAATGCCTGATCATTAAATCCTGTGACCGACTGGAGGGGATTCCTCCTGAAATAGGAGATATAGTGGCCCTTGAAAGGATCGAGCTGTTTGATTGTCGCCAGCGTGTGGTGAATTCTGCTAAAACCATCCAGGAGGATCTTATAAGGTATAATGAAGGCAACTCAGACCTTAAGGTTAATGTTTACAACTCCAGTTTATAGTTCAAATGAAGTATTGAAGAATGCTGCCTGACCCCTTCAGTAGAACAGATTTGGTTTCAAATGAATTTATTAGAGTTTGAGTTGTTTCCATTTCATTGTGAGGTAGATTAATGCCACTTTACTTGGTTTTTATGTACGCTTATACACACCATGAAATTCTTCATTGCAGTAGTTTGTTACTCCCCATGCGCATATAGGTTAAGAAATTTAAGACATCACAGTGATGACAAACATCAAAGAAAATGGCAACACAGTTTTGCCGTGGAAAGCATATATAATATCTTTACAACTTAAGTTTAATTACAGCAAGGAATGTCATGTCTGTTCTAAAGACTGCATAACTAACAGTTGCTCCCATATTTACATTATACACATGCATAAACAGAGATCAAAGTGGATATAATACAACACACATGTCCCTCAAAGAGAAAAACTAATATTACGGTTAATCCAATCCTTTCACAGAATTGGAAACCTAATCATCAATTGTTCATTACTGAAGTGAGATGATTGCCAATATCCAGGGAATTGCCAGTGGTAGCCACCTGATGCCTGCCTTGTTAGCTCATTAAGAATCGACTGACCTCAAAAAACATTGTCCTTCGCAGTTCTGTATTTATTGGACAACGTAGAGTTCTTGTTTGGTGATGGAGTAGCGTCCAATGACATCAGCCGTCTCTATAATAAACTGCTCCTTAAATGTCCCCATGCGCTTGCTGGGGACATCAATTGATAGGTCTCTAAAATTTGGCAAGCCCTCTACTTGTACGCCATCTCCACATATCAAGAACTGATTTCCAACAATAAATGATCCTGATGCACGAATTGCAATCCCATTTTGACCATGAGCACGGCACTGAAGTTTCTCCACGACGTGGACAAGCTTCTCTGGAGGCCATTCTCCAGCTAATGTCCTTCGAATATTTGAGAGAGTTGAGAAAATATCATCTGGCCCGACAGATTCTTTCCCACCAAAACTGCAAATCATGATAATTACAATGAAACAAAAAATCCTTACAGAAGGAAAAAAATAAAAAATAAAAAAGAAAGAATTCAGGCCTCTTGGACATTACACAACCATACACTGCATAGACATCACATCTATGAGGAAACAATGTTTTATCCCTTGAGACCCCGACTTCCCCAGGGTATGATTTATTCCAAAAACTTACAGCAACAAATTCAGCACAACTTCATTGAAAATGAATAGAAGTCATTAAACTATTCGCACCTGAAGACTGAATGCTCGTTATATAAAGTCTTCATGTGATGCCAGAGATCATCAGATCCATCAAAAAGTAAGTAATAGTGTATTGCCAGCATCTGCGCCAAGCCAAACATGTGTCATTTATCAAATGTCTAATCTAATGACAAAAGCTTCTTTTAGCAGAAAATTTAGTATCCCTAAAGTTTTAGATTGACACTCAGATGTCTAGGAAATTGACCATCTTCAAGATATCATATGGGTTGTCAGCATAAGTTTATGCATCAACTCACATCTGCAAGATCCTTCAACCTCTGGGTAGGGTCAAATATGCTTTGCACAAAAGTTTCCAAGTTCACCTCAGCATCCTTGTATTTTGCAATAAATGGATGTGAAAGTAGCTACAAAACAGGCGCGTAAATCATCAAACCCCAAATACAATGCATAGGGAATACTTTATGTAACACCAGACAGAGTAAAGAATCTATCACTGCTCACCTTCTCAGCTGTTGGCCTTGCAGCTGGATCCTTTTGTAGGCAAGTATCGACAAATGAACAAAACTCAGGAGAAAAATTCTTATTCGACAATGAAGGGGATGGATCATCCAAAATCTTCAATAATAGAAAGTGATGCAGAATATATGTCAGAATTACATCCTAATTTGAATACTATTTTACTTAAATAATAAATCACATACGCTAAAACCACATCAAAGGCTGTTTGAAGGAAGGAAATAAAACATTTGCTAAAGAACAATTATCATTGAAGAGCCATTTAACCAAATTATATTACCCAAAGGCACAACATTAGTTAAAACAAGTTTTACTTGCTTTCATGAATTGATTGAAAAAGTTATATGCATAATTTACATACAAAAGAATTTTTTTCCACCCACATACCCATGCACGCATTACAGCCACATGCTCACCTAATACATTTATACTCAAGATCACATGTTTAGGTTATCCAATGAGCACATTTTAATCCATACATACCTGCAACATAAGATTAACAGGCCCTTCATTAGCAGAGTATGGAAATTCACCAGTAGCGCATTCAAATAGTGCTAGCCCAAGGCTCCAAATATCAGCTGGATAAGAATAACTTTCATTTCGGATTCGCTCAGGAGACATGTATGTGACAGTTCCAACAAAAGTCGCACACTGAACACTCAAACAAGTAGAAGTTAGCAGCAAATAGAGAACTGCAACTATCACAAAACAGTACATTTTATATAAAATCATACTACCTCCCTTTCATTATAATTGTTACGGACCCACCTGATACATATGCCGAAACAAATTTTTAACGGTTAATAACTTAAATTGTTGCAACAAAAAATTATAAAAATTTGATATTCTTAAACTACAAGATTAGACGAATATAACAAGATCTCACTTGACTATGTTTTTTCTTACATAACTATGATAAAAATTCGAATCAAACTTAAACAGTGAATAGTGCCAAAAGTCAAACATAACAATCTTAGTGAGATGGAGGAAGTATATTGATAACAGATCCAGCACAAACCATTGCCATTGAGTCCTCCAAGCCAGCACTTATGCCAAAATCTGTGATCTTTGGCTCCCCCTTGAGATTTACAAGCAAATTTGCAGGTTTTATATCTCTATGAACCAAATGCCTGACTCCATGTAAGTAACTCAGTCCCTTAACAGATGAAGTGAAATTGTTAAACACATACTGAACCAAAGAGTCATTACTAGTTTATGGCATATCGTTAAACAAGTAACCCATGCAAGAAGCCATCTTACAAGCAAAAGTTTTTGCACCATGACAGATAGAATGGGTTCCGGTATATTTTTACGCAAACGAACAATATCTGCCAAAGATCCACCATCCATGTACTCTAAAGCTATGCTTATCTGTCCAGAGTCTGGAGTATAAAAAGCACCATAAAATTGTACAAGGCCTTCATGACATGGAGCCTCACACAATGTTCTTATCTCCGTGAGAAGCTGCTGCCTTTTCTCCTGTGGGAAACAAAGAACTATCATCTGGATAAGCTAAAATTAGCTTGCCCCTCCCACTACATGCGTTTTCTATGATACAAAGATGCTGAGGTAGAAGTCTGGATAACTCCTTATCCTATGTGCTTATCATTTACAAATGAATTAGCAGTTCTAATATAGTATTAACTTTAACTACAAAGACAAAAGTTTTTGTCTTTCATAACATCTATTATCAACGAAGCCAATAGTTTTTTTTTTTTTTTAGAGAAGACAGATTTTTATACTGCACAGAATTTTCTGCAACGAATGGTACAAAATCTGTAACCATCTTTCAAACCAATCCAGCAACAGTCTATGCAACGAAGCCAATAGTAGCCCATTATGTATAAACATAAATAATACTACCCAATTCCCAACTCAAAACAAGAGCATCAATTTCATAAGGAGTCATCGAAACAACAAAGCATATCCCAGATAAGCTCATGGAGAGAATTCGAAACTGTGAATCAAACAATTCAACACAAATGTACCTTTTCAAAAATATTAATCTTCTTTAAGGCAATAATCCTGTGATTTGGGATATGAATAGCCCTCTGAACAACACTGCTAGCCCCACTACCAATGGACCCAAAAACCCTCATCTCATGAGACGCACAGCGGTACGTTTTCTCACCATCATCCACAGAAAAAGCAGATGACGTACATTTCTGCAGCCCCAGCTCATTTATGTTATACACATTATATGATTTGCTCAGTAAATTCACAGTCCCGCCGTCCGATAACTGCAAATTCAACCGCGAAATCGAAACCATAAGAATGACAATCCGAATAATCGGAATCACAAAATACATAAAACGGAATTCACCATATAAGAATCGGAAGGGTCAATTGTGGAGCCAGATGGGAAGCCCTTTTCTGCATCAAATAAAGGGACAAGCTTTTTCTTCAGCTCTTCCAGCCCCGCCATGGGAGTGAACTTGAAGGAATTTGGGTATGAGTAAAGGAAGAAGGCGAATTTCTTTGAATGGAAATTTGCTTTACTATCGTATAGTATAAAATCAAGAAATCAAAGCAAATTAAAGAGGGAGTATGTATTTATGGTATTTAATTTTCAAGGGTATGAAAAGAGTAGAATTCAGTTTCTGCTTTTCCCTCGACTGCGGGAAATTTCTTTATATGGAATTTCGGATGTCCTTTTTTTTTTTTTTTTTTTTTTTTCCCTCAATCCAATTTTCTAGTAATAAAAATAAAATACGTAAAAATTAATTTATTAAGGGCCTTATTTTAGAAAACATAAAAGGGATACAAATTTGTTGAGCCGCTGACTTGTAACATTATAGATTAGAAGAGATCCGTAATGATGTCAATAGATCGAGTCAGACCCGATATTGAACCAAACAAGACCCGAGTTGGGTGTTGGATTGTGACATGGATGTCATGATACATGGCATCATGATTCCCTATTTCCCGGAAGGGCCGGTTTCAAAGGCACGAATAAAGAAGTTTATTAATTCTGTCTCATTATTTTTATTTCAGGAAGCAGATAAACTGGAGCCGAAGAAGGAGCCCAAATTGAAGCTGCTGATGCAGGCGGACGAATAACGGAAGGGCCCGGGTCTCATTAATTTGGGACCCACCCCGTCCAGCTAAATCCGGAAGAAAGGAGACCTCCAGATGCACAAACAGATCAAAACAGCATAAGGAGGTCAACGGAGGGCCCCACAGCCGCCGCCGTCATCATCGGAGGTTCGCCGGAGCTCCGATGAAGTCGCCGGAAGTTGGTCGGAATTTCACCGGAAAGTCACCGGCACCGGTCAACGACCGGTCAACGTCGGAACAGTGTCGCCTGACTCAGTGGGCCCCATTCGGATGAAAGTTGGAGGAATTTCTTCATCTGTCGCGGAACAAGCTCCTTTGTCGCGGAGTTACCTTTGTCGCGGAGTTACCACTTTGTCGCGGAACCCCCTTCCGCGACCAAGCCCCTTCCGCGACAAAGCCTCCTTCCGCGACAAAGCCCCTTCCGCGACAAAGCCCCGTCCGCGACAAAGCCCCTTCCGCGACAAAGCCCCATCCGCGACAAAAGTCCCTTCCGCGACACGGCCCTCTCTAGCGACAAAACTTATCCAGTTTATTGTTTTCTTGTATCCGAATTGTTGAGAACCTTGCTAGGGTTGTTTAATTTAGTGTTATGGGCTTCCTCTATATATGGGGTCCCCAAGCTTTTGTATTCACTTTGATATTTTGAACCTCCATATTTCATTAATCAAAGTCACTTTTCTCTCTTGAGAGCCAACATTTGGTTCTCAACACTTTGTGAGTAAACCCTAGGTTCACCCACACCATTGAAGATTTGAAACTTGCTTCAATGGCTCTAATGGAAGATGCACTCATGGTAACCATTTGTCTTGGGTAAATCCCTCTTCCCTTGGTTATACTTAGTCCCCTTCTTCCATAAGTTTCACATATCCTTTTATTTTTCTTTATTTTGTGTTCTTGTTCATCCGGTGACCAACTTAGCAAGCAAACCGATCCATGGCATCAATTTATTTTGGTATCAGAGCCATTGTTTGCTAGTTGGTAGGATTCCACTTCTCACACACACAACACTCCCCATTTGGAACCACGTTCCATTTGGCAACTCCCCAATCATCCATTCCTAGGGGTTATTATGCCTAAATTTTTCCAAATCCTTCATCTTCATCAAAACCATTTCAAGAAAACCCTAAAAAGAAGCATTCTGTCCACTTTTCGAATTTCTGGTTTTTGCTCTTTGAGATTTTGAGAAATCTGAATCTATATTCTTAATCCTCATCTCAAGAGCTTTCCATTGGTGTATGGTTCATTCAAATCCGAGTTCGTATGCCAAAGTTATGTTCATTTGAAGATTCATGAGTGTTCTTCATGTTCTTCATCCAAAACCCAAAAATATCATATGTTTTGCTTTTTGATCCTTTGATTCTGTGTTTGTATGCTTGTTTTCATGTGTTTGAACATCAATGTATGGATATTGCATTATTCCCAAAGCATTTTGAGCATTGAACACAAGTTTGGTTGAGCAAGTGCCCTAGATTGCTCTCTATTTTCACATTCTGGAAAGTTTGGTGTTTGTTCATTGTGGGGAATCGGGTCTGCTATCATTCCAAGGGCTGTTCTTACACATTTCGGGTGTTAGGAATCCATTGGAAGTGGTTTCGAAGCGTTTGGAGTTCATTTGGCCGATCAAACATCAAAAACAAATTTTCTGCCACAGTGAACCCGCGGAAGCAGCAACTTTGAATGTTCATAACTTTTTGAGTTCTTCGAGTTTCTTGATGAATCTTCAACCATAATCAAGAATTTTGAGTGCTGAATCCATAGGATTTTGAATCACCAAATTTGGAATTGTTTTGAGGTCGTTATCACCTTTTTGGCAAAAGGTGTCCTTTCCTGGCGGCACCCAAAAGAACGTGCGCGTGAGGGCGCGTGAGCAGACCAAATCTGTTGATTTTTGTTTGTATCTCGTCCTAATCCGTGCAAGTTTGATATTCTTAAAACCCCACATTAATTGGAGACGATTTGCTGTCAAAAAAACAGCCAAAATTGCGAAACAGAAAATCTGGACTGAAGTTGAAAGCTGCCAACATTTGAAAATTCTAGGGTTTTGACTTCTTTGAGTGTTTTGAGTGCAAAAGTGAGCCACAAATATACTTTGGGATATTGGGACTATATATTTAGTAATACAATATAGTGGATATCTGACTGGCACAATTGTTCCGCTGAACATAGTTCACGAACATTGAGTTGAAGTTCCGCCTATTATAAAGGCATTGGAATTCCTCTCATAAATTGTGAAACCTAGCCGAGAAGCCACTTGAGTATTACGAATTTTTCCCGAGTGTTACTTTTCGGTGAGCTTACTCATATATTTGGGATCAATCAAGGACATAACCAATCCGGAAGGATTGTGAACGTTGATAGCAATCGCACTAAATCGACTTGTGCTCAATTATCATTAGCATTGCATATCACATACATATCATAGCGTCCTTTGATTGAGTCGAGCACTTCATACTGCTTCGTGATTTGCGCGTCACAATTATTTCTCTTCATTGCATCTATTTGGGTCATTGAGCAGTTGAATTTCGACAAGTGGTGTTTGGAACCAAGGAAGCTGTGAGAGAGAGATACACTTTGGGAGTTCACTCTACAAATTTCTGTCTATATTTTTCTGACCTTCTTATATCTATAAAATAATTTTATCTGTGAGATGGCAGGACGCACTGAACCAACGATGTCTGATCTGATGGAAATGATGCGATCTCTGCATGAGACCAGTGCCAAGAAGACCGACATCGACACGCTTACTCAATCTTTAAATATTAATTCTTCTAATATTGAAACTGTCAATAAGCGTGTTGAAGAAGTCAATACTCGTGTTGATGAAATTGTTGATGATATTGCAGGTCGGGTACGATTCCAAAGTGAAGCAATTGAGAGGTTAGTCATGAACCGAGTCGAACGGAGATTGGAGGAAGCCTTCTTCCCTACTCCGTCACCACAGAACACGACACCTCAAAATGCTCCGTCTCAGAGTACCACACCCCAGAATAACCCATCCACAATACCGGCAGTAGCGTCTACGCTCCCGAGAACTCTACAAGAAGGAACTAGCGGAGTCTCCCGAGCCGATATGACAACTGCAGAGGAAGCCTTAGCCGAACAAGAACTGCAGTTTGGGGAATTTAACCGGAGTTTAGGGCCGCGATCCAGTGAACGACACCGTTTGCACCCACCATTGCAGGCCAATCCCACGGTCCGACCTGAGACTCCTGTAACCGATCATTTAGCTATGCCTCCACCACCACCTGTCGAAGCACCTGTGCCACCAAATGCGCCACCAGCAAGACACCGTTTGAACTTCGATCCAGCTGCTGATTTTGAAGGAGAACCACGAATGGACGACAATCTGAAAAGCATTAAGTTCACCATACCTGCGTTCAAGGGGACGAGTGATCCTAATGAATTTCTCGATTGGAAACATTCGATGGAGATGATCTATAATTGCCATAACTACTCAGACTTCAAGAAGGTCCAGTTGGCCGTGACCGAATTCAAAGATTATGCACAGCTTTGGTGGAAGAAATACTGTTCTGATCTCCATACCGCGGGAAGAGCTCAAATAGCAGATTGGGAGCATTTATTGGATATCATGGAACATCGTTTTGTACCACATACCTATAAGCCAGATATGTACTTAAAATTAGTGGGTCTCCAACAAGGAAACAAAACTGTAGAAGAGTACTATCGTGAGATGGAAATGCTCATGATGAGGGCTCAAGTGAATGAGGAACCCCAAATCACTTTAGCCAGATTTGCCAAGTACCTGAGACCCGAAATCCATGAAGAAATGGAGATGAGGGGTGAAACTTTTGACAATTTCCGTCCCACGAGCATTTTCTAAAATATACCAGGTTAGATTTATTACATGAAAAGAGTTATGATTTTCGGGAAGGGGTTTAGGGATATATATACTAAGCTTAACAGTCTTTTTATTACTCAAGTATGGTGCGTTGGTTTCAAATGGCGCTGTGGTCCTCCCTGTCATGAAATGTTGACAAATCTCATGGCACAGCCGGGATAAGTTGACCCTTCAGCCTGTCACACTGAGGATCCCCGGCAAATATGCCATGATACTTCTCATCAATCCTTGTCATAAGATTTCCTGCCATGAAACTTTTGACTGATTCCCACTACATGAGTATTTTCCGAAAAATCATGATCCTGGTTTAGATTTTATTTAATGAAATCAATTTATGATGGCGGGGTTGTGATTAGGGATATATTTATAAGTAGTCATGTTTTTATTGCTCGTGTTTAAGAAACCGTGCCCCCGAAAGCGCACGGTGTCAAAAATTGCAGTAATTTATAGTAAGACCGGATCGTTCACTGGAGGATGTGCGATAGAAGCAGGGCCCACGTCATTTATCAAGATTTTCCACTCGGTTACTCGATTCAAGTGTGTGAAATGACTAACAACTACTTGACATAATTTAAATTAGGCTATGAAAGCAATTAAAATAAAGCATATAAGGTTATTCTAGAAAGCGAATTAAATTTAATCTAAGAAAGCAATAGAATTATTCTAAGAAAGCGATTAAAATTATTCTAAGAAAGCGATTAAAATTATTCTAAGAAAGCAGATTTAAAATGAGACAGAAGAGACAGGAAGAAAAGAATAAAGATTGGACAAGATTCAGATGAAACACAATTAAACTTCCAGTTTAATTCACAGATCTTAGCTTGGAATAATCCATCAGTTAGCTAACTCTCATGTTCTCTATACCATGTTCCCTTTAACAGACAGGTACTTACAGTGAGAGTTTACATGCTCTTAAGACAACAAAATCTAAGATACCACAGACTCACAACTGCCCTCACACGGCCGTGTAGAGGCATGTTATTCATCTGTGGTGGACAAGCAACACCTGACAAATCATTTATTGAAGTGGCAAGTACCGCTATCATTCCCCCATGTCACACCCGAAGATTCTAATCAAGCCCTGAACTATCCCTTAACTCTCAGTCCTAGTAGCAGTTACACAACTCTCAATACAACCGAGTGACCTCTAACAAAAGCATTTAAAAGAAAGCGATAAAGAAAGCATTTAAAATCCTATCACTCGGAGGTTTTTGAAAGTCTGACTCTGGTAGTAGAAGAAAGCCCCCAGTCAGAATGACCGGATGTGGATCAAGAATTCCCTATTCTCGGTGAACCGCTCGCAGTGTTCACTTCCCGTCGGGTGGTTATGAGATACAAACTAATGAAACAAACTAATAAATTAGTTTGTTCCGGATGCACTCACTCAGGACTCAAAAATAGGCTTTGGTAGAAGAAAATAGCAGTTGAGAGAATACTCAACCCTACCTTAGAAAATAACCAAGGCCCGGATGTTGTTCCTCTAGTATTATCTATTACACCTTACCGGAAGCCAAGTGGAATCTGACCCAGTGCAATATTTAATACAAGATTTCCAACAAACAGCAATTTTGGAAAATAATAAATCTGAAAATCATTCCCTATCAGGTACTAGACTCTCAATTAAAACACAGATCCTTTCAGTCTAGGTGAGACCTAATCGTTGACTCTGCTTCTATTTTCCCAAAATCAACCCCCAGTCGGATGTGAATTAGTCATAACTGTTGAATTTATCCCTTACTCAGATCCGGATTTTATTAAGGAATTTTTGTTGGAAATTTATTATGGAACATCTGATTTAAATCAAGACTTCTATGTCCAAGGGAAGGATCCCAAAATAATATGACCACACTATCTACATAGTAATATCATGCATAAATTTATAGAGAAGTGTAAAATAAAATAACCCAAAATATAAGGTGGGTTTAGACAGAATGTGAAACACAGAGATGAAATAGCCGGAGATAAGAAGAATTTATTTGGCTAAAAAAAAGATGACAAAAATAATCAGGATAATCCGGACTGCAAACATCTGCTATCTAGGTCCTAATCATTTCAGGTGGGATGATTTTTAGATAGTGAATTGCCTCAAATGACAGTTGCCGCCGTCATCTCAGACTCCACTATCTGTGAATTTGGATAAAACCCACATATTCTATTACTACAATAATTATTAGATAACATTAGCATATATCATCTAACATTACTACAGCTCCAGATTCAGGTTTGGAAATAAAATAAAGAAAAGAAAACTGTATCCGGATGGGAGTCAGCTGAGCAGCTATTATAATCCCGGAGGGACGAACCGCCAAGGCTTCCACCGACCACTATCCGGACCATGCAAAATAACAACTAGTAATTAATATACAGATCACGAGCTAGTTATCCGTGTGGGAATACCCGCCAACATTAATCTGATATATTCCTTATTAGCTGTTTCACACATCACGGAAAAGACAAAACAAAATAAATAAAAGAAAAATATTTTGGGTCATCTTGCATGAGAGACATTGGTTTCTCATGCAAGGTATGGAAATGAATCCATAATTACTCTTTATATCTAAATAATCACTCATTCCATAATTAATTAATTACAGTCCGGATTATATGCTTAGATCATTAGAGTTTAATCATTTGTAGAAGGATCTTTTAATGGGAAATTGAACAAAGTTCTTTATATCAAATTGATCGTGGGTTGAGATCATTGGATCTCAACCTCAAAATATTAATATAAAGGTTCAATTAATTAATGAAGTGAGATGAAGAATGAAAACTTGGCAAAAAGGTGCCACCTTGTCGCGATGCAGAGTTTGTGTCGCGGAGCGTGGCTCCGCGACAAAGGTTTCGCGACAAAGGGGTGGGAAATAAGAGGAATGGAATTTTGAAAACTTAGGGTTTGCTTTGTCGCTAAGTAAAGAAAATTTTGTCGCGGAACGTGGTTCCGCGACAAGGGCATAGCGACAAAAAGGTTGAAAATTGGACAAGGCATAATTCTTGTCGCGGAACAAGAGGTTTTGGCGCGGAACGTGGTTCCGCGACAAGGTTGCTTCGCGACAAAGCCCTTCCAGAATAAAATCACAAGTATTTGGGTCCTTGGTCGCTAATCAAGATTTTGTCGCGGAACGTGGTTCCGCGCCAAGGGGTGTTTCGCGACCAAGGGTTTTAAAATAATGGTCAACAAATGTTCTTTGGCACCTTTGTCGCCAAAGCACCATTTTGTCGCGGAACGTGGTTCCGCGACAAGAGTTGTTCCGCGACAAAAGTGTGTCCAGTACACATGTCAGAAAAGTAAAGTGGAACAGTGGCATGCATTATGTGTGATCTCACCCATTTCATATTCAAAAGCTAAACTAAGCTCAAAATAACAAAACAGAATTTGAATCTAGCTAGAACATGCTTGAACATAAAAGAAACAAAACAAACTTAAAACTTAAAAAACCCTAATCTGAGCTTGATCACCCATAAGCATGCAACATTATCCCAAGAAAAAGTCACCAAGCAGTGACATTAAAATGCAAAACGAGGGTCAAATGACCCAAGGAAAACGAAAACAGTAAGATCCATGGGGTGTGAGACCCATTTCATGATTTTGGGACACAAATGGAGAATGTTTTCCCATATTATTAAACGGTGTTGTTCATACCCATGGTTTGGGTACCACAAACCCTTAAACAAAAGTTTTGAACAAGAAACAAGGTGTAAAACTGGCTATCTAACCCAAGTGCAGTAAACTACTTCTAACAAGTGCATAAATTAAATAATACAAAAAAAAAAATCTAACTAAACTACCCTAAACTAAACTAACTACTGAACTTCCCACTTGTCTTCAAGAGTGAGTATTTTCTCTAAAATTCTTCCAACCTCTAGCTCAAAGGAAACACCTCATATTTATAGAGGGGAAACCCTAAGCTCATGGGCCTTGATTTGAGCCCATTGTGTCTGAAGACATCACACACATCACAGCTTTGTCTCGGAGCACCAAGTTTGGTCGCGGAACACACTGCATGTGGCAAAGCTTCTCGACTGGGTCTTGTGTCTCTAAAAATGTATCTTTGTCGCGGAACATGCCTTTGTCGCGGAGCATGCCATCGCGACAAAGGTCATCGCGACAAAGGGCTTGGCTGGTCTCCTCTTCATCTGGGCCACTTAGTCGCGGAACCCCTCCTTTGTCGCGGAACACTGCATCGCGCCAAGGGGCTTCCGCGACAAAGGTCTTCCTGGGCCTGCTGGATTGGGCCAGATGGGCCGAAAATATTCTTTTTGTGGGCTTTTCTATCTTTTTCCCATCTTTTTGTGTCCTTTTCTTTTTCTCATGTTTTTGGATTTTTCTAACATAAATATGTAGTAAAATTACATATTTATGCCTTTTTCACACCAGCTTATTATTTTTACAATTATGCATAAATTAGTCCAATTCGACTGCTTTCTTACTTAGTGTAAGACCGGAATGCGATCAAATGCCCGTTTAAGACACGGAAATGGATTGAAAATAATGGTCATTTCTGGCCATTATCAACATCCTCACATTTAATACTGATCGTCCCCGAGCAGTCAGAGTCAATGTTCCTAAGAACACGGACTCTACATATTCAATTCATTTTCGTGGCTTCATAAATCACATCCTTTTTGGATTGGGATAAGATAATTAAAGACTTCAAGTATTAAATTCCCTTGATTGCAGTGTTTAATGAAATGATACTTGCTCACTATATCGGGCCTACAAATCAAACATCATCATCAACCTTTCATGAATATCATGTTTGAAAAATGCAAAGATTAGGGATGAGAATTAGAGGATGACATGAACATGTGTAATAAGACAAAGCCTCACATATAAGAGAATCGGAAAAAATTCACTCACTCTCAATTGGGGTTTAATCATGAACGCTCAAAATCAAATTTAATTAAATTATCCCATAAGCTTGCAATCAGACCAACTCGCCACCGGCTCATTTCCTCAAATCGAGATCACGAGGTCTTATTCGAGGGTTATAACGGGGCATACGGTTGTAACATTAGGTAGGAAAGGGAAATAATTGGGCTAAGAAGTGGCAAGAATTAATCTATCATGACTTGGCATTTTTATTAAAATTTATAATCATCATTGTTTCTTTCTTTCTTTTGCTTTTCTCTTGCATGACATTAGACTATTGTCTAATTGCTTGTCATTTGCAATTTATTGTTGTTGAACGACATTCAACTTTCTCTTTTTTTTTTTTTTTTTTAAATCGGTTTATAGAATACCGATTAATCATTTTTGATGATCATAAATTTAATGCCTTTGATAGAATTCATCCTTGCACATTTGGGTTTGAATTTCTTGGTCTTTTTAGAAGGCTAGGAATAATATAGAGGGCTTCAAAGAAAAATTAGGCTTAAGGCTCAAAGTGGTTAATCCTAACGGGAAAATATTTTTGGGTTTGGATTTCAAAAGAAGGCCAAGAATTTGGGTTTTCTAGGTGCCTCGATCATATGCTCGATTTCGGGAATATGGCATGGTCTTGAATCGGTCCCAATTGCAAGTTCTAGTTTCCTTTAATCAAAATGATTCACACATCAAAGAAAATGAATGAGTAAAAGTGACTCATGGCTCAAATCTCACAAGGTTGGGTTGATTCATGTCATACAATATTCTCAAATTTAATCAAAGCTTAATTCTAACAATTTATTCAATCGAAATCTCTAACATGCAGATTTATTACCCAATAAGCTGATCGCATCATTAAATTTTTATAGCTCAAAACCTCAGGAGTTCATGTCATGCATGTCTTCAATTATATTATCCCAATTTAAAAGTTTGAAAATTTAATCACAAGCCTAAATTCAACATGTGAATTTAGAGCAAGTTTATGCATATTTTTGCTGGTCATTTAATTTAAAGCAGTAAAGAGGCACTGCTGACATACTGAGTATGTCCACAGCATATTTTTGGCCTGACAGTCACTTATTCATCTTGGACTGTGCAGACATCTTTTCAAGAATAAAATTGTTTGGACTGCAAAATTCCAAAAGTAAAACAGTGAATGATATCAATTACAAGAGATTCCATTGCAATCAGAACGATTTTGCACAAGGGAAATGAAATTCTCTTATATGATATTTACAATTATGCTCGATTGAAATGACAATTACACGCTCAATCTGTTTTCTCTTCTGGCTGATTCGACGGCTCTGCTACATCTGATGGAGGTGGGGGTGGCTTGGGGAGTTGACTGATGAGTGCTTGCATCAGTGTTTCCATCATCTTGCGCTGCTTTTCTTCACTCTCCACTCTTTCTCTATGCATGCGCTCTTCCCTTTCCATCATCATTTGCCTGAATTCCGCCTCTTTCCTTTCCTTCTCCTGCTTCTCCTTCCGTTTCTCTTCCTTTTCTCTCCTACGCTCTTCGCGTTCTTCTTCTCTCTCCCTCCTTCGCTCTTCACGCTCCTTTTCTGCCCTTTTCTGCTGTTCCTCTTGGCTTGCCATAATTACATCAGTCATGGACTTCATTCCCTCGAGCATAGATTGACTCATTCTGCTCACCATCTCAATCGTTTGGGAATCAGCAGGGAACTGAGATACGTTCTGGCTTTGAGGAGGCATCTGAGGTTGAGGTTGAGTCGGAGGTGGAGTTGGAATCTCTGTCCGTTCTTGGTCCGCAGGAGGCTCCTCTTGAACATTCGAAGGTCCTGCATCAGCACAGGTTTTCTGTGTTCCCTTCTTTGTCTTGGGCTGCCTCTTTCGTTTTCTTGATGTCTGCCCACCCGATATGGAAGAGGATTGAGCGTCTGAATCTCCTCTGACGAACAGTTGGGGAAGGGAATATTTGATACTCTCACACAGGGGAAGTCTCGGCACACTGATAGGTGGGTTTACTTTCACCACTGTGTCACCTTCAAAAGCGCTCAAATCAACTCCCTGAGCTATGCAGATTCTCCTAATCAGATTTGGATAGCATAGCACCTGTCTATCCTTTATCCGGGTTATCATCACCTCGAATACATGCCTCCCTATATTTAGTTTTGCTCCGCTCCACATTCTTGCAAATCCCATTAGTACATTCCCGGATGTGGTGTGCGGATGCGAATTGGGCCGGATCTTGGACATGTAGAACTCATAAGTTGGCATGAACTGTATCCGCAGCCATTTTGCATTGAATGTGTGTCCAGGGGCGGTCACGCTTGTCATGCTGTTAGCCAAGGTTGCATACTTCGCATATTCACTCGTTTTGGCTCTCTTTGTCATGATCTCATCAGGGGGAAATTCACTTTGGATATCTGGAGTCCCGAAGAACTGATTCAGCCAGTCAGGTGCAATGTTAATCACTTGTCCACGAATCCATGTTGTTCTGGCATCTTTATCAATGTTGTAGAAGAATTCCTTTGTTAGTTCCACGAAGCCATCTTCGTCGTGATGCAGCATGAAGTTACCCCACTCTTGATTTCTGTAGAAAGTCTCAACAGTGGGGTGCGACAACGCATCGGGTCTGAACCCTTTATCTGGCACTATCATCTTTTGCAACTTCTTATACTTTTCTGCATTCTCTTTGTTGCCATTGAACTTGATCTGAATCTGTTCTTCACTTAACTTTTTCTTCCCATATTCCTTTGAAACGCCCATTCTTTGCCTTACAGTATTCTCAGACCAAAACTCGACTGGTCGAATGGATCCGACAGATTCGTCGTCGCTCGTGTGCCAGTCTGTTTGATCGTCTCCCTCCTGTGGCTGGTCATCCCTTGGTTCAGCCTCATCTCCCCTCTGACTTGGCTCTCCTTCTCCACGAGCTGTTTCATTTCCGAATTCCTCCTCAACCTGATTAATTACATGTTTCATCGTATTGAGTTCACAATTTACAGGCAAAGAAGATGTAGTTACATGAAAATTACGGTCATCAACATCAGTTGATACCTCCTCCTCCTCCCTAATTCTTGCAGCTTGTCCAACTGGACGTTGCAAAATAGGCGCCATCTGGTTCATGAATTCTTGGTCCTCCTGCCGAGCTTCCTCGCGTTCAGTGGCATCCTCTTCCTCTCTAGCCTTTCGCTTTTTCTCAGCTTCTTGCAGTTCAACAACTCTCTCTTTTACCAAATCAGAAAGCGAAATGGGATCTGCTGGCATGGGAGCCAGAACTGTAGCACTTAGCATCCCGGAAGGACCCTGCTCTAAGCAACGTGCCAAGAGGTTCCTCAACACCATCGCCAAAATACTATCCGATGAATCCGAGGTGTGGGAACAGAAATTGAGCTACCCGGATAAAAATGGGCCGAGATTGATAATCCATTTAATTGAAGATGTTGGGCCAAGGAACTTAATGAAGAAGTAGAAGTGTCGAGACCCACACGAGCTCAAGGCCCACAAGCAAGACCACCAACACATTATGGATGTACTTAGACTTTATTATTTCCGTAGCTTTGGTACTTGTTTAATTTACATAGCAAGTCGTTTAATTCCTTGTAATATGGTTTGCCTATATATAGGGCATTACCAACACTTTGTAAGGACACCTTTGAAATGAAATAACAAATTGGAGTGTTTTCTCTTTGGTGATAACCGAGAGCATTTAGAAGGTCACTTTGAATTTCTCCGTTGTTGGTGCAATTCCTTTCAAGCTTGAGATGTGCTTGATCGTATCAACACCTTGAAGATTGTTGATCGAGGGAATCGTGGCTCATTTAGTGTGTCCATTGATCCAAGATTAAGCTTTCGGTAAAGGAAATCTCAATCTATCCTTTTATTTTCATTTTGAGTTCATCCTTGTTCATCTATGTTCATCATCTTGTTCATCATCGAATATTGTGTCTAATCCCGATCCATGGCATATTTTTGGTATCAGAGCCTAGATTAGACCTTTATTCTTCCATATCTTTCATCCTTAATCAAAAACTCACAAAAAATAGCCCACTGGTTACTGTTCATCCGAGATCCGTTTTGATCCTTTGAATATTTCCTGAATCTGAGTTGATATTTGGATTCATTGGGTCGATTACATAAAGATTCATATAAAATTCGGAATTTTTGGTCAAGGAAATCATTTTCTATGAATTTTTGAAATTCTTGGCTAATATTTCTCAAAATACAAATCTGTGCAGAATCTGTTTTCACGTTTTCTGATCTGGTCGGTTTGAATCTCTGAAATCTGGGCATATATTTAGAATCCTCTCGTCGAGTAGATGAGTTTTCATATATCGTTTGCTCAAATCCGAGTTCGGATGAAAAAGTTATGCTAATTTGAAGTTTATGTGTGTTCTTGTGCAAAAATCCAAAAATTCTTCATGTTTTGCTTCTTGGTCTTGTGATTTTCTGTTTACACTCACTGTGTGGATTACTTTTGCATTAGTTATTAGTTTGTATGGTTAATTGGTTATTATGCAAGCTTAATCCGGAGTGTTGAGTGATTTTTTTTTTAGAGTTGGGTTAATTTTAGGGTTTGAGTGTGTTCTTATTTTTATTCTTGAGTGTTTGAATGTTCTTGAGTTTGGGATGAACACCATATGATACTCAAGTTGTTCTTGGTGATTTACTTTTTGATCCATTTGAGTTATTGTAAGGGTGTTATTGGTAATTGGGAGGGGACAAATAGTACAAGGACCACTTCATTAATTAGTGAGAAGGGACAACAGCAGCTTGGAATTTTGGTTTAAAAAAAAATAAAAAAAAAATAAAAAAATAGCAAGTGGCGAAAGGGACTTGGCAAATTTTGATTGTTGCACCGAAGGTATCTCACGAGAATTGGAGGCCAATTTTGAATTGCAATCACGTGACTAGGGAATTGCAAACATTTGGCGCGGGACCCACCACCACTCGAGCCATCCTTATTTGCTGGAGACGTGAATTTGATCAAGCTCAATTTCCAACAATTCAACAAACCCATATCAAATTCCAACAAGTGGGCGAGTGAAGAGAAATTGAATTGAGTAGAAATTTAATTTAATTGATTGGGCAATTATTTTTATTGTTCGATTAATTGAATTAAATTGGGTATTTAATTTACTGTGCAATTTCACTGTTTTAAATCACGAACGATCTATCGGGTTGAAGTTCTGTCAGTGTTTACACCTGACAGTGGAATTCCCCGAGGAATAAGTGATTGTCACCGTTCCGCTGATTTATTTCACAAATCACGGAAGTTGAAGCTCCGTCTGCAATTGCAGATATTGGAGTTCCTCAACAGTGAATTTTTACCCGGCCACCATTGATAGCAGCTTGATAGCAGTTGATTGTATTTATTGGGTTTGTGTGTGAGGCAAATATTGAGAGATTCCGAGCGTTTTATTTTGTGAGGTTTTTACTTTACACCTTAAATTGCGAGGAATCGGATTTATTGCTTGCAGGCTGATTAGTATTGCAAAATATAATTTGTGCACTGCAATCACACACAGAATCTGTGCTTTTCATTGATAGAGTTGAACATTGCATTCTGATTCTTGCACTGTGCGTCCATTACTTCTTTTTCTCTATCCATACATAGTTGATACGATTGAGCACTACTTGGCTTACTGGAGCCAAACCAACTGGACGAGAATTCGGACCGACAGTGAGGGATACAGTTGTGAGATCACTCTACAAATTTCCTGTTGATTTCTACTAACCTCTTATACATATATCTAGTTTTCTTTGCTTTTGAACTAAAATGGCAGGAATTACTGATCAAAGATTTGACCAAATCATGGCCGCCATCCAGGCATTATCTGAGACCACAGCCCGAAGGTCTGATTTTGATTCTATGCGCCGAACCGTAGATGAGACTGAGGCGCGAGTCACTGAAATCACTGAGCGCATAGACATCTTAGCTACCGAAGTAGCGAGAGGGAATTCCTTATGGGGAGAGGCGCTCCAGACTCGAGTCATGCAACAAGTTGAGCGTAGGTTTGAGGAAGCTTTCTATACTACTCCGTCACCTCCCAATGCCACCCCCGGAAGCACAAGTGGAGTGAACAGATCGGGCATGGAAGAAGCAGATGCAGCCATTGAGGAGAGGGAACTACAATTTGGAACATACAACAGACAACAAGGCCCACGAGGCCCACGAACAGCACCACCGCCGCCACCTCGACCGCAGGTCCCGACAAATACTCAGTTCCAGAATCCACCACCACCTCGGGCACCTGCCGCCCCAGCAGTAGCTCCAAGACCACCATTACATCAACCCATTCGGCAGAGGGTAAACATAAATCCCCCTCCAGTGGACCTTCCCGAAAATGATTTCGAGGAAGAGGACATACATCGAGCCCCTGTTGAGCACAACCGACTAGAAGCTGATCTTCGAGGAATCAAATTCACAATTCCGGCATTCAAGGGCACGAATGATCCAGAGGAATTCATCGATTGGAGGCAATCTATTGAGTTGATCTACGATTGCCAACAATACAACGAGTTCACAAAGATCCAACTTGCCGTTTGTGAATTCAAGGACTATGCTCTCACTTGGTGGCAGAAAATTCAACACGATGGACAGCGTCTAGGACTTCCCCCTATTTCTACATGGACCGAACTGATGCATGCAATGGAAAAGAGGTTTGTTCCTAGTAGTTATTTTGATGACTTGTACATGAAAGTTAATTTTTGTGTGCAGGGTAACCGAACCGTGGACGAATACTACAAGGACTTGGAACGCCTCATGATGAGAGCCCAGATCAATGAGGATGAACCGCTACTGATAGCCAGGTTTAAAAGAGGATTGAAAAGAGAGGTCCTAGCAGAAATCAAATTAAGGACATACACTGGTTTGGAACATTTGGTGCAACTAGCCATTGAGATCGATCGCCAACTGAGGGATAGACCGGTCAAGTCCACGATCATTTCAAACACCACCAAGTATTGGACAACAAGGTCAAATGAACAGCCGTTGAAGCCCCATGACCGATACGGAAAGCCCAATACACTTAAGGATGACAGGCCCAACAGGCCCAAAGCATTTGAGATGAGCAAAGATTTTAAGGATCCATACCGATACAGGAAAGATGAAAGGGATAAGCCCAAGCGGGACGTCAAGGATGTCACTTGTTTCAAGTGTGGACAGAAAGGTCATTATTCCCGAGATTGTCCGCGAAGAGAAAGGCGAATGGTTATGATTGAACCAGGAACTTGGAAAGAAATTGACTCTGATAAAGAGCGAGAGGAAGCTGAGCATGAAGAAGAAGATGGTGGTTATGAACAGTATCCAGACGAGGGCGATCTGAGCCGAGTAGTCTTGGAAGAAGATGAAGAAGAGTATGTGACGAATTTCATCGCCATGAGGGCATTGACCGCTGACAAAGCTGATGAATCCAACAGCAATGCACCGGAACAGAGAGATAATTTATTTCACTATCATTGTAAATTAAAGGGCAATGTAGCATCTCTGATTGTAGACAATGGTAGCTGTGTGAACGCTGTAAGCCTGTATACTGTGCGTAGATTAGGACTGCCAATGCAAGATCATGTGAAGCCATATCATCTACACTGGATGAATGAGCACGGGACTACAAAGGTCGCGAAGCAAGCCAGGGTGCCAATTACCATCGGCCCTTATTCAGAGGAGATTTTATGCGATGTAGTGCCCATGACCGCATGTCATGTGTTATTGGGAAGACCTTGGATGTACGACAAACGAGTCATCTATAGAGGCACAGAGAATGACCTCTCTTTCCGCAATGGCCAAAGCAGAATTATGATGAAGTCACTACCGCCGAAAACTGTTAAGATTGACCATCAAAATTTAGTGGAAAACATCCGGAAGGAGGAAGAGGAGTTCAAGAGAAAACAGAGAGGTAAAGGGATTATAATTGATTCTGATAATTCTAATCCATCTCCTTTATCCTTGACAGGTCATGATCGATGCTTGCTTTTCACAAAGCAAGAACTGGAAGCAGCTATTGAGGACGCACCCCTACCAGGTCACTGTTTCCTAGCTTTTGTTAAACCAGTTGAAGAAACTTCTAAGAACTCTCCTACTACACTCAATGTACCTGAAATTTTTCGCAGGGTGCTCCAAGACAATATGGATGTTTTTCCGGAAGAACTGCCAGCAAGGTTACCACCTTTGAGAGGTGTAGAACATCGGATTGACTTTGTACCAGGAGCGTCAGTTCCGAATAGGCCTGCATACCGCATGAACCCCGAGGAAACGAAAGAAGTCCAAAAGCAAGTTCAGGAACTGTTGGACAAAGGCTGGGTTCGGGAGAGTCTATCTCCATGTGCAGTACCGGTGTTGCTGGTACCAAAGAAAAATGGAACGTGGAGGATGTGTGTTGACTGCCGAGCTGTTAATGCAATTACAATCAAGTACCGCCATCCGATCCCGCGACTCGATGACATGCTCGATGAGCTGGGTGGAGCAAGTATTTTTACGAAGATAGATTTGAAAAGCGGTTATCACCAGATCCGCATGCAGCCAGGAGACGAATGGAAAACAGCATTCAAAACCAAGTTCGGACTGTATGAATGGCTCGTGATGCCCTTCGGACTTACTAATGCTCCCTCCACATTTATGAGGCTCATGAATGAAACTTTAAGGGAGTTCATTGGAAAATTCGTTGTTGTGTACTTTGATGATATTCTTATTTATAGTCACAACGAATCTGATCATGTAAAGCATGTTGTGCAGGTAATTATCAAGCTGAGGAAGGCCGAGCTTTATGCAAATTTCGAGAAGTGCACCTTTCACGTGCCTGAAGTCACATTCTTAGGCTTCATCGTTGGAGGAAATGGACTGAAGGTGGATGAGTCCAAGATCAAAGCAATTTCTGAATGGACATCACCTACCAACGTTAATGAAGTAAGAAGATTTTTGGGTATGTGCGGGTTTTTCAGAAGATTCGTGCCACAGTTCAGTGTGATTGCCGCACCGATGACCTCATTGCTGAAGAAGGGGCTCCAATTCAAATGGGGACTAAAGGAGCAAAAATCATTTGAAGAGTTAAAGGATAAGCTCACCCGTGCGCCGGTATTAGCACTTCCGAATTTTGACCTTCCATTTGAGATCGAATGCGACGCATCCGGAACCGGCATGGACGCAGTATTGTTGTAAGATGGGAAGCCGATTGCCTACCACAGTGAGAAGTTTGGAGCAGCTCAACTGAACTACTCCACGTATGACAAGGAATTGTATGATGTGGTACAAGCATTGCGGACATGGCAACACTACTTGCGAGGGAGAGAGTTTATTATCCACACAGATCATGAGACACTGAAGCATATCCGAGGACAGGGGCAACTGAAAAATGCAAGACATGCCCGATGGAGCTCATTCATTGAATCATTCCCGTATGTGATCTGTTACAAGAAGGGGAAAGATAACGTGGTTGCTGATGCCTTATCAAGAAGACTGAATCTCGCAGCTTTTGCAACTACGCATCTGATCGGATTCGAGCACATAAAGGACTTATATGCTCAAGATGCTGATTTTGGGGAGATCTACAAGAAAACCGACAAAATATCCTTTAAAGAATATTCTCAATTAAATGGTTTTCTTTATTTTGAAAATAAATTATGTATACCAAAAGGATCCATCAGAGAACTTCTAATTACTGAAGCACATTCTGGTGACATGATGGGTCACTTTGGTAGAATTGCAACTATGCGTGTCCTAACTGAACGTTTTTATTGGCCAGGAATGGAGAAACAAGTCAGTGACTTCATCAACAAGTGCATTACCTGTTTGAGGGCCAAGTCAACCACCAAGCCACATGGACTTTATCAAGCCTTACCTGCACCAGAGGGGCCATGGATTGATTTATCTATGGACTTTGTTTTGGGATTGCCTCGCACTGCTCGGGCTAAAGATTCTATTTTTGTGGTTGTTGACAGGTTCTCGAAGATGGCGCATTTTATTCCCTGTGCCAAAACGAACGATGCACACCACGTGGCCAAGATATTCTTCAAGGAAGTCGTGAGACTCCACGGTGTGCCACGGACAATTGTTTCCGACAGGGACGCAAAATTTGTAAGTTATTTTTGGAAATCCTTGTGGGCTGAGATTGGGACAAGACTGTTATTTTCCACTGCATATCACCCCCAAACTGATGGGCAAACTGAAGCAGTAAATCGAATTTTAGGTAATTTACTTAGAATTATCACTGCTACTAACAGTAAAAGTTGGGATGAATGCTTACCTTACATTGAATTTGCATATAATAGACATGTACACAGCGCAACACATATGTCACCATTTGAGGTTGTGTACGGGTTTAACCCACTGACACCGCTTGATTTGTTGCCATTGCCTCGCAATGAGCATTTGAATATCAATGGCAGGGACAGGGGGCGAGCAATCAAAGAAATGCATGCTGATGTAAAGAACAGACTAGTCAAAGCTGCTAAAGGTTATGCCAAATATAACAACCGTGGTCGGAAGGAACTGAAGCTTGATCCCGGAGATTGGGTGTGGCTCAATTGGAACAAGGAACGATTCCCAGCGAGCAGACGCAACAAATTATCTCCGCGAGGAGATGGACCATTTAAAGTTTTAGAAAGGATTAATAATAATGCGTACAAATTGCAATTATCTGAAGAATATGGTCATATTAATCCTGTCTTTAATGTTGCAGATCTGTCACTGTTCGAGAGGGATGAGGAAAATGCTGATCGGTTGATGGATCAACCTTCCCAAGGGGGTGGGGATGGCATGGGAGCCAGAACTGTAGCACTTAGCATCCCGGAAGGACCCTGCTCTAAGCAACGTGCCAAGAGGTTCCTCAACACCATCGCCAAAATACTATCCGATGAATCCGAGGTGTGGGAACAGAAATTGAGCTACCCGGATAAAAATGGGCCGAGATTGATAATCCATTTAATTGAAGATGTTGGGCCAAGGAACTTAATGAAGAAGTAGAAGTGTCGAGACCCACACGAGCTCAAGGCCCACAAGCAAGACCACCAACACATTATGGATGTACTTAGACTTTATTATTTCCGTAGCTTTGGTACTTGTTTAATTTACATAGCAAGTCGTTTAATTCCTTGTAATATGGTTTGCCTATATATAGGGCATTACCAACACTTTGTAAGGACACCTTTGAAATGAAATAACAAATTGGAGTGTTTTCTCTTTGGTGATAACCGAGAGCATTTAGAAGGTCACTTTGAATTTCTCCGTTGTTGGTGCAATTCCTTTCAAGCTTGAGATGTGCTTGATCGTATCAACACCTTGAAGATTGTTGATCGAGGGAATCGTGGCTCATTTAGTGTGTCCATTGATCCAAGATTAAGTTTTCGGTAAAGGAAATCTCAATCTATCCTTTTATTTTCATTTTGAGTTCATCCTTGTTCATCTATGTTCATCATCTTGTTCATCATCGAATATTGTGTCTAATCCCGATCCATGGCATCTGCTCCCTCCTCAGGTTCAACATTCTCCCCACCTGCAGCTTCGTTCACAATTCCTTGAACCTTTTCCTTAAGCGCAGAGGCCATGAGATGGTCGTCTGGCTGTTCTTCCAATGTTTTTGCCAATGCTGCTGGATCAATGGACTCGTGCGAGCCTTGGGGTTGTTCAGCTTGATGCGATGATCCTTCTTTAGTGATGACTGCCTCAATTCTGGCCGAGCCAACAAGAGGATCAATGATTCGTGATGCTTCTGTGTGATGACGGATTTGTTCAGGCCCTTCTCCTCTATCAATCCTTGCTTCGATCTGTTCGTTAAGCCTCTTCCTAATATCTCCCCGGATAGTCTCAGCATCATGTGCAGTGGGGCCAGTCCATGCAGGAGGTTGTTCTTCTTTAATTTTCAATCCATGCCCCTGCACTTCTCCAGTGATCTTCAGCTTGAAGTCTTCCTCATCACCCTGTTCAGCCTCTCCAGATTTCCTGCTTTCCAGCTCAGCCTGCATCTTTCTGGCAGTTTCTTCATCCTTTGTCTGCTGGATATTCTTTCTGATCTGCTCTTCCTCTGCAGCTTTCTTTTCCATTGCCATGCGTTCTTCCTCAGTCACCTTCTCTACTCCCGAACCACCTGTTACTTGATCCAGCAAACCAGCTAATGCAAGTTCATCATTGTGCATTTTTCTGGCTAGCTCAGCATCGAATGCCACTTGATGCTTCTTTTTCGGGAGTGGTGGTGGCATCGGTTTCTTACCTCTGTCCTTGGGATCTGTGGGCTCTACCACTTTCCTAACAGTTGGCTCAGGTTCCTTGATCTCCACTTTCTTTTCCGGAGCTCTTGCTGGTGTATCCTTGTCAGCAGATTTTATCAACCTTCTCCTCGTTCCCGGTTGAGATGCTGGCTGATGACCTTCAGATGTAACAACAGTAGTGGAGGTTTTCTCGGGCTGTATGGGTGCCTTAGTGGTGGCAGGTGCTGGTACTTCAGATTGAGCTGGCTGCGTTGGAGTCCGGGTTGCTTCTTGTTGCACCACTGGCTCGGACGTAGCAACTTCTTGCACGTCAGTCTGCCCTCTAGGCGGCAAAGCCGAAGCTTGCACTGCTGGCTGGGTAGGCTGTGGGTTGGCCTCAGGAGGGGTGGAAAAATAAGCATCAATCTCAGCATCTGGGTCCTCTGGATCTTCCTGGGTTTCTTGAGTTCCAAACAGTTTGTGTGCGAATCTCAGATAATCATGCACGAATGTCTGACTTGTTACCCGAACCAGTTTAAGTTCCCAAGCCTCCTTAATCCGTGTGCAAAACAGGCGCCTGACTTTGTGGTCATAGTGCATGACCTTTGTCTTGTTTCCTTCCTTCCCATACCTCAAGGCTTCACTATCCATTTCCATGAGGAGTTCAAGATATGAGGTCCTATATTGCTCCATCATGGTGTTGATCATGTCTCTTTCTAGCTCTTCTGTCACATAGGTCATCATCTGTGCTTTGTCAAACGTCAGATATTCCTTTGCTTTAGCCTCGGTCATTAATCTGAGCTGCACCTTCTTTTTGGTCAGTACTGACCAATTGTGGTGCTGCACCTCATAAAGGGCTTTTTCCCTTAGTTCTCTGATGTGCTCGGGAAATCCAGGGTCCACTTGAGTTCCCTTTTCCGCTGGTCTTGTCTGGCCAAACCGCTTGTTTATGAAAATTGTCTCAAAATTATCCTCATCTGGCAAGGTCAATCCTTCATCCAATCTTTCTTGTGTTATGAAACCCTTGCCTTGCCCCCACAGAAGTGCCATTTCGTGCCATTCTTTTCGAGCTGCATTGATTGCTTCTCTAAACTTGTTTATCATGGTGGAGTTCCTTTCTGTGTTGAACTCCTCAATTCTCCTCAGTTTGTGGCGCAGGTTGTAACTCATCTCCCGATGCCTTAGCTTAGCCTGCCTGGCCACCCATCTCTGCTCTTCTCTTCCCATGTTATCAAATAACCTCGGGTTCCAAATGCAAGGGAAAGCTTCATGCATTGAAATGGCTCCCTTTGACAGTATCAGGCTTACCGATAAAGGTCTTTCCACGAACTGCAATCGCACTTGTGGGTCTATGGGCTGGTCGGGAATGGGTATATCATAGTTTGAGATATCGATTCCCACTGTTCTATCTTCTAGATGACGTTGCCAGACAGCTGTATGTATTTGGAACTTCAGCGTGATTCTTTCCAAATGCACTTCAGGTGTCATTATGGAATCATGCGGAGCATGGTCTGTCATTAGTTCCCAAAACTTCAGCATGTGATGGGAGAAATCCCTTTCTATGTTTGTCAGAGCGGTTGATCTATCTTCAGGGGGGATTTTTACGTCCCATCCGGGCCTCAATGACAGCTCAGCTTCAGTACCCTAGTCCAGTGGAACACTGTACACGCTTATCAAAGCTTCCCTGAGCTTCTTAATCTGAGTCCTGTTTGCAGATGCTTCTACTGCTGCCTGATGCAGAGTGCAATCGGGCAATCCAATAGCTGACTTAATCACTAATTCATTCCTGAAAAATATAGAGAGTATTAATTCCAATCAAGTTTTTATGTAATTTTTGAGTTTCGAGCCAAAAATCAACATCCTCACATTTTGAACTTTGCTCGAAATGTGATTTATTTGATTAATACTCAAAACATTATTATAAGGCGGATGCCACTAGTTAATTTAAAAAGGTCTAAGTCATTGGACTTAGAGAATTTTTTAGTAGGCTATTGGGCCCAAAAAGGTTGCTTTTCCAATTTTATTAAACAAGCTCGAGGCACTTGTTGAAAATGGAATGAAATGATGGTGGTGAAATGGATGGCTCGAAAATGGAATGTGCAATGGAGGCATGGCGGGATGGATTAGCTATTTCCGGATTGTTTGGACTGTCATTGGACAGTTAAAACGTTCAAGAAAATGCAAACACTATTTTTAATTTTTGAAAAGGTTGACTTGATTTTATTTAATGAAAAGTGGGATGTGTGTGGTCCCATTTTTGGATTTTTGTAAAAAGGTAGCAGTTGAGGTGGCAAAATACTGCTACTTAACTCACACTCTTTAGTTCCATTGGGAACAAAAACACATTTGTCAACCCAAAATTCCTAGTACTATTTTTTTGTCTTTTAGTGGAAAAGTGAACTGCTGAAAGGGGATTGGTGCTCGGTCATGCCAAAATAATACAAACACTCATCATTTTTTTCTTTTCAATTCTGCAGCACACATACACGGACATACCAAAACAAGAAAAGACATTAAATGATCATCTTGGCATGCAATACTCATGAACATAGCAAGCTGAAACACAAGATCATACCTCTACTTATCAAAAACAGAAGATCAAACAGTTTAGCATGCTCAACTGCTCTAAATCATGGAATGAAATGAACCCAGCATGCTTTTTAAATCACAAACTGTTGAGGCCACCCAATAACATCAAGCTATTCCAAAACAACCAAATGCTCATCAGTTTTCAAATTTCAGGCTTCCGGATTCATATGTGTCCAAAATACAAGGGTTCACAAGATGGGCAAAGGTAAAACAGGATTTAACAAAAGGACACCTAAGAACCCTACTAACTCAAAACCCATCAATGGTGAAATTTACCACTACCAAACCGGATTCCCATATGCATCCAAAACACAAAACAACACTCCCCCTTCCTCTAAATCATGCTCGGTCATTACAGTAATAAACAGGGAATCAAAATCCAACACGCCCAAACCACATAATCCTAAAATCGAACTCGGGTAAGCACAAAAGTCCAGAACAACATATACTCATACACTTTTCAAGTTCCAGAACATAAAAATCCTCGAAACCGCCAAGATGCGAAAACAGGGGCAATGGGTTCACGAGAAACAGTCAAGAAAAACACTTACCAAGGCTCGGCTTTCTTAGGGGACGACGAAGACGAGGGTTCCATTGGTTTTGCGAAAATCGGACAGAGTTTCCCCCGAGTTTGGTGGTGTGAGTGTGCGAAGAACACGGTGGTGTGCTTCGGGAGAGGCGGTTTCGCGCACGAGAGATTTTCCGAAAATTTCTAAGTGTGGGAGCGTGGGGAAGAAGAGGGAGGTGGGGAGGTTTAAATACTAATGGGCCGGTCGCGGAACCCTAGCCCATGGTCGCGGAACAGGATTACGCGACCAGGCTCGGCGACATTAGAGGTGTTGCGGAATATGGGACTTTGTCGCGGAGTCATGCACCGCGACAAAGTGTACCGCGACAAAGTGGCAAGGAAGAATGGGAGTGGTGTGCCCGTGTCGCGGAATAGGGACTCTGTCGCGGAGTCATGCTCCGCGACAAAGTGTTCCGCGACAAAGACAAACAGAGTTCAGGGATGAGTATAATTTTTGTCGCGGAATTTGCACATGGGCGCGATGCTGGGCATCGCGACAAAATGATCACTCCGCGACAAGGACAAACAAGGTTTGATGATAAGGAGATCTTTGTCGCGGAGTGGCACTTGGTCGCGGAACGTTGTTCCGCGACAAAATGGTCATTCCGCGACAAACTTTTTGAATTTTCAAATTTTCAACGGACTGGGCCCGAGTGTGATGTTGGGCCTGCGTCCATTTTATTTGAGTTGGACCTGAGTGAATTCAGTCCAAGTAAATTCAAATCATTGGGCCATTATTTAAAGTAATCTACTTGCATAAAATTAGGTTGGGTCAGTTCCGTTTATCTGCAAGATTTATTCCGGATCTTAAATTTCTTTAAATTCCGAAAATAATTTCTCAGATTTGTGGAATTTTCCCAACCAAGAACCTGGTTTTCCTTGCTTTTTCTGCTCCTTCTTTTTGGGTGGTTCCGAATTTCCTGCAAGACAGATAAATACCCATTAGGTTAGGTTTTCTCCTCAGTTCAACATCCTCACATTTAGAGTCTTGGTACTCTAAATGTTCAATTAATCTTGAGGGTACTTTTTCTGTTCTTGATTCGATATATTACACTAAACTAGACTGATCTAAGCTAATCTAGGAGTAATCAGGAGTGTAATCCTCTTAATAAACGACGCTGCATCCTCCCCGGCAACGGCGCCATGAAACTTTTGACAATTTCCGTCCCACGAGCATTTTCTAAAATATACTAGGTTAGATTTATTACATGAAAAGAGTTATGATTTTCGGGAAGGGGTTTAGGGATATATATACTAAGCTTAACAGTCTTTTTATTACTCAAGTATGGTGCGTTGGTTTCAAATGGCACTGTGGTCCTCCCTGTCATGAAATGTTGACAAATCTCATGGCACAGCCGGGATAAGTTGACCCTTCAGCCTGTCACACTGAGGATCCCCGGCAAATATGCCATGATACTTCTCATCAATCCTTGTCATAAGATTTCCTGCCATGAAACTTTTGACTGATTCCCACTACATGAGTATTTTCCGAAAAATCATGATCCTGGTTTAAATTTTATTTAATGAAATCAATTTATGATGGCGGGGTTGTGATTAGGGATATATTTATAAGTAGTCATGTTTTTATTGCTCGTGTTTAAGAAACTGTGCCCCCGAAAGCGCACGGTGTCAAAAATTGCAGTAATTTATAGTAAGACCGGATCGTTCACTGGAGGATGTGCGATAGAAGCAGGGCCCACGTCATTTATCAAGATTTTCCACTCGGTTACTCGATTCAAGTGTGTGAAATGACTAACAACTACTTGACATAATTTAAATTAGGCTATGAAAGCAATTAAAATAAAGCATACTTCCTCCGTCTCATTGTAATTGTTACACACCCTTTCGACACGCATGTCGATGCATATTTTTAACGGCTAATAACTTAAATTTTGTACAACGAAAAGTTATAAAAAGTTGATTGTCTAAAACTACAAGATTAGACGAATCTAACAAGATCTCACTTGACTATGTTTTTTCTTACATAACTATGATAAAAATTTGAATCAAAGTTAAACAGTGAATAGTGTGAAAAAATGATTTGTAACAAAAGGATTGAGACGGAGGAAGTATAAGGTTATTCTAGAAAGCGAATTAAATTTAATCTAAGAAAGCAATAGAATTATTCTAAGAAAGCGATTAAAATTATTCTAAGAAAGCAGATTTAAAATGAGACAGAAGAGACAGGAAGAAAAGAATAAAGATTGGACAAGATTCAGATGAAACACAATTAAACTTCCAGTTTAATTCACAGATCTTAGCTTGGAATAATCCATCAGTTAGCTAACTCTCATGTTCTCTATACCATGTTCCCTTTAACAGACAGGTACTTACAGTGAGAGTTTACATGCTCTTAAGACAACAAAATCTAAGATACCACAGACTCACAACTGCCCTCACACGGCCGTGTAGAGGCATGTTATTCATCTGTGGTGGACAAGCAACACCTGACAAATCATTTATTGAAGTGGCAAGTACCGCTATCATTCCCCCATGTCACACCCGAAGATTCTAATCAAGCCCTGAACTATCCCTTAACTCTCAGTCCTAGTAGCAGTTACACAACTCTCAATACAACCGAGTGACCTCTAACAAAAGCATTTAAAAGAAAGCGATAAAGAAAGCATTTAAAATCCTATCACTCGGAGGTTTTTGAAAGTCTGACTCTGGTAGTAAAAGAAAGCCCCCAGTCAGAATGACCGGATGTGGATCAAGAATTCCCTATTCTCGGTGAACCGCTCGCAGTGTTCACTTCCCGTCGGGTGGTTATGAGATACAAACTAATGAAACAAACTAATAAATTAGTTCGTTCCGGATGCACTCACTCAGGACTCAAAAATAGGCTTTGGCAGAAGAAAATAGCAGTTGAGAGAATACTCAACCCTACCTTAGAAAATAACCAAGGCCCGGATGTTGTTCCTCTAGTATTATCTATTACACCTTACCGGAAGCCAAGTGGAATCTGACCCAGTGCAATATTTAATACAAGATTTCCAACAAACAGCAATTTTGGAAAATAATAAATCTGAAAATCATTCCCTATCAGGTACTAGACTCTCAATTAAAACACAGATCCTTTCAGTCTAGGTGAGACCTAATCGTTGACTCTGCTTCTATTTTCCCAAAATCAACCCCCAGTCGGATGTGAATTAGTCATAACTGTTGAATTTATCCCTTACTCAGATCCGGATTTTATTAAGGAATTTTTGTTGGAAATTTATTATGGAACATCTGATTTAAATCAAGACTTCTATGTCCAAGGGAAGGATCCCAAAATAATATGACCACACTATCTACATAGTAATATCATGCATAAATTTATAGAGAAGTGTAAAATAAAATAACCCAAAATATAAGGTGGGTTTAGACAGAATGTGAAACACAGAGATGAAATAGCCGGAGATAAGAAGAATTTATTTGGCTAAAAAAAAGATGACAAAAATAATCAGGATAATCCGGACTGCAAACATCTGCTATCCAGGTCCTAATCATTTCAGGTGGGATGATTTTTAGATAGTGAATTGCCTCAAATGACAGTTGCCGCCGTCATCTCAGACTCCACTATCTGTGAATTTGGATAAAAACCCACATATTCTATTACTACAATAATTATTAGATAACATTGGCATATATCATCTAACATTACTACAGCTCCAGATTCAGGTTTGAAATTAAAATAAAGAAAAGAAAACTGTATCCGGATGGGAGTCAGCTGAGCAGCTATTATAATCCCGGAGGGACGAACCGCCAAGGCTTCCACCGACAACTATCCGGACCATGCAAAATAACAACTAGTAATTAATATACAGATCACGAGCTAGTTATCCGTGTGGGAATACCCGCCAACATTAATCTGATATATTCCTTATTAGCTGTTTCACACATCACGGAAAAGACAAAACAAAATAAATAAAAGAAAAATATTTTGGGTCATCTTGCATGAGAGACATTGGTTTCTCATGCAAGGTATGGAAATGAATCCATAATTACTCTTTATATCTAAATAATCACTCATTCCATAATTAATTAATTACAGTCCGGATTATATGCTTAGATCATTAGAGTTTAATCATTTGTAGAAGGATCTTTTAATGGGAAATTGAACAAAGTTCTTTATATCAAATTGATCGTGGGTTGAGATCATTGGATCTCAACCTCAAAATATTAATATAAAGGTTCAATTAATTAATGAAGTGAGATGAAGAATGAAAACTTGGCAAAAAGGTGCCACCTTGTCGCGATGCAGAGTTTGTGTCGCGGAGCGTGGCTCCGCGACAAAGGTTTCGCGACAAAGGGGTGGGAAATAAGAGGAATGGAATTTTGAAAACTTAGGGTTTGCTTTGTCGCTAAGTAAAGAAAATTTTGTCGCGGAACGTGGTTCCGCGACAAGGGCATAGCGACAAAAAGGTTGAAAATTGGACAAGGCATAATTCTTGTCGCGGAACAAGAGGTTTTGGCGCGGAACGTGGTTCCGCGACAAGGTTGCTTCGCGACAAAGCCCTTCCAGAATAAAATCACAAGTATTTGGGTCCTTGGTCGCTAATCAAGATTTTGTCGCGGAACGTGGTTCCGCGCCAAGGGGTGTTTCGCGACCAAGGGTTTTAAAATAATGGTCAACAAATGTTCTTTGGCACC
Source organism: Hygrophila difformis (assembly GCA_030278955.1). Classification (NCBI taxonomy): domain Eukaryota; kingdom Viridiplantae; phylum Streptophyta; class Magnoliopsida; order Lamiales; family Acanthaceae; genus Hygrophila; species Hygrophila difformis. Next base: position 6,528,221 of record JAOANR010000012.1, read on the forward strand.
TTTGTCGCCAAAGCACCATTTTGTCGCGGAACGTGGTTCCGCGACAAGAGTTGTTCCGCGACAAAAGTGTGTCCAGTACACATGTCAGAAAAGTAAAGTGGAACAGTGGCATGCATTATGTGTGATCTCACCCATTTCATATTCAAAAGCTAAACTAAGCTCAAAATAACAAAACAGAATTTGAATCTAGCTAGAACATGCTTGAACATAAAAGAAACAAAACAAACTTAAAACTTAAAAAACCCTAATCTGAGCTTGATCACCCATAAGCATGCAACATTATCCCAAGAAAAGGTCACCAAGCAGTGACATTAAAATGCAAAACGAGGGTCAAATGACCCAAGGAAAACGAAAACAGTAAGATCCATGGGGTGTGAGACCCATTTCATGATTTTGGGACACAAATGGAGAATGTTTTTCCCATATTATTAAACGGTGTTGTTCATACCCATGGTTTGGGTACCACAAACCCTTAAACAAAAGTTTTGAACAAGAAATAAGGTGTAAAACTGGCTATCTAACCCAAGTGCAGTAAACTACTTCTAACTAGTGCATAAATTAAATAATACAAAAAAAAAATCTAACTAAACTACCCTAAACTAAACTAACTACTGAACTTCCCACTTGTCTTCAAGAGTGAGTATTTTCTCTAAAATTCTTCCAACCTCTAGCTCAAAGGAAACACCTCATATTTATAGAGGGGAAACCCTAAGCTCATGGGCCTTGATTTGAGCCCATTGTGTCTCAAGACATCACACACATCACAGCTTTGTCTCGGAGCACCAAGTTTGGTCGCGGAACACACTGCATGTGGCAAAGCTTCTCGACTGGGTCTTGTGTCTCTAAAAATGTATCTTTGTCGCGGAACATTCCTTTGTCGCAGAGCATGCCATCGCGACAAAGGTCATCGCGACAAAGGGCTTGGCTGGTCTCCTCTTCATCTGGGCCACTTGGTCGCGGAACCCCTCCTTTGTCGCGGAACACTGCATCGCGCCAAGGGGCTTCCGCGACAAAGGTCTTCCTGGGCCTGCTGGATTGGGCCAGATGGGCCGAAAATATTCTTTTTGTGGGCTTTTCTATCTTTTTCCCATCTTTTTGTTTCCTTTTCTTTTTCTCATGTTTTTGGATTTTTCTAACATAAATATGTAGTAAAATTACATATTTATGCCTTTTTCACACCAGCTTATTATTTTTACAATTATGCATAAATTAGTCCAATTCGACTGCTTTCTTACTTAGTGTAAGACCGGAATGCGATCAAATGCCCGTTTAAGACACGGAAATGGATTGAAAATAATGGTCATTTCTGGCCATTATCAAGGGGATACATCAACATCACCGATCTGGTTAGGAAAGCTGCTAGGTATGAGGCACAACTGAAGAGGAAATCCCATCGCACCACTCCTGCAGGGCACTACAATTACAACCCCAACAAACCTTGGTTGATCCGACCACCGCCCAATTATCGACAGCCCCAGCAGCAGCCGCAACAGCAACAGGGTCGGGATCGACAGCGAGGAATTGATTTGGGACAAGCTTTCAAGGCCTACAATCAGGAGGAAAGAAACAAAGTTCCCGCTCCAGTTCAGGGAAGGGAGCAAAGACCACCCGCCAGAGATGCACGAGACATTATTTGTTTCAAGTGCGGTAAAAAGGGTCATTATGCGACGACATGCAATAATCCGCCAAAGAGAGTGGCAGTACTCAATACTGGAGAGGATCAGAGACCAGTGGTTGAGATTGAACCGGGTGTATTCAGGATCTATGACTCCGCAGAGAAGCATGAATTTGAAGATCCTGAACTACAAGAGTACCATCAAGAAGAACTGGTCAATCCTGAAGTCGCACCTGAGGATGAGGAAGACGTGAATCTTTTGGTTGCTATGAGAGCATTGAATGCCGACAGAGGAACTGAAACCGCAGTCAACGAACAAAGGGAGAATCTCTTTCATTGTCGTTGTACTATTCTAGGCAATAATGCTACTTTAATTGTTGATAACGGCAGTTGCACTAATGTTATCAGTTTGTACACTGCTCGCAGGTTACAACTGCCCGTTGAAGAACATCCCAAGCCATATCTCCTCCATTGGATGAACAACAGTGGAAAGACCAAGGTCACCCAACAGGCGTGGGTTCCCATCACCAAAGGAACTTACTCTGAGAAGGTGTTATGCGACGTCGTCCCGATGAACGCATGCCACGTCTTGTTAGGCCGGCCGTGGTTATTCGACAAGGATGCCACTTATAGGGGCAAATCCAATGTTTTGTACTTTAAGCATGGACAAAAGGACTATTTGTTTAAGCCTCTGCCTGTAAAACTTGTAAGATTAGATCAGGAGAAGCTTAGGGCGAACATGGCAAAAGCGGAAGAGCTTGCCAAAGCCATTGCCAAAGGCAAGGCCAAGGTGGGCCAGACCTCCGCAGAGGCAAGTAATGAAAGTCAGTGTCTGATACTGACCAAAACAGAATTCAAGCAAGCAGCGCTAGAACCTGGCTTTGCAGGTCACTGTTTTCTTGCTTTAATTAAGCCCGATGAATCTGCTAGTAGAACTGTCAATATTGCACCTGAATTGTCTGAAAATTTTGCTAGGATGCTTGAACGCAACAAGGATGTATTTCCTGAAGAGGTGCCTGCCGGACTGCCACCACTTCGAGGCGTGGAGCACAGAATCGACTTCATGCCCGGAGCCTCTATTCCTAACCGACCCGCCTACCGGATGAATCCTGAGGAAACGAAAGAAATTCAACGACAGGTTCAAGGATTGCTTGAGAAGGGCTGGGTTCGGGAAAGTTTATCACCGTGTGCCGTTCCAGTGCTATTAGTGCCAAAGAAGAATGGAGAATGGCGGATGTGCGTTGATTGTAGGGCTGTCAATGCCATCACTGTCAAGTACCGTCATCCTATTCCACGGTTGGACGACATGCTCGACGAGCTTGGTGGTGCAAGCTTATTTTCCAAGATCGATCTTAAGAGTGGATACCATCAGATCCGGATGCAACCCGGAGACGAGTGGAAAACTGCCTTCAAGACAAAATTCGGCCTTTACGAGTGGCTCGTGATGCCATTCGGCCTCACCAATGCACCTTCCACGTTTATGCGTTTGATGAACGAAACATTACGACAATTCATTGGCAAATTTGTTGTAGTATATTTTGATGATATCCTTGTTTATAGTTGCACTGAAACTGATCACATTGCTCATGTTCAACAGGTTCTGAACAAATTGCGAGAAGTGCGACTGTATGCCAATTTCGAGAAATGCACCTTCTGTGTTCCAGAGGTGACGTTCCTTGGATTTGTGGTAGGCAAGGATGGGCTTAAGGTTGATGAATCAAAGATCAGGGCAATTTCCGAATGGAAACCGCCGACCAATGTGCACGAAGTCAGAAGTTTTCTAGGTCTAAGCGGGTTCTTTAGGAGATTCGTCCCTCAATTCAGTGTGATTGCCGCCCCAATCACATCACTGCTCAAGAAAGAGAATCCTTTTAAGTGGGGGCCGGCACAACAGAAAGCCTTCGATGAACTTAAGGACAAACTGACCCATGCACCGGTATTGGGATTGCCGAACTTCGAGCTGCCATTCGAAGTGCAAAGTGATGCATCGGGAACAGGAATGGGAGCTGTACTGTTGCAAGAAGGACAACCGATAGCATATTACAGCGAAAAGTTCAGTGGAGCTCAACTGAATTACTCCACTTATGACAAAGAATTATATGCCATCGTGCAAGCTTTAAGGACATGGCAACACTATCTTCGAGGCCTAGAGTTCATCATTCATACTGATCACGAGACACTTAAGCACATCAAGGTTCAAGGTCAGCTGAGCAAGAGACATGCACGTTGGAGCACGTTTATTGAGACCTTCCCGTATGTGATCAAGTATAAGAAGGGCAAAGATAATGTGGTTGCAGATGCGCTGTCCCGAAGACTAGCGTTGGCATCATTCGCAACAATTAAGCTATTTGGATTTGAGCAAGTCAAGACTCAGTATGCCACTGATGAAGACTTCAAGGAAATTTTCAAGCTGACAGAACAGAAGGGGTACAAGGAGTACTGCCGCCTACATGGATTTCTCTATTACGGTAATAGGTTATGCATTCCAAGAGGATCTATTAGGGAGTTGCTGATTCAGGAAGCTCACGGGGGAGACCTCATGGGACACTTTGGAAAGCATGCAACTATGGGAGTACTTTCAGAAAAATTCTACTGGCCAGGAATGCAGAAACAGGTTTCTGACTACATTGCCAAGTGTCTGGTCTGTCTGAAGGCCAAATCAACTGTGAAGCCTCATGGTTTGTACCAAGCGTTGCCTGTGCCCCAAGGACCCTGGCTGGACATCTCGATGGACTTTGTACTTGGACTACCACGGACTGCTAGAGCTAAAGATTCCATCTTTGTGGTAGTAGACCGATTCTCGAAGATGGCACATTTTATTCCATGTGCAAAGACCAATGATGCTCGACACATAGCCAAACTGTTCTTCAAGGAGGTGGTACGTCTTCATGGAGTACCTAAGACAATCGTATCTGATCGAGATACAAAGTTTATGAGCTATTTTTGGAAAGGATTCTGGAGAGAGATGGGCACACAGCTACTGTTCTCAACATCTTACCATCCCCAGACTGATGGTCAAACGGAGGCAATCAACAGAGTATTGGGTAATCTGCTTAGAATTATCACATCCTCCAATTCAAAAAGCTGGGACGAATGTCTGCCACACATAGAGTTTGCATATAACAGACACGTCCATAGTGCCACTCATGTATCTCCATTCGAAGTAGTGTATGGTTTCAACCCGCTAACCCCAGTCAATCTCCTGCCACTACCTTGTAGTGAGCATCTTAACTTTAATGGCAGGGACAGGGCAACAGCGATCAAGAACCTACACAAGGACGTGCGCGAAAGTCTGGCGAAAGCTGCTGAGAGCTATGCCAAATATGCCAATCGAGGCCGGAAGAAGTTGATCCTCAAACCAGGAGACTGGGTTTGGATTCATCTCCGAAAGGAGAGGTTTCCGGCTCAAAGACATGGAAAACTCGCTCCCCGCGGAGATGGACCATTCAAAGTGCTAGAAAAGATCAACGAAAATGCTTACAGGATTGAACTGCCTTCTCATTACAATGTTCATCCTACATTCAATGTTGCAGATCTTTCACTCTACGAGCGGGATGAGGAGTTTGAAGCTGATCGATTGATGGATCAACCTCCCCAAGGGGGTGGGGATGACATGGATGTCATGACACATGGCATCATGATTCCCTATTTCCCGGAAGGGCCGGTTTCAAAGGCACGAATAAAGAAGTTTATTAATTCTGTCTCATTATTTTTATTTCAGGAAGCAGATAAACTGGAGCCGAAGAAGGAGCCCAAATTGAAGCTGCTGATGCAGGCAGACGAATACCGGAAAGGCCCGGGTCTCATTAATTTGGGACCCACCCCGTCCAGCTAAATCCGGAAGAAAGGAGACCTCCAGATGCACAAACAGATCAAAACAGCATAAGGAGGTCAACGGAGGGTCCCACAGCCGCCGCCGCTGTCGCCGCCGTCATCATCGGAGGTTCGCCGGAGCTCCGGTGAAGTCGCCGGAAGTTGGTCGGAATTTCGCCGGAAAGTCACCGGCACCGGTCAACGACCGGTCAACGTCGGAACAGTGTCGCCGGACTCAGTGGGCCCCATTCGGATGAAAGTTGGAGGAATTTCTTCATCTGTCGCGGAACAAGCTCCTTTGTCGCGGAGTTACCTTTGTCGCGGAGTTACCACTTTGTCGCGGAACCCCCTTCCGCGACCAAGCCCCTTCCGCGACAAAGCCTCCTTCCGCGACAAAGCCCCTTCCGCGACAAAGCCCCTTCCGCGACAAAGCCCCGTCCGCGACAAAGCCCCTTCCGCGACAAAGCCCCTTCCGCGACAAAGCCCCGTCCGCGACAAAAGTCACTTCCGCGACACGGCCCTCTCTAGCGACAAAACTTATCCAGTTTATTGTTTTCTTGTATCCGAATTGTTGAGAACCTTGCTAGGGTTGTTTAATTTAGTGTTATGGGCTTCCTCTATATATATGGGGTCCCCAAGCTTTTGTATTCACTTTGATATTTTGAACCTCCATATTTCATTAATCAAAGTCACTTTTCTCTCTTGAGAGCCAACACTTGGTTCTCAACACTTTGTGAGTAAACCCTAGGTTCACCCACACCATTGAAGATTTGAAACTTGCTTCAATGGCTCTAATGGAAGATGCACTCATGGTAACCATTTGTCTTGGGTAAATCCCTCTTCCCTTGGTTATACTTAGTCCCCTTCTTCCATAAGTTTCACCTATCCTTTTATTTTTCTTTATTTTGTGTTCTTGTTCATCCGGTGACCAACTTAGCAAGCAAACCGATCCATGGCAGATTGGGTCTTGGATTTTGATGATGTCAATAGATCCGAGTTAGACCGATATCAAACCAAAAAAGACCGAGTTGGGCCTTTGATTTTGACGTACCCCACATTCATAACTTCATCCACACATATGAACATGCCTCAGCATATGGAGGTTAGTGTTCATATGGATAGGGAGATCTTAAGGCGACTTGTCCTTAAGAGTATGGATAAATTATTTCCTATACCTAGTCCTCTGCAAGAAATTACTTTCAGTTAAAACAGATTTGTTGATGGTCATTGGGAAATATTCTGGCATTGGGCTGCATATTCTTCTTGAGCAGGGAGAAAGGCTCTGATTGAGTGGTTTGTATGTCAATGTGTTGTCTGTTCTACTTTTTCAATGTCTGTATTCTTTTCATGTTAAAAAGATTGAGAGGAAAATTGCTTCATTCCTTTAAAAAGAAAAAAACCCCTCTTGATGAAGGCCCAATTCTGTAAGCTTCAACTCTACAGTATCAGACCAACACAAAAAGCCGAGATGCTACAATGGCTTCTTTGCCCCAACAGTATTATTACATCATCTGAAGCTACCAGCATCTGCCTCAGACAAGAACAGGGCTCGACGGCTGCAAACTAGCCGCATAGTCGCGCGCCCACAGGTCGTAGTGGATGATTTCCTCCAGCGAAGGTGATTGCACCAGCTCTACTCGATGCCTGTCGCACGTTAGCTCCACGATCTTGAATATGTCCAGGTAACCAATTCTGCATCGAGGAAACAGACAATCAGACGATGCCATCCAGGCAGGCGCGTACGTGTATATAAACAACTAGAGATGCCAGATTAAGCAATTCATGAAAGATTAGCAAACTACTACTCACTGCTCATTGATGAACATTTCTACAGCTTTCTCGTTAGCAGCACTAAGAACGCCTGTCATGGTTCCCCCGGCCCGTCCAGCAGCATACGCTAGATCCATGGACGGGTACTTCACATTGTCGGGAATCTTGAAGGTAAGTGAACCGAGCCTGCACCATCAGAACCAGAATTCAAAATTCTGTGCATTTACACTTAGGTGTACTGTGCTGTTACAAATTTTGTACTAAGATATTGCCATTACTTGCAAAGGTCGAGCCGGGGCCAAGTAACTTCTGAACAGTAGATCCTGTCAGGCCAAGACATTGTGTAAAGAATCGGCAAACGCATGTCTGGCCAACCAAGTTGCGCCAGCACAGACGAATCCTGAAAACATTCGTCTTAATTAGTTCACAATATCGATGTAAATATGTATAGAATAAGCTATTCCGGTAAGTCTTAGAAAAGAGTTACCTGTGTCTCGATCATCGAATGTATGATGGATTGGGGATGAATGACGATCTCAATGTCATCATATTCAGCTCCAAATAGATAATGAGCTTCGATAACTTCTAAACCCTATAAAGACGAGACAGAACATAACTGCTTGTTCCTCTGCAACTCGATCTCAATGTTAAGTAATGTTTGTGCTTAATTGTTCATTGCACAGAAGGTACCTTGTTGAAGAGCGTGGCGGAGTCTACTGTAATCTTCTTCCCCATATTCCAGTTAGGATGCTTCAACGCGTCTGCTACTTTAACGTCTTTCAATTTCTCCACAGGCAAGTCCCTGTAATTCGCAGCATTACAAAGTATGCGGATTATACAAAAACAGTGCAGTGGGCATAGACATGAGTGTCTCTGTTGCAGTTAATCTGTCTACATTGTAAACTGTTATGTACCTGAAAGCACCGCCTGATGCGGTCAAAATTATGCGCCTCAGAGCGCCTTCTGGCAGGCCTTGAATGCACTGCAAAAATTCGAGCTTAGCTCAGTAAAAACATACAACCAGGAAAGGGTGACCAGGTGCTTAACATGAAGTGATTATCGCGTTCAAATTTATTCAAACAAACCTGGAAAATAGCAGAATGTTCGGAATCTGCAGGAAGAATCTTTACGTTATGCTTGTGTGCAAGAGGGAGGACGAAAGGTCCTCCAGCGATCAACGTCTCCTTATTGGCCAAAGCAATGTCCTTCCCAGCTTCTATGGCAGCCACCGTTGGCTGAAAAGGTCGAAACAGGCAACATATGTAAGTCCAGTGGAAAATCAGAAACATGAAATGGAGCATATAACAGCGATTCACAGTCGAACCAGCTCCTGTATGAGTATTTTATACAGCAGCAATCAATAAAGATATTACCTTCAAACCTGCACAGCCAACAATTCCTGTGACTACAGTAACAGAGTCCGGATGTTGGGCAACCTAGAGTAAAAGTTTAATTTGAGCTGAGAAATCATGGAGATATCGACCAATATCCATCGCATTAACAAACATATATGAAAGCAGACCTCAATGATTCCCTGATCGCCAGGAATTATTTCAGGCTTCTCATCGACATCAGACAGAGCCTCATTCAGCTCACCAAGCAAAGTCCCATCCCGGATGGACACTAACTTAGGTTTGAATCTCTTCACCTACACAATTAGTAAGTTGTTAAACTTTTGCCCTAATTAACACTTATCAAGAACGAAGCTTTTTAAGCGTAATTGTGTCTGGAAGTCGGGAACTCACTTGATCAGCAAGAAGGGTTATGTTTGAACCAGCTGCGAGTGCAACAACCTTAAACTTTTCTGGATTTTCAGCAACTATGTCCAATGTCTGCAGAGGAGCGAAATAGATGCGTTAGCAAGCACAACATTAGAAATTACAGCGCAATATGAAGGAGCTTAAAAGATTTTCGACTAAATTCAACACGGAAGAATGAATAGAACACCATGACTTTGAACTACCACTATTGGCCATTACAAAAACAAGCATAAACTTCATCAAAGGGATCGCCTGCTTGCAACGCGTCCTCAAAAACGAACTAAAAAATGCACCAAGACTTTAACACGATGCTTCTTTCTGTGAGTTCAAACTTTTCAATTAGACAAGTCACCTAATTAATTCCAACATCAAGAGATAAAAATTTCAACTGCATTCGAATTCCAGAGCACGCAAAAATTGGACATAAAAGCATCTAATAGCCACCAAAGATGCAACCAAAAGCAGGGATCACGGATAAGGACTTGAAAAAAAAAAAGTATGTTCGTTAGGAAATCTCGAGAATGGCTTTGATCATAAACAGTTTCACCTGAGTTCCAATTGAACCAGTTGATCCAATAACAGCTATAGGCTTTGGACCCTCCCATGTTTTCCGGCCGGGCTCAATGACTGCCCGACCAGGCCACGCCGGAGGAGGTGATGGCTGCGCCGAGCAGAGGACTCTCTTGGCAGCAGTGCATCCATTTTCCTTCCTCTTGAAAGCAAAACCACCTGATCACATTCAATCAAAATTATATACGATTGTTAATTCAGCATCTCAAATCTGAAATAAAGTCAAGGTTATATTGGGGATGGGTGGGTAAAGTAGCAATCTTTGCTATGATTCAAGTGAAATTTGCACAAGGAAGACATCAATTCACCAAGGAAGACTGGAAAATCAGAAACTCAAGAACAAACTAAAAAAAATAAAAAAATTGCAATAACCACAATGGCAGCAATACGACAACAGAGTGCAAACTCAATTCTTGCACAAAGAAACAATTCAGCAATAATCATCCAGTCAAATACGCAGAATTCATAGCCACTAAAAAAAAAAAAAAAAAAAAAAAAAAAAAAGGCTTGAAACATTGTATTATACCAAGATGAGGTTGAGATGGGTACCTGGGAACTTGAGAAGATTAAGATTGCAACAGGATTTGGTGGAGTCCCAGAAAGAAAGGGTCTTGATTTCAGTAGGCGTGAGAAAATTTAGAGCCATGATCTTCTTCGTGAAACGCCCACAACTATCTCGACCCACAGAACTGAAGAACCCAAAGGCCTCTTTGTGTTTTCCTTCCTTCGCTTCAGGACAGATAACGAACAAGACTGATGCTTCGAGTTGGTCTCGTAAACCAGAATAACTAAAATGAAAACTAGAAAAATGAAGAGGGATTGCCTTTGTGGCTATTATCAGCTGTGTGGCAGTGGCCTGCTTTGTCTGCCTCCCTCTGTCTTATAATGAAGCTTTGGATAACCAATTGCCCAAAAAAATAAGAAGGAAAATAAACAATCTCTAGATTACAGAATAAGCACATTTATATAAAGTGAAATACTTTCATTAAATAATTAATGGCCTCTTAATTAACAGTAATTATTGGATGGAGAAATTTTTCAACAATATTGTTTTAAAATTCAATAATATAGATGCCAATGTTGTTGAAATTTTTAGGTTATTTAGGAGTACAATTTTAACAATGTTCTTCACAAATTCAACTACAATCCATCCTATTCAACATTGTACTCCATTGACTTCATATATACTAGCAAGCTAGCTAAAACTGAATGATTTAAGAAAGGCTAAGCCCATATATCATCCCCCTATAAAAGTTGACAAAGAATCCTAATTTGAGGCCTAATTCTTTTTATTTTTTATTTTTATTACTACTATATCATTTGACAATTCCAAGAGTCAGCAGCACTGAACAGTATGCAAATCTGGTTTTCCTTACAGAACTAAGTATTTAATTCTCACACACCTACAAATACAAGGAAATAGATGCTCCAGACCACTTCATTAAATGCTTTGTAACAAACCCTCTAACTGAACGTGTAAGAAAGAGACGAAAAGGGAATCAAGCAACATCTCGTCGTGGACTGAATGTGGGCATTTAATTTTATTACAATCAATGAATATAATGCTCTCTTGGTATAATCACCAACTGAGCTTATTAAATTAGTGTGGAATGGGGACAGATAACATATTCAATTGAATTTATATATGGAGATTGGTGGCAGATAAGAAGAGTATTACAACTATTATTATTAGTGATTCCTCCACCTTCACCATTCCATCAAATGTGATATATATTCTCCTGTGCAAAGTCCAAACCCATCAAAGACTTGCTTTTCACTCTGATTTGTTGTCTTTCCTGACCGTGACTTCGACGCCTGTCCACTTATCTTTGGAGAAACATAATTAGTACTACTACTACCATACTGGCCAGCATTTAGTAGGACAATACGTACAGTTCTTGGGATTATATATACTTCCACCGTTTCCGTGAAAGTGCAACATGGCGTAGTCGCCAGAACCAACGAATTAATTATTTCGATAATCCCCGAGGGCCCAGTATCCAAACAAAAGGCCAAGAAATTTTCTGATGCAATGTATAAATTTTTCTTGCAGGAAGCCGATAATCTGGAACCCCAGGAATCCCAAAAACTGCAAATAATGATCCGGATAGATCAAGACCGGACAAGTTCGGAATCCATTAATATGGATTCCTCGCATCGGATTTAAATAAAGATGGAAGAAGGCCTTAAGATGCACAAGAAAAGCCCAACAAGCATGAATAGGCCCAAAACGGAGTTCGTCGGAAAAGTGGCCGGAAAGCAGTCGGAACCACCACGGGACGTCGGACATATTTTGTAATAGTATAGAAAATAAGAACATGTGAAATTTGGCTAAGGTATTGAGACCAATTCGGTCTAGCCAATTCGAAATAGCCAATTCGGTCTAAACCGAATTGGCCTAGACCAAATTGACTCTCATGCCTTAGAAAATTTTCCTTCTCCCTCAATTCGGTCATTTCCCCAATTCGGTCTAGACCGAATCGCTATAAACCAAATTGACATTCTCCAGCATTATTTGTTCTAAGTCTCCAATTCGGTCATTTTGCTAATTCGGTCTAAACCGAATTACCCCCCAGACCGAATTGCCTTCTGTGATACTATTACTAGTATTATTTTTGTAGGCACTCAATTCGGTTTACAAGTCCAGTTCGGTCTAAACCGAATTGCTACCAATAGACCGAATTGATGTCATTCCCTTTTGTAATAGATAGGTTTGGTCCCAATTCGTTCTAGGCCATACCAATTCGGTTTACACCATAGACCGAATTGATTCCCCCTAAACCGAATTAGGTCATTTTTTATGTATTTTTCATTTCTCTCACGCCATCAAGTTCATTTTCCTCACGCCATCAAGTTGGAAACTTGCTCGATGGATTGTCAATGAATGATGCACTTGAAGGAAGCCATTTGTCTTGAGCTTGACTCATTTCCCTTGGCAAGTTCGGGTCCCCTTCATTCATAAGTTTCATTATCTTTCATTTTACGATTTAGTTTCATTTTCTTATATCATAATCATCCTTTTGTGTGTGTCCTTGTTCTTCATCAATCTTCACACCCCTACCTTCCTAATCATCATTTTACCTAACCCTAAAATTCAGACAACACTAATCCGGATATTGTCACTAAACAAGTTTCGATCTACGGCATATATAGAAATTTGGTATCAGAGCCAAACTTGTTGGTGCAATAGGATTATTCTCCATATTTTTCTTATTATTATCCGTGTGTTATTTATGTTCTCATCCATATAAAAATCTGTGAAAAACCCTAAAAATATTTCGTGCCTTGTAACTCTCGGCCATACCACATTTTTCCATCTCTTGTTTGTTGTTGATGTTAGTCTTGTTGTCCTAGTCTCATGTATGAATGTGCTTGCATGATTGCTTGAGTTCATTGGATTAAACAAGATTATTAAGAGCAAGCAGTGAAGGGTATTCGGGTTCGGGAGTGAGAATTTATGTTCTTGGTGTTCATATTGTTCTTGACAAGGTTCATCTTGTTCTTGGCAAATTGATGTAATAGTGTAAGTTTGATCTTGCATGGGCAAAAGGCTAGCATGTGTAGCTGTGATCATTAAATATCCAATCATGTGCAAATTCGGCTCCTTGTTTAACGTGAAGATATTGTAAAGAAATCTGCAGCATTTAATTCCCCAAGGAGGTACAAGACATACAGCCGAAAAAGGAGGAAGAAAGTCAAAAATTGCGGACCAACCAATTCGAAAGCAATTTGGTCTACCCTCAATTCGGTCTAGACCGAATTAGCTAGCATAGACCGCACCAATCCTCCTACAAAAGAAAATTGCCAAAGTTCAACGCCCTAATTCGGTCTCCATCCCATTCGGTCTAAACCGAATCGTCACTAGACCGAATTGCCTGGAGGAAATTACGCATCAACTCATCCATTTGGAAGACATCAATTCGGTCTCCTTCAATTCGGTCTCCTAGTACGACATAGACCGAATTGGGCTCCTCTAAACCGAATTGAGCCCCCAGAATTTTTCAAGTGTTGTGGTGTAATTCCATCTTTAGTATTATTTTCTCCTTTTCACATATTTGAGTGTTTTGAGTGAATTTACAATAAAGTGAATATCGGACTGGCACAATTTGAAACCTAGCCCGAGAAGCCACTTGAGTACTTGTACAATAAAGTGGATATCGTGACTGGCATTTTGTGAAACCTAGCCCGAGAAGTCATTTGAGTAAATTGGGTTTGATTTCTCGAGTGCTTTTTCTTGAGAGCTTTATTTTTCCACTTCTAAATTGGGACAAATATCACTGTTCTTCGCTTGCGATATCTGTTTAAAACTGTGAACTTGATCCGATTGCAGTACACACATACATATCTGTGCGTTCCTTGATTGAGTCGAACAGTTCATTTGACTCTTGAACTGTGCGTACGAAATATCTGTGTGTACTTCTCTTGCATCTGATTGAATTATCTGAGCAGGCGACGAACTGAAGCGGTGTTGAGAACCAGGATTCAGTGTAAATTTGAGAGATCACTCTATATATTTCAGCACTTATTTTCTGACCTACCTTATATCTATATTATTTTTCTAAGTATCATGGCAGGGAAGACAGAGCCAAATTTGACTGACATCATGGAGATGCTACGATCAATGAGCGAGAATACTGTTAAAAGGGCTGATTTCGAAACCCTTAAGCAAACTCTTGATGCTAATGTTTCAAATATTACTGCCGTGAATGAGCGCATTGATAATTTGAGCAATGAATTTGCAGGACGCATGAAATTACAAGATGAGGCCTTGGCACAACGATTGATGCAACGGGTTGAACGAAGGCTGGAAGATGCCTTCTATCATCCTTCCGCCTCCAGACAAAATGGAGCATCTGGGAGCAATAGCCACGTCCAAGGAACTGACATGGCTGATACAGAGGAGGCCATAGCCGAAAGGAAAGCAGAACAAGTCGCGATAGGTACGTTTGATCGTCGGCAAGGGCCCGGTGCTCGAAGAACACCACCTCCGATGGCTCCAATCCCTCCTCCTCCTATCGCAGTCGAAGGGTTACGTATCAATGATCCTTTGGCCATGCCTCCACCACCAATGCAAAATCGGCACCAGAATGCGCCTGTAATGGACCGTGATGATCACGATGACGTGGATGACAATCTGCAGTGTATCAAATTTACCATCCCTACCTTCAGAGGGACTGGTGATCCGAATGAATTCCACGATTGGAGGAACACAATGGAAATGATCTACAACTGCCACAACTACTCTGATTTCAAGAAGATCCAGTTGGCAGTTCAAGAATTCAAGGATTATGCCCAACTCTGGTGGCAAAAGTTCACAATTGATCATCACAATGCCGGACAGCCCCAAGTCACCGACTGGGAATATTTTCTGCAACTCATGGAGAGAAGATTCGTGCCTCCTACCTACAAGCCAGATATGTACATGAAGGTGATCAGTCTGAAGCAGGAATCAAGGACTGTTGAAGAATACTACCGCGAAATGGAAATGCTCATGATGCGAGCACAGTTCAATGAAGATCCGTTGATCACCCTGACCAGATTCGCGAAAGGATTGAGACCCGAAATCTTCGAAGAAATGGACATGAGAGGGTATGTAAATATCACAGATTTGGTAAGAAAAGCCGCAAAGTTTGAGGCCCAACTCAAAAGGAGAACCCACCGGACTTCCACAGGTTACAACCCAAACAAGCCTTGGTTAATCCGACCACTCGAGAGGACTGAGAAACCCAAAATTCTCCAGGCCATACCGTCGCCGGTTCGTGATGAGGGAGGTTACAGGCCTAAAAGGTTTGAACTTGGTAAAAATTTCAGGGAATACAACCGGGAAGATCGGAACCGGAATCTGGGCCAGGATCAACATCCACCCGCCAAAGACAAAAGGGAAATCACTTGTTGGAAGTGCGGCAAGAAAGGCCATTATGCAAATGAATGCAATAATCCAAGACGAGTGGCTATACTCAATACAGGCGAGGATGAAAGACCTGTGATCGAGGTTGAACCAGGAGTGTTCAAAGTTGTTGACTCTGAGGATGAGGATGTCTATGACGAAGATCCAAGGCGCTATCAAATTGATGAACCAGTCAATCCAGAAATCAATGAGGACACTGAGGAAGATGTGAATCTGCTGGTAGCCATGAGGGTGCTAAACGCTGACAGAGAACCAGAAGTCTCACCCAACGAACAAAGGGAAAATCTCTTCCATTGTCGTTGCACCATTCAGGGCAATAATGCCACTGTCATTGTTGATAACGGAAGCTGCACTAATATTGTTAGTTCGTATACTGTGCGCATATTGCAGCTACCAACAGAGGAGCATTCCAGTCCCCATCTACTACACTGGATGAACAACAGTGGCAAGACCAAGGTCTCCCAACAGGCATGGGTCCCTATCACGAAGGGTACCTACTCGGAAAGAGTATTATGTGATGTTGTTCCCATGAACGCTTGTCACGTCTTGCTTGGAAGACCGTGGCTTTATGATAAGGACGCCACTTACCGAGGAAGATCTAATGTTGTATATTTTAAACATGGGCAAAAGGAATATCTGTTTAAGCCTTTATCTGTAAAAGCTGTCAGATTAGACCAGGAAAAGTTGAAAAGTAAAGTAGCTCAAGCGGAAGCTGACCACATGGCAAGGGAAAGGGGGAAAGCCAAAATAGGTGAAGATTCATCAAGCTTGGATCAATGTCTGATATTGACCAAAACAGCATTTCAGCAAGCAGCACAAGAACCTGACTTCTCAGGTCACTGTTTTCTTGCATTAATTAAACCTCATGAATCTCTCAATAGAACTATTCATACTGCACCTGATTTGCCTTTGGAATTTTCCAGAATGCTCGACAAAAATCAGGATATCTTCCCGAAAGAAGTGCCAGCTGGCTTACCACCACTCCGAGGTGTGGAACATCGTATTGAATTTGTACCCGGAGCTTCGATCCCCAACAGACCTGCGTACCGCATGAATCCCGAGGAAACAAAGGAAATTCAGCGGCAAGTACAAGCATTACTCGAAAAAGGTTGGGTTCGAGAAAGTTTGTCTCCGTGTGCTGTTCCAGTCTTACTTGTTCCGAAGAAGAATGGCGAATGGCGTATGTGTGTTGACTGTCGGGCAGTCAATGCTATTACGGTCAAATATCGTCATCCAATTCCCCGACTGGACGACATGCTAGATGAACTCGGTGGCGCTAGTCTTTTTACCAAAATCGATTTAAAGAGCGGATATCATCAAATCAGAATGCAACCAGGGGATGAATGGAAGACCGCCTTCAAGACGAAATTTGGTCTATATGAGTGGCTTGTTATGCCATTCGGCCTTACGAATGCCCCCTCTACATTTATGCGTTTGATGAATGAGATTCTTAGACAACTCATAGGAAAATTTGTAGTAGTTTATTTTGATGACATTCTTATTTATAGTTGTACTCTAATCGATCATGTGAACCATGTGCAACAGGTACTCGATCGACTGAGAGAAGTCCGCCTGTACGCCAACTTCGAGAAGTGTAGCTTCTGTGTGCCGGAGGTGACCTTTCTGGGATTTGTCGTTGGAAAGGATGGCCTGAAAGTGGACGAATCAAAGATCAAAGCTATAACTGACTGGAAGCCACCGACCACTGTGCATGAAGTACGCAGTTTTCTGGGTTTGAGTGGTTTCTTCAGAAGATTCGTCCCACAATTTAGCGTCATTGCGGCCCCGAAAACTGCACTACTTAGGAAGGACATTCCATTTAAGTGGGGGCCAGCACAACAGAAAGCATTTGACGACCTTAAGGATAAGCTCACTCATGCACCTGTCCCAGCATTACCAAATTTTGACTTACCATTCGAAATCGAAAGTGATGCGTCAGGTACGGGCATGGGAGCAGTGTTGCTTCAAGAAGGGAGACCAATAGCATACTACAGTGAGAAGTTCAGTGGAGCACAACTGAATTATTCCACGTACGACAAGGAACTATATGCTGTTGTTCAGTCTTTGAGGACATGGCAACACTATCCGAGAGGAAGAGAATTCGTGATCAACACTGATCATGAGACGCTTAAGCACATAAGGGTTCAGGGACAATTGAGCAAAAGGTACGCTCGGTGGAGCACGTTTATAGAGTCCATTCCTTACGTGATTAAGTACAAGAAAGGGAAAGACAATGTGGTTGCAGATGCACTCTCCAGAAGAACAGCATTGGCTATATTTGCGACTACTCATTTGTTTAGATTTGAGCATATCAAGAGTCAGTACTCCACTGACGAAGATTTCAGAGTGTTGTACGAGAGGACAAAGCAGAATGGATTCAAGGAGTTTTCCCAACTAAACGGGTTTCTGTACTACGGAAACAGATTATGCATTCCAAAGGGATCTGTCATAGAATTACTGATTCAAGAGACTCATGGAGGTGGTCTCATGGGACACTTTGGGAAAGATGCAACTCTGGGGATTCTCATTGAAAAGTTCTACTGGCCAAAGATGCAAGCCCAGGTTGTTCGCTTTATTGCTAAATGCTTGGTCTGTCTGAAGGCCAAGTCAACTGTTAAACCCCACGGCTTATATCAAGCATTACCTGTGCCAGAAGGCCCCTGGCTGGACATATCAATGGACTTCGTGCTTGGAATACCGCGGACTGCGAGAGGCAAAGATTCAATCTTTGTGGTAGTTGATCGATTCTCCAAGATGGCACATTTCATACCATGTACGAAGACCAATGATGCCAGGCATATCTCGAATCTATTCTTCAGAGGAGTGGTACGTCTTCATGGAGTACCAAAGTCAATCGTGTCTGACCGCGATGCCAAGTTCGTAGGCTACTTCTGGAAGGGCTTTTGGCGTGAGATGGGTACGCAACTTTTGTTCTCAACGTCTTACCATCCTCAGACGGACGGACAGACAGAAGCGGTAAACCGTGTGTTGGGTAACCTCCTGCGCGTAATTACTTCTTCGAACTCCAAAAGTTGGGATGAATGTTTACCTTACATTGAATTTGCTTATAATCGTCACATTCATCGTGCCACACACATGTCACCCTTTGAGGTCGTTTACGGATTTAACCCGATGACCCCTCTCGATTTTCTGCCACTACCTAGTAGTGAGCATCTTAACTTCAATGGCAGGGACAGGGCTAAAGCAATCAAGGATCTGCACGAGAAGGTTCGGAACAGCTTGTTGAAGGCATCAGAGACATATGCCAAATTTGCCAACAGGGGCAGAAAAAGGCTGTTGCTGAAACCAGGAGATTGGGTCTGGGTGCACATGAGAAAAGAACGATTTCCTGCACAAACACATGGCAAACTTGCATCTCGTGGGACAGGACCTTACAAAGTCCTAGAGAAAATCAATGACAATGCCTATCGGATTGAACTTCTGATGACTTTAATATTAATCCGACTTTCAATGTTGCTGATTTATCTCTTTTCGAAAGAGATGATGAGTTGGATTCTGATCGGTTGATGTCTCAACCTTCCCAAGGGGGTGGGGATGGCGTAGTCGCCAAAACCAACGGATTAATTATTCCGATAATCCCAGAGGGCCCAGTATCCAAACAAAAGGCCAAGAAATTTTCTGATGCAATGTATAAATTTTTCTTGCAGGAAGCCGATAATCTGGAACCCCAGGAATCCCAAAAACTGCAAATAATGATCCGGATAGATCAAGACCGGACAAGTTCGGAATCCATTAATATAGATTCCTCGCATCGGATTTAAATGAAGATGGAAGAAGGCCTTAAGATGCACAAGAAAAGCCCAACAAGCATGAATAGGCCCAAAACGGAGTTCGTCGGAAAAGTGGCCGGAAAGCAGTTGGAACCACCACGGGACGTCGGACATATTTTGTAATAGTATAGAAAATAAGAACATGTGAAATTTGGCTAAGGCATTGAGACCAATTCGGTCTAGCCAATTCGAAATAGCCAATTCGGTCTAGACCGAATTGGCCTAGACCAAATTGACTCTCATGCCTTAGAAAATTTTCCTTCTCCCTCAATTCGGTCATTTCCCCAATTCGGTCTAGACCGAATCGCTATAGACCAAATTGACATTCTCCAGCATTATTTGTTCTAAGTCTCCAATTCGGTCATTTTGCTAATTCGGTCTAAACTGAATTACCCCCCCAGACCGAATTGCCTTCTGTGATAGTATTACTAGTATTATTTTTGTAGGCACTCAATTCGGTTTACAAGTCCAATTCGGTCTAAACCGAATTGCTACCAATAGACCGAATTGATGCCATTCCCTTTTGTAATAGATAGGTTTGGTCCCAATTCGTTCTAGGCCATACCAATTCGGTTTACACTATAGACCGAATTGATTCCCCCTAAACCGAATTAGGTCATTTTTGATGTATTTTTCATTTCTCTTGTTTCCCCAGGGGCTTGGCCTATATATATGGCATTCCCCTTCATTTGTAAACAACTTTGCTTAATATTGAAATCAACTCTCATATTTTCAAAGTTCACAACCGAGAGCACTCTTTCAAAAGTGTTCTCCCCTAACCGTGTTTGTCTTGAACTTAAGTTCATTTCCCTCACACCATCAAGTTGGAAACTTGCTCGATGGATTGTCAATGAATGATGCACTTGAAGGAAGCCATTTTTCTTGAGCTTGACTCACTTCCCTTGGCAAGTTTGGGTCCCCTTCATTCATAAGTTTCATTATCTTTCATTTTACGATTTAGTTTCATTTTCTTATATCATAATCATTAGGGGTGTGCATCGGTCGGTTCGGTTACCGAACCGAACCAAATTTCAAAACCGAATTAAAAATCGATTTTTTTCTAAAAACCCAAACCGAACCAAAATTACTGAAAACCGAAATAACCAAACCAAAATATTTCGGTTCGGTTATACCGATTAACCGAACCGAACCGAATTGCTTTTCTCGAAAATAAAATATTTTTTGATCAAAAACATCTCTATTACCATTTTCAAATCTGTAAATTCGCCCTGTCAAACAAAAATATCATATCTACATATAACTATGAGTGCAAAATAGTAAACCATTCCAAATTGTACTGTTCAAATTACACACAAATGAAATTACAAAATAAAGAAACAGTGACCGAATAGTTCAAGTACGAAACAATATAAAAGTCTCAAAACTCTCAACAGTAGTTATCACTTATCATCCACACAA
Source organism: Hygrophila difformis (assembly GCA_030278955.1). NCBI lineage: Eukaryota > Viridiplantae > Streptophyta > Magnoliopsida > Lamiales > Acanthaceae > Hygrophila > Hygrophila difformis. The sequence goes on from JAOANR010000012.1 coordinate 6,548,867, forward strand.
AGAGTCACCGAATAGGGGTATTATTTTGTGTTTATTATATAATGGCATAATGTATTTTATATTTTTTTAGTATATAATTCAAATTTCGGTTTGGTTCGGTTAACCGAATTGTAGATTTTTAAAAACCAAAAACCGAACCGAAAACCGAAATTTTGGATTTTCAAAACCAAAACCAAACCGAAATCCAAAAACCGAACCAAAATGAAAAATTCGGTTCGGTTCGGTCGGTTTGTTCGGTTTCGATCAAAATTTGCACACCCCTAATAATCATCCTTTTGTGTATGTCCTTGTTCTTCATCAATCTTCACACCCCTACCTTCCTAATCATCATTTTACCTAACCCTAAAATTCAGACAACAATAATCCGGATATTGTCACTAAACAAGTTTCGATCTACGGCACAACATTCACCCAATACACGCAGTCCAATGCATATTTTGAACCATTAATAACTTAAGTTCTGTATAAATAAAAATTTTAAAAATTTGATATTTAAAATCAACATGACGAGACGAATCCAACAAGATCTCACTTGACTATGTTTTTCCTTGTATAACTATGATAAAAATTAGAGTCAAAGTCGAACAATAAATAGTAGCAAATAGTGCTTTGTTGCACTATCACAAAAACGGAGGTAGTATTTCTGTGGTCTGGATTTTTTAATTTTTTTTCTTAATGTTTCTTGCAATTTTTTTTTTTTTTTGCACATGCAAATAGTTACTCTACTTTCTTTCTTTTCTCTGTTTTTGGTTCTTTTCATGTCTTAAATAAAGTAATTTTGCTGAAATGAGCAAAAGGTTTTTACAAGTCCTGAAGAGCAAGTATGTATTGATCATATGTACTTCCTCCCATCCTTATTTATTGCCATATATGGTGTTTTGACATTATTCATCGAGTAACTTTGATTCGACTTTTTAATACAATTATGTAATATAAAATATAGTCAAGTGGGATCTTGTTGGATTCGTCTAATAGTATAGATTTAGAATATCAAATTTTTATAATTTTTACTTGTATGCAATGTGAGTTATTGACGATTAAAAATGAGTATTGGATTGCGTGAAATGTGGGTCCGTGGCAATTAAAAAGGAACGGATGTAATATCATATTAAGATACCATATGTAAGATACGATATCGCCATTAGAAAAAAATTATGGTTCATATTATACATAGTTATTTGTAATATGAAAGATTATTTTCAAGACGAAACAACCATATGTGGGTTTATAAAAATTGATCATATTGACTTTTATTAGGAGATTAATTGTTGAGTGTTAAACTTTCTAATAATCAATAATATTTTAAAAGGTACCAGCATCAATATAATATCTCCATCAAGCATATATACGTAATTATTCAGTCATAAAGTTTGTCGAAATATTATTATCTATGAGTAGATGTCATAGACCAGATCACCAAGGATGTTAATAGGTGGATGTTAATAATAAGTGATATTTGCATTTTTTTTGAAAGTCACCGAATTCGCTGGATCCTAAATAACCCCTGTAAATATAGTAAATGAAGAATGTATTTATTCATTTGAACCCAATCAGACAGTGACGAGCACATGATTTTTTTACCCTCGTCATTAGCATTGCTTTCTTCGCTTTTTCTTTCTAATTTCATTTTTATCTATAAAAAAACTGAGACAAATGTATGAACCTATATATGAGGTTGAAATGTAAAGAATTACATACCTAATCAATCAAATTAAACCCCAATTCTAATATATATATGTATATATATGCTTTTATAAGAATTAATTTGACTAAATTGTCATTAGTTGATATTTCCATTATGAATTGGGCATTATTGGATTCAATAAGTAGTAGTACTTGAAGTATGCAAAACTCAAACTCATTTTAAACTTTGGCATGATACATGTGTTGAGTTATATAGAGTAGTATATAGTTGAGATTTTACCGTACTAATTATATGTAAATAATGTCAACACATGTATCACGTTAATGCCAAAATCTAGGCATCATGTCAACTATTCAAGAGTGTTCATTCTCGAGTTCGAATCCTTATAAATATGAATGGATGGCGAGAAATGGGGAGGGAGGAGATCGAGAAGGCAAAGAGTAGAGCTAAGTAGCTAACTAGGCTAGAGTGGTGGTGATGATAATGCATATATATTGAGTAATCGAAGAGTCTTATACTTCCTCTGTTTATTAATAAATGTTACGTGGAAAGGTTTGTTATTATTCCTTGAGTAATTTTGATCGACTTTTTTTAACACAATTAAATAAGAAAAATATAGTTAAGTAAGATCTTATTACATTCGATCTAATAATGTAGTTTTAGAAAATCAAATACTATTATTTTACTTGTATACAATTTGAGTTATTAATAATTGAAAATTTATCTTAAATTTGTGTGAAATGCAGAATTGTAACAAGTTTTAAAGGGAGGTAGTATATGTCTTTTTTGGGATTTGGGGTTGGTAAAAGCAATAATAAATTTGCGTTAAAAATAAAATATAAGGAATTTTTAGTTATTTTTGAAAATATAAGTTTTTTTTAGTAGTTTGGTTGATAATCTACTATTAATGTTGGATACCAACAGCAGTTAACTTGGATGATAGTGGAACTCTAGTTGCTACTTAGATAAGGTTTTAGGTTTGACACAACAGGGAAAAAATGTTTTAACTACTAAATATGGTAGCTTAATCTTGAATATAGCTACTGTTGGGGCCACAAGGAGTAATGGGCCACGAGAAAATAATTGGGCCATACAATGTGGGCCGAGGAAGGATTTTTAAGGAAAGTTGGGCTTAGAGTTGACTGGGCCGAAAGACTAAAGAAAGAACGATCCAAAACAGAGTAAAAGCCCGAATGAAGGAAGATCTCAAAGGGATGAAATTTCGGCCGAAATAGAGCCGAATCAGCCAATAAGAGAGAGACAGAAATCGGCTCAAGGGAATCGGCCGGAGAGCGGTTATCAGGACTCCGACTATAAATAGGGGATGCCATGCACAGAATCAAGAGAGATCAATCGAACCCCCAAATCCCTTTATCAAATTTAATTATTTGTATCTTTACTGCTTTCCTTTACAGTTTTTCCCTAGTTCCTAGCTTAGCTTGTAGCGGTTACTTTCCAAGTCCACCGTTGTTTCTCAACAACTGGTAGTTTGGTTCCTTTTTCCGGTGAATTCGCCGTTGTTTCTTAACAACCGGTAGATTCTCCATTATATCCAGTTTGCCATTATAATTCCAGTGAATATTCAGTCAAGTTTGGGCGTAATTTGTCAAGTTTGGGCGCATTATTGTAAATCCGGACCCGTAATCGGTTTGATCCTTTGTCGATAGCCTCCCTTGAGGAGAAAAAGGTCCTTGGCTCACCACCAGCCAAACAGTGGCACGCCCAGTGGGACACAAAATGGCATTTGTGACACAGACAACTCCAGCAGTTAACGCGGCGGCAAGGACTGAGTTGCCGCCGATGCAGGAAGAACGCACAGCAGAGCCGGGAGAATTCCCCCCAGGGTTCCCTGGACCATGTAACTTCCATAATCAGGAGTTTCCACACGACGATCTAACCCCGCGATTCCGAGATCATGTCCAATTTATGGTCAAAGCGGCGGTTACTAATTCGGTTCGGCAGATAGAGGGTAATATTCTAGCAGCGATTCCAGCTATGTTCAGAGCCGAATTAGCGAGGAACATGTATCCGATGGGAACGCAGAATCCACAGATGGCACAAAATCCACCACCTGCGATGCAAAATCCTCACAACTTCCAACAGCAGGCCTATCGGCCGCTAAGAGGGCAGGGACCACGGCCTTTCGTCCCTCCGCAACAAAGGCATGATCAGTAGCAGAATCAACCGCCTCAGCCAGTAGTGCAACCGCCTGCTCCAGTGGTACAACAACAATACTTACCACAACAACCGAATCCGCCACAACTGGTTGATAGGGAACTTATTGCTGAAATAATTCGTACTCAGTTTGGAAATCTCATCGGCCAAGAGAACAGGCTGATGTATAGGAAACCTTACCCCGACTACATCGAAGAGCAGTATCCGCTGCCTAGAGGAGTAAAGGTTCCAGATTTCAATACATTTTCAGGAGAAGTCGGCCGATCTACGATAGAACATATTGGCCGATTTACAGCGCAATGCACCAGAATAGCCCAAAATGATTTTCATAAGCTAATATTGTTTAGCTTATCGTTAATTGGTCCAGCGTTCGAGTGGTACATTAATTTACCAGCAGGATCGGTTAACACTTGGGCTGAAATGGAGCGGTTATTTCATGACCGATTCTATAATACTAGTCCTGAGGTATCGGTGGTTGATTTAACTTCAACCAAACAGAAAGCGGCGGAATCGGTTACAGAGTTTATAGAAAGATTTTATGCCGTTAAAGCTCAAACGAATACAATGCTGCCGGAGCATGAATATATTCAAATCATAAAGCAGAATATGAAATTCGCCATCAAGGACAGATTGATGGTCACGAGACCAAGGACTGTGGCCGAATTAACGGCTGAGGCTATAAGAATGGAGACTTACTTAGCAGAACAAGCGGCTTTCAAATCAAGCCGAAGTCAAAGTGGCAGATCACAACCTATCCAGTCGGCCGCATCGTTTGCAGAATCTCTGGATAGATGTGAAATTCAGGAAGAGTACAATACGGACGATATTCCTGCTTTAGCCGAAGTAGCAAGGGCCGAATTGGTAATAAAGAAGCCCATGACTTGTCCTGCGCTTCGGCCAGTCAGAGGCAAGGAAAAAGAGGGAGAAGTCAGAGATGAATCTCAGAGGTTTTATTCTTTTGATTTATCTCAGATGGATGAAATATTCGATTATTTCCAGAAGAATGGATTATTGGAGTTCAAAGGAAATCATCCGCAGCCGACTAAAGAGCAACTAGAAGCCGGGTGGTGTAGATTTCACGGATCGGCTACTCATTCGACAGCGGTCTGTGGACACTTCCGGAAATTGATCCAGAAGCATGTGGATGACGGGAAGTTGAAATTCCCAGACAGACTCATGGCAATTGATAAGAATCCGTTTCCTGTCGCTAACATGGTAATGGTGCACCCCGATCAAAACAAGTCTGTACATGATCGTTTGGGCGACCAACCATCGACTAGTAAAAGTTCTGTGCACGATCGGCTAGGAAGTCAGCCATCGGCTCAGAAGAAGGCAGGAGTATGGAGACGGTTAGGATCTCCGAAAGGAAAAGAGAAGATTTCGGACGTTTTTGACCGATTGGGAGATTATGAGGTTAGAGAGTGGATTAAGCAATGGACAAACCTCAGAAGATGGAATTCGAAGATATGAGTGAAAAACCAACATTGAAAATCATAACCAATGGTTGGGATTCAGAAATGAAGTTGACAGCTGATAAGCGGAATGGAAAGACTGTGATTCAGATCACAGTTCCCGAAGATGCTGTGTCTCCAGAAATGAAGAAACTCAGAAGGCCACCAGCAAATACTCAGGTAGGCCGATGGGTTCAGAATTCCCCAGAGAAAAGGCATTTCGGCCAACGCCGACTTGAGAACTCAGCCTGGAGGGCAGGGGAGATAAAAACTCCGAAAGGAAATGGATCATATCGTACTTTCAAACGGAGGATGCAGCGGCTTAAAGCAGACGGCACGTTTGAGCAAGAAGAGTACGAGATGATGCATATGGAAGAAAATTTCCCAGACGATTGTTCTTCATCTGAAGGAAGGATCCTTAATAAGGTGTTTTCGGCTTGATTAAAATCAGCCGAAGGGAAAGAAGAAAGGAAGCCGAAAGGAGGACAAGATTGGTTGAAAAATAAAACTGAATTTCGACCGAAAGCAACCCAACTAAAGGCCGATAATGAACTGCCGAAAGTAAAAGAGGAATGGAAGCCTAGACCAATCCGAACTAGGGAATGGAAGCCGAAAACAAGCATCGTCCCGAATAGTGACACACTTTCAATCGGGCAGTTCAAGTTTGACTTCGGGTCTAGTGCTAATATGATAGGGATGACCACAACAACCGATGAGGAATACTGGTCCGATTCAGAACCAGCATTGGTCTTCTGTCAAAAGGAGGGAAAGTACTTCGGCGAAGAAGAACCCATTGTGGACTTTTGTTTCGCCAAACTAGAAGCACTTCGGCCTGAGGCCGAAGCAGAGAAAGTTGTGGAAGAAGGGTACGAAGCGTTTGTCCCCGAAGCTCAGCCAAGCACGATTTTACCTCCGACTGCAAAGATGTCTCAGCATGTCAGGCCTTTGTATGTCAAGGGCTGGGTCAACGGGAGACCTCTCAGGAGAATGTTTGTTGATGGTGGAGGAACTGTTAACATCATGCCTTTATCTACATTGTCAAAGATAGGCCGCTCGAAGGATGATTTATTGCCCACAAGAATGAAAGTATTAAGTTTCGTGGGAGCACAAACGACGGCCGAAGGATGTATTTTAGTGGATGTAACGGTCGGAACAATATCGATTCCAACTATGTTCTTTGTAGTGGACGCAGAGGTCCCGTATGCGGCCTTATTGGGCCCATGCTGGATTCATACAGCTAGATGTTTGCCGTCGACGCTTCATCAAAAAATATGGTTCTGGAAAAAAGATGGCACAGTTGAAGAAGTGGATGGTGATCAACCTCCGTTTCCAGTCAGCATAGCCGGCCGAATTGATGCGGTGTTGTACGAAGAGCCCATACAACCATTTCTAGCAGTGGTAGGGGAACGATATCCGCAGGTCGTCGAATGCGACTGGACAGATTTGGGGTTCGAGGTCAAGTATCAGGCCGATGAACGGCCAGTCGAAGAAGAAAGTAAATGATGAATGAAGAAACTAAGAAAAAGGTCGAGTTCGAATCGACCGAACTCGGACCTTCGGAAGAGAGAGCATGATGGAGTGAACTCATGGATGCTATTCCAAAACGAACACCAGATTTCAAAGCTCAGGATCCCTTGAAAATGGTCAATGTTGGTACAGAAGAGCACCCAAGGGAGATCCCATTGAGTGCGAATTTAGATCAGCAGACGACGAGTCGATTCAAGGAGGTGTTAATAGAGTTCAAAGATTGTTTCGCATGGGACTACACAGAGATGCCAGGATTAGAACGATCGATTGTAGAGCATAGATTGCCGATCAAAGAAGGGTTCATGCCGCATAAACAGCCGGCCAGGAGGGCAGCACCCGAAATTGTTCCAAAAATAAAAGAAGAAATAGAAAAGTTGATAGCGGCCGGATTTGTCAGGCCAGCTAAATATGTAGAGTGGTTATCAAACATTGTTCCTGTAATAAAGAAAAATGGGAAATTGAGAGTTTGTATTGATTTTAGAAATCTTAATATAACCACTCCCAAAGATGAATACATGATGCCTATTGTCGATTTGTTAATTGATTCTGCCGCAAAACAGGGAATGTTATCCTTTATGGATGGGTATTCGAGATACAACCAAATCTTTATGGCCGAAGAAGATGTGCATAAAACGGCATTCAGATGCCCGGGAGCTATTGGGATTTATGAGTGGGTAGTGATGCCATTCGGGTTGAAGAATGCAGGAGCTACATATCAGAGAGCCATGAATTATGTTTTTCATGATCTAATAGGAGACTGCCTGGAAGTCTACATCGATGATGTCATGGTTAGATCCAAAGATATGGAAAGCCATTTGGATGATTTGCGAAGGGTATTTGCAAGAATGAGGCTACATGGAGTCAAAATGAATCCAGCCAAATGTGCTTTTGGAGTGCAGGCAGGGAATTTTCTCGGGTTCTTGGTACACAATAAAGGCATAGGAGTCGATGCAAACAAAACCAGAGCCATCCAGGAAGCCAGGCCTCCACATGATAAGAGGAGTTTGCAAAAATTCCTTGGAAAAATCGGTTTCTTGAGACGATTCTTGGCGAATGCGGCCGGGAAGTCGAAACCATTAACCGATTTATTAAGATTAAAGAAAGAGAAGGAATTCAAATGGGGAGTCAATCAACAAGAAGCCTTCGAGCAGCTGAAACAGGCTCTGATAAATCCACCAGTGTTGGTCCCCCCGATTTTGGGCCGACCATTGAAGTTATATACAGCAGCGGCCGAAGAGTCTATTGGAGCATTACTGGCCCAAGAAGACGACGAAGGAAGAGATCGAGCGATTTATTATCTAAGCCGAATCCTTAGGGATGCAGAACTGAGATACTCGCCGATTCACAAGCTATGTTTGAGTCTTTATCATGCATGTCAGAAGTTGGAATACTATATCCAACCAAGGCAAGTATAGTAGTGGCTTCGGTTGATATAGTTAAAATCTTGATGAATGATCCGATAAGTAGCCGAAGAATGGCTAAGTGGGCCATGAGGTTAAACGCATACGATTTGAAGTATCAACCACTCAAGGCTATGAAAGGACAAATTGTAGCCGATTTTCTGGCCGATCATGCGATATCCCCGATTTCGGACGATATTGAAGAACAAGTTCGGCCGAAAGAGTTAGATGAAATAGGAATAGTGTACCTACGCCCATGGGTGATGATGTTTGATGGTTCCAAAGCCGCCTCAGGAGTTGGGGCAGGGTTCGCGCTACATACACCGGAGGGCAAGATATACAAATACTTCGTGCAATTACCGAATTCCTATACAAATAACCAAGCGGAATACAAAGCGTTGATTTCGGGGTTACAACAACTGATAAAAGAGGGAGTAAAGGTTATTATAATCAAAGGAGATTCGCAAGTGGTTATTCAACAATTGCTAGGAGATTTTTCGATAAAGAGTTCTCAATTGATCAGATTGTATGAAGAGGCAGTTAGTTTATTGGAGGAATTCGATGAGGTATATGTCGAAAATATCCCAAGAGAAAGGAATCAATTAGCTAATGAATTGGCTCAACACGCAGTCAGATATCGGTTAATGCCGATAGCAGGGAATGTGAAAATACATTTGGCCGAAACAGAAAAGGCCGAATGGATAAAAGAGATAGCACGAACGTTGGAATATCCATCCGAAGCTAATCCAGCCGAAAAGCGGAAGGCAATGGACTTTATAATAATAGGAGGATTACTCTTCAAGCGAGCTATCGATGGAGTGCTACTCAGATGTGTCGGAGAAGAAGATGCGAAAAGAGTAATGGGAGAAGTACACGAAGGAATATGCGGCGCACATCGGGCAGGAAAGTCGATGAAATGGATTATCATTCGGTTAGGATATTATTGGCCGAAAATAGGAACAGATTGTGAGAAATATGCCAAGGGGTGCCGCGAATGTCAGAAGCATGGGCCGATTCAGAAATTACCGGCCGAAGAGTTACACATAATGATTAAGCCATGGACATTTCGAGGATGGGCTATGGATATTATTGGAAAGATTCATCCTTCTTCATCGAAAAGGCATGAATTCGTGCTAGTCGCAACAGACTATTTCACGAAATGGGCCGAAGCTCAAGCATATGTTAGCATTTCTCAAGAAGAAGTTATTGAGTTTATTAAGAGACAATTGATTTACAGGTTCGGGATCCCACAGACGATTTTAACAGATAGAGGTCAGTATTTGTGGGAGAAAAAGTTAAGGCCTTTGCAGATGAATGCGGGATAAGAATCGTGCATTCATCACCATATTATCCGCAAGGAAATGGACAGGCAGAGGCCACCAACAAGCAACTGATAGGAATTATAAAGAAGATTATCGCAAATCAACCGAGGAAATGGCATGAAAAGTTGTCCGAAGCATTGTGGGCTTATCGGAATGCTAAAACCATAGCCACTGGATTTACGCTATTTCGGTTGACATATGGAATGGACGCAGTACTCCCAGCCGAAATGACAGTACCGACATTGAGAACAAGTCAAGCAGATTTAGTATCGGGTGAACAGTACGATCGTTCAATGAAAGACGAATTATTGGACGTTAATTCCGATCGGGTGCAAGCACTTGAAAATTTACAGAAAATGAAGATGTTGTGGCCGATTGGTATAATAAGCAAATTCGTGTTAAGCGATTTGAAGTTGGTGATTTAGTGTGGAAAGTTATATGGCCACCCAAACAGAAGGATGGCCGATTGGGAAAGTGGAGCCCCAATTGGGAGGGGCCTTTTATTGTTCAAACAAAGTTACCGAATGGAGCATACATATTGGTGGATGAAAATGGAGAACAAATGTCAAATCCAGTAAATGCAAGATATATGAAGAAGTATTATGCTTCAGTTTGGGATTAAACATTAAATGAACAGAAAAATAAAGATTTTATTGCATGAACGAAAGATAACAAAGAGGAACTACTTCGGCCGAAAGCGGCGTCGATAGTCCGAAATTACAATATACAAGGGAAACGTCCTAGGCTAAGAAGGCAGGGAAGGAATAAAGGCCAGTGGGATCTGAAGTGGTAGATGTCCAACATTCATTCCCAAGCTCAAATTCTTACCGCCGGCAAGATCAGGGATGGCTGTGCTAATGAAGCCAGCTCCTCGATCCGAAAGGAAAATAAAAGAAAATAAGTATCTGCTCCAGCAAGAACACCCCCTCTGAGCATGGAAGATAGGGATGAGATTCTAGGGGTATGGCCTTCAGAGCTAAAATGATGATTCGGTCCCATAGAAAGGCGCGATTATTATTCGACCGCCCAGGACTTTGGGACCGATATTAGCAGGGTTACGACAGGTCACATCAATATTACGAAACAGAGCGAAGCCTGAACATGACCGTCGAAACATATGTTAGGGAAAGTATTAAGAGATCCACTTCCGCAGGAGGATGGCGGTAGAAGGATTAGCTGAACTCGCACCGCACAAAGGACGGGTTTTCGGGTCATAAATAAAGACTCAAATGAAGAGTCAGCGTGCCAAGGAGGCCAGAGAGGAGAAGAAATAAAACACATCAAGGAAACTACAAAGAACATTGCAAGGTGGTGAAATGAAAAGGGAAGAGATGCTGTTATTTATAAGGAAAACCAGGAGGAGCGTCATTTATAGCAAGGGAAGAAACGTAAAGAAAAAAGCATTAATCACAAATGAGACGTTTCAAGAATCCCAATAAAGCTGCAGAAAATATTACTATGTCAAAAAGGATATCCCGGAGATTACGGAAAGAAACAGATGTAGTAATTCACAAAAGATAAACACTTAATAACAGGCCGATCAAGCATACAAGAGGGATCGGCCAAAGGAAAAGAAAAAGTCAGAAGTACATCAAGGGATACATCAAAAATCTAGCCGAAAAGAAGAAAAATTCAAAAGGGTTATAATTCATAATTACATCCGAATAACGACAACAACGGAAAAATCTCAATCTCCACTCAAGTCATAAGCAATGTCATCGTCGAAACCACTGGGAAGGACAACGGCCGAATTGCGGGCAGTAGCAGAGTTCAAGACCGATTGAAATTCTTGAAATGATCGAGCTTCAGCTTTGGCCGAAACCGGAGGGTCATCAGGTTGAGACAAGAGAAGATGTTCAGAAGCATCTTGAAGAAGTTCAGACTGAGCATCTAAGAAGAGAAATCAAAAGAGAAGAAGGGCATAATCATCATATATCATCAAGGTCAAAAGAACAAATTAAATATTACCAGAATCTTTCGGATTATCCCCTACAGAAGGATCAACAACAGGGTTATCTGAGACCGTGGAAGCATTCGGTGCAGAAGGGAGTTGGGCCGCGATAGAGCGAATTCTGTCAACCACTGTTTGAGTATCCGACCACAAACCACGGAAAATGCCAATGATTTCATCACTAAAAGACGTCCTCAAGGAAAGATAACCCATCTCTTGGTGGAGACTAGCAAGCTTATCTCTCGGAGCCTGGGCAGATTTATGGAGCTGCTTGACAAGGCCTTGAAAGTGAGCCGATTCCTTATCCACTTCAACCAAGGCATTCTTCACGCCTTGTGCCTCATGTTGGAGTCGGCTGATTTCCGAGTCGATGGCAGAAAGACGATCCGAATACTTGAGTCTAAGGTTGTCATTAGCTGACAACTTATCCATATAAGCGTGATAATCAGAAGTATGCTTATCAAATTCCAACTTGTGAAGGGTAAGAGAGGCTTGCTCATCCTCAAGTCTTTTACGAGTGGCCAAGATGATGGGGAGCTCTAGGTCCATCCGTAAAAGGGAAGTGAACATTGCCTGATGAGCATCTGCCAGGCCAGAGGCTAGAAGTTCTTCAGAGAATGCCTGCTTGATGTGTGAAAGGAGCAGGAGGATGGGCTTGGTTTGAACTGAAAGGGCATCAGATTGACCAGAAATTAAACGTTCCAACTTGTCCAAACAAGCCTTGAAAGAATTAAGAAACTCCGACGAAGGGGGAGAAAATGAAGGGGAAAAGAAATCATCCAGAACGCTCCTATCCGGAAAAGGAGAAGAAGGATTAACATCACTAATAGCTGTCCCTTCTAATCGAACACGGGCGATGGAGAGGTCAGGAATAGAGACGGTGGAAGAAGAAGGCAGAGTAGTCACCAAAGAAGCGGTCGAACCAGGAATGATCGAATCAATAGCGCCACCTTCAAGAGTGTGAGAAGTCGAGCCTAACCCCAGGCCAGCTGATGGAGCAGAAACCATACCAGAAACAATGGCCGAAGTCTCGTTGATAGGATCAAGAGTCGAATGAGAAATGGTGGAAAGGCGAGACATATCATTCGGACCAGACGAAGGATTAGGCGATGCAGAAGGATTAGATAGAACTGCAGCAGCCTAGAAGGGGAGAAAATAAATGTCAGTAGATTAACAGTGAATAATTCAAAAGAACAAGGGAAGGGAATCGCAGGAAACCTGATCAGTAGACACAGCCGATCCAGGGAGGGGCGAGCGAGTAGAGCGTTGTAGAGCCTTAGATGCAGGTTCGCCTTTTGATTTCCCCGAACTCGGGGCAGTACGCTTTCTCTTCGAGGAAGTAATAGGAGCAGACGAAATACGCGAACGAGGTGGAAGAGATGAGACGTCGTCCAAGGCCCCTGCAAAGTAGGAATGGGGGAAAAAGTTTGAGAAAGATACACGACATATGAAACAAGAAATCAAAAAGACTTACTAAGTAAAGGAAGTAAAGGGTCATCCTCTTGAGAAGAACAGGAGTAATCGGGGGCTGAACCGATAACCGAAAACATCATAATACCTGGGAAACCACGAAAAATAAGGAAGTTCTGCAAGTCAGTGCCGAAATTAGCATAAGAAAGAACTTTCTCCCACCAATCATCAAAGCGCTTGGTCGACAGACCAGGGCGAATATCGAAAGAACGAACTTCAAAGTTACAAATTCAAGAGCCCACGTTCGACAAAGACTTCGGCTATCCTCAGGGCCGAATCCTTTGAAGGATTTATTGTACCGATGCGGATCTCCGCGACGAGGAAGGACCACATCCTGAGCAAAGTCGAATTGTCGGCTGACCAGGTGAGGATTATAAACCTCAGAAATGATAGGATGTTCAGGAGGAACGAGCAACGAGCAGTTGAAAACGTGACGAGGAACAATACAAGCATTCCAGATCTGAACGAATCCCGCCGAAAGGGATCTACCAAAAGGAGGTATACTAATAGTCGAAACCCAACTATCCGGAGCACCAGAGTAAAGATGACAAGAGGAGGAGTCAAGAGGGGATCGGTTCATAAAATAATAAATCCATTGTTCAATACGCATGTTGGGAAATCGGATCCCAAGAAGATCATTGGCCGAAGGATGGGTAGTATCAAAAGGCTGGGGCTCAAAACCAGAAATATCTCTAAAATGCCAAGCAAGCCAAAGATGAAGAAACCAAAGAGGGCCATGAGATCTATTGAGGTGACCATCAGCCCATCCATGTACCTGGGATGAAATACCAGAGTACAAAGGGACCAAAAAGTAGTCGGTAAGAGGCAGATGGGTATCATCCATAAGGGGCTTAGCCAAAGGAAAAGTTTCAAGAACAACATTCTTGGCGGGCGCGCACCAGAAAAATCGGCTAAGAAAGTGCATCATAAAAGCCACAGGTTCCGTCTTGAGGAGTTCAGGCTTGGTGCCACAATACTTATTAATCCACAGGGCAAAAGTGAGCCCCGAAGTATAGCCAGAAGATTTCGTCGAGGGTTTTTTCAGAATCAGTGACACCTAGGAAGTGCCTTCTAAGAGAGGGTAAATCTAGGAGCAGCTTGATATCTTCAATAGTCGGGGTCATCATACCCCAGGGAAAACAAAAACAGTTGATAGAAGAATTCCAAAAGCAGAGAAGGGCTTGGATGTATCCATATTCAGAAGGGAAGGGCTGCGTACTCAACTTAATCAAATGATTAATACCGGTGGATATCCAAATCGATTCACATTGAGGACGAACCCGTTCATACCAAGCAACATGTTCCGGAGTCACTATGGGCCAAGTACTAAGAGGGCTAAAAAGTTTAGCAGAAAAGTGATCCGAAAACAAAGGGATCGTCTTCGGTTCACCAAAAGGAGTAGAAGCAGAAGCGGCAGCCTCAACGGAAGTTGCAAGAGGCCCAAGAGTAGTAAGACCGTCATCAGTAAGACGAAACGAAGATTTATCGGCAAAGGAATCCTCGATATTCTTAATCTTTAGGGAAGAAGGCGAGAGAGTCGGCTGCGCCATTAGAAAGAGAGGAAAAAGTTACGAAGAGAGTAAAGCGAACAAAAGAGAAGGACAAAGGCGAATAGACGATGGAATATAAAGAATATGAAAAGACGTGGCTGGGTGCCAAGGAGGAGTTAGCGCACGAAAAAGAGAAGTTGAGGAGGTTAAAAATTACTTGGGCTCTTTCTAGAAACGAAAACTCGCCCAAGTAAGGAGGGCATCTGTTGGGGCCACAAGGAGTAATGGGCCACGAGAAAATAATTGGGCCATACAATGTGGGCCGAGGAAGGATTTTTAAGGAAAGTTGGGCTTAGAGTCGACTGGGCCGAAAGACTAAAGAAAGAACGATCCAAAACAGAGTAAAAGCCCGAATGAAGGAAGATCTCAAAGGAAAGAAATTTCGGCCGAAATAGAGCCGAATCAGCCGATAAGAGAGAGACAGAAATCGGCTCAAGGGAATCGGCCGGAGAGCGGTTATCAGGACTCCGGCTATAAATAGGGGATGCCATGCACAGAATCAAGAGAGATCAATCCAACCCCCAAATCCCTTTATCAAATTTAATTCTTTGTATCTTTACTGCTTTCTTTACAGCTTTCCTTTACAGTTTTTCCCTAGTTCCTAGCTTAGCTTGTAGCGGTTACTTTCCAAGTCCACCGTTGTTTCTCAACAACTGGTAGTTTGGTTCCTTTTTTCAGTGAATTCGTCGTTGTTTCTTAACAACCAATAGATTCTCCATTATATCCAGTTTGCCATTATAATTCCAGTGTATATTCAGTCAAGTTTGGGCGTAATTTGTCAAGTTTGGGCGCATTATTGTAAATCCGGACCCGTAATCAGTTTGATCCTTTTCCGATAGCCTCCCTTGTGGAGAAAAAGGTCCTTGGCTCACCACCAGCCAAACAGCTACCTATTTCAATCATTAGCTATTAAATACTTCCTCTGCTCGACCGTTCCTAATTAATTGACGCAGATGGTGTTTTGTCACTGTTCATTGAGTAACTTTGATTTAACTGTTTCATACAATTATATAAGATAAAGTATAGTCAATTGAGATCTTGTTGGATTCGTCTAATCGCATAGATTTAGAATATGAAATTTTCATAATTTTTACTCTTATGCAATTTGAGTTATTAAGTATTAAAAATGTGTATTAAATTGCATGAAATATGGGTCCGTGGCAATTAAAAGGGAACGGAGAAAATACTTAGCAACCGAATCTCACTAGCTACTAACGATTTGGCTACCCAACTCAATTGCCAATCATTTTTCTTGTAGTGTTCAGTCATATTTTGAGAGAGAGCAACCCACTAATAGCCGGAAGAATACAACAAATTTTTGTTCACTCAAAGAAATACTATAATGTCTGGCCAATTGGACGATCTGGGGCCTAATTTCAATATAGACACATGGTATTAGTGTGTGCAGCTATATATGGTTGGAAAATATCCACACGTGTATTATGCCTTTTAAATGTAGTGCTCATGTAAGTTTAAATTCAAACTTCAATAATGAATAAATAATAATTGAAGTTTGGAAATGGTTTAGTTTTGCATATACTATTAAGTAGTAGGGCTTTGGTTAGGGTGCAGAGACCTATGTCTCTGATGTACTGTGGCACATCCAAGCTATTGATGAAATGTTGAAATCAATGGATAAGATTAATACAAATGGTACTATTGTAATTTTAATAAGATCCAAATGATCTCTATTTACTTTTCTCAATTCTAATGCTCGTACATCTCTCTCCCTCATAATCTTACTTTTTCTTTTCGGAATTTCTAAAATTTGATAGGTTATTTAGATTGCTTGTATCGACTACGTGGATTTTCATATAAAGAATGTCAAAATCCGAGTTCGTTTGAGAAAGTTAGAGTTATTTGAAGTTCACTGCGATATTCAGAAACGTAGCCTTCACATTTCAGCGACAATGGCTTTGCAATTCAGCGACGGAAGCTTTACAATTCAGCGACACAGAGTATGCATTTCAGCGACATAGCCTATACAACATAGTTTGTGACAAACTTCAAATGGCTCTAACTTTTTCAAATGAGCTTGGATTTGAACGTTCTTTATATCTACTCAACGCAAAGAATTTAAATATCCTATCAGATTTTATAAAGCCTAAATAGATAAATATCATATTTTCACAATAGCCAGAATAAGATACCCTTTCATTTGAAAATCTGGTATTTATCTATTTATAATTTCAAAAATTTAATAGGAAATTTAGATTTCTTGCATCGAGTAGGTAGATTTTCATATAAAGAATGTCAAAATCCGAGTTCGTTTGAGAAAGTTAGAGCCATTTGAAGTTTATTATGATTTTCAGAAACACGACCTTCACATTTCAGCGACGGTGGCTATGTAATTCAGCGACGGAGGCTTTATAATTCAGCGATGGAGTCTTTACAATTTAGTGACGTAGCTTATGCATTTCAGCGACGTAGCCTATATAACAAAGTTTATGCGACAAACTTCAAATGACTCTAACTTTTTCAAATGACCTCAGATTTGGACGCTCTTTATATGAAAATCTATCTACTCAATGTAAGGAATTTAAATATCCTATCAGATTTTAGAAAGTCTAAACATGTAAATATCATATTTTCAAAATAATGAACATAAGATATCTTTTCTTTTGAAAATCTGGTATTTATCTATTTGAAATTTCCAACATTTGATAGGAAATTTAGATTTCTTGCATCGAGTAGGTAGATTTTCATATAAAGAACGTCAAAATCCGAGTTCGTTTGAGAAAGTTAGAGCCATTTGAAGTACAATACAATTTTCAGAAACACAGTCTTTACATTTCAACGACGGTGGCTATGTAATTCAGCGACAGAGCCTTTACAATTCAGCGACGGAGATTTTACAATTCAGCGACATAGCATATGCATTTCAGCGACGTAGTCTATACAACAAAATTTATATGACAAACTTCAAATGACTGTAACTTTCTCAAATGAGCTCGGATTTGGACGTTTTTTATATAAAAATCTATCTACTCGATGCAAGGAATCTAAATATCCTATCAGATTTTAGAAATTCAAAATAGCCAAATAGAAAATATGAGGAATGAAAGACTGACAAGTGAAAGAGATAAATAAAGATAATTTCTCTATTATTATGCCATGAATTGTGTCAAAAGAGACCTAATTTATGTAAATTTTTATATGATCTTTATTTAAGGATAGAAATCACTAAATTGATTTTGTGAATGATTTTATTACTACAGATATGATTATTTTCGTTTGACAACTCTACCCTTTTTATTTTATAGCCATTGGATATTTTTTATGGTTGAGATGATTTGTCTTGATGTACTACCATTCACAATGGTAGTACCATAACCATTCCCATTCCCAAGTAGTAGTATGATTTTTATTTGACACCAACTTAGGCACCTAGGTAGCTAATGAAAAATAATGATAATTCTCATGCGACTTTGTATCATATTGTCCATGCTATAATTTTAATTTTGCGTTGTAATTATTCTTTAGGATTTCTATTATGGGTAGAGTTAGGACACACAAGCCACTTTTTCAAAATATGATGAACTGATCAAATGGTTTACTAAAAAAATAATCCATCCAATGTTCATATGGGATCTCTAGTTAATTGAATTCGATAACAGAAAGGTAAAGCATAATGATTGTCGGCCAAAAGGCACCGGCCGATTTCCTTCCACCGCTGTTTTTTTTAAAAAATAAATAAATAAATGTACTATTATAATTAATTAATTATTGAATTACTTTAATATTATTATTACAATACACATCCTCTGTCCGAATAGTATTGTTACAAAAAAATTTTGGACACGCAACTCAATGCATTTGTTTAACAATTAGTATCTTAAAAGTAAAAATTTCATAAAATATATAGTCTAGAACTATGCAAGAAAATGAATCCAACGCTCACTCGACTACATTTTTTCTTAATAATTGCAATAAAAGGTTAGGTCAAACTTATATTATGAACAGTGTAAAAAGTTCAAATAGGACAATACAAGCGGGATGGATGGAGTACTATTCAAATAAATTATTTTGTTATATACTTTCTATTATTGTTAGAAGATGTTACGTGGATCACAATTTTTTTTTTTGGTAGATAGTTGAGTAGTCTTAGGCCTAATTGGGTCAAAAAGTCCTCGAGGATTAGATGAGCGTTGAAATTTGAAGCATTGCCTCTCGCAAAGGGAGTTGATTATGCAAACACATTTTCGAATCCAAAATATTATACAACTCAAGCCAACTGCACAGGCCAACTGCATAGGATGTGGATCACAATATTGAATTTTAGGAAGAAATCAAGAGAATAAATACTTAAAATAAGAACAACTTGATTGTTTAATAGTAATAAGTATTAAAAGTGAGAAGATTATAAATTTATTGTAATAATCGTTTAGAATGTAAATGGAAATCGGAACCAACTTCAAAGCACTTGTTTTCCATTTAATTAAGTTATCGAATATACTCCCTTTGTTTCCTCTGTTTTTCTATAAATTGTAACATTTGAAATTTGGTATTATTCACACATGCATCTTAACTGAAAGTTTTATCATAGTTATACAAGTTAAAATATAGCCAATTGAGATCTTGTTAGATTCGTCTCATCGAGTAGTTTTTAAATATCAAACTTTTAGAATTTTTACTTGTACCGAATTTGAGTTATAAATGATTTAAAATATGCATTGAATTATGTGCACTATGGATTCGTTGCAATTTTTAGAGAACGGAGGGAGTTAATATATATACAGACAGGATTCAGGACATTGAATGCAACCTTTCCTATCAAAATTCAACACTTGGTTGCACTTGCTCTTCATGACTCCTCCTGATAATCAACAAACTTCCACCTCCATTATTGTTTTATACTGTAATAAACTTCCCTCAAACGACCACTTGCCAAAAGTCCAAAAGACAATCAAAGATGAACTTTGTAAATACATTTATTCACAACAATTAGAACCCTATGGAATAGGCAAGGAGTGGCATGGCATATAGGCTATAGCATATGCATTATTACACCACGCCCAAGTCCCAACGAAAGTACGTACAAGTATACTTTGGGGAGCCAAGGAGAAAAGACGATCCATATTATCCCCGGCATTTCCATTCTATGTAAAATCCGCCACAAACCACTACCCATCCCAATACCGACTTTGGTTTCAATCGATAAGCAATTTCTTCCTTCACTTAAGCTTCCAAGGCCTCCCGATTGTCCTGCATCAAATTCTCATTTGAAGGAACAGCTTCAAACTTCTCACCGTTAGCCTCAACCAAGCCTGACCCGAATTCGGAGATTTTGGTTAACTGCTGCAATTCATCAGTCACATCCCCAGATGGAAGCCCATCAGCCAATGGCTCTGTTTGGAATGAAGCCTTCTTCTGGTGTCGTATGGCAGCAGCTGCTTCAGGCAATGCAACAGGAGGTGGCTGGGGGGGTACCCATGACCTCTTCACTGGTTGTTTGCTGCTCAATGTATTAGTGGCCAATTTCATTTCATCAACAGTTTTGATTTCTGTGATTCGAGGATTTTTTCGCTGCCACCATGGCACTTCATTGCTGTCTCCATTCGGCTTGTCATTGAATAACTCATTCATTGTGCCATTGTTGCTTGGTTGAAGTGGGAAACTGCTGAGAGCTGTGGTCTGGGCTTGACTAACCTCCCAAGGCTGATTGCAAAGAGAACTAATGTTAATTCTATGAAAATTCATTGTTTTACTTGCTCATCATATCCTTCTTTCAGGGTAACACAACATCCAAGCCATTATTATTATATCAGTGAAACTTATAAGTTTTTTGTTTACATATACATAATAGAGTTTTGAGCAAACCTTGGGCTTTGGTGCCAATTGTGGAGTCGGCAATGGTTGATTGGGGTTTGGTGGCGCATCATTGATTTCCTAGACACCATAAAAGCAGATTGAACTGAAGGAATGATTTCAGACAATATTTATACGTAGAAAAAAATTAACACTATATCCCATTAATACAACTGGACTCACCCTGATATTTGATGGTTTTTCGCCTCTTTGAATCATAGCCATTATCTGCAAAAGAGCTCTCTATATAAGGGATGCATAATACAAGAGAGACAAAGAGACACTTCTTTAGCACTTCTCTTCTGGATGATGCCTAGAAGGCTAAAAGTGAGCTCAGAATCAATGGACAGTACCCAGGTTGAATCTATTCTTAAACTCCCCGGGTGCCAAATACCAAAGCCATAATGCCATAGGCTTAGTAAAAGAGCAGAACATTAATGATAAGGCATACATAATCGTACAAGCATGCTACCATGATAAACAGTAGGGGTGATCAAGTCAAGTATTCTTGTCCCAAGCTTAAGCTCGAGTTACTTGAGATTGACAAAGAATTTTAAATATCATAAATATATTTTTCAAATAATAATTTTAAATTAAAAAATTAGTTTAATCAAATTACTCAAAACCCGAATTGAAAATTAAATTCAAAAACTTTCAAACTTGAATTCCCAACCTCAAAGCTCAAGTTGATGTTTATACCTAGTAACTCGACTCCGGCTTAATTAAGTCAAGTTTGAGACTAATATGTGTTACATGTCTATTTCTTTTAAATATTTTTGGTGCTCTGATATGCGATAGAGTTTTATTATGCAACATAGTATTGCAAACTTATTGTTGCTTGCCGCATATTAGAAACCAGGGAAATGCAGGACTAATGTCGTAAGTAATAATGTTTTGATAAAACAAATACTCCCACTGTCCCGTTATTTATGTCTCAAAACTTTTGTACACGTAATCCAATGCACTTGTTTAACCGTTCATATCTTCAAATGTGTATAAGTAAAAAGTATATAAAATATATAGGGGATGTTTGGAAGTCAGCAGATTCGCTAGCAAATAGCGGATTCGGAGAGAGAAATGTGAGAATATGCTATATGCTAACAAATATGCTTGCTCTCAAACATACTCATACTCTAAAACTACACGATTAGACAATTCCAAGACCGAACTTGACTATATTTTCCATTTATATAATTGCGATAACATTATGTCAAACTTGATCAATGAACAGTGTCAAAAGTCAATGTGACACAATGAGTGGGACGGAGGGAGTACTATTTACTTCTAAAATTAGAAAAAAGATCATAAAGACAACTAATTGAAAGATGCGTTTGACTGGCTCCGGCTTTACCAAAAAAAAATAAAAATTGAAAGATGCTTTTTACAGGTTATCCCCAACGAATAGCAGAGCAAACCCATTGTTCTACATTGGTAATAATATGTCTAGGCTCAGTTAGCTACATTTATCAAATCTTGATTATCTAATCGGGACTAAACCTGTAATAACAGCATTCTAACCCAATTACAGAATTCTAACCCAACTATCTACACTTAGAAATTATCTACTATAAACAAGATGGAAGAAAATACCTCCATATATGACTTAGGGTGAGGAGCAGCAGAAGGCTCTGCAGTGACCGGTGGTGACACAGACCTCACTGCACGGAACACTCCAAACAAATCAATAACCAATAATACCTGAGGACTTAAAAAAAGACAAACCCTGATAAAAACAAATCATCAATCAAACAATGAGTAAACCTGAGCGCAAATCAATATCCGCCTTGCCGTTTGTGTAAGGTTGCTGGAAACAGCAAGTAGACACATTACATACTCTCCACAAAAATTCAAATTTATTCAATGGCAGAACATGCAAAGCTCACCGCTGAGCTGGTCCCTGAGATCCTTTGGTTGTCCTGTTCCTCCACAGCAACTTTCCCATTTATATTAAGTCCAGATACCCATGTATTATGTCCTGATATCAATGATAAAGACTAAATATTCAGGCAAGTCCATGTTCAGTATGAGCAAGTGACATTGGATATGTATAAATTATTTAACTTTGTTAAATTACTCACATTGTACAAGTTAAAATAAAATTTGAATAGATTAACCAAAAAAGGAACAGAAAATCACATCCAAAAAACCAATAAACCTTCCAATCTTAAAGGGTCAATTTTTTTGCCAAAAACTTCATAAATTCTGTCCTAAATATTTGTACAAAGGCAGCACAAAACTCAAAATGCATCTGTAATTTTAACTTAAATTGTTAACTTCAGAATTTAATAGATACTAGTTGATTGGCAATGGTTAGATTGAGTAACGAATTCTTAATTGTTGCTATTATATTATGTACTGTATAAGAAAATGTGAAGAATATCCATCATCTTGAAAAAATTTGCTGATATATTGTGCAAGTACTCGGTTCTCATTTAGTTTTGTTGTATTGAGACTTGAGGCTTATGATACTCTATTATTTTATTTTTCATATGATGCTTGCATTGTTATCTGTTGAGTGTTAAAATCAAATGTTTAATCCTATATGATGATTTATATTGAGTAAAAATGCACTATATACAATAAGCTTTTTTTGACACATAATTGCATGTTGTATTATACATAACAAACGTACCCAGTGCTTTCAATATGGTGTGTATATTCTGCACCATGCTGTGTCATTTGCCATTCCAACTGGGCAAATAAAACTTAAATAGAAGTCTGATGAACTCAGTTGAATTTTGTTCAAATAATAAAATGTGTGCCCAACCCCACTCAATGAGAATCTTTAAGTATATTTAGACTGATGCAGCCCTAATGTTACTGCCCATAAGTTTTGTGGCTCATCAGGACCGGCTCCATGGGGGAGCCAATGGAGCATTGGCTCAGGGCCCCAAAATTAGGGGCCCTATTTTTTTTTTTTTTTTTTTTATTTCAAATGATTACCTACACTTTTAATTTCCCAAAGTCTAATTCTACTTTCTCCTATTCTTTCATTTTCGGTTCCTCAATTCCAATTCCAAATTCAATGCCCATAGCTTCCCAATTCCCAACTGCAACTCTTTATATTTCTCTACTTTCCTTTCAAAATCCCAACTCAAGAGATAATAAATGTGATATTGGAGCCTCTTGATATTTTGAAAATTTTAAAACATATTGATTGTTTTTGTAATGTGATTATTATGTATAAGAATATTGTTAACCGTTCAGTTAAAAAAAAAAATCGAAGTTGAAGTTGCTCAAATCTTATTTACGAAGATGTCATGAGAAAGACTTAATAAACTAGCTTTGGTGGCAATCGAGTTTGACATTTTGGATAAAGTTTCTTCTGAAAATTTAGGTACGAGAATTAAGGTAGAGTTGATTTGTAAATATATGATGGGTCACATAGTTGTTATTAGAAGGGAAAAATATTTCTATTTATAGAAAGAAAACATTTATGATGAGACATAAAAAAAATAGTGAGACATTTTAGTTGGAACAGATGGAGTATGATATATTTATGCTATTTTAAATTTATTAATTAGTATATAACAAATTTTTAATTATTATATGGGGCCCAATGAAAATATTTGGCTCTGGGCCCCCAAAAAGCTCGAGACGGCCCTGTGGCTCATAACAGAACTTAGGAGTTAAAACCAGAAGAGCACAAACAAAAAAAGCATAAAGGAAAAACTATAAGCAACAAGAATGCACAAAAGGAATATACAATTGGCATAATTTTCCAAATTAATAACAGACCTAAGGCGCAACTCACACAGATTAACATATAGCCCATCCTTACCAGCTTCCAGCTTGTATATTGCACTACTCAGTGATTTAATCTCATTTGCTTGCACATGTAACGTACTTATAAGTTCCTCCAAGCATCTCTTCTCTGAGAACAAGAGAAGCAATCCCAATCACAACTACTATCCTTAAAAACCACCAATAACAAGAAAGATTGACATAAATTATTAGAGCTAATAAATACTACCTTCACTCTTTGTCATCATCATTTCCTGACTTGCTCGCGCTACATCAGCTGCTGCCATTGCAGCGGTTTTTGCAGCAGCTGCAGCTTCTTCAACTATGCTAGGTTTGGCATCATTTTTCATCATCAAACCCTTGTTATCTTCCTCCAACACAATCCAACGGATCCAAGACTTCAACTTAGGAACAACAAATCTCTACCACAAGTAAGCCATCAAAAGGGTAATGTAAAATTAGGATTGCAAGCCAACTTATGTAAGTAACTTCATACAAAACTACAAGATTGTAGCATTGCACAGATATAGGGTTTTAGATGGTAAAGACTATAGTAACAATAATAAATAGAAAATAAAAATAGAAAATTAGTAGATGTACAAGTGTCAGACGAGCTTCTCAATTAAAATTGTACCTTGAAAAGTATTGCTGCAACAAAACCTGATGCAGTCAGACAACTGATGGCATAAACACCATGATACCAGCGGAAACGATAGAGTATTCCCACTTTTGTATTGCTGCCCACATGTCCAACAAGTGTGGATTGCAGCACTTGTGCTTGAGGTTGTTGAATATTCAATGAAGACTTCACCTGCCCATCTTCATTGGGGAAAAAGGGGGGAATATTGCATCCATAACCATTAGAGTTGGCAGTTTTAACATTAAAATGGAACAAGTTCTAATTATTCTGATAAAGTTCTAAGCAGAAAACAAATATAGATTTTTACCTTGACTAGCAACTGAAGTGGTAGTCACGGTTGGGGCTGTATCCTGTTATGTTTAAACCATGAAATATTATAATTGCATATTTCAAATCACTCGTGAGGCTTTTGAGAACTGACAGGTTATTTTAAAGGAACTCTAAATGAGGTCAAATGAGACATATTATCCTACCAACTTGGAAAGGAGGCTGACTTACTGGTACTCTTCGAAAGGCTTCATCAATTTCCTCATTTGTAAGACCTTTTTTCTCAAGAAATGACCTTCTATATACTACAGGAGATCCCCTAACTTTTGGATGTGAAAGAAACCTCACAGCATTTTGCACTTGCTCTTCTCGAATAGGTTCGGAGTTCACAAATACTGAAGTGGGAGAAATCTCCTTCTCAGTATCGATTTTTGCATCCTGATGGTCATGATTAACTTGTGTGACCTGTGAAACTGTAATCCAAAATGGAATGTATCAAAAACAGAAGGGCTTCGCATATCAAATGAATCCAGAAAATTTGTTGGTAATCTATTTGTATTTGCATCTGCTTAAGCCTCATATTTAAAATGCACAAATGTTAACCTGTGAGATGAATCAACAAATCTTAAAAGTAGACCATTCAATACACCATGTACTGAGTCATGTAATTGATTACATCTATTAAGACTGCAGGATGTCATATGCATAGTTGCTATTTTTTCAGTAAGACATGTCTGACATGCCTGTAACAGTTCTATGACATTCCTGTGCTAGCAGTGGATCCTGCTGTTTCTAGGTGTTATATAATAGATTGAAATTATCTTTCAGAAACTAGAGTAAATTAATAAATGGTAAATTGCAGGACAACTCATTTGATAACCATACATCTTCTATTAACTGCTCTGACAATTTCTTCCAAAAAATTTTCTTAACAATTGAACTTCAGTCTTCACTGCATCCCAAAAGGATCATGACTAACTAAGTATTAACCAAGAACATTGGCAGAGATAATATCAATTCACAGCTGATCTTATTTGAAATGATAGCTGACACAAATCATTCTTAATATAATTTTCCTAAGTGGCATCCCAACGTACAATTAGTATAGCAACCATCACCTACAACACTACATGAAATCCAATTTTTAAGAAGGTTACACATCTCTTTGTCTGAGGAACGTGACAGTTTAGCTACTTTTCTCATGATGAAACTGACACCTATTTCCTTCACCCATTCAGCCTTTTAACGTAAATTATTACCACAATTTTCCTAATCGTATCTCTTTCAACCACTCCTTCCACTTATTAGACAATTGAGGTTCACAACTCTAACTAAAAGTTAAAACTGCACTCTGTTTTTGCCGTAAACTTTGAAACAGCAACCTCAACTCTTGTCCGCAACCCTTTACAGAAGACAGGCTGGATTAACGAGGAGCAAAAACCTAATCTACTAAGCAATAACCAATGGACAATTACAGTAAGAAGAAACACTTCAAACGGCAAATTGGTTCAAATAACTATCAATCATAAGTTCGACCATGAAATTCCGAACACAATACATTGCAGAAGTTTTCCAATAAATTTAATCAAAAATAAATAAAACTTAACGACAATAAAAAGCGCGAAATAACGGAATACTACTAGTAATCAAAACCTGGGTTTGGAGGGTGATTTTCGTTGGGCGGATCGTCGGATGGAGTTGACATAACAAAAACGGTGGGATTCCAGTCTTGGTCAACAGAATCACCTACAGAAACATAGAAAAGTTAAATAATTTGTTGGAGAAAGTTGGAAGGAGTGAATTGAAAAGAGGGAATTGGGATGGATTCCGGATGGATGCCTAGAAAAGGATGCAAAAGTGGATGACTGTGGAAAGCATCAGAAAGAGAGCAATGAAGGATAAACAGCCAAATAGGCGTTGCAATGAAAGAGGAATATATGGTTGGGCCCCCAGTCGCTCCCTGTGCTAAGGCCTTGCAATTTTTACATGTTAGTACTTCATGAAAAATACAATACTACTCTCCCCTGATTTTATGCTTGATGTTCTCATGTTTGACCAATTAGCTCTGTACCAAACCATGCAAGTCTTTGAATAAAACGGCCTCGGCCCTCCTTTTTCCCCGAAAAAAAAAAAAAAAAAAAAAATACAATACTACTATTACTAAATAAGTGTACCGATATTTCACACATTTTTAATCATAATAACTCAAATTTTAGATAAATAAAAATTATGAAAATTTGATATTCTAAATCTATGCGATTAGACGAATCCAACAAGATCCCACTTGACTATATTTTATTTTATATAATTGTATTAAAAAATCGAGTCAAAGCTACATAATGAACAGTGACAAAAGTCAAAACGTGTCATATAAAAAGGAACGGAGGTAGTATTAACTTGTCACATAAATTTGTAAAATAGGGTGTAATATAAAGGGAAAATTCATTCAAATTGTTATTTAGTATCATGTCAAATTTTAATTCAAAATAAATACAATAAACTTATAATTTAGTACACTACTATTTAAGAGTATAATACTGTATTATTCTATCTGTGAATTTAAATTTAACTTTTTCATTAAATTAAATAGAATTAGGGAAGTATGGATGGTTTTTTTTTTTTCTCTCTTTTTACTAATTTTGACTTTGGCTTAAAATAGAAAGAACACTATTTCATAATAATTTTTAAGTTTATACAATTAAATGAAAACATTATAACAATCTTCTGTGCAATGTCTCTACTCTTGAGAGACCTCATATTAGTGGGTTGGTCAAGTGAAGATGCTATTGAACTCTCAAAAAGACACAAGTGTTATGTGGCAATTATATTAATAATATGCATGTCCATATGTGAAATCTTAGCAAAACAAGTGTACAACACTTGTCATGTGGGTGGAGATTTAAGAAGTGACTAATCACTTACCATTCACTCTATAAATACCATGTAATCATGTAAGGATGATGAATGAGAATGGTTGGTTATTACTCACATCCGTGTCTTTCTCTAGTCTCTTTTGTATCTATTACACACTACACATACTTTCTATGCACGTAGACAATGTAGTACATATTACACATGTACAAATCTCACTACAAATCCTCAGCCTCACCTATATATAAAATAAATATTACACAACACGTTATCAGCACGAGTAGCTCTACGGAGGTGCTGCCGGAGGAAGTTTCAAATCTATAAAAATTATTGTTGGAGGTAATATTTGTTTATTTACAATTTCAATTTTATTTCTACGACTAACCTTACAGAATTGGGGTTTTATCCCTATACATAATTTGGGTCAATCGGACAAAAATGGAATTGGCCTCAATATGCCAAGAAAAATAACATCCTACCGGGCTTGAGAAAGGGATTCGAATTATTGTTCAATACTGGCGGAATCAGATGAATTATGGCACGAATCAAATTATCGTATAAAGACGAAATGATGCAAAAACCCCAAAAGAGGGTATATATGTGCCTGGTAAAACCGGAAGAATTATAAAATACCCAAAGTGGTATAAAAAATATATTACCCAAAGTGGTATACCCAAAGTGGTATACAAAGTATATTACACCGATATATGAAAAATACTATTGAAAATCCACTAAAATGTGGGAAAATATACCGACACCTTAAGGTGGTCATATTGCCATTCTTGGCTAGACCAAGCAATAAAGTTTTGCTAAAAATCATCATTCCAGGCAAACAAATTCTTGCAGACTCCCAAAGGGAATATGGATTAATACAAAAGTCCAATAAATTGTGAGAAATATTATATAGTCAATAATGAATGTTGGTTTTCTTGATTGGACAAAGCAATGAAATATTGCTCAAATATTATGAGTTCAAACGGACAAATGCTTGCCCTTTCTAAAGGAGAATATGACTAAAGGCAAAATATTATTGAAATCGTGATCGAAAATTGAAATGGGTTGAGGTATGATTGGAAAAATAAAAATATGAATTCCCCGGAATTATAAATAAATTTTCCTTATGATGACCGGGACCTTATAAACCCAAAGGAGGTTTGATGCTAGAAAATAAAGTTGTGATCTCAAAAGCCGTACGTGGACTTAAATTCATTGAGCACAATGTATTGGTGCCAAATGAAATGAAAATTTATAAATGCACTCCCCATTATAATCCCCTTTGTAATTTCAATATCTATGTTGTGTATATAAATTATACACTTGTGGTTGCCTTCTTGGAAAGATAAATGGATGCCAAAATCAAATGAAGCCAAGGATATCTGCCTCATTGATAGTGCCATTGCCCACGTTGTATTGAAACGCAAAAGCTATTATCCCAATTAAATATGGAAAAATCCACTGCTAATAAAATCAGTGGAAGCTCAAAAGAACTCTGGAAGTCATTGTATATCTCCTGAAGGAGAAGAAAAATTGTGCTTGAATATGCACTATTCTCGAGAAAATCTCGAAAGAGTTTACTAAGCTTCAGTGATATTCGAAAAAATCCATATCATTATGAAATACAGAATGAGGTAATAACATTATTTCTTGATTACTCAGATTATGATGCAAAGAAATTAAAAGAAAATTGCATCAATATCCTCTGGCATATACCATACAAATTAAAGCTGAGTACCGTTGAAATATATCATGTGGTAGACCTGAAGTCTACTCATAATTTTCTTACTTTGCACGATCATCTTGGGCATCCTCCTAAGAGCATCATGCTGGGGTGAATTATTGGAAATTCAAATTCAAATGAATCTATATGCGTTGCTTATAATTAAATTGTGAGTACAATGACATCCAATAAAGAAAATAAGATTGGATAGTGTCATTGAATTTTAATCGCGTGCAAGCCAGGCCTGGCCAAAATATATACCAAAATAAATAATAATTAAATTGCACGATAAGGTCAAAGTTACCTACATCATTTTGGGGACATGCTATGTAGCAACGCTTATGAAAATAAAGCCGACCGATTGTTATTAATTCTCTCTCCCTAATATTACATAAGCCCAATGTTTAGTAAATTAAAATATATTTGGGTGTGCGATATAAGTCCCCCATTATGCCACCCTATTGGGCTCCCAATGACGATTGGGTATACATATGTCGGATATAAATCACCATTAATAAATTATATTTGGTACCAAAGTATGGTGATTTTATATATGGTTTGCAGATTATTATTTTCCGACATTAGGGGGAGATATGGATCAACTGAAAATATATTATTGATCAATCGAAAATATATTATTGTGACTGAAAAAACTATATTGCATAAATTGCAAAACAAGCGTATCATATAACTCTAAAAGAGTTACTAAATCCCGCATATCGGCATTGCCCAAGGAAAACTTGTTGCCCGAGTAAATAATTGTGGCACAAGATAATCACTTGGTGCCGAGTATGTCCTAAAATGGACCAATTATAAATGTGAAAAATAAATATCTTGCACGCTTGAAGTGCAGTAAATCATCTGGTTTCAACTATAAAAATCCTCGAGGTTTACAAATTTTAGAAAGTGGCGAAATTTCTGAAATAAGCTCTACAAAATAGCAAATTGCTCCAAAAGAGCAGGGCCCTTACCTTAAAAATAATGAGATCTCAATCAATCGTCATAGGCAAAAATATTTGGAACCCAGATGAAATGATATTGCAAACCTAAATCGGTTGATGAATGTCGACAAAAGAAAATCTTGACTTTATGTTCAATATGAATGAAGGTTATATAGTAGCCTCAGTGAAAGATTAACAGAAAGAAGGCTATACAAATGATGATAGACTTGGGTTTATTATATTCATACAATTCTTGGTATGATAGAAGAATAAACTACAGTATCGTCCGGAAGATGAATTCCCCAAATTATCTTATATGATGATAATGTGGTTTATATAGCACAATTGACAGGGGATACATAAAATAAATGAACTTGAGATCTAAGATTTGGTAAACCAAATTATGCCATGGTGTACAAATTAGGTGAACCCACTACTCCGAAATATGTTAAATGGATTTCAAAAAGGCTTATCTGCTAAATGCTTTAATGCTCGGCCGAGCTCTTGAACATATAAAGGATCCTTTTACACCATGATGTGAAAATGGATAAATATTTTGTCCAAAATGGACAATATCTTAATGGATTTATCACCAAGGCATTGCCGATTGCAATATTGAAAATTTGATAAAGATAATTTAAATGCAGCGGCTACAAGATCTCAAATGGAACTTAAATCAGGGGGAGAAACACTAAAATATCTCAAATGAAATCTAAATCAAGGGGAGAAATTGAACACAAGAATATTGTACTCTTTTTCCTTCACTAGGATTTTTTCCCACAGGGTTTTTTCCTAGTAAGGTTTTAATGAGGCATATTCTTCGTGTGATGGACATGCAAGGGGGAGTGTTTTGTGGCAATTATTTAATATGCATGTCCATATGTGAAATCTTAGCAAAACAAGTGTACTACACTTGTCATGTGGGTGGATATTTAAGAAGTGACTAATCACTCACCATTCACTCTATAAATACCATGTAATCATGTAAGGATGATGAATGAGAATGGTTGGTTATTACTCACATCTGTGTCTTTCTCTAGTCTCTTTTGTATCTATTACACACTACACATACTTTCTATGCACGTAGACAATGTAGTACATATTACACATGTACAAATCTCACTACAAATCCTCAGCCTCACCTATATATAAAATAAATATTACACAACAACAATGATTTTTGGGAATGTGGGATAATGAATACTCAAAAGCTGAGTTTAAAGGGAAACAATTCTCATTTTAGGAAGAGGTGGTTGTGAGATTGTATGTGGAAATTGTCCTAGCTCAGTTACCATTTGTGTTTTGAGGAACTGTGATGATGCAAGACAACACTTTAGTAGTGTGAACACGTGAAATTTATTCGCCACTAAAAATGCGACACGTGCAAATTTAAATATTAATTTAATTAATTTTAGGCATTTTAAATAAGTTAAATGCTTGAAATAATTATTAATATTTATTGGGTCATTTGGATCCATCAAGCCAAATGGATTTAATTATATTGGGCCAATGTGGACAAGTTCAAATGCAAGACCCACAAGCCCCATGGCCAATGGACACCTGAAGCAGGCTAGCCCATGAAAATTAATCGATGTGGATAAGTCCAAATGAAAAACCCACAAGCCTATGATCCATTGGACAGTTGAAGCAGGTCAGTCCATGTAAATCAGTCAATGTGGACAAGCCCAGATGAAAGGCCCACATACTCAATGACCCGATAAAAACGTGGATTGGACCAACCCATCGATTGGCCCATCATCCATAAACCCTAGGGTTTTTCCCTCTATAAATAAAGGCACCATGTCACACATTAGGGGTACGATCTTCATACCCTACTCACCCTCAAGTCTCAAGCACTTGAGATCGACAGCAACAAAACGCTGCAGAAATTCCAAGAAGCCGAAGAAGAAGCACAAAAAGCATCTCGACGTCTTCAAGGTTGGAGGAATCAAAGGAGTAACAGAAGTCGAACCCAAATCGTTTGATCTTCGAATATTTCTTTTAAATTCATTCAAGTTCTATGTAATCTGTAGACATTTCTTGTGAAATTAATAAAATTATTTTGCAGTTTCTGTCTACGCATTTTTGCACTTACAGATTTTGGCACGCCCAGTGGGACACTTCTGCCTTTCATGTCCTTCAGACGTCGTCAACAAAATCCAATAGCTTCAAGGAACACCTCCAAGAGCAACTCTTCGACATCCGGCGCCGCTATGCCCAACGTCACCACAAGGAACATGAAGAAAGCAATGGAGGCCGCCGATGCTGCGCGCGGAAAAGATGTTGATGCGGATATGCCGCTGCTGGAAGAAGGAAACGAACATAGATCGGGATCCTCCACGCCATTGTCAAGCCTGCGGGGAGATCAAGAAGAGACATCCGCCCTGCGTCATGCTGCTGCAATGACAACCCAAGCCAGCACTCTTGAAGAGCAAATGGCCAACCTGACAAAGATCGTGGAAATGCTTGCGAAGAGATCCGAGTTGCAAGATGCACGTATGGAGCAAATGATGAACAGACTGGATGGCTCTAACAGTGGCCAAGCGGTGAACAAACCCGTGGAGATCCGCGACGATGGAGAGACTTCCCGGCAAGGCGCTTCGGCAAAAGGAAAAGCAACCGCTGACGTCCAAGTCACTCCTGACGGATTCATCTCGGCTGATCAACTGAAAGAGTTCATCACGGGAACGCTGAAGGAAGAGGTCTCGGCAGGATCAAAATCCTCCTTGACGTATCTCAAGCCATACAGCGCCCACATCGACTCATTGAGGATGCCAGCAGGCTATCAACCACCCAAGTTCCAACAGTTCGACGGAAAAGGGAATCCCAAGCAACATATCGCCCATTTCGTAGAGACATGCAATGAAGCGGGTACATTTGGAGATCAACTCGTCAAGCAGTTCATTCGTTCATTAAAGGGGAATGCGTTCGAATGGTATACCGACTTGGAACACGGCAGCATCGACAGTTGGGATCAACTTGAGCAAGAGTTTCTGAACCGTTTTTACAGCACACGGCGTACCGTCAGCATGATAGAATTGACGAACACGCAACAATCAAAGGGCGAGCCGGTGATTGACTACATCAACCGCTGGAGAAGCCTGAGCCTCAACTGCAAGGATCGCTTGTCTGAGACGTCGGCGATTGAGATGTGCATCCAAGGCATGCAATGGGGCCTACGATACATCCTGCAAGGTATTCGTCCCCAGACATTCGAGGAGCTTGCAACTCGTGCTCATGACATGGAGCTAAGTTTGGCGTCAAGTGGAGCCTATGGTCCGCCCGCTCAACAAACTCGTACAAACAACCGAGTCGAATGGAAGAAGGGAGGCAAGCCACAGTCGAAGCCACCCACAAAGGATGCAATGGCAACAAGCGCCGCTTTCGTAAAGGTACGTGGGAAGGAGCCGGTGACAAACGAAAAGCCAAAGCCACCACAAGCTCAACGTCAAAAGTCGTCATTGGAAGATAGACGGGCTAAGACGTACCCATTCCTCAATTCCGATCTACCGGGCATCTTCGATGACATGATGAAAGAAAACCTCATCGAGCTACCAAGGATGAAGCGACCCGAGCAAGCTGGGATGACCAACGACCCGCTATACTGCAAGTACCACCGTTTGGTGAGCCACACAATCCAAGATTGCTTCGTTTTCAAAGACAGTCTCATGGATCTCGTCAAACAAGGCAAAATCACCTTGGCAGACGAAGCAGAGACGGCCAACACCATTTCCATCTAAATTGGATCGATCGAGATCAAAGTTCCTGACAAGTCCACAACCTACAACACCGTCTTCGAAGTTGGGAGTACGTCAAAGCAAAACCACACTAATCAAGTTAAGGACCACTTGCATCCTAAAGAATGCATGCTTTCCATCACGTTCAGTGACGAGGACATGCCGATGGAGCTGGAAAATTCGAAAGCTTACAACCGACCATTGTTCGTCGTTGGATACGTGGGCAACAAAAGACTGAATCGGATTCTGATAGATGGAAGTTCTGTCGTCAACATTATACCACTACACACCCTGAAGGAATTGGGCATCTCAGAGGAAGAATTATCCAACTGCAAGATGTTGATCCAAGGCTTCAAACAAGGGGGCAAAAATCCCTTGGCGCAACCCGAGTCCATCTGCAAATTGATGAGATGGTCGCAAACACATACTTCCATGTCATTGACGCAAGGACATCATACAACATGCTTCTTGACCGGACATGGATCCATGAAAACTGCGTTGTTCCTTCAACATGGCACCAGTGCTTCAAGTACGTGCACAATGGTGTCGTCAAGAGAGTTATCGCCGATGACAAACCATTTGCGGTGGCTGAGTCCTACTATGGAGACGCCAAATACTACATTGATTCGCCCAAATCTATGGCACCTTCGCGCGAGGAAGAACATAAAGATGATCAACCAGTCCGTGATGATAAGGGAAAATCCATCCTGGAAGAGGCATTCGAAGGACTTACACTCCCGTTGACTCCCATTGATCCTGGCACATTGCAGAAAACGGTGAAGATTCAACTCAAAGGTAGTGAGGCACGCCGACTGAAGAACGATAAGGAATTCGGTCCAAAGGCATTCAAACTGCTCACCAAGTCTGGGTTTAACCCAAATGAGCCATCGCCGTTGGGAAAGCTCCTGGACAACAATCGGAGAAAAGGTGATTGGAGTGGACTTGGGTATGTTGCGGAATTTGACTCGGCGCCCCAAGCATCGAAAGTACCCATATTCGTCAAGGCAGAACAAACAGTGAAGGCACCGGTTCGTATCGTCATAAAACGAGCCACAGCCAATTACATCACTGAAGAAGCCAATCAAGGAGATGGCACCCAAAAGGACCAGCATGGACGAAAGTCGGTGTTTGATCGTATTGGTAGCCCATCGAAATAAGAGCATAAACAGAGTGTCCACGAAAGGCTTGGGTAAACGGAGACAGCCGAACGCAAAGAATCCGTCTTCCGCCGGCTTGGAGCAAACGAAGAAATGAAGCCAAGTGTTTTCGATAGACTCGGGGCTGTTGCCAAAGAAGACTCTGCAAAATCCGTCTTCAAAAGGCTAGGTTCTACAAAATGCCAATCACAAAACAAAGCATCGGCAAGCAAAGAGCGGTCTCTAGCAAAGCAAGGAATATTGGACGACCCGAACTACGGCAACGATGTGAGAAGCACGGTACCTTCCCGTATGAAACGCCAAGTTGAGTGGACTGTCTCATCCGACGAATGGTTAAAGCTCAAGAAGCGGACCATCATCTTCACAAAGCATGGCAAAGATGACCAAGCTGACGGAGTTGAGTCCATCAATCATATCACTGTTGGACATGATGAGCCAAATGAAGAAGACGCCAACGCAGCACCAACGCAACTTGAAGAAGATATCAAGATCACGGTGGATGAACTGCGTCAGGTGAACTTAGGCGATGAAAAAGATCCTCGCCCAACATTTATCAGTGCCCAACTGACCGTAGATGAAGCGGAGAAGTACGTAGCACTGCTCCAAGAATTTAAAGACGTCTTTGCATGGTCCTACAAAGAAATGTCCGGTCTGGACCCCAAGATAGTCGTCCACCGCCTTGCAGTGAAGAAAGATGCACAACCCGTGAAGCAAGCACAACGTCGATTCCGGCCCGAACTTCTGCCATAAATTGAAGCTGAGGTGAACAAGTTGATTGACGTTGGCTTCATTCGTGAAGTTCAATATCCCACATGGATCTCAGGCATCGTCCCGGTAAGGAAGAAGAATGGACAAATCCGGGTATGCGTGGACTTTCGTGATCTGAACGAGGCTTGCCCAAAAGACGAGTTCCCGTTGCCGATCACCGAGCTAATGATTGATACCACCACGGGACATGAGGCGTTGTCTTTTATGGATGGGTCTTCCGGCTACAATCAAATAAAGATGGCACCTGAAGACGAAGAAATGACTGCGTTCCGGACTCCAAAAGGCATATACTGTTATAAAGTTATGCCCTTTGGCCTGAAGAATGCGGGGGCAACATATCAACGTGCCATGCAAAAGATCTTCGATGACATGCTGCACAACTTGGTTGAATTCTATGTCGATGATCTCGTGGTAAAGACAAAGGGACGAGTCAATCACCTGCAAGACTTGAGGACCGTGTTCGAATGCCTTCGCAAGCATCAACTGAAGATGAATCCGTTGAAGTGCGCGTTTGGCGTGTCCTCTGGAAAGTTCCTCGGCTTTGTTGTACGGAATCACGGCATTGAAATCGAGCAAGCCAAAATTGACGCAATCTTGAGAATGCCGGAACCACGGGATATCCATGAGTTGAAGAGCCTTCAAGGCAAGCTCGCATACATCCGGAGGTTCATTTCCAATCTTGCTGGAAGATGCCAACCGTTCATCAAGCTCATGAAGAAAGGTATTCCGTTCGAGTGGGATGAATCCTGCAAGAAAGCGTTCGTCAACATCAAAGCTTATCTGATGAAGCCGCCAGTGCTAGCTGCTCCAGTGATCGGACGACCATTGATCCTATACGTAGCTGCCCAAGAAAACTCTGTTGGCGCCTTGCTGGCTCAAGAAATGATGGGGGCAAGGAAAACGCACTATACTATCTGAGTCGGATGATGATGCCGAACGAGCTCAAGTTCCGCCCAATCGAAAAGCTTTGTCTAGCATTGGTCTTCGCCATCCGCAAATTGAAGCATTACTTCCAAGCTCACACGGTACATCTCGTATCCAAAAGCAAATCCTCTTAAGCATGTGTTGTCCCAATCTGCTCTCTTTGAAAGACTTTCACGATGGTACTTGTTGTTTCAACAGTTCGAGATCGTTTACGTACCACAAAAGGCTATCAAATGACAAGCCCTGGCCGACATTTTAGCCGATCATCCGATACCTGCTGAATGGGATCTTTCTGACGACCTTCCGGACGAAGATGTGATGCTAATTGAAGCTAGACAACCATGGAAAATGTACTTCGATGGAGCTGCCCACAAGGAAGTAGCTGGAGTAGGAATCGTCTTCGTCACTCCAACAGGTGAGATCTTACCTCATTCAATTACCCTCACTAGCAATTGCTCCAATAACGTTGCCGAATATCAAGCACTGATCTTGGGACTCGAAATGGCAGTCGACGCCAAGCAACTGCATCTTCAAGTCTACGGCGACTCCAAGTTAATATTCAACCAGCTACTTGGCGAATATGAAGTCAAGAAGCCGGATCTGGTGCCATATCACAAATACGCGCGTAGATTGATGGCATATCTCCATAATGTGACTATTGAACATGTCCCGAGAAGCCAAAATCGGCAAGCTGACTCCCTTGCAAAGTTGGCGTCAACGCTTACCTCTCCAGAAGACAAGATGAGTATCACGTTGACTAAGGGATGGGTGATGCCTCCGATTTTTGAAGACGATGAGGAGTTCGACGAGAATACGGCCATTGAAGTATTTGAAGTCGACGAAGAAGAAGGTTGGAGACAACCTTTGGTGGACTACTTGCAGCATCAACAATTACCTGAAGATCCAAGAAGGAGGATCAATATCCGGAGACGTGCTGCTCGATTCTTCTACTTCAACGGCACCTTGTATAGAAGGTCGTTTGAAGGACTGCTTCTGCGTTGTTTGGGCTCCGTTGAAGTTGTTCAGGCATTAGAGGAAGTACATGCTGGGATTTGCGGAGCACATCAATCGGGGCCGAAGTTACATTTCCGCATCAAGAGAATGGGATACTATTGGCCGACGATGGTTAAAGACTGCATGGAGTTTGCTCGAAAGTGCCAAGCCTGCCAATTTCACGCCAACCTCATCCACCAACCTCCTGAGCCGTTGCATCCAACTGTGGCATCATGGCCGTTTGACGCATGGGGCATGGATATCGTTGGACCACTGCCAAAGTCTTCCGGGGGGCATGGCTATATCCTTGCTGCTACGGATTATTTCTCCAAGTGGGCTGAAGCTGCACCCTTTAGAGAAATCAAAGGGGAACATGTTGCTAATTTCATTCGAATCAATATCATCTACCGTTATGGCGTCCCGCGTTACATCATGACAGACAACGGACGATCATTTGTCAATAGTACCATCACCAAGTTGTGTGAGAAGTTTGGATTTACTCAGCGAAAGAGTTCTGCATATTACCCGTCGGCAAATGGACTGGCGGATGCCTTCAACAAAACCTTATGCGGTTTATTGAAGAAAGTTGTCTCCAAGTCAAAACGAGACTGGCATGAAAGAATCAATGAAGCTCTGTGGGCATATCGCACAACCTTTCGCACACCCACCAAGGCAACGCCATACTCGTTGGTCTATGGAGTGGAAGTCGTGTTGCCACTGGAACCGCAAATCCCCTCGCTAAGAGTCGCCATCCGGGAAGGGCTCACTGAAGAAGACAACGCCCGGCTGCGTTTGGAAGAATTGGAAGCTCTTGATGAAAAGCGGCTCGAAGCGCAACAAAGATTGGAATGCTATCAATCCCGCCTCTCTAAGTTCTACAACAAGAAAGTCAAGGCACGTTCGTTCCAAGTCGGAGATCTCGTCCTCGCCATACGGAGACCCATTGTCATCAACTACCGCAGTGGGAACAAGTTCACCTCCAAATGGGATGGACCATATGTCATCACGGAGGCCTTCACAAACGGAGCCTACATGATGATTGATAATGACGGAATGAGCATCGGACCGATAAATGGGCGGTTCTTGAAGAAGTTCTACGCTTGAAGAATGGGCAAGGAAAATGCTCCTTGACGCACGAGCCTAAACTGCACGTCACAAAAAAAAAAAAAAAACACACAAAA
Organism: Hygrophila difformis; assembly: GCA_030278955.1. Lineage (NCBI taxonomy): Eukaryota > Viridiplantae > Streptophyta > Magnoliopsida > Lamiales > Acanthaceae > Hygrophila > Hygrophila difformis. The sequence continues at coordinate 6,588,106 of JAOANR010000012.1, forward strand.
TTGTAATACTCCTGGCCCGCAAGAGTATAAACTGTGTACGACTCAAAATAAACAAATTCAATTTGTTTTGAACTACGTAATGGCTTGATCCCTTCATAGGGTACGTAGGCAACTTGGAAATCATTGTTCTAAGTTCAGTCATAAACCAAAAAAAAAAAAAATCAATCAAGTGATTGGATTAATTATGTTGGTTCATTACTTGATACAAAAAAGGGTAAATGGATTGATTAAATTTAATCCATTACTTGCAAAAAAAAAATATTAAGTAAATGGGTTGATTAAATTTAATCCATTACTTGATAAAATAAATTTAAGCATGAGGTTCATTTTTACACATTGCTTTAAAAAAAAAAAAAACCAAACGGGTTGAATGGGTTTATTAAATTAATCTATCACTCGGTTTGGAGAAGCTACATGGCTAAATGAACTAAAACACTTAATTTTTAATTAAAGTGTTTTAGTATTCAAATTTGAAGGATGGTGTAAAGTTTTGCATCGGGGCTTGCAAGTGCATTCATGATGTAAATTAAGAAGAAATGAGAGCTTTATTTCACCAAGGGATCAAGATACAAATTCCATGTGAACTAAGCAATGAAGAATGCGAAAAACAAATAATAAAGAACAAAAGAATTATGAAGCTAGAATGATGAAGAATGCGGAATCTTCGGCAGATGGGCCTGGGGAATTCTTGATCTTCAAAACAACCGCCTCTTGAGATGCGCGAGCCTCGCTAAGAACTTGCTCCTCTCTTGTAGCTCGCTGAAGAGATGACTCCATTTCGACCACTTGTCTCTTCAACTCTTCTAATTTGGCGCTGTAACACCCCGGATTTGATAACCCAGGCCGGGGTGCCACCGCCACACCTCCCTAGCAAGACACGGTTCCTCCGAGCTTGCTAAAGAGATGCAAGGCTATAGGTGTTGGAAAAAGTTTTAAAAGCAAGTCCGGAATTACTTAAAAATAATAATGTAATATCATCCATACATGGTAATAAAAATAATAGGTTGCAGCGGAAATAAAAAAATACAGGGCCGACATGGCCAAAACTCGGGTTAACAAGCCCGTATGCAAGTCATGTAGAACAAATAATTAAATGCCCAAAGTGATCCCCCGATGCATGATCATGCTCCGTACTCTGTAATGGAAAAATGAACAACGGGTTTTATCAGTATATAAAATACTGAGTAAGTTAATCCCTAACAAAACAATTTAAGGGGTTACATGTGTTTAATTAGAATTACACTTTTCATGCGTTACGAATTTAATTTAAAATTCATAGTTTACTTGCAGCGGAAAAACATGAATAATTTACTCAAGACGAGAATACATAATTTAAGGACTTAATTAAAAAGCGAAATTTTAAAAGCAAATTTAAGAACGTAATTTAGAAACATAATTTAAAAACATGGTAAATAAAATTTAGGCATAATTAACACTCACACAAGTCTTTTATATTTTATCCCGCAACTAAGAAGAGGACACCACACAAGGGAGATCACAAACGAGGCAATCTCAAAAATCATAATCAGTTAGCCGGTGAACCGGCGGCCGCAGCCATATCAGTGTTGAGTGCCGTTTTGGCTAGTCATGTATCTCGATTGCCATTTCGGCAAGCCGTGTGTATCTATTGTCAATTTGGCAGGCCATGTGCACAACTGTCGTTTTGGCATAGTAAGGAGACCACTAACGAGGCAGTCTCAAAGATAATGATAGCATGAAGATCGGCTCAGCCTAGTGAACGGGATTTTTCGAAAGTTCGTATTTCAATGTTATCAAAATATTCGATATCGCGTTTCGTAGTTCGAGTTTTCTCAAGTTCGAAAAATCCGATTCGACGCAGTTTACGCCTTTCTTAATTAAAAATTCATCTTTACACTAAAAATTCTGAAATTTACACAGAAGTTCGAAAACACACTCACGAACAACTTTCATGTTTTAAATTTTTGGAAATAAGGTTTCGAAGTGAGTCAAAATTTGAGTTCTTTACAAAAGATAATTTCTGTCTCAAAAACTGATTCCGTCACAGGTTCGTGCGACGCCGATTAAAAATTCATTTCAAAGCTAATTAATCCAAAATTTTTACAGGAGATACACAACACATTAAGGAACAACTTTCATGTTTTAAAAATTTGGAAATAATGAATTTTAGATGCTCAAAAATCGACCACAACATGCTGTATACGCGCGGACTCCAAAGGGGTTTTAAAACAGTTCTGAAATTCGGCCATTTTGACATATCAAATGAACACCAAAATTCATGAAATTTTATATGCATAATCTAGACACAATTATCTACAATTTTGTTTAGAAATGCAAAGTTGAATCATTCTAAAAACAGGTGAAAAACATGCATCAAGTCGAATAAGAAAATCTGTCAACAGTTTCAAACGTTCGGTTTGTCACGGAAAGTTTACGGCGAGATTTGGAATAGCAAATCTTAATGTCAATGGCTGAAATTTGGACACAAGGTAGGTTAAAGTCTTAGGAACAAAATCTATGTTGAAAAGTTTTCGGTTTGAATTCCCGAAGATCAAGTTTTAGGCGAGTTCTTTTGAAATTGGACGAAAATAGGGTTTTTGAAAATCGATTTTTGTTACGGGTCTAGATCTCGAGTTTTAAACAACAATAAACCATAAAAATTTGTGAGTAAGGTCTTAACTTACTTAGAGAGTGGGGTCATTGGAAGGGGTTTCCGGATGTCCTAAGGTCGCGACGAACGGCCAACTTCTCCGATCGCTTTTTGTTCGTCCCCCGACATGAAATCGTAGTAAAAGGAAAATGGTTAGATTTCGAGTTTTTACAACTTATGGACGACTAAAACACTGTAATACTTCTTACCAAGGTTCTAGAGGGTGGAGGCTTCATCCCGTTTGCCTTGTCGTCGCCAGAATTCTCGCGGAAAGTGGAGTCGAAGGGATTTTGGCTTGGAGAGGAAGAACAAGAGTGTCTAGGGTTTGTTTACTGAAAATTATGGGGAGGGGGCGCCCAAATCTGACTTTATGCCCTTCCCAATTGTTGTGATCGACTTGCCACCGATTGGGGTCGGATTTTTGGCAAGAAAATCGCCATAGAAGGAAAGTTTACACCTTCTGCACCTCTGGCGCGCTGGTGACGCGCACCTATGGCTTTGCCCGCGCAGAGCTCGCGTGACCAGGCCTGGAGACGCGTATCCTCCTTCAGCGCGGTGGCCGCGCGGCGAGCGCATGCCGGCCGGACCGGCCGATTCGCGTGGTTCATTGGGTCTTTTCTTCTTTTCTCGATCGGGTTTCTATCCTCTACGTTTTCGGTTCGACTTTTCGGGTCATTTCTGGGGTTACGATTCCTTCTTAAATTTATTTCGGCTCCAATGAATTTCATATTCAAAATCTTGAATCCGTCGAGTTTGAATCCATCGGCTTGAATTCGTTGTCTTTTGGCTCCCGTGCAATTTTATCTAATTAAATTATTTCCGACTTCACGGGTTCTCGGAATTAAAATTCTTTTCCTTCTTGAATTCAATTCCAATTCTTTTGGGTTTGATCCATGGAATATCTTCGGGCTTCCTTTCCCTCTTTCATCCAATTTCGACTTGATCAAAATTTGGGTTCGAATTCTTTGAAGTTATCGGTCACGCCATTTCCGAGCAATAATTTATTGTAGTAAATTATTTTCTTCTCGGAAATAAATTTTATTTCGTTTCTTTGGGCGTTGTAAAAACCCCGGGTATTACAGGCGCCCAACTCTTTAACCTCTTCTGTCTTGGCTTGCAACTCACTGTCTCTCTTGGCCAGCTCCGCTTCGGCTAGTTGCAACGACTCTTGCGACTCCACCCTCGTACCTAAATCCTGAAGCATCGTAGCCCCATCAAAGAAACGGTGCAATGATAACTCCAGCCGAGATGTGTCCTGCTTGCAATCCCTCATGGAGCTAAGAAACTCCTCCCCTGCAGCTCGACCCCTCGCAAGCTTCTCCAAAGGCGCATCCTTAATCATGTCTCTCACTAAATCCCAATAATAGCCCATTACCTTCCAGCTTGCTCGCCTCTTCATTTCATTAGGGGTAATAATAGTTGCTGCGGGAGTAGCCTTCTCCAAGGGACGCACTGCCGGAGATGCTAAGTGTAACACCCCGATTTAATTAACTCATAATTAATTTAATTTAGTTATGGTTAATTAACAAAAGACTTAGTATGTGGATTATTTTGTAGGGAATGAAGATTTAAGTGGGGGAAATAAGTGAGTTCAACTCACTAGATAATAAGAGTCAAGTGCTCAAATGGGTGCAATGTGATCAAGACAAATGGTGTAACTCTTTTAACCCACATTCCGACCCGACCCGGATCCATCTTACCCTTAAAAATCAGATTTTGGGTGTTGGAAACCCATTTCCTCATCTTCTCTTCCCCTCTCTTCCCTCATTCCCGTCACCATTCTTGGGAAGGCTAGGGTTGGTGCCAAATCCTCCCAAAACCTTGATTTTATGCCCAAATCAGTTGGGGGTTTCATTATACTACCTTTGGTAAGTAATTTCCTCATAGTAATTCATGATTTTGAAGAGTTTTGAGGTGGTTTGTGAAGAGGGCAAAACAAGTGACGGGATTGAATGATTTTGGTTGAAATTCTTGTAGATCGGCTTGGAATTTGTGTTAAATCCTTGCTTGGGAGTTGCAAATCAGTTTTGGAAGTTAAGGTAATGCTTTTGGTTGAGTAATTTCAGTTTTTGAGCTTCCAATGGGTTCATGATGAAGAAATCATGTTCTTGGAGTTGATTTTTGATGTTTGGATTGGATTCTTGTAATATAGGCTTGGAATTGTAGATTGGAAGCTTGCAGGTTGAGAAGAGGAGCTTGGGGACTCATCTACATACCAGGCAAGGGTAGAGATAGGCCTAAATGGGGGCATAATCGGTGGAATGGCCGGAAACCGCCATTTCCATCGTTTCTGTTGTGTCGGCGCGCAGTTGGGGCGCCCTTTAGCCAAACAGCGCGCGAGCAGCGCGCGACACGAACGTCACGACGCCCGTGACGAAACCCGCGCGGGGTTGGCGCGGTTTTCTTGAGAAAACCGCGCGGGGAGCGCGCCAGCTCCCCTGCCCGCGCGGTTCGTTCGCTCGTTTTCCGGTTCTTCGTCCTGCGTGTTTCCTTAGTTCTTCTTATGCTTCTAGCATGCCATAACTATCATTATGCTCACAATCTTTGAACTTAGTTGCGATTAGCGGTGATCTACTATGCCTTAGTTGAGATCGAGTCTTGTTTCGCTTCTACGTTGATGTGAGTGTTGGTGCCGATATGTGGGGCTTGGCACACCCTTGACACTTAACTCGTGGTGAGTTGTTTATTTTGTCATGACGCGTAATTTACGTATTGACATGTGTGGAATTGAATCTGATTATGTGTTGGTGCCGATATGTGGGGCTTGGCACACCCCGGAATATTTCAAAACTACTATTTTAAAGAGCCCGGATTATTCCTTTTAAAAACTACTATTTTCAAGTATTATTATTTTTAAAGTTATCATTTATAAACTAGTAGTATATTTCAAAGAGCCCAGACTATTTTAAAGCTATCTATTTTAAAGAAAATACTTCACTCGAGATGAGTGATTGAATTGAATGTGAATAATTGTGATGATATATTGAGCTCACCAACCATAACCGGTATAACTCACTCGGATCTCCAGAAAGGATCTCTTCCTTCAATGGCCCCGGGATGTGCTGACAAAACCCAAATTTCCGGCTAAAACGATGTGGACTGTATGCCTCAACAATGCAAGAAGACCCGCATCTAAAAGTCAAGTAAGCCGAACGTATACAAATAAGGAGGTCTCTTCTGGAGGAATTGATAATGGACTCATTGTCATGAAAGGTGAAAGGAGCCGTCGCAGTGTCGAATCGAAAGCACACTAAAGAAGAAGGCGAGATTTTGGTAAACAATCTCTGGGCGGCAGTATAATTGATACGTCTAAAGGCATCTACACCCGAAAACCCCACCATGGGCGGGTTCCCCGCAATCTCCAGCCAATCATAGGTCGGAAAGTATCCCGCAAGCCACGGATAAACGAAGTGAAGAGGAAAAACCACCTTGGACTGCTTCAAGTCAGTGGACGTGCATATCATCCTCAAGCCTCGGTATATGCTCGCCAACACGGGGATAGCCAAGGAAAACTGTGTGCCACGCGCCATGCGGCTGGCAACTCGAAAGACAGATGGTCGAACCATGCCTACACGGCCATGGGGAAGCGCAAATCCACAAATCCAAGCAGAAATGAATGCTGCTCGATAAAGCTCATCACGGTAAGCAACTTCCACGCCTAGGAAATCCATCTTGCCACTAACAGGCTCTTGCAGCTGCATTCTGATTATAGTCCCACTTGGGATGGACGGCTCCTTAGGTGCCCTCCCTCTCTTCTTTAAGTGTCGGGCTAGAATATTTCCTGCCTTTCCCAAACCAAAACTCCACCCACGCCGCAATGGGGACCGCCTTATCCTTTTTGCAGATCGAGTGGTATGACAAAAACAGATATCTGCAAGCAAAGGAAAATTAGTCAAAAAAAAAGGAGGAGGGAAACAAAATAAAAACAAAGAAGAGACCGAAATGATAATTGAACCGTACTTGCAGCTAGCTGGGGTTTGGTTGCTCCCATAGTTCAGGGTCTTGTCACTCGGTACAGCTTCGTCATAAAACTCGCCCTGTAGGGGAAGCCTAACCAGCTCATGGATATCCCATAATGAAGGTGAAAGCTCACCAATGGGAGTACAGAAGGTGTTCGTGCTTGGACGCCACCGTTCAAGGAATGCGTGAAGTACTCCTTTGCTGCAGTAATATGTGAAGAGCAAAGCCTGTACGCCGTCATAGATCTGTGTATACCTCAAATGCTGCTTGTGGTGCCAAAGCATATGCTCAGTCCACTCCCAATAGCCTGGGTAGAAACAAAACATGCCGAACATAGAGTCTGGGAAATTGGCATCAGCGCTAAGATCCGGGACCGCGTTCGGGTGAAATGGCTCGAGGTCACGGCTACTCAATCTGTGAAGAGTGGATCGAAGTGAGATGGCAGTCTCCTTGCCTTCTGATCTATCTGCTCGCACAATTTTTCATACAGACTTGCGAGTCCAATGCTCCGGTGTTCAATATCAACCCCTGAACGAGGTGGTGTCACTGGAGTATCGATAAGGATACGAGTCTGTGCATCCTTATCACGACCAACTATAAGATGATTCCCGTCACTCCGGATAAATTGTTTAGCCATGGCGTTACTGCAAAACAAAAAATCTGGAAAATTGGTTATATTCCAAGAAAATGGGAGTTATTTCCATGAAAAAGAAAGACAAAAAAAAGAAGAAAAAATACACGGCAATTTTGAATGACATGAGGAAAAAATATTGCAAGATGAACGCAATAAATGAAAAAAAAATGCATGTCAAGTTTGGGAATTAATTTTAAGTTCATTTTAAATTTTTGGACTTAGAGTTAAAGTTCTATGAAATCAAATTTTGGGCACAAAAAAAAATGGATATTTACATGTAAACAAAAATACATGGTAAATATTGTTGGGAATTAATTGGGGTTCAATCTTGGACTTATCTAAACATGAAGGGCTTAAATCCTAAAGTTTAGAATGCCTAGGGGGCAAAGTCTAATTATCTAAACATTGAGGACTCAATTCTTAAAGCTTAGAATACTTGGGGCCAATTTTTGGTTATCCAAGAAATAAGAGCTCAAATTCTAGGGCTAGGAAAATATTGGGGGCAAAATTCAAGAAGAGAAAAAGAATATGTCTTCTCCCCCGAAATAAGAAAAGAACGCAGACTTCCATCTTTTTCTTTCTTCTTCCCCAAATCTCAAGTCTGGAACTTCATCCCCCAACCGATCTCTCTCCCTCCGGCGAAGAAACAGGCGGACGACGGAGGCGCCCCTTCGAACGGATGAGCAGCGGACGACGGCAGCGGCGCCCGGCGAAACTGGCAGCGCCCCCTCTCCTCCCCTTGTGCGAAGCAACTCCGGCGACTCGGTGGCCTCCCTCCCTCGCGACGGCGACGGGCTCCAGGACGCGGGCGAGCAACGGCAGCGGCGGCCGCCCTTCCCCGTCTCCTCCCTCACGGCTCCGACGGTAGCAGACTGAAGACAGCTCCGACGGTGGCCTTCCCCTTCCTCCGGGCGACGGCAGCAGGCGATGAGCGGCAGCCCTCCCTCCGAAGTTAACCATGGGCAGCGGCTGCGACAGATCCGAGTAGCCTCCTCTCTTGCTCAATCCGGCGACAACGGGCAAGCGGCGGCTCCTCCACCTGACTCCAACAGCAGCAGCGTGGCTTCAGACGAGCGGCGGGCCTTCTGAACAAATAACGGTTGAGGCGAACGGCAGCGCAGTCGCCAACCCCGTCATTGTCATAGACTTGTTGATGGCGGGTAGGTTAAGGAGTGAGGCCAACGGCAGCGCCATGTGACCAACCTCCCGTCTACCCTGACGACCCCGGCAGCAGGCACAGCCGCACAGCGAGCGGCGGCGGGCCTTCTGAACAAGTAACTGTTGAGGCGAACGGCAGCGCAGTCGCCAACCCCGCCATTGTCAAAGGCTTGTTGATGGCGGGTAGGTTAAGAATTGAGGCCACCGGCAGCACCGTGTGACCAACCTCCCGTCTACCATGACGACGAACAGGTACACTCTCGCTTTGAATTAATGATGATGTTGGAGGCGGACTTAATTGTTGATGGAGATCAGTTGGTCGATTGGGGGTTGAAGCATTGTTGATGAATGTGGTGGCTAAGAAAAACACAAACAGAAGACAAAAAAAAAACAGAGGCTGCAAAGAAACAAGAAAACAAGGCAAGAAACAAAAAAAAAAGAAAAAAAAAAGAAAGAAAAGGAAGTACAAAAGCAGAACAAGACAGGAAGGAAGAAGGGTGAGTGGCACGAATTAATTCTGTTTGTTACCTGAAATTGGTTGCCAAGTTGAGCCTTTGCTAGGTCTTTCTGTGTGGGAAACTTTGGAGTCCTGCGATTGATTGATTCTTGTTATTAGAGAAAGAAAAAAAAGAATGAAGAAAAAAGAAGCAAACAGGTCTACCTGCTATCTGTCCTCTTTACTGCCTCAAGTTGCAAATGTGAGTTCAAAGGGAACAATGGTAGAAAGCATGGGGAATTTATAAGAAGAGTCAAGTTTGGACGGGATTATATGAGGAGATTTTGATATCTTTAGTCCAAATATGAATCAAGTTATAGTCTGATGTAAATCAAAGTTAATCTGATATGAATCCAGTTATTGAAGGCTAAGGTGTCGTTCGATTTGATAATTAGGTTTGATATGGATTCACCAAATTTGTCTAGTGATGACGGATGACCGACGGTGAACAACTGTTCGACTCCACACTACATGTTAATTTCTTGATTTGTATGTTGCATATCAACATAGTGGTAGTCAAATTCATGAAATCCGAAGTTATCCAATCAAAGCTTGGATTAGATATGGGCCTGAAGATTTGAAATCTTAATGCTTCAACCGTCCAGCAAATCATGTGCGATTGTTAAGTCTGCGAAAATTTTGATCAAAGATGCAAATCCGTTCGAATTATTTGCAGAAGTTTAATGATTTGAATGGGATGAAGATTGACATTTAGAAGTGACCGAATCCTGAATAATATTTGCAAGTTTCAAATTGGATATGTGGCAGAATTTTTGATCAAGGTACTATTTGTTAACCTGCTTGTTAGGATTTGGTACGAAAAAGAGATTGGCTACAGATACAAGAATGATCTGATTGCTCACATGTGATCATTATTCCGTCTTAAAAAAAAATATAAGCCCAAAGATGATGAGGGAAAATTGGCCCAGAAGAAATGAAGTTCGTGTGCCCAAGCAGAACGGGCCGAAAGGAAGAAAAAGGAAAAAATATTTCGAGACTCGTTCACGTCTCAAACATTTTATTTCGCCCTAAACAAGTCTCGAGGGGGCATCTGTGAACACGTGAAATTTATTCGCCACTAAAAACGCGATACGTGCAAATTTAAATATTAATTTAATTAATTTTAGGCATTTTAAATAAGTTAAATGCTTGAAATAATTATTAATATTTATTGGGTCATTTGGATCCATCAAGCCAAATGGATTTAATTATATTGGGCCAATGTGGACAAGTTCAAATGCAAGACTCACAAGCCCCATGGCCAATGGACACCTGAAGCAGGCTGGCCCATGAAAATTAATCGATGTGGATAAGTCCAAATGAAAGACCCACAAGCCTACGATCCATTGGACAGTTGAAGCAGACCAGTCCATGTAAATCAGTCAATGTGGACAAGCCCAGATGAAAGGCCCACATACTCAAGGACCCGATAAAAATGTGAATTGGACCAACCCATCGATTGGCCCATCATCCATAAACCCTAGGGTTTTTCCCTCTATAAATAAAGGCACCCTGTCACACATTAGGGGTACGATCTTCATACCCTACTCACCCTCGAGTCTCAAGCACTTGAGATCGACAGCAACAAAACGCTACAGAAATTCCAAGAAGCCAAAGAAGAAGCACAAAAAGCATCTCGACGTCTTCAAGGTTGGAGGAATCAAAGGAGTAACAGAAGTCGAACCCAAATCGTTTGATCTTCACATATTTCTTTTAAATTCATTCAAGTTCTCTGTAATCTGTAGACATTTCTTGTGAAATTAATAAAATTATTTTGCAGTTTCTGTCTACGCGTTTTTGCACTTACAAGTAGTAATGATCTCATAACTACAGAGTTCCCATGGTGAATCAACTTGTGTAACAAAAATTTCGATTCTTACAAGACAGCACATCAGTGCTAATGAGGTTGGGTGGCAACTTGAAAAAAAGAGTAAGAACACTAATGCATATAGTATAATTCATTGAAGTTTTTGCAACAGATTTTCCACACGAACTTTTTGCTGGCCCGGACTCATCGACTCGGTTTGCAGTATAGTATTTGCAACCAGAACTGTAACTGATGGGGAATCAGCATTCACCTGAAACAGCAATGCGAAACTCACCAACAAAATTCCACCAGAGTAACATAAACAGAGTTGGCCATCAAGACGTACCCATATTCGACCATTCAAACCAACCGCAATCTCAAAAGCGAGTCTTTTCCCAAGAGTTTCAAGAACTGTGCACGGTGGCGAGCTCAGCAAGCTGAGAGCAATTGAATAAAGCAATGAATAAAAAGACGAATATTGGTGGATGCAGTTATGGGAATCAGAAATAGTTCGGTTTGTATGGCATACGTTCTCGACAATCCAGTTGATGATTCAATCATGAACCCATCTTTAAGAGGACCGTACTCGGCTGCTTTCCCAGAGTCTATGCAACAGAAAAATTCTTAACAAATTAAAGATCAAGCAAAATATCACAAACGGAGTATCAAAGTCTGCACTTTGGGATTAGGTAGAAGCATTGAAGAAAAACCAAACAACAAACCGTCCATGCACGATAACTCAGGGTTCATGCCACTGTTTGCCTTCACAACTCGGATATACAGCAGAGTGCCCGGCTGAATATCAACCAAGGACGTACGAAGTTAGACAAACGTGACATAATAATGAAAACAAAGTATTAACACGCATGGAGGAAACAGTAAACAACCCAACACATTAAGGTGAGAGACATCGCTTGTATAAAACATAAATTGATTTTCCATGCAAAAGTGGTTAAAGAAAACTGATCATACTTCATGAACATAGTTGTCATAATGTCGTATCACAGGCACATGTGCTGGCAATGCATTTAATTTTCTTGAAAACATGGAAACTGCATTAGGTGGAACATAAAATACCAACCACATTTTTAACCTTAAAAGGAATGTTATACACATGCATGAATCTTGTCAAGAAGGCATGGAGTTCAAACACAGATTTTGAGGATGCCTAAACAGAAATGTTTACCTGAAACTTGGGAATGTTTCTCCTGGTTCCACCTTCAAAAGCAAGCACGGGAAGATATGCCAAGGTGGGACCTTTTATATCCACAAGAAAATTCTGTACACAAACAAGAGTGATGTGACATTGTGACATGAGTTTAAGTGACTTCCAAACTAACTAGATAAAAATTATAGCTCAAAATGGCCTGCATAGCAATCACAAAACTATCATCTCTCAAATCATGTACATCAAAGCTAAGATATAGAAGCAATAACGAAAAAAACACCCCAAATCATTCTCTATTTCTTCACAATGTCTTGCAAAACCATAGTGCCCTAGCAAAATTAGAACATGAAATACCACAAAATTTGTGTGCCAACAGTATCACAAGTAACAAAAATGCAATCTTCAAGTAAGCAAGATTAAGCACACGAATTGATTGCAAGAAAAGAAGATAATACCCAGGATAGTGGAAGCGCGTAACAAAATACACACACACACATAAATATATATGTAAACAAAATATGAAGACGGCCACAACTAGAGTACAATCACAAGCTAGGAAAGCCAAAACACAATATTTCAAAGCCATCTGAAAAAGGCGTCATTCAAGGACCAAGAGTAACTTACATCTGATCTTGCATCAACCACTATTCCAAGTACATTATCCCCAACACTGGGAACATACTGCCAGAAAAAACAAATAAATAAATAAATCATGAACTTCTCATCAAGAAACATGACACAGAATCATGTGTTTAGAAGTGCGGATCCTATGCAAACATCACAGATATAAAGAAGAGACTATGCAGCAATGAAAACTGTAACAATTGCATTTCCTATTTAACAAGTAGAATTTGAAACTGAAAAAATGTTGGATTTCTAATCAAGTTTTTTCAGCCAGTTGGATAAACAACGAAATAGTCCATTTGTATAATGATTAAAAAGACAAAATGAAAGGATAAGTATAACTTAATGTTGACAGTTATATAAGTCGCAGAACAACTGTTTTCCAAGTGTATCATGATTCATGAGCATCGTCCAAACATGCATCCCAAAATTGGCATCAAATTACATGGATTAAATATTGTTATTGTGTTCATCCCATACAGGTTTTCTCAATTGTGAATCAATATATCAAGTCTAAACCTTTCCATTGTTTATATGCCTTCCCTTTCCAGTTGTGTTCATCAGACAACATGATTCTTTTTCTTTCTTCAGTGTAATAGTCATTGAGAGCAATGACTATCTGATAAGTGATAATTCAGTAAATCAAGAGAAGCATTGTCTCATTTTTTCAAATGCATATTCCAGAAACTCATCTTAACACTAAACAGAATGCATTTTAAACCATCCTCAATACTGTTTAAGCCAAGAAAATTGATTGATACAAAATAGAAATTTTTTTTTAATAGACTTATTTAAATATAAGGCAGGTAGCCAGAATTAACATCAACTCACCCGCTTATGAGAACTCTCTACCCAGTACTTATTTGGCCTTGAAAACCTCAGCTTTCCTGCTTTCATAACGGATATAGTATCACCATCCTGTAAAAATGGGTAAACACCATCAATTGTGAGCTCTGTTATGCGGAAAATGTAGTCAACTTTACTCCACTTCATCATGAAAAACAAAAAAAAGGGGAGGAGGAATAAAGAACAAATAATATGCCATTGCTGGCTTACTGTTTTTAGACCATCTCCAACCGAGAACACCAAACTCAAACTCAAAATGCAGTAAATATCACATCAAACAATATTTCATCTCCAACCGAAAACATTAAACTCAAACCCAAAAGAATATTCTACAAAATATTCTCTTTTTAAGTCTTCAAAACCAAAAGAATAGTGTTGGTGTGATGAACAGTACAAACTCAAATTTGAGTTTGAGTTACTGCAAAATGAGGGGAAACACATTTTGAGTTTACGTTTGGAGTACCATTGGACCAAAATCCACCAATTTTTTGAGTTTTTGTGTTCGGTTGGAGATGCTCTTACTCCAAACTGCTATCATGTCCAATTTACTAACAACTACACCCAAAATTGGAATAATGAAAATGCAAGTTGCCATTCTCAAAAGGTAATTTCAGCGATAGTCCTTCTGTTCTTGCAATGCTTTCCAAAAGGTTCAGTAGTGAAAAAGGAATATGAAAAATTCAAAATATAAATTAATAAAAGAAATAGCAAGCACATCACTCACCCAATAAAATTAAAAAAACAAAAAAAAATTGAACTTTCCAGCATATCACAAATTCTCGATGAAGAAAAATCGAGCAACAAAAATAAACAAACCTGATGAAGCCCGCCGCCGAGCTTGATCGTTTGATTGGTCATTTTGGAGAGATCCAACACAACATCCCCTGGAAACTAACACGAGAAAAGGGGGCGGTAAGGAAACAACATTAAACTTCAACATAGTTGGAAAAAAATTTAACAATGCACCGAGCCATCGGAAAAATACGCACACATAGACATACCACTTGTTGATCAACTAAGCTTGACGAATAAATCGAGGGTTTCGTTTCCATATTTGCAATGGTCTTCCTTAACGATAAGTTAGCGAATGTGTAGCCGAGAAATTTAGCGGCTCGCGATATTCAGGTACTGAAGGAAGAACATCCGATTGCAAGAGCGAGGAAACCTATAGTATATGGGAAGTGAGTTATAAGTCGGACACAAGTACAGAGTAACACAGGCTCCGTTCTAATAGAATTGGTGCCGTGGTGGTGGTGGTGGTGACGGGAGACAGCCGTGAGCGGTGGTTATGGTGGTGACTGGAGATGACTGCGAGCAAGGGGACGCAATTGGAAAATGGGTGGAGGCGGAGCCGCGGAGGTGGTGAGCAGACAATGTGATTTGGGCTATTAGGTTTTAGGGAAGGCCCGCGGATCAGCCCGCCCCAACCGAATTGATCCATTTGGGCCCTATAGCCCGTTTGGGCAAATCCGCTTAGGGTTGTTTTTAAACGGGTCTTTAAAACTAAGGCCCACCCCATATTTTTTTTATACTGCAGGCCGGGCTGGTCCAACAGATTGGGCATATTGACCTACTCGAAATTTTAATTATCTTACATTTATCCTACCTTATTACTGAGGATTTGAGTATGCTCGTCGGGTATACGGATTATTCACATACTACCTCCGCCTCACCGTTTTTGTTACAAATGAGTTTTTAGTACTATTTACGGTTTAACTTTAATTCGAATTTTTATCATAGTTATGTAAGAAAAAACATAGTCAAGTGAGATCTTGTTAGATTCGTCTAATCTTGTAGTTTTAGACAATCGCTTTTTATAACTTTTCATTGTACACAATTTAAATTATTATTCGTTAAAAATGTGCATCGGCATACGTATCGAATGCCTATGTAACAAAAATAATGAGACGGAAGAAGTATAAATGAATACCCGCAATCTTAAATATTATATGATTAATTGATCCTACCCGATATTACTTTAAAATATATGTATACAGGCAATCTTAAATATTACGTATATGATTAATTGATCCTACCCGATACTTTAAATTTATAAATAACTAATAAAACTTATTTTTTTCACTTGTGAATTTACTTGCGAAGAAGGGGCTAAATCAATTGACTTTTTCACGACGTGTGTGTTTTCCGTAGATGATGTGTGATCTTTGGTGACAACTGATATGGCGGGGGTTTTGTTTCCCCTGCTATTGATCTCCTTGTTTTGCATTACTTTTACTTGTCTTTTGTCTTTCCACCCTTCTGTAGCGTTTTGTAGTTTTTACTTTGCCGACGCTTGTACGTGACCATTACCCAAAAAAAAAAAACAAATAAAAACTTTTTTTTTTATAAATTTTAACGTTATGCATGAAAACAAAATGCATAGTAAATTTAAATTTTAATTTTAAAAGACAAGTTTAAAAAAAAATCCCTAAAGCAACAAATAATTTAAATTTAAGTTGAAAATGCAGTAACAGGTAGAAACTACAAAAAATGTCATATATAAATATTAAGGAATGTATGTATATTTAAACATCAATTTGATTTCATAAACAAACTAGCACACCCGCCCGCGCAATTCGCGGGAAGTAAAATTTATATTATTTTAGAAATATAGGGTAATAATTTAAACATTCAAATATTTTATTTTCTAAACTTAATTTGGTCATGTCCATTTCCGACCACATGTTATTAAGAAAAAAGGTGAGAAAACAATGATAAAAAAGAGAGATCGTGCCATAAGAATGTAAAGTAAAATTTCCCGGAAGTGAATATGGTGTTGTTGACTGTCCCTGCAGAATGGTTGTAGGAGCTTTTATGTGATGCGCGTGACGATTTATGTGATGTTTAGATAATGGGTTATGGATTGCATAATTATATCATGATTAAGTAATGGAAAACAATAATGCTCTCAAACATTACAAAAGTTATACTTCTCATTACGCCTGCACATGCAGACAGAATATTGTCCGCACGCTAACTATATTGAAATATCCCTACCAAAATGTTCATAAAATAAAAGACTGTATGATAATTATTCACCATAATTTACATGAGATAAACAAATTGTTAGAGCACACTTTATATTATATAGGATGAATGTATTTCACCTTAAAAATTCAACATAAAATTTATGATATACAGGCCAATATATTTTTCTAACTTTGTTCTTTAATTAATTTAGACAATAAGTAATTAATTTAGTTTTACATTACTTAAATAAAATTAACAAATCTTTATCTTCTATAAATGAATAAAACTAAATTTATAATACTAAGGGGGTATATTCAATCTGGACTCTATAGGATTTTTAAAGACTTTTAAAGTTGGGGTGTATTCAATTTAGATTTTAAAGAGTCTTTTAAAATTTTGAGGTATTCAATTCAGATTTAAAAAATCTTTAAAAATCTAGGTCTATTCAATACAGATTTTAAAAAATCTTAAAAAATTTTGAGGTATTCAACCGTCCATAAATTTTAAATCTTTGTAGATTTTAATGGATTCTTTTAAAAAATATAACTAAACAAAATCTATCCAAACAATCCAAAATTTCTAAATACGGATAGTAAGGGGTATCCACTCCCTGTGGCCATGTTCGCTGATGACTCCCAATGTAATGACCCTACTATTATCTTGCCCACTTACCTAAACCAATACCCATTATTCATATACTTATCATAATCTAAGCCCAACCCATACACATAACCCTACCGATATTTCCCTCTTTTCTCTTTTTGGTTGTGTACGTATTTTTCCTTGTGGAAGAAGAGAAGAACGCAGGCTTGCTGGGAAGGGAATAATTGATCGGATAAGAGAAAGGGAGCAACTAGAAGTTCATCGATATAATCAAGGCAAGGGTTATATGTGTATCCTAGAGTGTTTTGCATATTCATTAGATGCGTATTTCTGGATATATAGATATATTGCTGCGTTTATGTGTGTGTATCGTAGGGTATTTGAATATTTGTTCTCCGGAGTCAAATTGCATTTGGAAACCTAGACTCCTTTAATACTGTTATTATAAACTGTTGAGTATTTTTAATCCATTTCCTTGGGAATTTTGTTGAAGGCCGCTGCTCGAACAAATAAATATGTGTATAGACGCAATAGCATAGTAATAGCAGAAGGGGTAATAGCAGAAGGGGTAATAGATACTTCTTTTCTTCTCATATGTGCACTATTGTTATTCTTAGTTTTTATTTCCCTTTAATCTAACGTGTTCAAGGTCAAATAGGGTGGCTATGGTTGAGGAATTGTTACCGGACTAGTACTACTTATTCATTATTCAATATATATTTATATCAATTCCTAATCATCTTATTTGGCTTAAACGTGTGTACTGGGCAATTTGGGAGATAATATTTTATTCAATCTCATTGATTATATATATTGCTTGGGCATTGTAGTGTTATTGGAACTGCAAATCTTGTTTATATGTTATAAGGTTAAATTGAGAGAGGTATCCCAACAAGTGCTTATATTTAATTATAGCTTATGAAGTTGCATTATGGTGGCTTTTGGATTGGAATGCTATTATTGAATTTAAATGAAGTGTCTTGATTATTAGTTTTGTTGAAAATGAAGGTTGAGGTTTATGAATTGCAATTGAAAGTATGGTGGTGGTGATTTGAAGATGTTGGACTGTTGGGTATTGGATAATTTGGTGGTGGATAATTTGGAGGTTATTGATTGTGGCTTTGCTTGATAATCGGGATGATTGTGCATTCTTAAGTAACCATGTGTTTTTGTTAGGTTGGAATGTAGCACAACTAAGAGTTAGGTTGTTGTTTATCAATTATTAAATTGAAAATTGTGAGAGGTTTGACATGAATTAATTATTTTGAGAATCCTTTAAATGGTTAATATACCTATACGGGAAGATTGTGGAATGAGATTAATTGTTAGATAACATATTATTAGTCTATTTGGATTATGGAAGAATTCTTGAATAACTTGAGTGAGCAGTTTTGTTATAAATTTGGGAATTCGATCGGGTGAGTCCAATTCATTGTGTTTAATGGTTGTTCATTGAAATGGGCAATTCTGGATTCTTGAGTATGTGAGGATTTGTTGAATAATGAGTAACGAGAATTTAGAATTCTAATTTGTGTAACTGTTGAGAGTTTGATGCTCGTCAGATGTTTGGTAATCTTTAGATAATTGAGATTCCATAAATGTGGGTTGCTATTGATTTTGGTAATTATTGGAATGATTGAATATTGTTAGAGGAATATAGTTTATTGATCTAAATATTATATATCTATGTATATGTATGTATATATACATATATATATGTTAACTTAAAAATATGAGTGAATTCAATATATATATATTATTGAGAATATTTATAAAGTTTAATATTTGTGAGGAGGATTAATGTATTATAGTTATAATAATACTATTATTAGATTATAATTATATTTATATATATGAGGTTTGGGGAACTTGATCTATTTAACATATATGATGTTAAAGTTATATTCCTTGCTAGATTATACTCATTGGGTAGAATACAAGTTACGGATTTTGTGTAGGTAGGGCATTGACAGTGCTGATGATTCAATTTATCTACTGAGCTGGTAGCTGGATGAATCCATTGAGGACTATTTGATAGAATGTATTTATTATGATATATGGATCATTTATGTTATTTCTTGATAAATGTTGTTATGTATATATGTGGGTGAGTGTACACATGTATATATGACGAGGCTTGCTGCATCTATGGGCGGAGTGTTGAGTTACATATGTCACCTGCTGAATTTAATACTATCTAAGGGATTCCTGGTATGTATCCACCGACTTTGGGACTATGATTAATTTGCGAGGCCTGATATATTCTTATTGTGAATAAATGAATTCATATTTAATAAACATGCCTATTTTGATTGTTGAGTAATGGTATCTGATATTGATGAGCATGAGAACCTAGTGTCTAGGTGTTTGAATATTATGAGTCGTGATATATGCATTTTTATTGAAATGGAATTGACGGATATACAAGCCTTATACGGCGAGATGATGTTTATGATTGATCGGGCAGCCTTCACAGGTGTTGTTGAGTCCCGATGGCCCTGCGGGGTGGATTATTGGCTGTTATGCCTGTTGGCCCTGCGGGGTGGTATTGGCTGTTATGCCTGTTGGCCCTTCGGGGTGGATGATTTGGGCTGTGATGCCTGTGATATTATATTCAGCTACGGCTGGCGCGATTGCGGATCCCTGCGGGGATGGTGTATGTTACCCTGTAACGGGTTGGAGTTGATGATATCCTCACCCGTGGGTTCATACCGCCCGGTTTTTAGGTTGCCGGCTAGGCATATTCATCTGCATTTGCATATAGGATAGATAGGTGTATGCTAGGCCATGCATCATATGCATCACGTTACTTATATGTTCCTTGTATGTTGTGGTTGAAGCACCGGTATGGGACGGTGTGATGATTTATTTATATTGTATGTTGTTGTTCATACACTAATAAGGGATGATTGAGGTTTTGTTTATATGTTTTACTTGCTCATTATATTATTAATTTGAGTTTCCCTTACTTTCCCCTGCACATATTTCCCTTGCTCAGTACATTGTACTGACTCCCTTTGCTTTGTCTGTTTTATAGATTCCATTGGAGGCGCTGGAGCATGATTGGGAAGTTGGGTTATGAGAGATCACCTAGATAGGAGTATTTGTTGCATTCGTTTATGTCTATGTGATTTCCTGTTTCTATTACTTGATTGATATCGAACTTCTTGTTAACCGAGACTTGTGAGCCTAGTTTATATTATGTCGGCCTGTGGCCAATTGTGATTTATTGTTTTGGGGTAGTAGCCCGTATTTGGAATATTTGGACGCTGTCAACTGATTGAGTATTGTAAAGGCTTGTAGCTTGGATACTTTATTTCTGCTTATTGAAGTTTTTGTTGAGACTTGCTGATGTGCCTATGTGCTTATTTATGCTTAGCTTTCATTCATAATTGGAATAATCAGATAATCACTTTAGGATTGTACTCAACCTTGTACTAGCTGTTCTAAGTTAGCTGGCCACTAACTTAGGGTAGTTAGTACGGCGGTAATGCTTGCGAAAATTTTGTTTGAATTTTTAGGGCGTTACACCCAAGAGCTCTTTTCGACGGAGTCGTTTGGCATCTCAATGTCGACAAAATATAGATTAAAAAAATGGAGAATAATAAATGTATAAATGAGAAAATGTAGAGTCTACACAAAGGGGGGTGTATTCGTTTGAGATTTTAATAGATTTTTATGAACTTTAAAAAGTCGGTGGATTTAGAAAGTCTATAGACTCCACGTAGAGTTGACCGATTTGTATAGAGTCTATGAAGAGTCTGGCTGATTTTAGAGAGATTTCGTGTAGTTATAATTTTTAAGAGAATCCATTAAAATCTATAAAGAATTAAAATCCATAGAGTGTTGAATACCTCTAAATTTTTAAAGACTTTTTAAAATCTGTATTGAATACCTCTAGATTTTTAAATACTTTTTAATATCTGTATTGAATACATCTAGATTTTTAAAGACTTTTTAAAATCTAGATTGAATACACCCCAACTTTGAAAGTCCAAAAAAATCATGTAGAGTCTCAATCCAATACACTGTAACACCACCATTTTCCCTAAAGATGCAGCGGAAGAAAAGAGCGGGAACAATGGGTGGGTGCTACCGCCACGTATTCTGGACTGCCCGAAATACGCTAAGGCTAGCATAAATAATTGCAGAAAATCAGAATTGAATGTATATGCTAACCACGTTCCGAACAAGCTAGCATATAATTCACAAAGAAGCTTATATACTATGAGAAGTATAAAATAAGCTTACTAAAAATGTTTGGTATAGCGTAACCAAACGGAGGACTGCATTTCTCAAAGCGCGCAATAACAATAATGGAGTAAATCCATGGAAGTTTTATTTCATGAAAAGGGGTTGTCTATTTCATACTCAAAAATACTGTTAAACGCATAATGCATTGTTTAAAACAGCAGGGCACCATATTTTCATAAATGGGATAAAACCCAAATATTTTGTTTATGCTCGATAAATCACTATCTATGCCAAGTAACAGCTTTTTATCCCAAAAAGGGGGTTTAAAATATACATTTTCATAAATAATACCCCAAATCGTGCCCATGCAGATGATGCCTTGCAGATCTCAAAACATGAAAGGAAATGGTGACAAGTGTAGAGTCAGCGAAAACAATCGCTGAGTAAGTAGACGTTTACTCCCGGAGGAGGTAGGGTTGCAGAAATAATTTAAAATGACAGTTATGGTAATGGTATGCTAAAACGAGAATTAATTTAAGCACAGACAAAATCCATATAAATCTAATCCCGGGAAGAGACAATATGACACTATGCGTCACCAAGAAATAAATTCCTCAGCCAACATGATGTGCAGGTTCCCCGTTGTAGGGCCTAAATCTCACATACATTCAAGGGTTGTGGTGGAGGTAAGAAATTTCCTCGGACCACATTGAATCGAGAAATGGCATCGGGCTGATTTCCATCAGTCCCCGTAAGTCGTGTATTACAGGCAAACGGCGGAGGATTATCAGTCCCTGTAAGTCGTGTAACACAGGCAAACGGCGGAGGTGGCAGCAGCGACCCAAAACTTGGACCCAACCCCGTAACAATGCGCGCTCAAAAATCCATAGGACATTGAGAATAATTGCAAGTATTGTAAAGCACAGTAAAATGGCATACCAATAATCCGAAAGCAGTAGGGAGCTATAAGCATAAATTTAAAATAATAAAGCGGTAGTAAAAATTATGCTTTAGCTAAAATAAATTTGGGCTATCCCCAAGGAGTAAAAATCTACTTACAGTCACCGTGGGGAGAATGGAACTCAACACACGCACAGGTCTACGAGCAGATATCCTTTTACAGCTATTTGAATAGCAAAAATTATAATATTAACATCGTATGCTATAATGATATTTTAATGGAAATAATAACTAAATTTTTCCAATAAATCTTACCCGAGCACTCTCACGGACTAGCTATCTGTACTAATCCTTACTCAGCTCAAGAACTCTTTTGGAACAAGCAGCAAAAATCCAACACACCACTAAGAAACACTACTTAAACACAATAAGGGAACTAAAACTGGAGTGAATGAGAACTAATTTACCCAGATCTTTAAGAGAAATAAAATTGGAAAGAGGGAAGTTGGTGTGATTTGTGAGGGGATGGAGGAATGAAGTTATATAGAGGGATGTTGGCTGGATAAGACAAACGAATCCCCATTTCAACTTTTCCGGACACACAATTCCCTCATTTGTGCTCCTGCACTTCCATTAATTTATTTGTACTCCCTATCA
Source organism: Hygrophila difformis (assembly GCA_030278955.1). Classification (NCBI taxonomy): domain Eukaryota; kingdom Viridiplantae; phylum Streptophyta; class Magnoliopsida; order Lamiales; family Acanthaceae; genus Hygrophila; species Hygrophila difformis. The sequence continues at coordinate 6,610,752 of JAOANR010000012.1, forward strand.
ACGTCCTTGTTTGCCTCATTTTAGCCATTTCTTGTCCACTTCTCCAAAGCCCCCCTGCACACTCACCTTTTGTGTCTCCCTCACACTTTTGTTTTCTTTGTCCTCACTAGGGTGCCTCTCCGGCGGTGGCGCGGCGGCGGAACAGGCGAGCGGCGGCAGCGGCAGCGGCTGGTACTGGGGCGACTGCTCCTCTCTCTCTCTCTCTCTCTCTCTCTCTCTCTCTCTCTCTCGGACCTCTGCTCGGTTTCTGCTTTCTTCTTTTTTTTTCTTTTTGTTTATTTTGGTGTTTGAAATTTGAGACGGGAAGGGAGGCCTCGGCGGTGGAGGTGCACGCCGGTGGTGGTGAGGGTGTTGTGGTTGTGGAGTTGAAATTGGAGATGGAGGCGGCGATGGAAAGGGGGTTGTATGTGGTGGTGGTTACGTTGTGGCGGCAGTGGGGTGGTGACCGCGACTGGCGGATTGGGGGAATGATGAGGAAGATGATGGTGGTAGCGGATTCGCGGTGGTGGCGGAAATGGACGGCGGAGGTGGTGGCGGAATGACGAGGGCGGTGGCGCGAGGTGTAGACGGAGGGCGGAAATGGAGGATTCGAACCCAGTGGCCGGCGGCGGGAAGGATGCCGGAGGTGACCGGCATCTTGCCAGCGGCGGTCGCGGCTCGCCGGAAAGGGGGTAGCAGTTTTGCTAGGGTTAGGGTTTTGGTGGCTTGGTGTTTTTAGGCTTAAGGTTTGACTTGGGCCGGACTTAATTTGTTTTGGGCTACTTTTAATTACCTTGCTTATTGGACTTAAATCCTTGTTAATTGGACTCTTCAAAATCAAGTAAGTAGCCCAATCAATTTGCTAGTTCATGGACTTGATAAATATCCAATATCTTATACTTACAAATTAACCTTAATGAATTTATTTTAGCTCTAGTTAATATGATATTCCATAATTATACGTTAATTCGAAGACCTAATAAATCTCGAATCGATCTCACTCCGAGAAACAATTTGACTAACAAGGTTTCTTTCAGATATCAATTAAATGTATCATAGCAAACTTCCCATAATTTGGTTTAAGATAAAATTAACAATTATTTCTTAAGCAATCATTTTTCTTGGTAATTTATTCACGTTTCAATCAATAATTAACAAATTTACGGATTTAATTCTTATGACTTACTTCATGTTCAATAATATTTAGTTCTATACTTATAAATTAATGGCCCTAAGCTTAATCAGTTTCCTTTGATAATAGTTCCTTGCTCGATTAGGCTTGATTTGCTAATCACTTCGAAAAATATTACTTCTCTTTATTTTAAAAATATAATTCCATGGAAAATTTTGAATATTTATCAAAATTTAAATTCTTATTTAAAATCTTACGGAGTGTTATATACACCCCCCAAAATCAATCAATTTTACGTGGAGTTTATGTATTTTCCAAATCCACCAACTTTTTTAAATCCATAAAGGTCTAAATTGAATACACCCCCTAAATCTTCAAAAACATTATTTTGAATGCCTAATTTATAGGGATGAAATTGGTACGGATACGGTCGGATAGTGTCGGATACTGATATTATCCATATAATTATTTCAAATTCGGATCGAATACGGATGAGCCGGATACGAAAACGGTTTCGAATATTTCGGGTTACGGATATGGTACTGATACAGGACGAATATATAACGGATACGGATTCAATCGGATACAAATTATTGGATAATTTTTTATAATCTTTTTTTAAAATTTGATAACTTTAATTAAAATTACCTGATAATTTGGTATTTTTTTTAATTATTGATAATTTTTAGTTAATAAATAATAATACTCCCTCCGTCCCACTTAACTTGTCTTGTTTCACTTTTGCACACAATCCAATGAAATTTTTCAACAACTAATATCTCAAAATGTGTATAACAAAAAATTATGTAAAATATATATTATAAAATTACATGATTATACGATTCTAACAAGACCCAACTCAACTATTTTTTTCCAAATATATACGTGCAATAAAATCGAGTCAAAGTAGAACAATGAACAGTGTCAAAAAGTCAAACATGACACGTTAGTTGGGACGGAGGGAGTATATTGATATATTTGGATATCCATATTTAAAATCCGGATAATATCCTATCAATTTTCGGATACGGTCGGATATTTTCGGATACGAATGCGAATATTGAAATACGGATTCGGATTCAGATACGAATATTGAAATATTTGGCCGGGTAGTGGGATGCAGATTCGGATTCAAATATAGCCGGATACGGCATCAGATCGGTCGGATATTTACCCTACCGCTTTCACCCTACTAATTTAAGAAAAGCGAAATAAATCTTTTGAAATGAAGGAATACGAAAAAATCTATATGTTCTATAAATAAATAAAACAAATATATCTATATCTTCTGTAGTATAATTTAATAATATAACAATAGAGTAATACATTCGATTTATACGTAATAATTAATACTGTACTAATCAAAAGTGCACATAAAAGTTTATGGGAGGGAGTGTATATTAAAATTTTATAAATAAATAAAATCAATTAATCTTTATCCTCTATAAATAAATAAAACAAAATTTTCTAATACTAAATTTTCGAAAACACCATTTGCCTAATTAAAAAAAAGCCAATTAAATCTTTTGAAATCAAGGTATAAGAAAAATCTAAATCTTGTATAAATAAATAAAACTCATAGATCTATATATCATATATCCTAATTCCATACTATAATAAATCGTCAAAAATATTATATAAATAGATTATTAAGTTCGACTTGATTAGTAATAATTATACTTTGTCACAGAAAAAAATACTCACGAAATACATATAATGTTGAATGAAAGATAATTAACTAAAATTATTAATTATAATATAAATAAAATAAAATAATTTTGTACACAAAATCTATTAATGAAATGGTATAAATCATTTTGAATCAATTAGTGATTGTGAAATAATTAAGTATTCTCTATATGTATTGACAGTAAAATATATAGAAAGGCTAAAGCATAAAAATAAATCATACAAATATATATAATTGACAGAAACAATATACAGAATACATTAAAAAAAATGAAGATACATAAAGAAAATATAATTTTTTAATTCATCACAACCAAACATTACATCAGATTTTTTTTTAAGGTTAGGCCTAATATTTTCGAACCTAATTTTTTCCTCTAATCAAGCCACATAACGTATAGAATCACAGAAAAATACATCATAAATTGTATTAAAAAAATTCTGAATTTGAATAACAATGTATGTGATTGTAGAAAATCCACTGTCATGGTAAAAGAATCTCAAAGCCATCTTCATCCCAGTTCACATTTTTCTTGTCCCCGGAATGTAGATTATAAAAGCATTCGATCACATCCTTGCCAAGTTCTCTTTTCGGGAAGAAAATTGATGTACATGACTTTAATCCACTCTACCATTCAATATTATCAATGGATATCCCTGCAATTATAAAGGAAAAAAATCAATATAAATAAAAGAGACAATATTCAAATTTTTCTTCTTCCCTGAACTGTCTCATGACTTCTTATATGAAGAGAACTTTGATAAACGCATATGTGATGTATGGAAGATATATTTTTCCTTAAAAATTGGTGAAAGAAACTTGTTAAATGATTAAAACCATCTATAAAACATAAAGTATAATAAGATGATATAAAAAAATATAGGGAAAAAAAATCTAAAATACAAATAGAAAAAAAAAAGTATTCATAAGACATGCTACAATCATGTACATACCGATTCACATGAGTCAATCGCATACACGCTACAAAAACCAAAAGATGAATAAACATTAGATTAGAGAAAAATGACTAAAAATTATCTAAAGCAATAAAAAAAATTGGAAAATATGAGATTTGGAATAGAGATGAATGAAACGAATAGAATAATCGGATGTATTTATAGTTAATTCAAATAGGTGTATTTAATGGAATTAATTTAAAATTTTAAGAGTATTATAGATTATAGATTTAGGGAGTATATTATAGATTATAGATGTAGGGAGTATATATGATATGATTAAGTTTGTTGAAATTAAATATTAGATTATATATATTATGGATTTAGGGAATATATATAATTGAGTTAGTTGAATAAGATTATATATATATATATATATATTAGATTTATTGAGTATACATGATTGTTGAAATTGGAGAAAATAGTTGGATGAGATGTTGAAAAAGGGGGGTGGGAAAGTGGGGGGAAATTAGACTATATTACTTTTATATATATATAGAATAGAATATATTATGGATTTAGGGAATATATATAATTGAGTTAGTTGAATAAGATTATACTCCCTCCGTTTTTTTTGTTTGCTACGGACCCACGCATCACGCATTCCAATGTACATTTTAAATCATTAATAACTCAAGTTCGGTACAAGTAAAAATTCTAAAAGTTCAATATTTAAAAACTACAAGACGAGACGAATCTAACAAGATCTCAATTGACTATATTTTAATTTGAATAACTATATAAAACTTCAAGTTAAAGTGATTATGTGAATAGTGCCAAATTCTCCAACGTAGCTATCATTTAAAAATGGAGGAAGTATATGTCTAATATATATAAACGTCTTACCGATGTGAACAGTACTCCAATAGCTACAGTAATCCTCTTGCTACAGTGTAACAGTGCCTGGCTAGGGTTTAATCGCATTCAGACATCCTGTTTTCTATCTCGGTGTTCTCGGACTGCCCTTCGTTCTTTCTTCTTCGTGTCTCCCAATTTCTTGAGCTCTGGGTTCTGATTCCTTGAAACCTCTTTCCCCTGCGCCAGCGCTCATTTCATCTGGAAGCCTGCCTTGCCCTAATTTTCGCTCCCGCCCCCAATGCTTTTCAGGATTTTGCGCCGGCTCTGCTTATCGATCGCCCTTTTCATACACCATGTTGGTGAATTGTTGGTATTCTATACTAGGGCATGACGTAATGCGGCTCCTTCAAGCCCCGCCGGTCTGCAGGGTGGTTTGGCGCGAGGTGTGAAATTTCTCTGGGAACGCATCCTTTCGCCTCATTCCGGAAACCCGTCCGCTGTCTCGTCACGCCGGACACCGATTGAGGTAACGCTTTGCTGGTGAATTCATTTAAGGGCCCCCGCCGTAGTGAGTGTCGGTTTTGTTTTAATTCTTTCGTTTTCCACATAATTTGTTCGTTCAGTAAATTAAGGGCCCTGTTAGGCCACGACCCGCTGGGTCTTCGTAAGGGTTTTGGGTTCAATTTCGGGGTTAGTGTTGTGGGGTTTTGGATTGAGATTCGAAACGAGTGATTGCTTGGTCTCATTTGACTGTAATTGCGACAAACCACCACCTGCGATGCAGCACTCTTTTTTGTTCGCTGTGGGGAAGTGAATTGAAGAAAATTTTCAACTGGTCTGTTCTGCACCTTTCGTGCTGCCTGGGTAGACACATATGCCGCTGCACTTGTTCTTAAAAATTGTCGTTGGTTTTTTGGTTTACCAAGAACAGAACCCTTTGTGTTGTCCCCATCGCATCGTTATTTAGCATTCCTTTTGTCCCCATTCCAAGAACAGAGAGGCCTTTCGACAGGCCCTCATCAACACGCTCGAATGCAGCCTCTTTTACATCCCTTTCCTTGAGGATTCACCGTGGGGTTGCCGGCCTCTACGATCCCCCCCGTTCGTCCTCGCCTTCTGGCCTCAGGTCTGCACCTGTATTTCTCATTTGCTCCAATTTTTCCTTTTTTGCTTTCGTTGATGAATACTCTGTGATTTTGTATTCTTTTTGTCAAGTTCCTATTGGAGTGGTGAGCCATATGAATATAGTAGAAACTTGGATGTATCAAATAGGAGAACCTAAGTATATATTATTTGAGAAAGTGCTTGAGAAAGAGCCATATAAATATAACGAATTCATATGCACAAGCACAAAGATTTTGGATGCCTGAGAAAGTGCTTCTATCATTCTATTGTGATTTATAATGATTATGGTTCAAAGTGTATTGCAAAATTTTGAATTGTAGCTAATTGACCTAGATTTGATATTGCATCACAAATGCGATTCATGTTGTGAAGGCCTCTATGTATTTTCTTTGTTCCTTTACTTATTTACCCAAGCCGTTCCCCTGGTTTGAATTCTCAACCTTTGTTCATATCTTGCAGCATTTTGTCCTTGAAGAGAACATGTTAGAAGTTGACTGTCCCTGCGTTTTACCTGAAATTGTGTTAAAGGCATCAGGTCATGTTGACAAGTTCACTGATCTTATGGTTAAAGATGACAAGACTGGAGCTTGTTACAGAGCAGACCATTTGCTTAAGGATTATTGCAAAGACAAGCTCGAGAGGGACCAAAATCTTAGTGCTGAACAATCAGCAGAAGTTGCAGAACTGAGACACCTGCTCCGACCCCTATCCATTCAATCTAATGTTTCAAACATCAATTGGTCCATCGGGCTTGAGCCCAGGGTGAGTTTTTCAATTTCACCTTTGTAAGGCTATTATCATATTGATTGCATTGTATTGTCCCCTTCAATTGATATTTTGAATCCTAATTGGCTGCAGGTATATGCGGCCAGAGACAGCTCAACGTATTTTTGTGAACTTTACAGACTTATACTACTACAATGGCAATAAGCTTCCTTTTGCTGCTGCATAGATTGCTCAAGCTTTACGAAATGAGGTCTGAAATACTTATATATTACTGATGCCTTTGGAACTAATGTGGAATGCCTCTTAAACATGAACTGAAGATTTATATGGGATCCTTAGACGAATGTCCTATGTATGTGGTACCTTTTCCAGATGCTAATATTGTATGATGTGCACTGAATTTTACAGATCTCTTCTAGGCAAGGTCTTTCGAGAGTTCCTGAATTTACCTTGGCATAAATTGAACACTTCGTTGATTGTGATGACAAGTCTCATCCCAACTTTTTTGAAGTTGCGAAGTTGGAATCTTATGTTTCCTAGAGAAGATCAACTGTCTGGCCATGCAGCGAGGAGAATTGCCATTGGCGAAGCTTTTACTCAGGTTGGTCCATCAGTACCTATCTTATTAGTTTTAATCCATTCTTATCTTTTTGTGTTGAACTTAATTCATATAGTCCTTGTGTAAATTCAGGGGACTGTCAACAATGAACACTAGGCTGTTGTCAACAATGAAATTCTAGGCTATTTCATAGGGCGAGTGTTCTTGTTCTTGACAGAACTTGGAATTGACAGAGATCGGTTGAGGTTTCGCCAGCACCTGGCAAATGAGATGGCACACTATGCTGCTGATTGTTGGGATGCTGAACTTGAATGCTGTTATGGTCGGATTAAATTCGTTGGTATTGCTTATAGATCAGCACACGATTTACGTGCTCACACTGTAAGAGTTCTGGTCAATTTGCATATATGCATCTGGCACATTTAATGGATCAAAGTGAAGTAGTACTTAGTCGATATGAAAACTTAGTTTCCAAATAAGGCCATGCTCCATTTAAACTGCACGAATCATCATTGTCTACCGAGGTTCTGATCTTTTTTGGATTCATTCTTCGTTTAATTTGCAGGAAAAAAGTAGTTCTACTTTGGTGGCATATGAGAATTTTCTACAGTCTAGAGAAGTCGAGGTCTGTAATTCTTCCTTTTCTCAATCCCTATACCAATGTTTGATACTTCCTTTTGAAAATGTCTTTTTCTTGTAAGATTCAGAAACTTGTTATAACTCCGGTTAAAAAAGAACTTGGTCTCGCCTTCAAGGGCAGCCAGAAGATGGTCGTGGAAGCATTAGAGGCATTGAGCGAAAAGGAAGCTTTGGAGCTGAAAGCAACTTTAGACACGACTGGAGAAGCAGAGTTCGAGGTTTGTACCCTTGACAAATCGGTGACCATAAAAAAGAACATGGTGTCGATATCCAAGGATAAGAAAAAGGAACATCAAAGGGTGTTCACTCCATGCGTGATAGAACCATCATTAGTGCTAATTCAAGTAATGCCCAAAAGTCCATTTTCGGAGATTGCATTTGTACGCATTGGGGCACTTGGTTTGTTTTTTTGTTGATTTTGCAGCCTGATACTGTTGTTGTGGAGCTATGTCGAAGCTAGCAAGTTAGGATTTTTTTTTTAGTTTTCAATTCCTTATTTCCATTCTTTTTGCCCTCTGCAAGTTAATGTTATTTGGAGCAAAATGAAGTTATCGTGTTCCTCCTTATTTCTTGGTAGACTACATATCGTTTTGTGCGAAGTTGGTGTACACAATTATGAAAATTTGGCACTATATATGGTGATTCCAATGGGAAAACATTCTTTGAATTCCATATGTTGTATCATGTTAGTTCATATACTACGCAATCTCAAGACAAAGTCACTTTGGTTTTGGAAGCAGATGCTTGCCGTTTATTCATTTTGTTTGTTGTCGATATTCTACATGTACATGTGCTATTTTTAGTTAATTTGCTTTGCCTTCTTTTCTCATTTGAGTGGTTTTTTCTTGCTGAAATAGGTTGATATACCGTTGGATGTTGCACATTTGACAGATGAATGCTAGAATAATGTGGTCAGTACTTCTCTTTTTCTTTTCCTTTTGCATTTTCCTTTAGTTATGTTGGATCAAGGCACTTCCAATTATTTGTGTCTAGGTAAATAATTAGCGTTCATGCATTTAATGGTTTTCCATTCTTTTAGCTTTGTTAATGTTGTCGTATTCCATCATGTGTTTGGAAACATTTTATCTGCAACTCCTTTCTTGCGACTTTTTTAGAAACTTGGCTTTTCCGTTGAAGCAATTTGTGCCTTGATTTGGGCATCAATGTATGGATTTTGGTTGAGTTTGTGTGATTATATTGATTTATGGTTTTATTTTGGTCTTCTGTTTAGTAGTTGGTATGGATAAGTATTTTTTTGGAGCTGAATTCTCTTTGACAGCAGCTTCTGATGATTATATTGCTCTGATTTTAATTGAAGAGGTGTTCAAATATTAGGTTAATTGCTCAAGTTCTGCCTTGTTTTATTGATTTTTCCCGCGGAAAAAACAAAACATATCTTTTTGATTAGTTTTGATTAGTTTTGCCTTGCTTAATTTTACAGTAATTGCTTACTTTGTCCCAATTCAAAACCCTCTCTTTCATTTATAATTACTTTGCAGTACAGGTAAGCTTCTGTGAGGTGTCTGCTATTAACTGTAACTTACCAAGGAGTATGATCTTTATTTAATTGGTAATCTGCCAATGATCTTGTAGGCCACCAGAAGGTGGTGCTTGGAGCCACGAAGTATGGCCTTGCAGTTGATATGTGGTTTCAGGTCTGTGGGCTGCATCTTTGCCCAGCTTAATGGGAATCCAATATTTCCTCGGAAAGTTGAGGTTGTCCATTCTATCTGGCTATACATTGCAATATTGCAATTTAGTTTTTTTGTCTGAAGATCAAAATTATAATGAAAGATTGTATATGCTACTGTGAGTTTACTTGACGTACGGTCTAGATTTTGCTATGTTATTTTAAAATTCTTTCATCTTTATATTTAATCCGATTCGGATTAGCAAGACCTGCTGATTGTTTGTTTTTATATGTTTTTTTTGGTGAAATGCTTACTCAGTAAAGTGAATACCTTGAATTTTGGAGCAGGTTTTCTCCATTGAAGCTGTGAATTTAACAGGACAGTGACTAAAATCATATATTCAATTAACTATATACCATTAGCAGTATCTGAATTGCCCGGAACATACTGTATACGCCTCAAAATTACTCGGTTTGGTGATGATGCAGTATTTGGTTATTTCTTCAGGTTACAATACCTTTCAGGCATCAAAGGTATCGTTTCTCTGAACTTCAATCTTGTTTTTGGATTGAATTAAAATGCTTCTAGAACTTAAACCTGGTTCACTCATACGATGATGTCTTGAATTATGGCAGGTTCTACAGAGCAGGACCTTCAAAATGGCAGTGTTCTTTCTTCTTCGTCTGGTTCACTCATACGATGATGTCTTGACTTATTTTTGATGTTTTTGCATTGGAGTTTTTAAGGTAATCCATTTAATGAACTCTGACCTAAACATCGAATAAACTCTTAACTAAGTTACATATCCGACACTAAGGTATTCCATTGAATTCTATTATAGAACTTGTAACGAGCATTTTCTTTTCATGTGTTTGTAGCTCATTTGTCTTTGGATGGTATTATTAGTGCCAGATTATATTTCGTAACCAGCACTCTCGATTTCTCATATTCTTTAGACACAATTTTCATGCATATTGATTATCAAACCATTACAAATTTCAACATATTGCTTCTTATCAAGCATGTTGTTTTTTATGTCTTTGTAATGTGCTGCCAATGCCATTTTGTAGCGGTCCTTGATTCTTAATTCAGCTAATTTGATGCAGATTTGTCAAAGATTCTCTTTTGCAATTAGCAAAGATTTCATACTTTAGTTTGGTAATTCATTCATTCTTATGATGATCATGAATTCTTTGCAAAATAGTCGACTTATTAGCCTGTAAGGCAATAATTGTAATGATTTAGACCCTCGAAACTCTATAGTTTATTGGTGTAATATTTCTGAAACTCAGGTCCCGGTTAAGCCGTTCCTGTTAGGAACCGTCATTATGTGTGGTTGTTGATGGTTCCCAAATATTTTTTAGTTTTGTTTGTCATCTTCATTTGTTTATATATTCAGTTACTTGCTGCAGGATGTTGCCAATGGCTGTTTTTCTGTTAGTCAGGGTTCCAGCAACTCATCTTCACGGTATCACCTATTTCTTTTTGCCTCAAACCATCAATATTCTGCTTCACTCATTCCTGGTTATTGACAAAACCCCTCTGGTGATTTTATTTTATGAGAGACTTTTTCTTAAGTCAATTAATTCTGTGATGCTCACACTTGGTAAAGTGGAAATAAGGCTTTCAACAGGGGAGGCAGTGAAGTGTTTAATATGCAAGGGTTTGTGAACTAATCCCGCTAACATGTGAACGAGGAGTTGGTCCTTTTATTTAGAGGAATTGATAGGTAAAATAGTCTTTCAATAAAGATTAACTACTTTGATTTGGAAAAGGGTGTTTTGTTTTTATGTGTTAATTTAATTTCTCCTCTAACTCTGTCAAGTCTCGAAGCATATTTTTAATTGCATTGTGGAAGGTGTTTCTTCATTTTTTCAATTAATTATGATGAAAGTTGTTTCGTATTTGAACTTCTTTTCAGTAATTTTAGTTTTTGCTTTCGTTGGATCATACTAATTTGTCCATTTATGCTTCCTTGAAATTGCATCGTCTTAAATTAAGCTTGCCTGGTATACCGGTGCTTTTTTTTTCGCAATTGGAGACAGGATTGGAACACTCTGTTATTTCTTTCCAGTGGCCTACCAGTACAACAATGGGTCAAACCTACCCATATGATAAGGTTAAATCGATGCTGGGTCATGTTAAGGGAGTGAAGGATAATCATGTGGATGAGAAAATGGTGGGGTTTTGGGACTCGGCCAAATGAAGCACTGCAGGAAGGTGCTTTCAGCTATATTATTTCACCACATATGATTATGTTTTCAAGGACTTTGATCTAAAGGTTTTTTCCTTGATCCGTTTATATTCTTGTCTCATTTTTATTCCACAGAAAGATGTTGCTTTGATTTTTAGTGTTTTTCTTACTAATATCAGTTAGAATCTTCATAATTGTTTGAATTACTTCTCTGTAATTGTTTTTTGTTATGTAGTAGTACGGCATGTAAAATTAGATTGAGCTTATATTACTATTATGTACATTGGGATGTGATATAAGTTCTCGGAGGCAATAAACAAGTTCAATTTCACTAGATATTTCATGATGATGATTGATGGATGCGTTTCAGTACTCAACGAAACAGTTCAGTTGAATAACTGTTCAACTTTTTTTTAACTCAAAACTTGTTCTAACATAAATTACAGGTTTTCGATAGCGTATGGACACCACTTCCGCTCCTATAGGCAAAACAATTTAATGCAATGCAATTCAATTGGGATATTTTCTCACTGGCGCGCGCAGCGTAGCGCGCGCCACCGAGAATTCTAGTATATATATATATATTAGATTTAGTGAGTATATATGATTGTTGAACTTGGAGAAAATAGTCGGATGAGATGTTGAAAAAGGGGGTGGGAAAGTGGGGGGAAATTAGACTATATTACTTTTATATATACTAGCACACCAGCCCGCGCAATGCGCGGGTAAAATTTATATTTTTTAAGAAAATAGCATAATAATTTAAAAATTCAAATATTCTATTTTCTAAACTTAATTTGGTCATGTCCATTTCCGACCACATATTATTAAGAAAAAAGGTGAGAAAAACGATCATAAAAAATAGTAGTCGTACCATAAAAATGTAAAGTAAAATTTCTCACCTGCAGAATGGTGTGTATGAGCTTTTATGTGATGCGCGAGATGGTTTATGTGATTTTTAGATAATGAATGATGGATTGCACAATTATGGCATGATTAAGTACTGGGAACAGAATAATGATTCCGAACATCACAAAAATTATACTTCTCATTACGCCTACACATGCAGGCAGCATATTGTCCGCACGCTAACTATATTGAAATATCCTTACCAAAACGTTTATAAAATAAAAGACTGTATGATAGTCATTCACCATAATTTACATGAGATAAACAAATTGTTAGAGCACACTTTACATTACATAGGATGAATGTATTTCACCTTAAAAATTCAACATAAAATTTATGACATACAGGCCAATATATTTTCCTAATTTTGTTCTTTAATTAATTTAGACCATAATTTAGTTTTACTTACTTAAATAAAATTAATAAATCTTTATCTTCTATAATAAATAAAACTAAATCTTATAATACTAAAGGCGGTGTATTCAATCCGGACTCTATAGGATTTTTAAAGACTTTTAAAGTTGGTGTGTATTCAATTCAGATTTTAAAGTCTTTAAAAATTTTGAGGTATTCAATGCAGATTTAAAAAAGTCTTTAAAAATCTAGGTGTATTCAATACATATTTTAAAAAATCTTTAAAAATTTTGAGGTATTCAACAGTTCTTGGATTTTAAATCTTTATAGATTTTAATGGATTTTTTTAAAAAATATAACTAAACAAAATCTATCTAAACAATCCAAGATTTCTAAATACGGGTAGTAGGGGGTATCCACTCCCTATGGCCATGTTCACTGATGACTCCCAAGAGCTCTTATCGACGGAGTCGTTTGTCCCCTCGATGTCGACAAAATATATATTAAAAAATGGAGAAGAATAAATGGAATTTCACTTATGTCGTTATATAGATTCCAAATGTCCATATTAGCAAAAAAAAAAAAAAAAAACTATTTCACTTAGAGTCTACACAAAATCAATCAACTCTACGTGGAGTTTATGTATTTTCCAAATCCACCAACTTTTTAAAATTCATAAAAGTCTGAATTGAATACACCCTCCTAAATCTTTAAAAACATTATTTTGAATGCCTAATTTATAGGGATGAAAAAGGTACGGATACGGTCGGATAGTGTCGGATACTGATATTATTCATATATTTATTTCAATTTCGAAATCGAATACGAATGAGCCGGATACGAATACGGTTTCGAATATTTCGGGTTACGGATACAGGACGAATATATAACGGATATGGATTCAATCAGATACAGATTATTGGATAATTTTTTATAATCTTTTTTTGAAAATTTGATAATTTTAATTTAAATTATCTGATAATTTGGTATTTTTTATAATTATTGATATTTTTAATTAATAAATAATAATATATTAATCTATTCGGGTATCCATATTTAAAATCTGAATAATATCCTATCAATTTTTGGATACGGTCGGATATTTTCGGATACGGTCAGATATTTTCGGATACGAATACGAATATTAAAGTATGGATTCGGATTCAGATACGACTATTGAAATATTTGTCCGGATAGTCGGATGCTGATTCGGATTCGAATATAATCGGATACGGCATCAGATCGGTCGAATATTTACCGTACCACTTTCACCCCTACTAGTCTTTTAAGAAAAGCGAACTGAATCTTTTGAAAGGAAGGAATATGAAAAATCTATATCTTCTATATATAAATAAATAAAACAAATAAATCTATATCTTCTATAGACTAATTTAATACTATAATAAATAGTGTAATACATTCGATTTGTACGTAATAATTAATACTTTACTAATCAAAAGTGAACATAAAAGTTTATGGGAGGGAGTGATAATTAATCTTTATCCTCTATAAATAAATAAAACGAAATTTTCTAATACTAAATTTTTGAAAACACCATTTGCCTAATTAAGCCAATTAAATCTTTTGAAATCAAGGTATAAGAAAAATCTAAATCTTGTATAAATAAATAAAAATAATAGATCTATATATCATACTTCTCCGTTTTTTTTTATTGTAACATTTGGAATTTTGACACTGTTCACACTTGCACTTTGACTTAAAGTTTTATCATGGTTATACATGTTAAAATATAATCAAGTGGGATCTTGTTGGATTCGTCTCGTCGAGTAGTTTTTAAATATCAAACTTTTAGAATTTTTACTTGTACCGAAATTGAGTTATTAATGATTAAAAATGTGTATTGGACTGCGTGCACTGTGGGTCCGTTACAATTTTTTAAAAACGGAGGGAGTATATCCTAATTTCATACTATAATAATAAAATCTTTTGAAATCAAGGTATAAGAAAAATCTAAATCTTGTATAAATAAATAAAATAATAGAGATAAGGTATAAGAAAAATCTAAATCATATATCCTAATTTCATACTATAATAAATCGTCAAAATATTATATAGATAGATTATTAAGGTCGACTTGATTAGTAATAATTACACTTTGTCACGAAAAAAATACTCACGAAATATATATATAATGTTGAATGAAAGATAATTAACTAAAATTATTAATTATAATTTAAATAAAGTAAAATCATTTTGTACACAACAATCTATTAATTAAATTGTATAAATCATTTTGAATCAATTATTTTTTTGTTGTATATGTAATTTATTGTGATTGTGAAATAACTAAGTATTCTCTATGATTGATAGTAAAATATAGAGAAAGACTAAAGCATAAAGGTAAATCATATAAACATATATAATTGACAAAAACAATATACATAATACATTAAAAAAATAAAGATACATTCAAAGAAAATATACGTTTTTAACTCATCACAACCAAACAATAAATCAAAATTAATTACTATAGGAGCAAAGTTTGCCACTATCTTTTGAAGGTTAGGCATAATATTTTCGAATCTAAGTTCATCTAATCAAGCCACATAACGGATAGAATCACAGAAAAATACATCATAAATTATATTAAAAAAATTCTGAATTTGAACAACAATGTATGTGATTGTAGAAAATCCACTGTCTTGTTAAGAAAATCTCAAAGCCATCTTCATCCAGTTCACATTTTTCTTGTTCCCTGAATGTAGATTATAAAAGCATTCGATTACACCCTTGCCAAGTTCTCTTTTTGGGAAGAAAATTGATGTACATGCCTTTAATCCACTCTACCATTCAACATTATCAATAGACATCCCTGCAATTATAAAGGCAAAAAAAATTTAAAAAATCAATATAAATAAAAGAGACAATATTTGAATTTTCCTTCTTCCCTGAACTGTCCCATGACTTTTTATATGAAGAGAGTCTTTGATAAACGCACATGTGTTGTACGGGAGATATATTTTTCCTTAAAAAATTGGTGAAAGAAACTTAATAAATGATTAAAATCACCTATAAAACATAAAGTATCATAAGATGATAACAAAAAAAATAGGAAAAAAAATCTAAAATACAAATAGAAAAAAGTATTAATAAGACATGCTACAATCATATACATACCGATTCACATGAGTCAATCACGTATACGCTATAAAAACCAAAAGATGAATAACCATTAGATTAGAGAAATGACTAAAAAATTATCTAAAGCAATTTTAAAAATGACAAAATATGAGATTTGGAATAGAGATGAATGAAACGAATATGGATGATCGGATGTATTTATAGTTATTTCAAATAAGTGTATTTAATGAAATAATTTAAAATTTTAAGAGTATTATAGATTTTAGATTTAGGGAGTATATATGATATGATTGAGTTTGATGAAATTAAATATTAGATTATATTTTTTTTTGAGAAAAGCAGCTTTTATTCAATTGCCAAATATAACATTACAGTGACTTACGATTCCAACACCAATATAGAGCCTGGACGGTGAACATCACCTCCTACACCGCTCAATCCACCAAGCAACAACAGCCCTATCCCCAATTCTACCGTATTAACAATCTGGAAATCAAGAAACCATATAACACAACCCAAAGTTGAATCAAAGGACATACAGAACTTACACAGAAATTCCACAGACAAGAAACTCTCTACAGCAGCTCCGCAGAAACATGCTATGGACAGCACTCCAACTTCATCGATCCCGTAATCTTGTCACAACCTTGCTTCTAATCTTCCCTCACCTATTAGTATATATATATACTACCAAACCCACCCGCGCAATGCGCGGTAAGTAAATTTTATGTATATTTTTAAAAATAACATAAGATTTTAAAAATTCAAATATTGTACGTATTACATAAAATTTGGTTCATGTGGGGTTAGAGACTTAATCAAGTGGTAACTCCACCAACTCCCAACCTATAGGTTGGGGGTTTGAATCCCCATCCGGGCCCCTATCCCTTCCCTTTGTAATTGTGTGGCATGAGCTCTCACCACCCTTTCCAGGCCTTCAATGGCTTCTTCAAAAAAATTTGGCTCATGCTAATTTTCTGACCACATTATTGAGAAAAAAATGTGATAAAGTGGTTTAGCAACTTTATCAATTTGATTTTACATTATTTAATTTATATTAATAATTTTTTGCCTGATATGAATTATGTAATATATTTGATTTTAGATTTTTAAATTTATAATTTTCTAGATATAATTTTAACTCCATTTTATAATTTATATGTTAATTTATAACTGTATTATATATTATACTAATAATGCTACTGGATTACTTGACCAATGGCCTACCTTCCGCACCTGGCGAGACATCTTTGACCGATGTTCAGTTCATCATGTCGTGGATTGTCTAGCAAAATGTGATGCATCTTTAGAAGAATTCTACTCTACTTGGACATTCCCACATACTTCACGCACAGGGTGTTAGCGGCGGATTCTTCTGGCGTATGGTTCCCAAGAGCCTAAGTGTTAGCTCATTTCTTCTGGAGATATATATGCAAATATTGGAGGAATGGAATCAGATTTGACGTGATCTTCCAAAAATATACTATAAATTAGTTAAAGATATTATAATATTTTATTAAGAATTTGTTAGGATATTATAGATATAAATATAATATATATGTAAGTGAGGTTGTTGAAAATGGGAGAGAAAAGTTGTAAGTGAGGTTTATAGATATGAATATATAATATAATATATATATATATATGTGGTCCTTATCCGAATGAATTTTATGTTTTCAAATTTTAGATATTATTTGTACATATATTGATGAATATTGATAATTATATGAAACGTGTATTAATTAATATTGGATATTAATAAATATTTATGGATATTTCAATATAGAATATTAAAATTTTAGGATTAAACATTGTTGGATGAAATTAAATGTGATTGTTGAAAAGAAGGGGTGGGGAAGTGGGGGGAAACTTGACTATATTATTTATATATAGATATAGATATAGATATATAGATTGATAATAGATAATAGATAATATATATATTAAAGAATTTATAGATATGAATATATAATATAATATATATATATATGTGTGGTCCTTATCCGAATGAATTTTTTATGTTTTCAAATCTTAGATAATTGTTGGATGAAATTAAATGTGATTGTTGAAAAAAGGGGGTGGGGAAGTGGGGGGAAACTTGACTGTACATATATTGATGAATATTGATAATTATATGAAACGTGTATTAATTAATATTGGATATTAATAAATATTTATGGATATTTCAATATAGAATACTAAAATTTTAGGATTAAACATTGTTGGATGAAATCAAATGTGATTGTTGAAAAAAGGGGGTGGGGAAGTGGGGGGAAACTTGACTATATTATTTATATATAGATATAGATATAGATATATAGATTGATAATAGATAATAGATAATATATATTAATAAATTTATAGATATGAATATATAATATAATATATATATATATATATATGTGTGGTCCTTATCCGAATGAACTTTTTATGTTTTCAAATCTTAGATAATGGTGGGGAAGTGGGGGGAAACTTGACTATATTATTTATATATAGATATAGATATAGATATATAGATTGATAATAGATAATAGATAATATATATTAATAAATTTATAGATATGAATATATAATATAATATAATATATATATATATATATGTGGTCCTTATCCGAATGAATTTTTATGTTTTCAAATCTTAGATATTATTCGTACATATATTGATGAATATTGATAATTATATTAAACATATATTAATTAATATTGGATATTAATAAATATTTATAGATATTTCAATATAGAAAATTAAAATTTTAGGATTAAACATTGTTGGATGAATTAAATGTGATTGTTGAAAAAAGGGGTGGAGAAGTGGGAGGAAACTTGACTATATTATTTTTATATATAGAATTTATAGATATGAATATATAATATAATATATATATATATGTGGTCCTTATTCGAATGAATTTTATGTTTTCAAATCTTAGATATTATTTGTACATATATTGATGAATATTGATAATTATATTAAACATATATTAATTAATATTGGATATTAATAAATATTTATAGATATTTCAATATAGAAAATTAAAATTTTAGGATTAAACATTGTTGGATGAATTAAATGTATTATTGAAAAAAGGGGGTGGGGAAATGGGGGGAAACTTGACTATATTATTTTTATATATATATAGATATATATATATATATATATTATACTATGGATTTAGGGAATTTATATAATTTAGGTAGTTGAATTAGATTATATATATATTAGATTTAGTGAGTATATATGATTGTTGAATTAGATTATATATATATATATATATTAGATTTAGTGAATATATATGATTGTTGAAATTGGAGAAAAAAGTCGGATGAGATGTTGAAAAAAGGGGGTGGGAAGTGGGGGGAAATTAGACTATATTACTTTTATATATATATATATAGATTAGATTATATATATATGTATTAGATTTAGTGAGTATATATGATTGTTGAAATTGGAGAAAAAAACCGGATGAGATGTTGAAAAAGGGGGGTGGGGAAGTGGGGGGAAATTAGACTATATTACTTTTATATATATATAGATAGATATAGATATAGATATATAAATATATATATATATATATATATGTACTTCTATTTTTTATGTTTGTTACAGATCCATCCAGTACGCAGTTCAATGCGTATTTTAAACCATTAATAACTCATATTGGGTACAAGTAAAATTCCTAAAACTTTTATATTTAAAAGCTATAATTTTAGTTTTCTATTTTCGCCGCCGCTTTCGCGTCCTTCTCACCAAAAAAAAAAAAAAAAAAAAACTATAAAACGAGACGAATCTAACAAAATCCCACTTAGCTTTATTTTAAGTTATTTTAACTTGTATAACTATAATAACACTTTAAGTTAAAATTGTTTGTGTGAATAGTACTGCATTTACAAATATAACAAACTTTAAAAAAACGGAGGGAGGAAGTATATAGATAATTAGATTAGATAACCGGACAATATATAAAACTCGTGGATTACCCAACCCAGCAAGTAAAAGTTGACATCTCAAATAGCAGATTGGACAAAATTTAAGAATGTAGTAATTGTAAGTTGCAAGTCCATTGTAAATATAGGGTACGTAGCCATGTCCACCTATGCTACAACAAAGTACACCCATAGCCTCATCACAATTAATAACATTACACCCTTTCCTACCTTAAAACTTCACATCCCCATTTTGAGGAGCATCAAATTACCAGCATATTTCAACGAAACACATCTACTAAACCCCGCTTCTTAAGACAGATCCAAGAAACCTACAAGACTCACTCAGCATCACAGATTCATAGATGATTATCCATGATTTTATACATGATATATATATATATATAGTACATTCATTCCTCACAATCTCCGGGACTGAGATCGTGATCGGCCTCGCGGTCCCACCATGCAGTTCGGGATGCATCGGAGAAGAGTAAAATCTGCCCGGGGATCGTACGATGAGAAGAATTCGGGGTCTCGCTCAAGAGCCTCTAAATAGCTTTCGAGGTTGGCAACAATCGCGTCGAATTGGGGCCGCTTGTCCGGGTTGCTCGACCAGCACCGATGTATGAGATGGCGCAAGGCTGTAGGGCATGTAGAAGGCAGCGCCGGCCGAGCATTCTGTAGAAATACATACCAAGTGTCAGCATGTATTCATGGTAATAAATGGACCGTGCTTCATGCAATAGATTCAGCTACTCAACTCGAGCTCAAACTACTCAAAAGTATAAAAATATCGGCTGTAATCTAGTGGATTGTGATAATATTTTATGAGCATAATGTAGTAAAAGATTATACGATATGAATTGAATGTATGCACAAATTGAGGATATGCTCCCGGAGGGTTGAAAAGGGTAAGGGTTTAAAATATGGTAAATCAAGCTTTACGCAACAATTGGCTGAATCTCAACGGATCATGGTAGAAATACCACCATACTATTTAAAATACCCCACAGCGAAGTTCATAGTGTGAATGACTTGTACTTTGAAAAAGCATATAGTATAATTTTTACCTTTTGACAGACTGCAAATGCAGCTTGTTCAGGAGTCATGTCATCGAATGGTGTCAACGCCGTCAAAAGCTCCCACAATACAATGCCGAAGCTATAAACATCGACCTTCTTTGTGTGGTTCTTTTCCTTGATCATTTCCGGTGCCATCCAACGGTAAGTGCCCGTGAATCCCTTGGCACTGCCGCATTGCGATTCCAAACAAGATATACCAAAATCGGCGACTATAACGCACATGTCCTCATCAAGCAGGAGGTTTTCAGATTTGAGGTCTCTGTGGAGAATCCCCTGAGAATGAAGATATTGCATTCCACGGGCAATGTCGAGAGACAACTTTAGTACCAGGTTAAGGGGAAGCGAATACGGCTCTTGCTGATGAAGGAACTTTCTCAGAGAACCCCCCGGATAGTACTCCGTGATGATACAGAACACCGGGGGCTTCTTGCAAGCGGCAATGAACTGCACGTTTTAAAAATCAACAATTCATATAGACCATTGATCTTACAATCAGTTCCAGTTCCACAATTCAATCCATAAAGCCTACATACAATTCATGTTCATTATCAAAAGATTCATGGATGACATATTAATGAAATAAACTAGTTAGGACAGCCAAACAATCGAATCAATACAGCAAATGCACGTACAAACATCCACAAATCATATGGATATCAAATTGTACAATCAATTGGTTCCATTTCCACGGTGCCATTCATACACTATAAAGAGATCCTACAAAGAATATACTAAGAAAAGTCATCAGTGCAGCTATAACTTCACCTACGTTCTCGAAAGATTCGCCGGCAAATGTGAACAAAATAACATTGCAAGCACAGCCAAAAATCCAACTCGATTCAATGAATGCAGCAAATGAAAGCAGCATTTTTTAAAGTTCCCTTATCAGATTTGAACAAACTATTTTTTGTCTCTAGATTAGATACCTTAAAATGCCAATGGAAAAAATTGGTAATGAAGTTACAGAGTCATTTGTCCGAACATAATTCTCAAGAAGAACTCACAATCCAAAATCATCTCAAATACTAAATCCATTAAGCAATGTACAAATCGAACCTTCAATGAACATCATACAGCACAACCACATAAAGAAAAGATCCCCAGTTCGGCAACTCTAATTAGGCAATCAAAAAAAAGGGAAAAAAGAACACAAGATCCAACTTACAGAGATGATGTTGGGGTGCCTTAACCTGAACAGAAGGGCAACTTCAGAAGTGAACTGTTTCTCCAAGAATGCAGCCAAGTCTCCATCCTCCTCGGGCTGACTGATGAGCTTAATAGCAACATCCCTCTGCTTGTACACCCCTCTGTAGATTCTGCTGTGCCTCCCAGAAGCAAATTTGTTCCCTATATACAGCTGTGACATGTCAGCGCTCCATTCTTCCTCCCTCCCACCCTTGATTTCTGCCCCTGAAGAAACCAGGTACTTTGACCAAGAAACTGCCCTTTTGTATTCCCCCAGGGACAGCCTCCTCTCCAACTTGCTGTGGGTGCTTGCTATTTGCTTCAGCCACTGGAAATTCTTCATCTCACAAATAAACACATCCAAAATCAAAGAAATCCCTCAAACAAACAAAAAAAAAAAAAAAGAGTGTCGTAGAGAGTCAAAGTTTTATCCGGGCATTAATTAATTCCCCATCCAAAAAAGTCAATTAATTTGCATTGGAGATGGTAGGTTGTGTGGGTGTGGGCTAAAGAACAGCTACGCTTACATATACAAGGGAAATTAGGACAAAGAAATGATTTTTATCAAGAAAGGGGAGTCGGTTAAAATATCAAGTCCCATAATTTGAAAAGAAATAAGAAACCCAAAGAAGATTCAAGAAATGGGTGAATGAGGGATGGATTGGGATGAAAAGAGAGGGTAATCAAGAAGACAAGAATGGAGGTTAAAGGGAGGGTAGGGGGGGGGAGGTGGGGAGTCTAGTGAAGGAGATGAACGTGTGTCATGTGAGGAGGAGGGGAAGGGCTGTGGCAATTTGGGCTCTCATCATCACTGTAGTGTACTTAGCTGTGTAGGTGATGAGATAGAGGGTGAGGTCGGGGGGTGGGGGGTGGGGGCGGGGTGTAGGAGGAGAGAGAAGAGGGAGAAATTAATAAATAGGGGAAAGAGGGAAAGGTGAGTACAGGGGTGATTAATGAGTAGTGCTACTCGTACTCGACTCGGGACTCGGTTCGAAAAAAGCTCGACTCGTACTCGATTATCGCTACTCGACTCCAGCTCGAACTCGAGTCGAGCTCGCATCAAGTCAAGCTCGACTCGAACTCGACTCGAGTATTTGAGCTCGACTGAGCTCGACTCGACTCGACTCGATAATGTCATTAACACACATTTTAATTAATCTTCGTTTCATTCTTTCCCTCACATTTCACTCTATTTCTATTAGAAAAAATATACTTCTTCCATTTTTTTTGTTAGCTACATTTGATATTTTGCTACTGTTCACTCATATACTTTGACTTAAAGTTTTATCATTGTTATATAAGCTAAAATATAGCCAAGTGAGATCTTGTTAGATTCGTCTCGTCCTGTATTTTTTAAGTATCGAACTTTTAGAATTTACTTCCTCTAAAATATCTAAACAAGGAAAAATAGTCATTATGTGAATTTTCAGTCTCGTCTCGTCTCGTCTCATGCTGGGTGAGTCCATTGCAATCTTTAAACTATCTAACCAAGGAAAAATAGTCATTCTAAAAAATTTAAATATATTTTTAAAGAATTTTAGTTCTAACTTTAGTTGTACGATAATCAACACAATATTCAAGTATCAAATTAAATTGTGTCTTTTAGGCTATGGTTAAAAATTCTAAATCAAATGTGAAGAAAAATAAAATAAATACATACTTAAGCAGTTAAGCTACAAATTCAAGCTCGAGTTTAACAAAAAAAAAGAACACGCCAACTACTCGAACTTAAACTCGAAATCGATGATACTCGAGCTCGAACTCGACTTGATGATACTCTAGGTGAGTAAACATTGGTAACGTGACATGCGGCTGTCTATAAACAGTATGCTTGAATTTTTTGGGCTAACAACCGCTTCAAAATTTTGGCTACATCCTCCGTGTTTCTTTTTAATACTACTACATCGTTTTAGATATTTTTGTTATGGATAATTTTTTAGGGATGATTTTTTGGCGCTGAATACTCAAATTTTTATCATAGTTATGTAAGAAAAAATATATTCAAGCGAAATCCTTTTAAATTTATTTAATTTTGTAATTTTAGACAATCAACTTTTTATATCTATATCTTTTTATTGTACACAATTTAAATTATTTAACCTACGTGAATATATCTTTTTATATTCAAGTTATATATTGCAGTCTAATCGTGTTTTAGATTCGTCTCAAACTACGTAAATATATGTAATAGAGTATATCTAAAAATAATAATTTTCAATATTATAATGAGGTGATATAATAATAATAATAATAATAATAATAATAATAATAATAATAATAATAATAATAATAATAATAATTAATATTAGAAAGAAAAAAAAAGAATGTAGGTTGGCCAAACTCCTAATTCCTACCCATTAGGCAAAAGAAAATTTTAATCCTACAAAAGTATCCCTGATATGTAAGTATTACTTATATTACATACAGGGCCGTCTCAAACTTTTTGGGGGCCCGGAGCGAACTTTCAACCTTTTTTTTCTTTTTGTTTTTTGCTAAGCCGAACCTAGAGAAAGGGTAGTGACTAGTGAGAGAAGAACCGGGGCCGGATAGGAAATCGAACCAAGACATAAACTTGACTACTTGGGTAAGTCTTTATCTCTAAATGTTTATTCATTGAGTCTCTCATAGGGAAAAAATGCCAAAATGGTGCCGTAACTTTGCCAATTTTCCAATTTGGTGCCATAAGTTTGGAGTTTTCTAATTTGGTGCCGTAACTTTGCTAATGTTCTCCAAAATGGTCCCATCACGCCTTAATAACTCATATTTGCTGGCGTGGCACGTGATTAGTGTAAATAATTAATTTAAGTGTACCATGTAGGTATCACGTAGGCATAGATTGATTTTGACCTACACATTTGGACACTTTCTAACCCTATTTCTAATTAAATGGTCCCCTTCCAACTCTGCAAGTACGCATAAAATGTGTTTGAAAGTATCCATATGTGTGGGTTAAATTCAGTCAATCCCTAAGTGATACCTACATGATATAATTAAATAATTATTTACACTAATCTCATGCCACATAAGCAAATGTGGGTGATTAAGGCATGATGGGACCATTTTGGAGAATATTAGCAAAGTTATGGCACCAAATTAGAAAACTCCAAACTTATGGCACTAAATTGGAAAATTAGCAAAGTTACGGCACTATTTTGGCATTTTTTCCCTCTCATAGTGATAAAAATAAATTATTTAATATTCCCTCCATCCTAGATATATTGTTTTATTTAATTTTTTAACACTGTTTATCGTTTAATAAGTAAAAAAATAATAATTGAGTTTAGTCTTTATTAGATTCATATACTCATTTAGTTTTTGAATATATATTTTACATAAATTTTCTTATACATATTTTAACATATTAAGGATTAAGAAAATGCATTGAATTCTGTGTAGAAGTCTAAGAACCTTTATGCTAGGACAAATGGAGTATTAGTTAATAAACAAAACACTATAAATAAATCATACTAAATATTATAAATACAATAAAAATAAGAACTGTTTTAATAAATTTGATTTTATAACTAAATACAAACTATTGATGGAAATTTTATCCTTTTCGATTTTAGAAAATGATAACGAGCAAAAATGAAAGAAATTAAAAAGAGAAATTAAAATAGATTTGATTAAAATAATATCTAAAATTTAAATAAAATTAAAAAGAGAAAAAGAAAAAGTGGGGCCCCCAAAATTTGGCCCCTAAAATTTGGGGGCCCACAGCAACTGCTCCACTGGCTCCCCCTCAAAGACGGCTCTGATTACATAGTGGACGTTTGGATAAGCTATATGAAATTGATTATCTGATTATTATATTTTCAAAATGTAAATAATCGGATTTGCAACACCAATGGTTAAACTAATTTTTTATGTTTTGGAAAGATAATAATTAGATAATTTATTTTCTAATAGCTTATCAAAACACCCTCGTAATACTCTCTCTGTTCCATGAAAGTTAGCTCGTTTTTTTAGGCATTATAATTTAGGTAGTAAAACAAAAGTGAAATAAACTTATTATAATGATTAAATGAAATGCATTTAATTTCCTTTTTTTCCTTTGGTAATTCATTTCATTTGATTTTGACAATTTTGGGTTCCATTTAATTAGGTGTTATCGTGAAGGGCATTTATGTGAAACTGAAGGGATGTTACCGGTAACCGGTTAGAGTGTCGAGGGCAAATTGGTAAATTGAAGGCACGTGCAGTGGGGGCTATGCAAAAATAAATAAATAAAAATAATGTATAATGAAGAATATCGGGTACTGTGCCCAATGTACAATCCGTATACTGGCGTTTTGTTGTTTACCATTCGATTCCCAAATATTCTAGGGTATCAATTTGACACGAACTCGAGAAAACGAACCCGATCAATACGAAAAATTTCAGGTTTGGGTTTAATCATTTTGGATTTTTTCTAAATCAGATCGACCCGATACCCGACCTGAAATATTGTACCACACAGTGGCGGACGCAGAGTGTCTGGGTTGGGGGGGCGGGGATGCGACCAAATGTCTTCGCCTTATTTCATCTTTAATTTCCATATGATAACTACCAATTGATTTTGGTTTTTCCGGATCGTCAATAATGTCACTATCTTCATCTAACTTTACCCGGACAAAAGATTGGAGTTTATTCTAAGTTCTGTCATATCAATTCGGCATTCACTTATAGGGTAAAAAAACAAGTTCTCCATATTCTAGTTACAACTTTAGATAATGAATCTAATTTACTATTTTATTTTATTAAGATAAGGAATATGTGAGACTATGTTAAAAAAACCCACTAACAAAGAAACATGTTGCATTCTTTTTCCTCTTCTTCCCCATAAATTATCGAAAAATAATTTCTACTAAAATTAAAATTTACACGACTGTATAAAATATTAAGCCAAAGTTTGAGTTTGGGGGGGGGGGGGGGGGCGTAAATATATATAAAAAAATTACTACTGTAGCTAAAATAAACACAACTATATAAAACTTAATAGACAAATTTCGAACTGGGGGGGCGACGGCCCCCCCAAGCCCATATATGGTTTCGCCAATGGTACCACATGTTCTACCTGACACGAACACAACCCGAAACCTGAAATTGTGTCAATTTTGGCCTATAACCCGAAAAAACGAACCCGAATGACACGAAAAATTTCAGGTTTGAGTTTGGTTATTTTGGGTTTTTTTTCGAAATCAGGTCGACCCGAAACCCGACCTGAAATATTATACATCCTGATCAACCCGAGAACACGACCCGAAACCTGAAATTGACACCCCTAAAATATTCCCTTCTTATTTGAAAAATTGTAACGTTTGAAAATTGGGTACTGTTCACACATGCAATTTGACTTAAAATTTATTGTAGTTACAAAGTTAAAATATAGTCAAGTAAGATCTTATTAGATTCATCATGTCGAATAATATTTAAATATAGAACTTATAGAATTTTTACTTGTACCGAATTTGAGTTATTAATAATTTAAAATGTACATTAGATTGCGTGCATTGTGAGTCCGTTTCAATTTTTAAAAAATGGATGCCGTATGAAAAATGAAAATGCACATCTTTCATTTTTCGTCTTTGGGAGTATTTCCCACTGTATCTGCTTATGTACTTTTCTCATTTTAAGCCCATGTTTGTCATTAATCGGTTAAGGATTTGGTCTCAAATCTTGTTCACTTGGAAAATCAAGCTGATAATAATGGATTAATGGTATTACTAGTAAATAATCCGTCGAGACTCGACGGGTATAACTTTATATTTTATATAATAATATATATATTTTTATATTATATAAAGTAATAATATAAATTATTTTGAGTAGTGAAAAATGTGTAATAAAATTTTTATATAATCAAAAGATGATGTATATGATAATATAATTTAATTATTTTTTAGACTAACAAAGAAATTATACTTATATTGTATTCTTTAGCTTTTGTGGCTTGTCCGGTACAAACATAACAGATCAATAAAAATAACTATTAGAATAATATTTTTATTGATTTGAAATTTAAATTAAGATAAAATAAAATTTAAAAATAAGTATGAAGCATAATATGAAAAATTTTCTAACAATTTGTTGAAAATTTCATTGGTGAAAATCTCATTGATAAGGGCTAGTATAACACTATCTTTTAAAATGTTTAAATTTGAAATAGTGCAGTTTATATTTGTATATGTACTTTAAAAAATTACCGCTATAGGATCACTCGTAGAGTTCATAAGAATATCATCCGAAAATGTCGCATCTAAATGTACATCTCCAAATTAATACCCGTTTTACCTTCACCTACATCAACTATCTATTTTGTAAATTTCTGTCATATATAAATTTCATTGTAAACAACAATTCTTGTAGTATCTTGAGTTAATCATTCTTAATTGCATATTAATACTCTTAGCCACATCTTGCTAGTGACATGAAATATTACAACATAAGTTCATGACTAAAAACTGGTTTTGGAAGATAAAATCCGACATTCTTTAAAGATTGATATTGACTTTTGTTTATAATCATAGCAAAACAAACTGTGAGTGAGAATTTTCTCATCTCAAATCGAATCAAAAATTTGGTTAAATCAAATATGCTCATAATCATTCTATCAATTAAGAATTTTCTACTTTCATGATTTCCCGAAAATTAGTTTAACCCCAACTATCTAATTCCGCATCTTGGTTACTATCAACCTACTTCCATTACATAATTTATTTGATGGATATACATTCCTAAGAAGCATGACCCTCATTCAACTATATATCATGATTCAGTAATCCAGAACAATTGATTGTGTTTAGATATTTCAGTGAAAATAATTCATTGGGTTATCTATGCTTTCATCCTTTTGACAAATATTATTAATTAATTGTAATAGAGAGGCGTTGATGTTTTGGTGGCTGTGAACTCACTTGTGCTTTTGTGGGAATAAAACATATTATTTCTCAAAAAAATATTGTTGAAAAAACTGATATATATATATATACATTTTCATTTGCAGACATACGTTCCATGATATAATTATTGATTGTAGCAATAATCTCATTGATAGGGGTTAATATATAAAAATTTTTGAATTTGAAGTTGTGCAGTTTAAATTTGTATAAGTACTCTCAATAATTGCCGCTATAGAATCTATCGTAAAGTTTATAAAAATTATCATCTGGAAATGTTACATCTAATTGTACATCATCAAGATTAATACCAGCTTTACCAACTACCATCACGTACATGAAGTATTTATTGTGCAAATTTTTGCCATATATAATTTTCATTGTGAATAACATTTCTTATAGTATCTTAAGTTAATCCATCTTAATTATTAATACTTCGAGTCCCCTCTTTATAGTGACACGAGATATTGCAACATATCACTGACATGGGTAAAAGCTGATTTTTGAAGATAGAGTCTAATATTCTTTAAAGGTTGACATCTACTTTTTTTTTATAGTCATGGTAAAACAAACTGCGAGTGGAATTTTTTCCTCTGAAATCGAATGGATAATTTGGTAAATTCAGACGGGTTCATAATCATTCTACTAATCAAGAATTCACATCCCAAATATTAAGCTTTATTTTAATGAGAAGAGATGTTAAATAATTTCTGAGGTAAGTTTTTTGCAGGTAGAATTCTCGTCACAATCTAGTGGAATACCAAATCTATAATGTGCAGTCCTACCCCTTTGAATGAGTAAGGGTGCTATTCCATTGGATGCTACAGGAAGCACAATATTACATCTACCATGAAGGGCTAAACATAATATTTTCTAGATAAATTATTGATAAATGCCTTGTCAGTTCCACCACGTAAAGAAAAATTAATCAACACCCATCACTATCAACTACAGACATTATATTATTATAAACATTCTTCTTATCATTAATCAACAAGGGTAATAACTTAGCATGATGCGCTTTCATTTCTTTCTTATTATAATATGTCTCTTCTAGTATCAATAGATTATTTGTTTAAAGAAGCAGCTTTCTCTCTCTAGCAAGTTTTTCTCTCGGGATAGGGTTTCCTTCGTTCATTTGTATGTCTGCTCCTCTGTCTCCAGCGGCGGGAGTCCCGCCGGACTCCGAGAACGTCCCTCCGGACGTCCCTATGAACATCCCCGCCGTTGCCGGCGCTGCTAAGGTCTCCTTCCGTGACATGGTGCTTGCAGGCAAGGAGGCAGTTCCTTCCCCACTATCGGTGGTTGACAACCATGGGGAGCTTGTGACCTTGGACTTCATCGACGGGGATCGCCTCAAGCCTCGGATAACAATAGCTCCGGAAGTGCAACAACGACTATGCAAGCCTTGGGAGGATGCACTGATTATCTCCCTGCTAGGCAAAAGAATAGGGTACAAGGCACTGTTGGATCGCCTGATCAACATCTGGAAAGTCCAAGGGAGGATGGAGATGATAGATATGGAGCAAGGCTTCTTTCTTGTGAAGTTTGTCAGAGCGGAAGACCGGACGAGGATCATCAATGGGGGACCATGGATGGTGTATGACAGTTACTTAACGATACAACTATGGAAACCAAACTTTTCGGCAGCAAATGAGACTCCTTGCAAAACACTTGTATGGGCAAGATTTCCTGGTTTGTGTTTTGAGCATTATGATGAAGTCCTACTCAACAAGATGGCTGCGGCCCTGGGCACCCGGCAAAGGGTTGATGACACAACTAAACACATGAACAGAGGGAGTTACGCTAGAGTGTGCGTCGAGATAGATCTCCGTTTGCCTCTGGTTTCGAGTATTTTGGTGGGGAACTATTGGCAAAAAGTGGCATATGAGGGACTTCACCTCCTATGTAAGACATGCCATAGATTTGGACATGGAGGAACTAAATGCCCCCACCGGCCGGAGGCGGAGGAAAGGAGGACGGAGACGCCTAAGGGGGAGGGGGACAGCGCTGCATACTGTGAGCAGGCAAAGGGTACAGCAGGCAGGGGAGTGCAGGAGTTTGACTTCCTTAAAAAAGTTAAAAGTGGTGTACTGGGGGCTCCAGGAGTAGGGTTGGTAGCAGAGGCAAACATGAAATTGGGTACGGAGGAGGTAGAGGTACAGACGAAAAAGGGTGCAGGGGAAAGCTCCTTTGGGAAAGGAAAAGGGGTAAGTCCTGAGCAGCTGGGGCAACTTGAGGAACACGTGACCCTGCTGCCGGCTCAACCGTCAGGTGTAGACTGGATCAAGGTCATCCGACGAAAAAATAACGCGCCTAAGAAGGATAAAGGCAAAGAAAACAAGCAACCCAACCTGATCTTTGGGTCGAACCACATGAAAGGGAAAAAGCAGAATGTTGGGCCATCCCCCTTTATCCAATTGAATAAAGGTAATAGGCCTCCTCGTGGGCCACTAACCACTAAAAGCAATGGGAGGAAGATGGGCTTTGATGCTGGGCCGAAAGCTTTCGGAACCAAGCCCAATATATTTGTTAAAGGCTTGGGGCTGGCGGTGAAAATTGATGAGAATCCAAAATTGGAGAGAGAGAGAGAGGGCAACGGGAAACGACAGCGTCATGATGAGGGCCTTCCTCCGACCTCAGCCTGGCCTGTATCGCCGACTGGGGATATTGGAAGCGACAATAGCAATTTAGTGGGGACTTCCGAACTGGAAGGAAAGGAGAATGGTGATCCTAGCATGGCAGAGGCAAAGAAGGGAGCCGAGGCCATGGAAACGGCCGAGACATCGGAAGGGGAACAGGAGGATGACCCCTATGACTCTCACGGGGACGATGAGGCAGAATCAAATGGGGAGGACTCTGCTATGGAAGAAGGAGACGAAGAACTCCCAGAGGAGGCCTTGGAGGGTCGGGCCTAAGGTACCGAGGTTACTACCTTTTCTATAAATTGTTTTTATGGATTACAAACATTTCAAGTGTCTTTCATGGAATATGGGGGGATTTGTGGGTAGCACGACCCGCAGGATGTTTAAGGATATTGTCGCCAAACATTCTCCAGATTTGGTGTGCATTTATGAACCTCAGTCTACCTTCATTGGCTCGAGATCATTTTTGCTACAGAGTGGTTATGAGGATATTTGTATCCAGGACGCTCAAGGCAAAGCGGGTGGAATTTGGGTACTTGCGAAACTGGGTTCCAAGTCCCAATTTCGGGTTTTTGATGTCAGAGACAGAATGATCACTCTTGAGTTGGGCTCCAGCGATAATAAGTGGTTCGCTACGGCTCTATATGTTGCGCCTAACTATATTGCTCGCAAAGGAAATTGGTAGGCTCTTGCTTCCTTGGGAACGAGGGTCAACGGTGCGTGGATGATAGTAGGCGACTGGAATCAAATCTTGGCCTCTCACGAGGTCAAGGGTGGGCTACATAATGTCAAGCGTGCCGAGGAATTGGGGGAGGTGATCAACGGGTGCGGACTGTCCACAGTCAACACGCAGGGGGGCTGCTTCACTTGGTCCCGACCAAGAGGAAACTTTGGGAGGATCTACAAAAGGCTTGATAGAGTCTTGAGCAATATGGAATTGGTGTCCAAATTCCCAAATGGCTTTGTTCAAGTCCTACAGGGTGTAGGTTCGGATCACTGCCCCTTAATACTCTCATGCGGACCGCCCCTAACTCGGGAGAAAAGGCAAGTGTTCAGGTTGGAGGCGTCGTGGGCGGAACGAAAGGAGTATGAGTCAGTGGTGGCACAACATTGGCATGGAGATAGAAGCTCCGTGGAGCAGAATCTGAAAGCCATTAAACAAGCATCAGAAGAGTTCAACAAAACTTTTAGGGGGAACTTCAAATGGAGGAAGTTTAAAATTATCAAGCGGTTGGAGGGATTAGCTAAGGCACTGGAAAGGGTGGACTCGGTGAGACTTCTCCTACTGGAGGACGAGCTGAGAAGGGAACTAGATATGGTCCTAAGGCAAGAAGAGATGTATTGGTACCAACGGGCAAAAGACAAATGGGTACGGTTCGGGGATAGGAACACTGCCTATTTCCATGCTCGGGCTAAATCTAAGGGTCATCGCAAGAAAATACACGGTCTTTTTCTTGACAACGGGGAATGGTCGGAGGATGAGGGCGTACTTAGCACGCATGTTCGGGGTTACTATCAACAGTTATACTCTAACCCCCCCCCCCCCAACCATTCTTGGAGAGTAGGCATATAGAAGCTGATGATTTGCCACCTCCTTTCCCAAAATTACATGAAGATGCCGTCACTAAGCTGGAGAGTGGTATCTCGGCGGAGGAAGTTAAAGCCGTGGTTAAGAGTCTCAATGGATTTTCGGCCCCGGGCCTGGACGGATTTCCTGGCCTATTTTTCAAAACTTATTGGCCGATCGTGGGAAATGATGTGGTCAAGTTCATAACAGAAGCATTCAATCAAGGAAAATTTGACCCCGCCTTGGCCAAGGCTTTCATTTGTCTTATTCCCAAGACGGTGGCTCCGACGAGCATAAAAGAATTTCGCCCCATTACTCTTTGCAACGCGATCTACAAAGTCCTCACAAAGGTTTTGGTGGAAAGGATTAGACCCTATTGAAAGATCTCATCTCTACCCACCAAGCAGCGTTTCTGCCGGGGAGAGGGACGATAGACAATGCTGCTACGCTACAAGAGCTGATGAGTCAACTTTCTAGAGGGCGATGTAACCTGAAAGCAGTTGTCCTAAAGATTGACGTGGCTAAAGCTTATGATAATGTCCTTTGGGACTACTTGGAAATCTGCCTGGAAGAGTTGGGGCTGCCTAGAGGCATGGTCCATCTTATCATGCATTGTGTGTCCTCCCCGACTTATGCGGTGATGTGGAAGGGTCGGCCTCTCCAAGATATTAAGCCGGGAAAAGGATTGCGACAAGGGGACCCTATTTCTCCTTACCTTTTTCTCATAATAATGGATAAACTGTCTCTCCTCATCCAACAGCATGTTAGAATGGGAAACTGGAAACCCATTAGATTCAAGGACTCTAATGTGGGGATATCTCATCTTATCTTTGCCGATGACCTAATCCTTGGGGCAATGGCGGATAGAAAGAGCATTGAAACCATGCATCGCTCCCTGGAGAATTTTGCCACAGTGTCTGGCCTCCGACTCAACCCCCAGAAGTCTTCTATATTTATCTCTAAAGGGGTGGATCGGCAGGAGAGGCTTTGGATCCTTGAGTACCTTAATATAAAGACGGTGGAGTTCTTTGATTCCTACTTGGGTTTTCCCATGATCAAGGGAAGGTACAAATGCAGAGACTTCGCTGCCATTCTTGACAAGCTGGACGAAAAATGGAGGGGTGGGCTGTAAAACTCCTCAACAAAGCTGGGAGGCTGTCCCTCTGTCGAGCAGTTATGGCGGCCATCCACAGCTATGTCATGCAACTGCATTGGCTCCCTGAATCCATCTGTGGAGCGATTGACAGGAGGATTAATATGTTTCTCTGGAAGGATAGACATGGTAAGGGATTATACTTGGTGAAATGGGAGTCCATCGCCCAGGGAAAGGCTGGGGGGGGGGGTTGGGCCTGAAAACGTCCAGACAGATGAACATCTCTTTCCTTGGTAAGCTCATATGGGGGATGCTCCACGCCCCGGAGAAACTTTGGGTACAACTCCTAGAAGGAAAGGTCTTCAGCAGGGATTACCTAACTGTGATGGAGAACAAGGCATTGACCAACCTCAGTCGAGCTTTGAGAAGGACTTTCTTGTTGATTAAAGATGGTTTCAGCCTCCGGTTAGGGGATGGAAACTCTTCACTATGGTTTACTAAATGATGGAATGGAGAGCAGATAGGGTCGCTTATCCCCTGAGTTGCGACACAGGATCTCGACTTGAAAGTCAAAGACGTCATAGACCAGGGAGCTTGGGATTGGAAAGACATTTATTCTCCAATTCCGAACCAGGTGCTGAACAAGATTTGTGCCACTCCTCCTCCCAAGATTCATGACCAGATGCGGGACTTGTGGATTTGGAAGGAGTCCAGTTCAGGGAAGTACACTGTGTCCTCAGCATATAAGCTGCTGAACCGTACGGATACGAATATTCTGGGGTGGAAGTGGATGTGGAGGGTTTCGATTCCGGAGAAAATTGGCTTATTGATATGGCTTATCTGCCAGGACTCTCTACCAATTAATCATACTAGGTACAAGAGGAAGCTGGCGACTTCACCCCTTTGTGTTCTCTGTGGGGACGAAGAGGAGAGGTGGGATCACTGCTTCTTCACTTGTCCTTGGGTCCAACAAGTCTGGAAAGCCATCAAAGTGGGAATACCGCCCACCTGTGACTCCATATGCAGGGAAGAGATAAGGGTTTTCCTTTATGTTCTGTTTGATTGCTATGGTCATCTTATACCAGCGGCTTTATGGAATATTTGGCTCGAGAGGAACGTGAGGGTGTTCAGGGGAGAGCAGAAAAGGTTGGGTTCCTTGCTTAGGGATATAAGACGCATGACTTGGGATATGAATCAGGTGAAGAAAACTGCTAAGACAGATCGGCACCCTCGAAGCCAGATTCATTGGAATTACAGAACGGCTGTTAACACGATCATTCATGTGGACGGGAGCTCTTTGGGAAACCCCGGGAAAGCGGGTTTCGGATTCGTAGTTCGCGACAGCAAGGGGGAATGGTTGGGAGGTGGTTGTGGTCATCTTGGGATCACCTCTATTGACTTGGCGGAAATGGCTGCAATGGAAGCAGGTTTGGCCTTTGCAGCTAAATTGGGGAGCAAGAGTGTGACGTGCTACACTGATTCTACAGTCACGATAGAGGCTATTCAGAAGGAGAATGATTTCCATCCGCTGGCCTCCTACATCCACTGGATCAAGGAACTCAAGGGGCGGTTCGAAAGCTGTCAAATTTTCCACATCCCCCGGGAAGGAAATAATGTGGCAGATAAGTTGGCGCATCATGGCGGTTCAATTGAAGAATTCTACACCTCTTGGGCCTTTCCGCCCGATTTTGTTATCGGGGAATTGGCACGGGAGGCTTCCAGAGGGGAGTCCCTATTGACTTCGTAGCTTGGAGTTGGGTCTGCTATTTTGTAATTCTGGTTTTGCTATTTTCTCTTTTGTTTTTTGCCTTTGTTTTTCTGGCCATCGGCTTATCAAAAAAAAAAAATAGATTATTTGTTTTAGACGTTAAAACTTCATTTAGTACCGGCATTCCAGAAAAAAATTTCAAACTTATAGAATTTGCAGCAATTAGCCTTTCAATATAAACTTCTTTGATCATTCGCAATCACAATTTTCCGAGTATTTGATTTTCGTCAATTACAAATCTGTTAAAATATAGATTAATGAATTACATCATTCGTTTTTTAAGTGTTACATTTTCCCTTTCTGGGTGTTTGGAAATAAGTGTTAGATTATCATATTTGAAATGTTTTGAAGGTTAATAATTTTTACTAATTATACTTAAATTATTAATTTTTCATATTCATTAAAATAAAACTCAAAAGGAATAAAGTCAAATGTGACTTATTTTATTTATTTAATTACTTCAACTAAATAAATTTTATTAACTTACCTTAAATCTTGTATCATTTCCTAGTGTTACACTTATTATAAAACGGAGGGAGTATTTCTTAAAAAATATTCCCTCCGTCGCACTCAAAGTGTCTCATTTTGACTTTTTAATACTGTTTATTAATCAACTTTGACATAATGTAATCGTAATTATATACGAAAAAATATAGTCAAATTTAGTCTTGTTAGATTTGTCTAATCATGTAGTTTTAGAATATATATATTTTTACCTAATTTTTACATATGTACATTTTAAGATATTAAATGTTAAACAAATATATTGGACGACGTGTTTAAAAATTTTGAGACAGAAATAATGAGACAGAGAAAGTAAATTAAAGAAAAATTAAATTTTCCATTTTTAAGCCATCGCAGCCCGAATCCGGCCAAATTGCCTAAATTTAGGCCCAAAATCCTTCTAATGCTCCATTTGCCTAAATCAAAATATCGTGGTCCAAAAGTGAAGGGACCTCCTTCTCGTGGTCTATTTTAGTTATTATCTCTTTACTTTATTTACTGATGGATCTATTCACAATATTTAATTGTATATTACTTTTAAGAGAAGTGACATATTTTTATGAAAATATGGCCTATATATACATTAATTAATACTCCCTCCATTTTTTATATATAAAAAATATAAATTAATATATATAGAAAAACGGAGGGAGTATACATTAATTAAAAAAATATTTTTATATATTCATTAATGTATTTTTTAATAATATAAATTTCATATATACATTGCAAATTTCATTTAAATTTGAAATTCTATTTTTTTAAAAAAATGAAAATTGTGAATATACACAATTGCAAACTCCATATAAATTAAAAATTAAATATCTTTTAAAAAATAAAAATTGGGATTTTCATATACACATTAACATATCTTTAACATGAATAAATAAATCTGACGTGTAATGTGTATTTTGATTACATCATTCATCATACAAAAAATATAACAAAGTTGAGACCAAACCTACACAAAATTACCGGCATTTCAACAGTTCACCATATTGAAACATAAACGCAACATAATTCTTAGTTGCCAGTGCAAAAGCTCGTCATAATTCTATGGTCTATAAATAAATTCTAAATGCAGCAATAAAATTTAAAATAAATAAAATAAAATATGCAAATAAATAAAATCCCAACATAGATAAAATAAAAAAATGCAAAATTTCAAATGTTATCTTTCAAATCTTTTTAAAAGTGAATATATAGTGACATGATAAGATGATAGAGATGAAATTTATAAGTAAATGATAGATTTTATACACGATAGACTAAAATCTATAATCAATAAATAAATATATGCGAAAATCTAAAATTAATACATTAAAAATACAAAATAATATAGATAAAATAAGATATGCAAAATTTCAAATTTCAAATCTTTCAAATCTTTTTAAAAGTTGATATTCTAGGAATTCCATATATTTCAAAAACTAAAAATCTATAATAAATAAATAAATAAATGTGAAAATTTATAATTGTTAAATTAAAAAATGAAAAATTTTATAAAAATTAGAAATTTGAAATGGAGACACCACATTAAATATAGGATGGATTGTTCACTAATGCTTTAATATATATATATAGATTACTCCACATTTTACAGTTTTTATTTTTTATTTATACAAATACTACTATTTTTTTATATATACAAGCGTATTTGTCTTCTAATGACGTGGGAATTATTTTTATATTTAAAATTAAATTACATGTGATTTTTTATATTATTCATTGTTTAATTTTTAGCAAAATTTTTCAAATTAGTATGTAATAAGAAAAAATTATTTCCATAATAAAGATATACGGCTAATACACAAGGTGTTGTTATATATTGTGCAAACTATTGTACGTGGAGACAATATAGTTATATAATACTTCCTCCGTTTCTTTTTATTTGACACTATAGGAGTTTTGTTACTGTTAATTGAGTAACTTTGATTCGACTTTTTAATACAATTATATATGACAAAAAATAGTCAAATGAGATCTTGTTAGATTCGTCTAATCGCATAGATTTAGAATATCAAAGTTTCATAATTTTTACTTGTACACAATTTGAGTTGTTGAAGATTGAAAATGTGTATTGGATTGCGTAAAATGTGGGTCCGTGACAATTAAAAAGGAACGGATGTAGTATCTTATGTAAGTTATTTTTTGTAATGTTTATGAAGATAATGTCATAATATAGTTCTCTTATTGCTTTGCAACTTATTATGGGTTTGTTTGAAAATTAGTTATTAGTTGTTAACTGATTACGTGAGTAATAAATGAATCAAAATTAGGTGTCTGACAATTTCGAGACCAACTTTTTGTCTATAACAATCTAAAATTCCAAATGATGCTATTTGCAGATGTTTCAAAAAGAACTGATTGAATACATTTGTCTTTTTAAATAATAATAAAAACTTTTTTCTCTCACAATGTGTCAAAAATTAACTTATTCGATTTAGTTATTTTGTTGAACAGGGCATATAAAATTTCACTTCGCCGTATTTACTCACTCCCCTCAACCGTTTGCAAACTTTCCCCCTAATTTGTTACCAATTGCAATACACAAATTAATACTTCTATTTTGAGTAATGCAACAATATTATGAGATCATATTCGAGTAATAAAATATCACCCGTGGACTCATCAAGATATTGATAGATAAGTAATGTAATTTAAAATACATTATCTATACACATATTATCTTTGAATACATAGACAAGTGTAATATAGAAGTATTATTTTTTAATCTTATATACTAGGTAGTAGCTCCTATCATTATCATTGAAAACATATATCCCACCACTACTACTAAGTCCAATTTATATTTTAAACCCCAAATAAAATATCATTGTTTATAGTGGAGTTGCATCAATAATTGATTAAGTTACTAATTTATGGAAGAAACAACTCATTTCATCAAATCATTCAACTAGCAAATAATTTGTGGTGACTTTATACCTTCATAAGTGAAGTGATCGACTATCCATACTTATATATACATATTAAAAGATAATAATAA
The DNA here is from genome assembly GCA_030278955.1 of Hygrophila difformis. Taxonomy (NCBI): domain Eukaryota; kingdom Viridiplantae; phylum Streptophyta; class Magnoliopsida; order Lamiales; family Acanthaceae; genus Hygrophila; species Hygrophila difformis. The sequence continues at coordinate 6,650,205 of JAOANR010000012.1, forward strand.
TAATTTAATATATTAAATATTTACCGTAAATTATTCAACATTAAGTATTTCAGAGATGAGGACTGGCTTGGTGGTCAAGTCCCACTATCCCCTGTTGTCCCTTTATAATTTGTGTGATATGAGCTTCTACCACCACTTTTCTAATCTATATAGAATGTTATATTATTTTTTTTTAAAAAAAAAACATTAAGTACTATTTCCTATGCATATAACATAATAGTATTTGAATAAAATAATATTGGGGTTCACAAGTTTTGTCATCATACATCCAATTGTTGAAGCCAACCTCGAAATTCGGGATACCTATAATTCAACAAACCTTACGAAAATTTGGTTTTCGGAAGAATTCGAAGTAAAATTTATCCTACAATATTCTTTTACAAAATTTTCATCCAGATTTCGTTCGAAAGTTGATATTTTTTTTTTAAATTTCAGAAACTTAGACAGAAATTTATTTATTTATTCAAATTATATCTTTTAATTTAAAATATATATATATTTTTAAATTTGGAAAAAATTAAAATATATATTTCGATACATATGGATTATGTCTCCAATTGACTTGTTTTCATTATTTTTAAATCAAAATCTTCCAAATCAAATTGACGCATGATATCAACAATAATAATATTATAAGCATGATATTTCATGAAATAAATATTGTCAGTATATTACTAATTTATATAGTAACATAGAGGATAAAATTTGGAAGATATTCATTTTTCAAATATTAATTTGGAAGATATTCATTTATTATAAACAAGGTTTTAAATACTAATTTCTTTGATTTCTTAAATTTTTTTAAATATTTTCGAAATTTTCATAAATTTACATGTTCGATATAGACAACGATACCATTATTTAAAAACTTCCATCTGACACATTGGAATATTGTGAAAACTACTAAATAAATTAAGATAATAATTAATAAATTCTATTCTTTTTTTTTTACCAAGTAGAGTTTTTATTAGGGTGCTTTAAAGCTCAGAAATAACTTAATGTAAGTAGTGCTTTCCCAAAATTGGTTTAAACAATCCCATAACCGTCAAAACTAATCGTTGTCGGTTTTTAGTACTTCATTTGTTATACGGAGTAATATTGTTCATTTACATAAATAAATTAAAATAAAATTAATTGTAGTCTGTAATATGATGGATCCCCAAATAAAATGAATTAATTAATGTGGGGGTGGGGATCCTTAATAAAAGATAATGTTGGATGGGATTAGTGGCGAGTCATCATGAAGATGAAGAGTCGTTATAAAATTATTAATTAAGGTCATGTCATATATTATTACTTTGACTAAAAAAAAATAATCAAATAAAGTTTTGTTTTTTTATTTAGTCGTTATATAATTAATTTTTACTTAATACTCTATTTTACTTTATTTACATTAACAAAAAATTGTATTCCCTGTATTCAGAATTATGCTTTGTAGAAACAATCCTCCAATAACCACTAAACCTACGAATGATTAATTTTGAACTCGATATAAAAGATTTTGAACTCGATATAAAAGATAACGGGTATACGCCAAAAATGCCAAAAATACGGTAAATTGAAATGTGGTGGTGTAATAAAAGTGTGTGTTAGAAAAGAAAAAGAGTAAGAGTCTGTTTTCCTGGACTTATTTTCAGGACTTATTACATATTCTTATTAAAATCAGACCAGATTAGACCAGACCAGATCAAATCAGATCAGACCAGAACAATTCAGATCAGATCAAACCAGACCAGATCAGACCACACTATATATATATAATTGTAATCAGATTAGATCAGACCATACCAGATCCAATCAGATCAGATCAGACCAGATCCAATCAGATCAGACCAGAAATATTCGCAGATCTTATAAAATTCATATCAGAACACCTTATTTCAGCGCGAAGAGAAGGGCAAGAGGGAGAGGGAAGGACGGGCAGGCGGGCAGGAGCATGTGCAAAGCTGGTAAGTTGAGCTGCTGATACGGTAAGGTACGGTCACATACCCTCATTCTTTTCATGTCGGTTACTCCTTTAACTGTTTTCTGTTTTCTGCTCACTGCATTCAATAGTGCCCACCCTCATTTTTTTTTTAAAAAAAAGTAAGCATCTACACCCACATATTTTAAATTTAATCTTATTATCAATAAGTAATACTACCGCCGTTTTTTTTTTTTTTTTTTTATTGTTCCATTTCAATCACTGTTTTTAACTAGCTGACTTTGAAGCTTTATTTAGTTAGGTTAGAAGATGATTTTGAAGGTAAGTCCAACATGAATTTTGTAGTTTGTAATCTCTACTTTCATTACTTCATCCGTCTCACCGTTTTTGTTAGGTATGAGTTTTTGGCACTGTTCACTGTTTAACTTTGATTCGAATTTTTATCATAGCTATATAAGAAAAAATATAGTCAAGTGAGATCTTGTTAGATTCGTCTAATCTTGTAGTTTTAGACAATCAAATTTTTATGACTTTTTCTTGTACACAATTTAAGTTATTAACCGTTAAAAATGTGTCTCGGCATGCGTGTCGGAGGTCTCTGTAACAAAAACAAGGAGACAGAGGAAGTATTACTTTACCATTTTTTATTTAGCCTTATAACGAATCATATAAAACCATCTAAAGTCAGCTAGTTGAAAACAATGATTGAAATGGAGAAATTAAAAAAGAACGGAGGTGGTACTTATAACCAAACGCAGTTGGTCTGAGTGGTATGGAGCTCTATCAGCTTAAGCAATGGTTTGGGTTCGAACCTTTGTGTATGCTGAATTCTGCTTTGGAAGAGACAACCCTTTAATACTCACCAGATTCCCGAGGAATTAATGTTTGGCCAGTGTGACTTAAGGATGCTTATATTACTCATATCAAACCTTGTATACTTATATTACTACAAATTTACAGTTTATTTTCATTTCGTCAATTTATTTTGAATAATTTTTTTACCATTACTCTTGTGGAGAGTAACTATATTTTTACCCTAAATTCTTGTTTTACTTTTATGTGTGTTCATAATTTGGTAGTCTCGTATAAGTTGTTCAGTAAAAAATAGAGTATGTTTGGATGTCAGTATATTGGGTAGCATATAGCGGATTAGAGGAGCATATTCCCTTACAATTCTCTCTCCGAATCTACTATCTACTAGCGGATCCGCTGACTCCCAAACATCCCCATAGTAAAAATTTGCTACTTTCAATACACCCATACAGTCAAATTTAAAAAAGTTATCCCTCATATAAATAATCTTCCATGCATTTATGCATAACAATGATAACATCGTTTGGTATCTTCATATTTTAAAATAATAAATAAAAAAAATCATGGTATAATTGCTTACTGCTAAGTTTACTTATATCTGTTATTTGACATTAAAACTCTAAATGACTAAATAGCAACCAATAATTAGTGAGAAAACATACAAACTGCGTACCAATTTCTGGCGAGTATTTGCTATCAGGATAGCAGATCTCTCAAAATTTATTTTCATTTTTGTATATTTTTATTCTGTAGATTGTTTTTTTTTAAAAATTATTTCTCTGTTTATAACCCTTTTCATACTTATACATAATTTCATACACATGGCCATCACTTTAAGATGCCCGCTCATCACTATCATTACGTGTAGGCAACTGCACATAAACCACTCCCTGAAAGATGTATTGTCCATATAAGTTATGGGTTAAATCGGTACAACTGAACAACACAAGTATCTCATCTTCTAATTCTCACACACACACACACACACACACACACACACATATTTTACTCCCCTTGTCCTATTAATTTTGCCTCAAAACATTTGGACACCGTCCAATACATTTGTTTAACAGTTAATATCTTAAAATATATAAAAGTAAAAATTCTTCTAAAAAAATATATATTATAAAACTATGCAAAAAAAAAAACATGAATCTAACAAGATCTTGTCCGACTATATTTTTCATATATAATTGCAATAAAAAGTTAGGTCAAAATTATACAATTAATAGTGTAAATGAAACATAAGCGGGACAGATGGAGTATTTTTTACTGAATCGCCTATACATGCTAAAATGGATGGTGAGAATACATGCAATACAAATTACAAAGAGACAAAAGAGGAGAAATAGAGAAACGGATGGAAAATTAAATCCCAAACCCAAAGGTTGGAAGTAAGGGGTCAAGTCGTCATCCCTCATATTCCTAGTTAATTAATACTAGAACATATCTTCAGACACAAATGCGCGTGACATTAAATGAGCATGTTTAGTTAGGTGTAGGGGTGTAAACGAGCCGAGCCGAGCTCGAGCAGTACCAGGCTCGAGCTCGGCTCGGTTAGGTATAAGTTCGGCTCGGCTCGAGCTCGAAGCTCGACGAGCTTTAAAAATTGAGCTCGGCTCGAGCTCGACACAATATATTGAAGCTCGAGCTCACATTTGTTAAGAAACAAAATACACTTTTTTGGAAATTCATATTCCTTTAACTTTGATTAATAACTCAAATTATGTATAATTAAAAATTATAAAAAGTGGATATTCTAAAACTACAAGATAAAACGAATCCAATAAGATTTCACTTGACTATGTTTTTCCTTGTATAAATATGATAAAAAATTTGAATCAAAATTAAACAATGTGTCAAAAACTGAAACGTCGCAAAATCACAAAAACAGAGGTAGTATTTAAAATTGGATACACTACTTGCAAACAAGTAATTACAATATTAAGTTGAGACTTACCCTAGTGATCAAGTCCACCAACTCCTAACCATAGGTTAGGGTTGGGGGTTCGAATCCCCACACGCCCCCTATCCCTCCCCTTTGTAACTTGTGTAATTTGTATGTCACGGGCTCCCACCACCCATTTCTCATGCCTTTAATGACTCATCCGAAAAAAAAAGTAATTACAAATTTACAATATTGTGAAACGACGTGTCACGTGCAGTAAGATGAATGCTGTATTGAATAGCCATGCAATATATCATGGGGGTGTGAAAAACTCAAAAAGTGTTCATTTTTATTAAGATTACTACTACCACCATTTACCAGCTCAACTTTTGAGGCACTTAGCTTGTTTTAAAATTAAAACCCTTTTCGAATCAAAAGTTTTTTTAAAAAATAGCCAAAAATCACTCTGAACTCAACTGTCTCAACAGCCTCAGTATAATATAGCAAGATCGACAATACATTACGACAAAGGAATCTAGCATCACTATAATATATCATCATGATGATGATTTTGTTGATAATTTAGTTTATACTAAAAAAATTAAAGGCACACATGGCAGTACACCATCATTGATGGGGACGAATTGTCTCTTTGCTCTACATCACACTCCAAACCCAGAAACAGTTTTTTTTTTTTTTTTTTCCTAACTGAAAAAAACTGAGGCTGGGTTACAAGGAGAAAGATGAAAAAGAAAGGTGGTGGTGGTGGTGGTGGTGGTTGGGTCTAGAAGCTTACGGAAAAGATATTATTATCAAGGATATATAGAAGTACTATATTTCTTGATCACGAGGGGTGATTGGGATTGGGGAGATTGAGGAGGGTTTTTTGGCAGTTTGTCTATATCTGTAGGCTGCAGAAATACAACATGGCTGATGATGGACAATCACATGTCCTGTTTTTCTGTTCCTCCTCCTGCTGCTTCTCTAAATATTCATTTCTTGTTTTTCTTCTTCTAAAATCAAAATTGGTTGGGGGAGTGAAAGGGGGTCAATTTATCCTTTTCAGAATAAATGGGATGGGAAAAGTAAACCACATGGATCATATAGGAGTAGAAAAGACATACAGTAATACTATAAGTTTCCATTGAATTAGGGAATAAACACATCTTATGTCTTCTTACTACCAAAACATCCAGCCTCATGGTATATCTATTGTGTTCTAGCATTATAATTTATATATATTGTGTAAAGGTGTGTGTGAATCTCAAATCTCAATGCTCTAGTGGTCCTATCCTCCCACAGCTGCCCATTCCCCCCTCCTTAAATTTTTTCTCAACAAACACAATAACTCATACTCCCAAAACCATGAAAGCTTCCCTCATTTATGGATGGTTTGGGGAGATAATGTCCAGTCCACTTCTATCCCTAATAATCAATGATATCCACCAACACACACACACACACATACACGTTCTTCAGTTCCATCTCATCAATTTAAGCTTTAAGTCTAATCATTTCAACTTTCCAACCTCATAAATTTATCCTTTTATATCACTAGTGGTAATTTAGATTGTAGCACATATCTATAGAACTAGACTAGGGCAGTGTTTGGGAGAGCAAAAAACTATTTTCTCATAACTATTTTCTTAATTAGCAAAAAATACAAGTTGGAAACATGTAAATTAACATAAAAAATATTTGAAACAAAACTTACATTACAAGCTGGCAGATCTGGATACTTGAGATATGTCATGGCCCAGCCAGCCAAGCCCAAATCTGAAGACATGCTCATCCACAATACCATAAACCTCACAATAAATATATTACATTAATTTAAAAAAAAAAATCCTTCCAAGCAGTATTATTATTTAGATTTAATAATCACAAATCATCTTGAAAAATATGTCAAAAAAGCAAGCCTCTGGTACCTCAACAAGCCATGTTCTGCATAACTTAATCAGACCCCAGAAGTAGCTTCAGCATGACATGTTCTACTCCAACAAAAACACTACATCACATTTAGAAAACCCACAGTGCCTAGTCAAGTCAGAACAAAAGAAACTTCGGCTCGAGTTCATGGGGATAAAAGTTATGTGCAACCTTGAACTATAACTGGGATTCAGACAGGTCGGGAGATCATAGTGCAGAACCACTTGTCGGTTAGGGTAAATCTGTCGCATTCTTGGCAAAAATGTATAATGCACATGAATTTTTCCCCCAAAATTTTATCATCACATAATATTTATGAACTCAGTTCATAAAAGATTGTTTTACACATAACTTTGGTGATATCTCATATCTGGTATAGCAATTGTTTCAAAATCCCTCTAGTTGATCAAAGATGGACAAAGATAGATCACAGTATAAACAAAAACACTGCAAAAGAAGATGACGTCCTGAATACCAAAAAGCGGGTTCCCACGGGGGGCATGACTCACTCCTCTGGTAACCGCAATCGATTGAACAGCACAAGAAAACTTTGTTCAGGTACAACATAGAGAAAACCAAGGTCTGCACCTTTGACATACGGACCAAACCCCTGTTTTTAATCAAAGAGAATTTTACTGTCACAAAAATGCTGAAATGATCAAGATAAAATCATGCATCTGCTTGCCTTACTTACCTTTCCATTCAGTTGAAGGAGCTCCCCCTCCACCCATTTAGGATTCCGGAACCCAAATTCCGCAATCCTTCCTTCACCTTTGTAACTTGCAACCTGGAAGAAAGAAACTTTACTGGCTGCGACTTGTTCTATTGTCATCAATAAGGAGAAAATAGATAGCGTGGGTGACTTATTGTGGGAGGAACTTATCTTGTTAAAAATAATATTTTGATGTCATTTTGTAGTTGTTCTAAACATCTTCATTTTGATGTCATTTTTGGAGTATCATTTTGCTGTTTTACATATTACATACAAAAATTTGAACTTTTGGTGATTAATTAGTCATTATTCTTATTTAAAATTCTAGACTATAACTTACATAACTGTATGCTTTCGATTTCAAATTACACTCATGACAGAAGAACTAATCAATGTTCATACGAGTACTCTTTCACACCTATCATTGCATAATAATACGCCTTCGTGCAGTTTACTTTGGCCACTTTATAATCAAAGTGTCTCTTATTAAAGAGGCCAATGTGAACCAGACGATGGGAGTATCTTTTTATGTCAACATAGAAAATAAAATCAAACTAACTAAACATATCTATATGTTATATGTATATATGCCAGTATTTTTGCAATTCATAAAAATAGTTACTCTCCAAAAAGAATATCCAAACAAAGCTTTAAGTTTTCAACTCAATTGCCCCTTTCTCAACATGTGTACGCTCATTGTCAACCCCAGTTCTTATTTCTTCAGCATCTCAGTCTATGTTTATCTCTTATCCATCTTTAGTTTTTGACACTAAAAAAAAAAAAACTGGGTGTGGCTTGATGTTCCAATTTTGGGGACAGTTGACAAGAGTTAAGAGTGGGTCTGGAGAAAGATCAATGAAAAAGAGGGGAGAGACACACGTACCACCCCAAGTTCAGCGGGGTACATTCCCCTGTTGGCAAGTCGGGAACCTTTACCTACTTTAACACGAAATGTTACCTGGAGAAAAATGATGCAAATGATGAAAAATTCAAACGAACATTAAATAAATAAACATCAATTCAAATCCAGCAGCATACCTGACCAGCAGGAACATTCAAATCTCCCGTCAGCTTGACAGCCTCAATATATTCAAAGAACTCCATATCAGAAGACTGGTCATTATTCGTTTTCCAATTGCCATACTTGCGCCTTAATTGAACTACTTCAGTGCCATATGGGCCAAAAGCACCAACATATAGTCCTGCACTGACAAGAATGCCCAAGCAACCAACTTATGTTTCCTTGATTAATGATCATTTAATGTAGATATTATGTTTCTTCAACAGACATTAAGCCATATATGCATGTGATACAGGGAAGAGAGGGGGCACTCACCTTCAAATGGATCTAAATCATGTTTGGAGGTAATGATACGACTAAAATATGTATATTCAGATAACCGACTCTGCTTCTGTGCCTGACTGACAGCAAGCTTCACTATTTCACGCACATCTCTAGAAACCTGCAGCAAGTAAGAAAAAAATGAAAATGAGATCAGCATTACAGACATGTGGCAGCTAAGCAAGTTTGAAATTCTGCCATGAGTACAACGAAACCATCCAAACTCCTAGTGAAATGCATCAGACAGGTTGATGTCAAAGTTAGTAACCAGGTTGCATTTCCATTTCTATATATAGAATTTAAAGAGAGAAGCAAGACTACATAAATCACCATCACCTTTGATTGAACCATGATGGGATTTTATGTAATAAGATATGCAAGTAATATATCTCCCAGAAATGAAAAAAACAATCTTTTTGGTTCCATATCTAGGTGATTTATAAAAATGTGCAATAATTTAACCCTTTTCTGATATATATATATTAAAAAAAAAAAAAATCCACAGGATAAAGTATAAACCACAACTCTGCACATAGTCATTTAAAACATCATTTTATTTACGCAGGCATGCCAGATTTGAACTATACCTTCGGAGGAACTTTTTCTGAACTCCAGAATGCCTTGGCAACTTCAGGAGGCATAAGTTCAGAAACACCTTGGGCAGCTATTGCAGCAAGCTTAACTTTGGATGAAATATTTTCTTCAGTATTACTATCTAGATATTCCTTTGAGATATGCAACACAAATGAATCTTTCTCCATATCTTTAAGATCAGCTGGGACACGAACAAATTCATCCTTGACATGAATGTCTTCTTTATTATGCAAAACCCCTCCAATGTAAAGCTTCATATCTAAGTTGTTTCCATCTTCTATAGTGTCACTATCTTCTTGGGCAGAAACTATATCTGGTTGATTGTTATCCTCATCAGAACCTTCCTTTTCTGAATCGTCAGTGGTCGTGGTTTCACTATCTTCTTCAATGAACTCCTTACTAACTTCACTAATATCCTCATCAACATCAACTCTCATCACTTTAACCTTTAGTTCTGGGATTTTCTCTTTGAGAAAATTTATAACGCTTTTTATTCCTTCTTCAGCAGCCCCTTCAACATCTATGCTCTTCCCTTCAAATTTCTCCGCATCAGTTTCTTCTAGTTTAACATCAACTACAGATTCATTTTCAGTTTCACCTGTTGATGGGCCACTGGTGGATTTATCAGTGGGAGTTGAAATTGTCGAACTTCCTTTTGTTCGTTTTAGAAATACAACCTGTAAAATGTCTAATATCAGAAGTGCCTTAAGTAGATTGGTTCATTTCTCCAATAAGCAAATAAACAGTTTTTACCCTATCTGAACAACGAAAATCTATAGTTGGAAATTGGGAAAAAAATATATGCTCCATACAAACACGAGAGTTTGTTACTATTGAAGATACAGAATCCTATCATACATATTCTTAGTTATCAAAAGGTGAATTTCACATTTAAATATAACAGAAATAGGAAGAACCACAAACAACTAGTGTGGGATTATGTGAGCATGGTCATCTTAGGAAGATATTTCATATGCTTTGGCAATATACAGGAATGAAGTTTTTCATGAATGCAATGCAAATTCAAAATCATCCTCTAAAATGTTTGGATGGAGATAGCAACTAATTGATAGTTTTGATTAATTTTGCACATATGACACATCCATATTGCATATCAGAAAATAAATAGTATCTACATCATACAGGTTGAATGCGGACCTTAGTTTTAAAAATCTTGCCTGCGATATTATGCACAGTTTCATAAAAACATCGTGCAATCATATGAAACAAGGAAAAGACAATGGATAAAAGCAAAAGAAAAATAGTTAAAATCTTATTTACTAATTCTAATAAACAAAACCTGCTAATTACATAAAACTACACATCACCTGAATGTTATACGTCTCATCGGCATCTTTAACCACAAATAATTCAAATAATGGAGTTCCAGGAGCTGATGTCACCAATTGCCTGTAATAATGTTCCATTTTAGGGACTTCAAGCTTGCATAATGATAATGATTGATGGGAGAAGAACAGTTACTTTATATGCACACATAAATTTATATTGTGATTATTACCTAGGACTGTAACTTTTGCCAATAAATCGGCCAGTTCCTGGAGTAATTTGAATTAATCTCCCAAAAGGATCAGTTGAATCCTTAGAATAGCCAACCCACCAACCAACCTGCAGTTATGCTTTAATGTGAACAATAAGAACTGCTTACGTTCAGTTAAGAAAACAGAAGAACCAGCTATTAAGGAGGTTCCTGTAAGAAATTGTTAACTTTTATTTAAAAAATACTAAGTACCATAAATTCTCGTCTTCTATAGAATTTTTCATAATTTATGCTCAAATTTAAACTTAAAAATAATAGGAGAAGGGTATCACCACGAGGTCAAACCCATTTGATTTATAGGGACAAAAATGAATTGAGACAATACAGGGAAAAGTAGCACGCCTATATACATCCAGGTGAAAAAAATTGGCATGCAAGCTACACACTGCTCTATTCATTTTGGGAGCCCCAGGTAAAAAAGAATCACTTCGGCATTCATACAGTAGTCCTATTATCCCTGCTGATTATAATCTCAACAGTTGAACATAGTTTGAAGAAATATATTATAGGACAAATACCAAACAAGATAGAAGGTTGCATAACCAATCTGTTAACAAACTACCAGTCCACTGGCAGTACTTCGGCATATTTTTGAAGCATCACTGTACCGCTCATCCTCAATTGCACTCTGAAAGAAAGAGTAATGGATTAGCACTGATTACAATTATGAAAACAATTTAATCGAATCAACCATAAGATTACCTTCAACTGCTGCATAATTTCTGCAACGGTATCCTTTGATGTTGCCTCAGCAATGGCCCTTTTCAACTTGGCAGCTTCCTCAAAGTCTTCATTCTCTATTGCATCTTCAAGTTGAAACTGAAATAATTTGTAGTAATCAATCAGAATCCCAATATAGATATTGATAACTGTTCTGTACACTGTGCGTGCACTGGATGCGAATGGGACAAAATTCAAGGAATCAAGTCACTGCATAGAGTAAAATTTATAAGCCATTACCATTTGAGATATGATGTTACAAAATATTTCTTCATTCAATTCTTCTAGTTTTTCATTTGAAGTTCTTAAAATAATTGCAAATGATTAAAGTAATACGATGAAAAATCTGCACCAAGACATGCATTCTCTTATTCTCTCACCCTCCAGCTTCATACTACTGGGGGCAACAGATGATATTGTATTATTGTTCTAAATAAGTAACATCAGAGTTTATCCATTTGGCACCTATCATCAACTGAAGAACAGGAACCAAAAGAAATCAGTTATAATAATTTTGAACATTTAACCACTGTCAAAAACGTTTAGAAATATACAACCATACACTGATACACAACATATTACATAACCTTATAAAAACTCATAACATGAACAATCCAATCCATCCATCCATCAATCAATCAATCAACACACATAAAAATATCCAAAAAAACAATCCGTAACTAGCAGCCTACGCAAACCTTAAGAACAGAGGCATAGCTCTCGGCCTGCTCAATCTCGGAGAAATGGCGGCTCCACCTATTCCAATCCCAATCAACGGACGAGGAGGAACAGGAGTTGATATTATTGCCGGGAAAGTCACCAGAGTGGTTGTTGTTCCCACTGTTAGTGGTGCAGTGGTAGATTAAATTAGAGTTGCGGGAGGTTCTTATGGAAAGAATTTTAGCGAGGGAATGGTGCAGGAAGGTTTTCCTGTGAAGGTGGCATAGGGATTCAGGGGAGGAGAGGCGGAGCGGCGAGGGAACAGCAGAATGGCCGGCCGCGGCCCAAGCGTTGGGCACCGCCATGGAAAGAAGGAAGAATCAGGGGTGATGAAAATGAAGGGGAAAATGGGAGAGGAGGAATATAGGAATAGGATAAACTGATAAGTGATAGAATAGAAGAAGAAACTAGAAACAAGAAACTGAGAATTTTGATTGGCCTTTAAAACACACAAAAAGAAAACCCTTTGGATGTTCTATTTTTTGCCCTCAGCTCCTCAATGTGTGATAGTAATAATTCCTTTTTAAGTTGTAGTAATAATCTGGTTCAAAAGAGAGTGTCAGTAATAATCTGGTTCAAAAGAGAGTGTCCAATGGTCCAGCCAAGTCTTGTTTGGGTTTTATTGGTAAGTTGGAGGCTGATTTTGTTTGTGCAAAAAAGGGGTTTGTGTAGTTGTGCTCAATACTGAGATGATGAAGCTATACTTGACTTGCCTTGCACCTCAATACGCAAAGGGGTTTTTGGTTTGCCTTCAATTTAGGAAATTAGGCCAACTTCATTTGGGAAAAGGTACCCTTATTTAAAGGCTTGAGTGAGTGGTGTTTTGCTTACTACTAAAATAAAATTCTTGGAGTTTTTCCTTCCTTTTAACCAAAAAAAAAAGTAAAACGTTTTTAATGGTTCAATACTTGTGAAGTTTTATTAAATGCAGTTGACTTGAATGGTATAAGGCTCTGGCAGTTTAATTTGGTGAGATATAACTCTTCAATGCCCACTAGATACTCCATCATCTAATGTGGTTCGGGATACCGATACATGCCAAAAAAAGATTGAAGTTTTTTTTTTTTTTTTTGGAGGAGCCATTGAAGGCCTGGAAAGGGGTGGTGGGAGCCCATGCCACACAATTACAAAGGGGAAATAAAGGGAGGGATAGGGGGCCGGTGGGAATCGAACCTCCAACCTTCCGTTGGAAGCCAAGGGACTTAACCGCTTGGGCTAAGTCCTCATCCCGAAAAAAAAAAAAAAAGAAGATTGAAGTTTAATTGGATGAATCTATGCATATCCTTTTCCCTTATATAAACTAAACATGAAAACAACAAAGTCCCATGTCAAGTGTGTTAGTACTATAATAATTTACTTCTACGTACCCTGTTTTCTCATAGAGACATGACTTATGCATCTCAATATGGGCTAGGCCCAACAATACAATAAAATGGCTATGGGCTTTAGAGTGTCGGGGCCCATTCTTCACTGTACTAATAACTTGTCTCACTCGTATCCTTTGATGAAGTAGTACGTAGTGGGTGTTTGGATGTGCGTTGTAAAAAGTGGTGCCGCGTTTAGAAAACAGATAATCAGATAATTGCTGAAACAAAACGTGCTGTAGAAAATTAAGTGTTTGGATGATCTTATGCTGTTTCAAATCGCAATAATCAGATAATCATTAAAAAGTGTTTGGATTTGCATTTTCATTAGCTCAAAAGGCAACAATATGGTAAAATCTATTTTTGGCTAAACGCAATTTTCTTGCAGCACCAAATTGTAGCTGCAAGAAAATAGCGTTTTCATTCTCTCAAAACGCAAATAATAGATTATTAGAAGTTAGTACACAAACAGTATTAACTGATTATTTACGTTTTGCAAATGCAATAATCAGATAATCTGTCCCAAAACGCACAAACAAACACCCTCGTAGTACTATTTCATTCTATGTTGGTGTCTTTTGTTTTGAGCCCTCAATTCTCATTTATTTCTAAGCTAGTAAATGAATGTACCGTAAGTGCTAAACTTGTTTTGGAATTATTATCTTGTAATGCTTGAATTGCTAGCTTGAACTTTGAAGGCCCTTCCCTTGCTTTTTAATGTTTAGACAAACAGGGAGCCTGGATTACAATTTACAATCATCGTAATTTTCATTTTTTTCCCTTTTCACTTAGTTATTATTACGATCACTGCAGATGATGTATTCTATTGTTTGTAGTAAATATTGATGCTATTCTTGAATATGTGGCAGACTTTAATACTGCATTTGATTTTTAGGAGGAACGGAAAGGTTCAAACTATGCCTAATCTTTTCCGAAGTTGTTCCATAGAATTATTCTAACATCATCGGACCTTGTACTATTTGGTAATGAAATAGAGTAGTAATTGCCCTGGTTTGGTTGCTACTTTTTTTTTGTTAAGTGTTGGTATTTTTGTTAATTGTAATCAACTAGGTTCTCAACATAATCAATCAACTTTGTTTGAAGATTTACAAATAGGCGACCAACAAGTACACCAAACAAAACGATTTGCTAAGCAAAACAACCAATCAAGGAGTTTCTTTTTTTTTTTTTTTCCTTTTAAATTTTATATAAATAATTAAATTTAAAATTAATACTGCAATGCAATTATATCGAGCAAGTCTAGCAAGTTGGATATGCAAAAGAAAATGTAATACCCGAGAATTTTGCAACATAAAACCAATAATTAAATAAATAAAAAATAAATAAAATAAATATAATAAATAAATAAATTCAGCAAATAAATAAATAAAGATAATGAAATAAGAAATTAGATTTAACTTAAAAAGGAATTAAAGGAATTTAATTAAATAAAAAGAATTATTAAAGATAAGTAAATTGCACACCGAAACCCGACACCAATGAACTCGAGAATTCGAGTCCGAACATTCAATTAGACCCGAGTAAAATTTAGAGAGGAAATAGTAACCCGAAGATACCCCGGAAATCGGAATCCGGGAGCATAGGGGGATAGAAGTCCGAAAGAGAGGAGGAAAGGCACGACGGATCGCACGACCCGCCCGGACCGAAGTCCCGGCGAGTGCCGCGCGGTGGCCGCGCGGTCAAGTGGGAAAAGGCGCGCCACGACCGCGCCGCTTGACAGATTCGCCGGTTGCGAGATTCACTCGCCCGAATCCGGATTTTCCGACTTCGGTCGAACACCTTTCGGCTCAAGACTCTTAGAGGCAGACCTTGGACGCCCCTAGGTCTTGTTTACCTATAAATAACCCCTCTTGAAAGCCCCGAACACTTTTCAAAACCCTACGATACTCTCTATACACAAAACCCTAGATCCGGAAGTCATCAGAGGCACCAAAACCGAACGGGGACTGCCGTGGACGAGTTTGAGAGATCTCCAACGCCGTGGTAAGTTAGATCCGTTCATCCATCTCGTTTTTAATTCAAAAACGAAACCCTAATTCTCTTCTTTTTATTTCTACACCCCGAATCGGATCTAGAACGAGGAACCCGACGAACGGAAAGGATAAACGGTGGACTGGAAGCCACACCTTCGAAATAGACGATCCCGGACATCTACGAATCTGTAAGTTAATGCTTACATGGTTTTGGGAGTAATTAAAACACGTAAAACTAAAAGCTTCATCAAATCTTTCGTAAATCTGTCAACATACGTTTTCTACCAGCGCAACAGTTTTGTCTAATTTTTACGAACCTTTAAACGTCTTCAAATGAAAAAACTTAAAACACAAAAAACGTTCCTAAGGCTTAGATCTATCTACTATAAAATTTTCAGAATTTTTAGAGACGTTTTGATATCTGAAATCCACCCGAAACCGAACTGCTTTGAAATTGGTTCTTGAAATCTGGACAGAACTTAGGTTCGAACTTTATGACGTTTTTGACATTAGTTCTAGACCGATTTAGATCTTTAGCCGAACATGGAAGTTGTAGACAAATGTCTTAAGAAGGTCTCTGTAAATTTCATTGAGTTTGGAGTTGATTTGCTATGATAGATCTTGATAATCTTGAACTACTGTACACGAAATTTGGACAGATTAATGATATGACAAAAATTGACGTTTTTGACCTATTTCAGTATCTCGGATTGAAAAGGTTAAAACACAAAAGTTGTTCATCTCGATGTTTCTGAGTCAGTGGTAAAATTTCAGAATTTTTGGAATTAAACTCGATTTTTAATGAATTTTAGAGTAAACTGTGGTTGACCGAGTCAAATCTTGAAATCTTGTTGAAACGGTGAAACTAGCCTTTAAGGTTTAAACGAGTAGAAGACTCTTCGAAATAAATACATGAAATCTGGAATTTAGGAAATCCCCTTTATAAACTTGATCTTTAAAATTAGGGGGTGAGTGCTCTACAGGGTGCACTCCTAACGATTCACTTCGTGCCTTTATGGACGATGGTGACCCGCGCGAAATATTTGAGATATGTTGCCAAAACGGCATGAGATATATGGCCTACACTCTCGTGAATATCCATACGGGTTTCCCGAGGCTCCGGAGTGGTACTGGGTATGGCAAATACGACTGCGGCCACCGGTTTCCGGCTAAACTTGTTGACATCGCGATGCAATCGTGAAACACTTGAAATACTAAATCTTTGGAGTAAATGGGGATAGTTAAATGTTTAATTAATGTCCTTTTAAATTATTAAATGCTTTATTTAAATTAATTATAGTTTTTATTTAAATTATGCTAAATGTACTATTGGTTAGTGTCATGATTAATTATGCGAATTGGTTATATTATTAAATTAAATTATCTATGATTATTATCATGCTTTTATAAAATTATTAAATTAATGGCTTTTAAACCCTACGATCATGCATGTGTTAACTTACTCAGCAAGTTGTGCTGACCAAACCATTTATTTTCCTTTTTCCTTACAGAGTATGTGGAATGATCATGAATACGTTCATGCATGGGGGGACTTGTATTTTGCGAAACTTATTATTTTAAATTCCTGCATTAGATGATGGAATAAACGGGCCTGTTTAACCCGTGTTTTGACCATGTCGGTCGTATTTACATTTCCACTGCAATATTATACTTAAATACTATTTCCGCTGCGTTATGATATTATTATTTTCGAGACTATATCGTATGGGTTGTTTGCAAATGTTTTAAATATTTTTAAATACTGAAATACCTAGCCTTGCATCTTTTTAGTAAGCCGGAGAAACCGTGTCTTACTAGGGAGGTGTGGGGGTGACATCCCGACCTGGGTGACCAAAAACCGGGGCGTTACAAGTTGGTATCAGAGCCCGGCTATTTTTAAACTATTATTTTTAAACCATTATTATTTTTAAAATACTATTAATATTTTGACTATTATTTTAAATTTTAAAGTATTATTTCCATGGAGAAATTTTTATTTTAAAACCCATGGAATATATATATATATAGTGCATTAAATTATTTTTGGGGGGAATCATCATTTGCATTTGCATATTGCATCTCTTTTATGTAGAGAACTTAGTATCTTGGCGAATTTCAACTTAGAATCTTGGTGAATTTCAACTAAGAATCTTGGCGAATTTCAACTTAGAATCTTGTCGAATTTTAACCTAAAATCTTGGCAAATATTAACTTAGATCTTTTGCTTGCGCTAGATGGCTAGTCAAGATATGATGCAATTGATGATCAAAATGATGAACGTTCATATTGATTCCCAACAAACCATAGAACAAATGAAATATCGTATGGCTCAATTGGAGGCAAATCTGCACCACATGGGCAACTTGAGAGAGGCGGATCACCACCAACTCGAACGCCAAGTCCAAACCCTCACTACACAAAACCTAATCCTGAAGGAACACATCGATGCTCATGGGCAAGACTTGAACACCATCTTTGACGATCTACTGCCGCCAAGTTCGGAGGAGGAAGACCCGGAAGAGGATCCCGCTACCCCACCGGAGGATGTCTTGAGACGCTAGGAATTCTATTTATAGTAGATACTATTTTGCTAGGAAAATATTTATACTTTTGTAGTAAAGTCTCATTTAAGGAAATAAAATGCCCGATTTATTTGTAATAAATCGAAAAAAATTAAATAAAAAAGTAATAATAAATAAAATAAAATCTGGACAGACCTGTCCGAAAAAAAAATGAAATAAAACAAATTAAGATAAAACCCAGAAGCGTACGACGCTTCTTAGTTCGATCGAGCACCACGTGCGAAATTACAAAACACATACACATTAATAGAAATTGTTTAGACTATATGTTAAATTCACAAGTCCTAATCCACCCTATTTGTACCAGAATGGCACCCAGAGGAAGAGGAAGAACTCAACCCGCTCCCCAAACCACCACTGAAACACCTACTGAAACACCTCCAAATGTCACGGAACCGGCTCAACCTGTAGAGGAACAACCCCAAGGTGCGCAGGACGCCCTCGCACCGAACAATGTGGGCGATCGTCTTCGGACGATAGAGGAGGTCTTGATTGCACTAGGGAATGCGCAAGTCAACCAGGGCCAAGCTGCGGCGGTACCTCCGCCCCAAGCTCGCCCTAATTACTTGGCAATGGTGAATCCCTACCAGCCACCCCACTATGCTGGTGAGGAGGATCCAGCCAAACTAGAGGAATGGATCCGAACCTTCGACAAGCTGCTGGGAACAGTCAAATGTCCGGAAGGAGAGAGAGTGCACGTCGCTTCGTACTACTTGGGAGGCGAAGCGGACGACTGGTGGCAGGCAACTCAAGCCAAGCTGACTGAAGATGACGAGCCCTACTCTTGGGCGGAAATGATGGAACTGCTCAGGGATCGATTCTATCCCTTGAGTACTAAATCAGCAATGTACGAGGAATTCCTGTCGCTGAAGCTATATTAGACCTCGATTTCGAATAACAATTTTAAAGGTTAAGTGAATTAATTTTCACTAAGTTCTTAAAGACCCACGCAGTGGTCAACATAGCATGACAATCTTTGAGAACTAAAAACTCTGGATTTACTAATCTAGGTAATGTTTTGGAATCTTTCTCCCAGTGTTCCCCATAAAGGAATATCGCGAGGAAGGTCCCGAACATATTTTAAACTTAGTATTTTCCTTCACACAAAACTCATCCTTGCTTTATTTCATTATTGGAATGATGCAAGGAACGAACCTATCAACATAAACTCTCGAAAATGTTATTCCAGAACCCACGCTTCGTTCAATTGAACAAAGCGAGGGAACATTCTGAGATAGCAACAGAATTGGTTCCTTTTCTTAAGGAAGCCAAAGACCTTCTCGCTATAAATATATATCACCTATCTTATAAATGGGAATTAAATATTCTCGCTGCATTCTTGACAGATTTTATTGCGAGGAGCTTGATTCTCTGTATTACTCAAATCTGAGGAACATTCTATGAATAATAACTCCCTCCACGCTTTACAAATATAGCACGCGGAAAATTGGAATGTTCATAGTTTTAACCCCAAGATAATTACTGCAAGTTATTTTGGACATATATTTTCTAGAATCAATTCTCAAATCCTTTTTAAGGAAAGCAATTCCCTATATTCTGTCCAGCTCCTAACCTATATTTTCGGAGCTGCTAGCATTTTACTTAGAGGACTCAGAACCCTCATCTGAAGAAGTAGTATCTTGCTCTAAACGATATAACGGAATTCCTATAGTGATAAAGAACGTAGAATTCTTCGCGAACTTAGTAGAATTTAACTTAAGAGACTTTGACATCATACTGGGGATGGATTGGTTATCCCAGTATAAAGCGGTGATCGAATGCCAAAAACAAAAGATCACCTTGTCAAAAAGTAGGGGAAAGAGAGTTATCTTTTACTCTCAGCCCCCTAAGAAGAGTAACAAAATCGTTAGTGCAATCAAACTAAGTAACTTGATGCGTAAGGGGTATGAGCTATATGCATGCTATGTGCACAACCTTGAGGCGGAAGAGAACAAGGTTGACAGCATACCAGTGGTAAGAGAATACCCGAATGTGTTTCCTGAAGACATCCCGGGAATGCCACCTGAGAGAGATCTTGAGTTCACTATAGATCTCATTCCGGGCACAAAGCCTGTCTCAAAAGCTCCGTACCGGGTGGCACCACTGGAAATGAAGGAGTTAAAGGACCAACTCGAGGAGCTGTTAGGAAAAGGGTATATAAGGCCGAGTACTTCCCCCTGGGGAGCACCGGTTTTATTTGTTAAGAAGAAAAACGGAGGATTATGTCTTTGTTTGAAGATTTAGAAATAGGCGACCAACAAGTACACCAAACAAAACGATTTGCTAAGCAAAACAACCAATCAAGGAGTTTTTTTTTTTTTTTTTTCCTTTTAAATTTTATATAAATAATTAAATTTAAAATTAATACTGCAATGCAATTATATCGAGCAAGTCTAGCAAGTTGGATATGCAAAAGAAAATGTAATACCCGAGAATTTTGCAACATAAAACCAATAATTAAATAAATAAAAAATAAATAAAATAAATATAATAAATAAATAAATTCAGCAAATAAATAAATAAAGATAATGAAATAAGAAATTAGATTTAACTTAAAAAGGAATTAAAGGAATTTAATTAAATAAAAAGAATTATTAAAGATAAGTAAATTGCACACCGAAACCCGACACCAATGAACTCGAGAATTCGAGTCCGAACATTCAATTAGACCCGAGTAAAATTTAGAGAGGAAATAGTAACCCGAAGATACCCCAGAAATCGGAATCCGGGAACATAGGGGGATAGAAGTCTGAAAGAGAGGAGGAAAGGCACGACGGATCGCACGACCCGCCCCGACCGAAGTCCCGGCGAGTGCCGCGCGGTGGCCGCGCGGTCAAGTGGGAAAAGGCGCGCCACGACCGCGCCGCTTGACAGATTCGCCGGTTGCGAGATTCACTCGCCCGAATCCGGATTTTCCGACTTCGGTCGAACACCTTTCGGCTCAAGACTCTTAGAGGCAGACCTTGGACGCCCCTAGGTCTTGTTTACCTATAAATAACCCCTCTTGAAAGCCCCGAACACTTTTCAAAACCCTACGATACTCTCTATACACAAAACCCTAGATCCGGAAGTCATCAGAGGCACCAAAACCGAACGGGGACTGCCGTGGACGAGTTTGAGAGATCTCCAACGCCGTGGTAAGTTAGATCCGTTCATCCATCTCGTTTTTAATTCAAAAACGAAACCCTAATTCTCTTCTTTTTATTTCTACACCCCGAATCGGATCTAGAACGAGGAACCCGACGAACGGAAAGGATAAACGGTGGACTGGAAGCCACACCTTCGAAATAGACGATCCCGGACATCTACGAATCTGTAAGTTAACGCTTACATGGTTTTGGGAGTAATTAAAACACGTAAAACTAAAAGCTTCATCAAATCTTTCGTAAATCTGTCAACATACGTTTTCTACCAGCGCAACAGTTTTGTCTAATTTTTACGAACCTTTAAACGTCTTCAAATGAAAAAACTTAAAACACAAAAAACGTTCCTAAGGCTTAGATCTATCTACTATAAAATTTTCAGAATTTTTAGAGACGTTTTGATATCTGAAATCCACCCGAAACCGAACTGCTTTGAAATTGGTTCTTGAAATCTGGACAGAACTTAGGTTCGAACTTTATGACGTTTTTGACATTAGTTCTAGACCGATTTAGATCTTTAGCCGAACATGGAAGTTGTAGACAAATGTCTTAAGAAGGTCTCTGTAAATTTCATTGAGTTTGGAGTTGATTTGCTATGATAGATCTTGATAATCTTGAACTATTGTACACGAAATTTGGACAGATTAATGATATGACAAAAATTGACGTTTTTGACCTATTTCAGTATCTCGGATTGAAAAGGTTAAAACACAAAAGTTGTTCATCTCGATGTTTCTGAGTCAGTGGTAAAATTTCAGAATTTTTGGAATTAAACTCGATTTTTAATGAATTTTAGAGTAAACTGTGGTTGACCGAGTCAAATCTTGAAATCTTGTTGAAACGGTGAAACTAGCCTTTAAGGTTTAAACGAGTAGAAGACTCTTCGAAATAAATACATGAAATCTGGAATTTAGGAAATCCCCTTTATAAACTTGATCTTTAAAATTAGGGGGTGAGTGCTCTATAGGGTGCACTCCTAACGATTCACTTCGTGCCTTTATGGACGATGGTGACCCGCGCGAAATATTTGAGATATGTTGCCAAAACGGCATGAGATATATGGCCTACACTCTCGTGAATATCCATACGGGTTTCCCGAGGCTCCGGAGTGGTACTGGGTATGGCAAATACGACTGCGGCCACCGGTTTCCGGCTAAACTTGTTGACATCGCGATGCAATCGTGAAACACTTGAAATACTAAATCTTTGGAGTAAATGGGGATAGTTAAATGTTTAATTAATGTCCTTTTAAATTATTAAATGCTTTATTTAAATTAATTATGGTTTTTTATTTAAATTATGCTAAATGTACTATTGGTTAGTGTCATGATTAATTATGCGAATTGGTTATATTATTAAATTAAATTATCTATGATTATTATCATGCTTTTATGAAATTATTAAATTAATGGCTTTTAAACCCTACGATCATGCATGTGTTAACTTACTCAGCAAGTTGTGCTGACCAAACCATTTATTTTCCTTTTTCCTTACAGAGTATGTGGAATGATCATGAATACGTTCATGCATGGGGGGACTTGTATTTTGCGAAACTTATTATTTTAAATTCCTGCATTAGATGTTGGAATAAACGGGCCTGTTTAACCCGTGTTTTGACCATGTCGGTCGTATTTACATTTCCGCTGCAATATTATACTTAAATACTATTTCCGCTGCGTTATGATATTATTATTTTCGAGACTATATCGTATGGGTTGTTTGCAAATGTTTTAAATATTTTTAAATACTGAAATACCTAGCCTTGCATCTTTTTAGTAAGCCGGAGAAACCGTGTCTTACTAGGGAGGTGTGGCGGTGACATCCCGACCTGGGTGACCAAAAACCGGGGCGTGTATTATTTTTGAACTACTATTAATATTTTGACTATTATTTTAAATTTTAAAGTATTATTTCCATGGAGAAATTTTTATTTTAAAACCCACAGAATATATATATATAGTGCATTAAATTATTTTTGGGGGGAATCATCATTTGCATTTGCATATTGCATCTCTTTTATGTAGAGAACTTAGTATCTTGGCGAATTTCAACTTAGAATCTTGGTGAATTTCAACTAAGAATCTTGGCGAATTTCAACTTAGAATCTTGTCGAATTTTAACCTAAAATCTTGGCAAATATTAATTAGATCTTTTGCTTGCGCTAGATGGCTAGTCAAGATATGATGCAATTGATGATCAAAATGATGAACGTTCATATTGACTCCCAACAAACTATAGAACAAATGAAATATCGTATGGCTCAATTGGAGGCAAATCTGCACCACATGGGCAACTTGAGAGAGGCGGATCACCACCGCATAAACCAACTCGAACGCCAAGTCCAAACCCTCACTACACAAAACCTAATCCTGAAGGAACACATCGATGCTCATGGGCAAGACTTGAACACCATCTTTGACGATCTACTGCCGCCAAGTTCGGAGGAGGAAGACCCGGAAGAGGATCCCGCTACCCCACCGGAGGATGTCTTGAGACGCTAGGAATTCTATTTATAGTAGATATTATTTTGCTAGGAAAATATTTATACTTTTGTAGTAAAGTCTCATTTAAGGAAATAAAATGCCCGATTTATTTGTAATAAATCGAAAAAAATTAAATAAAAAAGTAATAATAAATAAAATAAAATCTGGACAGACCTGTCCGAAAAAAAAATGAAATAAAACAAATTAAGATAAAACCCAGAAGCGTACGACGCTTCTTAGTTCGATCGAGCACCACGTGCGAAATTACAAAACTCATACACATTAATAGAAATTGTTTAGACTATATGTTAAATTCACAAGTCCTAATCCACCCTATTTGTACCAGAATGGCACCCAGAGGAAGAGGAAGAACTCAACCCGCTCCCCAAACCACCACTGAAACACCTACTGAAACACCTCCAAATGTCACGGAACCGGCTCAACCTGTAGAGGAACAACCCCAAGGTGCGCAGGACGCCCTCGCACCGAACAATGTGGGCGATCGTCTTCGGACGATAGAGGAGGTCTTGATTGCACTAGGGAACGCGCAAGTCAACCAGGGCCAAGCTGCGGCGGTACCTCCGCCCCAAGCTCGCCCTAATTACTTGGCAATAGTGAATCCCTACCAGCCACCCCACTATGCTGGTGAGGAGGATCCAGCCAAACTAGAGGAATGGATCCGAACCTTCGACAAGCTACTGGGAACAGTCAAATGTCCGGAAGGAGAGAGAGTGCACGTCGCTTCGTACTACTTGGGAGGCGAAGCGGACGACTGGTGGCAGGCAACTCAAGCCAAGCTGACTGAAGATGACGAGCCCTACTCTTGGGCGGAAATGATGGAACTGCTCAGGGATCGATTCTATCCCTTGAGTACTAAATCAGCAATGTACGAGGAATTCCTGTCGCTGAAGCTATATTAGACCTCGATTTCGAATAACAATTTTAAAGGTTAAGTGAATTAATTTTCACTAAGTTCTTAAAGACCCACGCAGTGGTCAACATAGCATGACAATCTTTGAGAACTAAAAACTCTGGATTTACTAATCTAGGTAATGTTTTGGAATCTTTCTCCCAGTGTTCCCCATAAAGGAATATCGCGAGGAAGGTCCCGAACATATTTTAAACTTAGTATTTTCCTTCACACAAAACTCATCCTTGCTTTATTTCATTATTGGAATGATGCAAGGAACGAACCTATCAACATAAACTCTCGAAAATGTTATTCCAGAACCCACGCTTCGTTCAATTGAACAAAGCGAGGGAACATTCTGAGATAGCAACAGAATTGGTTCCTTTTCTTAAGGAAGCCAAAGACCTTCTCGCTATAAATATATATCACCTATCTTATAAATGGGAATTAAATATTCTCGCTGCATTCTTGACAGATTTTATTGCGAGGAGCTTGATTCTCTGTATTACTCAAATCTGAGGAACATTCTATGAATAATAACTCCCTCCACGCTTTACAAATATAGCACGCGGAAAATTGGAATGTTCATAGTTTTAACCCCAAGATAATTACTGCAAGTTATTTTGGACATATATTTTCTAGAATCAATTCTCAAATCCTTTTTAAGGAAAGCAATTCCCTATATTCTGTCCAGCTCCTAACCTATATTTTCGGAGCCGCTAGCATTTTACTTAGAGGACTCAGAACCCTCATCTGAAGAAGTAGTATCTTGCTCTAAACGATATAACGGAATTCCTATAGTGATAAAGAACGTAGAATTCTTCGCGAACTTAGTAGAATTTAACTTAAGAGACTTTGACATCATACTGGGGATGGATTGGTTATCCCAGTATAAAGCGGTGATCGAATGCCAAAAACAAAAGATCACCTTGTCAAAAAGTAGGGGAAAGAGAGTTATCTTTTACTCTCAGCCCCCTAAGAAGAGTAACAAAATCGTTAGTGCACTCAAACTAAGTAACTTGATGCGTAAGGGGTATGAGCTATATGCATGCTATGTGCACAACCTTGAGGCGGAAGAGAACAAGGTTGACAGCATACCAGTGGTAAGAGAATACCCGAATGTGTTTCCTGAAGACATCCCGGGAATGCCACCTGAGAGAGATCTTGAGTTCACTATAGATCTCATTCCGGGCACAGAGCCTGTCTCAAAAGCTCCGTACCGGATGGCACCACTGGAAATGAAGGAGTTAAAGGACCAACTCGAGGAGCTGTTAGGAAAAGGGTATATAAGGCCGAGTACTTCCCCCTGGGGAGCACCGGTTTTATTTGTTAAGAAGAAAGACGGAGGATTATGTCTTTGCATAGATTATCGAGGATTGAACCAAGTGACTATCAAGAATAAATACCCTTTGCCGAGAATTGAGGATCTATTTGATCAACTGAAGGGAGCTTCAGTATTATCGAAGATCGACTTACGATCTGGGTATCACCAGTTGAGAATTGCCGAGAAAGACATTCCGAAGATGGCGTTTCGAACTCGATATGGCCACTACGAGTTCACAGTGTTATCCTTTGGGTTAACAAATGCTCCGGCAATGTTCATGAACCTCATGAACAATGTATTTCGAGATCTGTTAGATCAGTGTGTAGTGGTGTTCATTGATGACATCCCGATCTACTCGAAAAGCGAGGAGGAGCATGCCCAACACTTACACCAAGTGTTAGGGACCTTGCGAGAGAATCAGCTATACGGCAAATTGTCCAAATGCGATTTTTGGATGAAGGAGGTAGCATTTCTTGGACATATAGTATCCGCTGATGGAGTTTCAGTGGATTCGGCAAAAGTCTCTGTCGTAACTGAATGGGCAACTCCAAAGAGCCAAACTGAGATAAGAAGTTTCCTTGGATTAGCCGGGTACTATAGACGGTTCGTGAAGGATTTTTCGAAAATCGCACGACCTTTGACCCAGCTACTGAAGAAGGGAGTAAAATACGTGTGGACAGAGGCTTGTGAGACAGCGTTTCAAGAATTAAAGAAACGACTCACAACCACACCCGTATTGACACTACCATCAGAGAATGGTGACTTCGAAGTTTACAGCGATGCTTCGAAGGAAGGTTTAGGTTGTGTCTTGATGCAAGACTCGAGAGTCGTAGCGTATGCATCACGCCAACTGAAACCTCACGAGGAGAATTATCCGACATACGACCTAGAGTTGACAGCGGTCGTTTTTGCTCTAAAGATATGGAGACATTATCTTTATGGGCGGAAGTGTCGAATGTTCACCGACCACAAGAGCTTGAAATATATATTCACTCAGAAGGAGTTGAATTTGAGACAGCGAAGGTGGTTCGAACTTATTAAGGACTACGATTTGGAGATAGCCTACCACGAGGGAAAGGCGAATGTGGTAGCCGATGCCCTAAGTCGGAAAATCCAACACGTGACGAACTCATTGGTAATTACGCCGGCATTGTACATGGATTTAGCGAGATTGGACGTGGAACTTGTGCATCCTGCACAGTGAGTGAAACGATCAACGCAATGGTCGTAGAAACTCCAATATTGGACGAGATTAAGCTCGCCCAACCGGGCGACGCGAAACTCAAAAAGATAAAGGGGTATATTGCCGAAGGAAAGGCAATAGGATTTGCTGTCCACGAGGATGGAAGCATTCGCTTCAAAAGGAGATGGTGCGTGCCCCTTAAATGTGCCGAGTTGAAGGGAAGGTTGATGGAGGAAGGGCACAACACGCCATATTCAGTACATCCCGGAGGTGACAAGCTTTACAAAGATCTGAAGAAGATCTATTGGTGGCCGGGAATGAAGAAGGAAGTGGCAGACTTCGTGGCGAAATGTCTCATCTACCAAAAGGTTAAGGCAGTGCGATATAAACCTTTAGGACTGATGCAACCACTAGAGATTCCAAGTTGGAAGTGGGATAGCATCTCAATAGATTTTGTCTCGGGATTACCCCGATCACTTAAAGGCATGAACAAGATTTGGGTGATTGTGGATAGGCTAACGAAGACAGCCATATTTATCCCGATGAAGGACACGTGGACTATGGACCAATTGGCCCGAGCCTACGTTGATAATGTGGTACGACGATATGGAGTACCACATGACATCATTTCCGATAGAGACAGTAGATTTGTCTCTCACTTTTGGACGGAGTTACAAAAAGCTCTCGGTACTCAAATCAAAATGAGCACCGCATTCCACCCAATGACGGATGGACAAACCGAGAGAACAATCCAAACACTAGAAGACATGCTGAGAGCAAGCGTGTTGGAATTTAAGGGAAATTGGGAATCCCATTTACCCATAATCGAATTCTCTTATAATAATAGCTACCATGCTAGCATTGGCATGACACCTTTCGAGGCGTTGTATGGATGAAAGTGCCGAAGCCCGTTGAGCTGGGAAGAAAATGATAAGTCGGTGGTAGTGGGACCACAACTTATCGAAGACATGGCTCAACAAATCAAAGTGATTCAAGGAAAAATGAAAGCCGCTCAAGACCGTCAGAAGAGTTACGCTGACGTGAGACGACGAGACCTAGAATTTCAAGTGGGAGATAGGGTCATGCTAAAGATATCACCCATGAAGGGGGTGATGCGCTTTGGCAAACGAGGAAAGTTGAGTCCTCGATACATAGGACCTTACGAGATTCTAGAACGAGTCGGAAATTTAGCCTACTGACTGGCTTTACCGCCACAGTTAGATTGAGTTCATAATGTCTTCCATGTCTCACAACTAAAGAAGTATGTGCCTGTAATACCCGAGAATTTTACAACATAAATAAATAAATAAATAAATACAATAAATAAATAAATAAACAAATATAATAAATAAATCAGCAAATACATCAAATAAATAAATATAGGAGAAATAAGAAATGAAATTAAAAGAGATTTAATTAAACAAAAGAAATTAAAATTAAATGAAGTTAAATAAGTTGTTACACGGGTATCCGATTGGAATCCAAGTATAATTAAAATTAAACAAAAGAAATTAAACAAAAATTAAAACTATACAGGGTTCCTATAATTAAAATTGGAATCCAAGTATAATCCAAGATTTAATTAAACAAAAGAAATTAAAATTAAATGAACTCGAGAACTCGAGTCCAAGTATAAACTATACGGGGTTCCTATTTCGTAAACCCGAAGAGAGTCCGGAAATTGGAATCCGGGAGCATAGAGGGATAGAAACCCGAAAGAGAGGCGGAAAAGCACGACGGATCGCACGACCCGCCCGGACCGGAGTCCAGGCGCTAGCCGCGCGCTGACCGCGCGCTAACATGGGGAAACGCGCGCCAACCCCGCGCCACACGACAGATTCGCCCGTTGCGTGAATCTCTCGCCCGAACGCGGATTTTTCGACTTTTGGTTGAACGTCTCTCGACTCAAGACCCTTAGGGTCAGATTTTGGATGCCCTAGGACCTAGACATCTATAAATAAACCCCCTCGGAAGCCTAAACTCTTTTACAAAACCCTACGATACTCTCTATACACACAAGTCGAAATCCCGGAGTCAACGGAGGCACCAAAAGGAGGCAGCAGCTTTGGACGAAAATCCAAGGATCTCCAACGTTGTGGTAAGCTCTAGTCCGATAAATCTTTTTACGTTTCAATCCGAAAATGGATTCTAACTTCGTTTCTTTTCTCTCTACAACCCGTATCGGATCTAGAACGGAGAACCCGACGAACGGAGAGGAGAAACGGTGATCGGGAAGCCACGCCTCCGAAATAGACCGGACGTTCACAAATCAGTAAGTTAACTCTTACATGGTTTTGGGAGATTTTAAAATATTCGAAACTAAAAGATTTAACAAGAAACTGTAAATCTGTCAACTTTTGTTTTCTACCGACGCAACAGATTTGATGAATTTTTCCGAACCTTAAAACGACTTCAAACGGAAAAACTTAAAACCTGAAAAACGTCCCTAAGGCGTAGATCTATCTACTGTAAATTTTGGAGAATTTTTAGAGACGATTTGATATGCGAAAACCCACCGAAACCGAACTGCTTGAATCTAGATCTTGAAATTCTTGACAGAACTTAGGTTTGATCTTGATCACGTTTTTGACATTGGTTCCCGACTGATTTAGATCTTTGGCCGAACATGAAAGTCGTAGATAATTGTCTTAAGATGATCTCTGTAAAATTTCACCAAATTTGGAGTTGAATTGCTATGGTAGAATTCGAAATCTTTAAACTGTGATACATTAAATTCGGACAGAATTGTTCTTCTGCGAAAATTGGTGATTTTGACCTATTTAGGTATCTCGGATTGGAAAAGTTAAAACATAAAAGTTGTAGATCTCGACGTTTCTGAGTTATTCGTGAAATTTAATAATTTTTGAAATTAAATCTGATTTTAGACGAATTTTAGAGTAAACTGTGGTTTACCGGAAACAAAATCTTGAAATCTTGTTGAAACATGGAATTAACCTTTAGGGTTGAAATGAGATGAAATATGATTTTTGGAAAGAACAAATTGAAATCAGATTTTTAAAATTAAATTCCCTTACAAACTTGATAAACTAAATTAGGGGTGAGTGCTCTGCAGGGTGCCCCCTAACGATTCACTTCGTGCCATAATGGACGATGGTGACCCCGCGCGCTAAACTTGAAATATGATATTGCCAAAACGGCGAAATATAGAGCCTACACTCTCGAGAATATCCACATGGGTTTCCCGAGGCTCCGGAGTGGTACTGGGTATGGCTGATACGGTTGCGGCCGCCGGGCTACCGGCTAAACTTGTTGACATCGCGATGCTATCGTGAAACTTTGAAATACCAAATCGGGGATGTAATGGGGATATTAAATTTAATTAAATTGGATTAAATTATGTTGTCCAACTAAATTATTCAAATGCTTTATTTAAATTATGGCTATTATTCTAAATCATGCGATATGTGTTACTAAATAGAACCCTGAAATAAATTATGCTATTGGATAGTTGATTAGATTAAATTGAGTATTATGTTATTATCATGCTTTTAGTTAATTATTAAATTAATGGCTTTTAAACCCTACGATCATGCATGAGTTAACTTACTCAGCAAGTTTTGCTGACCCAAACCATTTTTATTCCTTTTCTTACAGAGTATGTGGAATGAGCATGCGTGAGCACGATTCATGCATGGGGTTTTTGGGAAATATTATTTTGCTTTTAAATTCGTACTAGACTATATTATGAACGGGCCTGTTTAACCCGTGTTTTGGCCATGTCGGCCCTATTTATATTTTCCGCTGCGATACTATACTAAAACAATTATTTCCGCTGCGCTATGATATTATTATTTTTGAGTTATATTGTATGGGCTATTTTGAATGATTTAAATGTTTTAAATACTGCAATACCTAGCCTTGCATCTCTTTAGTAAGCTCGGAGAAACCGTGTCTTACTAGGGAGATGTGGCGGTGACATCCCGACCTGGGTGACCAAAAATCGGGGTGTTACAAGTTGGTATCAGAGCCCGGCTATTTTTAAACTATAATTTTTTTAAACAATTATTATTTTTAAACCATTATTATTTTTAAACTGTTATTTTTTTTAAACCATTATTATTTTTAAAGTATTACTTCCATGGAGAAAATTTTTATTTTAAAACCCATGGGAAAAAAAATATATACATAGATGGTACATTAACTTATTTTCGGGGGGGATCATCATTTGCATTTGCATATTGCATCTCTTCTGTGAAGTTAGAATCTTGGCAAAACTTGAACTTAGAATCTTGGCGAGTTAAACTTAGAATCTTGGTGAAACTTGAACTTAGAATCTTGGCAAAACTTGAACTTAGAATCTTGGCGATAATAACTTAGATCTCTTGCTTGCGCTAGATGGCTAGTTAAGACCTGATGCAGTTGATGATCAACATGATGAACGCTCACCTTGATATCCAACAAACCATACAACAAATGAAAAATCGTATAGCTCACTTGGAGGCAAATCTGCACCAAATGGGAGACCTAAGGGAAGCTGACCTCCAGCACTTCCTGAACTTGAGAGCCGCTGATCAAGATCGCATAAAAGACTTAGAAACTCAAGTGCA
The DNA here is from genome assembly GCA_030278955.1 of Hygrophila difformis. NCBI lineage: Eukaryota > Viridiplantae > Streptophyta > Magnoliopsida > Lamiales > Acanthaceae > Hygrophila > Hygrophila difformis. Next base: position 6,681,956 of record JAOANR010000012.1, read on the forward strand.
AAAACTCACCGAACGGAGCGATGCTGTGATAGATAGAGTCGAGGATCTAGGGACGGACCTGCTTGACCTCACTGACATAGTAGTACCATACAGCCCGGTGGAAGACCACTTGATGGGACCACGAAGCCCAACACCCCTAGTAGAGAGCCCATTCGGCCTTATCCATGGACGCTACGGAACCCTTGGACTCTGGCCCCACATGGTCCGGCCGTCGCCGAACCCGAGCCCCATGGGGATCCATCTGGAGGAGTCACCGGAACCAGTTTCGGAAGCCGTCGATCCATCATCCCCCGTGTTTCGTGGACCCTTGGGCACCGGCCAGGTCTCTGATGAGGATGATCCAATGGAAGATTCCACCACTCTGCCGGAGGATGCAGAGATTATGTAGATACTTTGTCTTAGATAGTACATTTATTTTGCGCATCCTATTACTTGTATTAAATTTCTTGTGAAAGAATATAATGCGAGTTGATTTTATGTTGAAATCCTTAGCCCCAAAAAAAAAACTTGGAATCGTAAAGACACACGATGCATCGAACCATACAGTGCATAACGAAGACATGCACAGAGTCCTAGGAACGTCACAGTACTACATCTTAAGAGAAATACCAAACCGAGTCTAACTGAAAACACAAATGGGAAATACTAAACCAGCCGCTTCTAACATGAGTCTAGATAAAACATAAAACGGGAAACATAAAGTCACTGATCAGGAGGAGGGAACTGGCGACGCATGTAGTCATCCATCTGGCGCATGTAGGCGTACATGTCCGTCAAGGTGGCCTGCTGCTCCGCCTGTCTCACAGTGAGCGTGTCCATACGATCCTAATAGAGATCCATCCTAGCATCCAAGGCGTCGTAGCGAGCCTGCCCAGCTGCAAACCCGGCATCTATACTGACACGCATCTCCTGCATCATCTGGAGCATCTGCGTCATGTCCTGACCCTGCAGTGGAACGACATCCTGCTGTGGAACCACAGGAGGAGGAGGTGGCCGCTCTGGAGGAACAACTAAGATCAAACCACCATCCTCAGGCTGCGGGCGCAGTATAGCCCGAGGCGCTCCACGACACAAAGTACTGCGCCGGGGGGCATAAGACGGAATACGGTAGTGCTCACCTGGAGCTAAAGGATAGGGGTCCGTCTCGGGAGACGTGCGGATCCCCTGGCAGCGCATAGCCCACAAATGAGGTGTGCATGAGTGATCACCCTACTCCCTCGCCCCCGTCGTAAACCCCTCAGGTTATCCGCAATGCACGCGCCCACATTTACCCGACCGCCTCGTGCGATAAAGCAGATAGTCTCAAAGACATGATCTATGACGATATGACTCCGGGTGATCGGCCGGATGCGTCCTAACCAAAGCTGAGCAAGTACACGCCAAGGAGCATCCAAAGATGTCAGTCGCAACTCGTGAGGGTACCCAGTCCGCGGGGTACATCGGTACACAAAACACCCCAGGCAGGAGCATAAACCCGACCCTCTGGCTGTGGTCGGAACGCGCCATCGTCTGGAAGGCCGAGATAGATGTTGATCGCCCGAGCACTGAAGTCTAAGTAGCGACCACGAACCCAGACTCAAGAAAGGTCGTCGTCTACCCCAAGACCGCTGACGTTGGCGATAACCTCCATGGCTAGATAGCCGGAGGCAACGCCCTCAGGATGACGTGCAAGACCGGTCCACTGGAGATGCCCCAAAACTGCACTGATCCGGTCATCGCCCATATGATCGGGGAACAAGCCTCGCTCGGCGACATAAGCCCTCTTTCGACGAAGCTCGTCGAAATAGAAGTCCTGGGCGGCCATCGTCGAGAAACGAAACCTATCATGCCGGCGAGGACGCACCTCGTCAGGGAGATCTCTGAGCCTCGGCACCCGCTCCTCGTCCTCCTCGGACTCACTGTCGTCACTGTCATCGCTATCCGGCACCACCGGAGCGGCAGTGCTAGGGCCGGCTGCATCACGTCGAGTAGCCCGTCTCTTAGCCCCCGGAAGGACCATAAGGAACGCCAAGATGAACCATAGGAAAAGCAACATCCTGCGAACACCCAATATCAAGGGTAAGGCTAATTTTCAACACATTAATTCACAAGCAAAAATACATAAAGACATCATAAATATAAAGTTCCAACGGGGAAAATCTAGGAGGGATTCAGACCCAATAGTTTATCAATACATATTGGGAGAGAATCAAACCAAGGAATGTGCCCAGACAAATTCAAAAACCCATTGTGGCATTCCGTCGAACACCTTATGTGCGCAATAAATTAAGTTCAAAAATTTGTTTGTAAACACATGACAATTAACTACAAAACCAAACAATTGCTTGAACAACAAATCATAATCACAAGTGTCAACAAACAACACCAACGAAACCACTTTTACACCAATAACACCAACAAAATCGAAAATTTCATGGTTCCCCTAAAAATCCAAGTTCTAGCAAGAAATTCCACAACTTAGGCATATATATTCATACCAATACTTCCTAAACAATAGAAATGGCACCAAAGTACTACATAAACTCACTAATTCGCGAGAATTAAGCCGAAAATTACAAAACCCCAATTTACATGCCAAAACCCTAATTTCACAATTCAACCAAATTCTAACAAATCAAGGCATAAAACTTGAAATTGGCAAGTGAAAATAGAAGATACATACCTTACAAAGAGAAATCGAAGTCGAAACTAGGAGAATTTGAGCACGAGAGGACGGATTTGAGAGGAAGTTGGGAGGAATTTCGGAAGGGGAAGGGATGAAATGGCTCGCGCGGGGCGCGAGCCTTATTTCTTCACCCTGGGGGCGCCGCGCGGTGGCCGCGCGCTAAACCCCCAAAACCCGCGCGGACCCCGCGCGGGTCACGGAAAAAAAAAATGAATTTTTTGATTTATTTACTCCTCCTCTGCTCTACAAAATACGAGTGGACCGAAGCGTGTGAGACTGCGTTTCAAGAGTTGAAGAAACGACTCACAACCACACCCGTATTAACACTACCATCAGAGAATGGTGACTTCGAAGTTTACAGCGATGCTTCGAAGGAAGGTTTAGGTTGTGTCTTGATGCAAGACTCGAGAGTCGTAGCGTATGCATCACGCCAACTAAAACCTCACGAGGAGAATTATCCGACACATGACCTGGAGTTGGCAGCGGTCGTTTTCGCTCTAAAGATATGGAGACATTATCTTTATGGGCGGAAGTGTCGAATGTTCACCGACCACAAGAGCCTGAAATATATATTCACTCAGAAGGAGTTGAATTTGAGACAGCAAAGGTGGTTGGAACTCATAAAAGATTATGATTTAGAGATAGCATACCACGAGGGGAAGGCGAATGTGGTAGCCGATGCCCTAAGTCGGAAAACCCAACACGTGACAAACTCGTTGGTAATTCCGCCGGCATTGTACATGGAGTTGGCAAGATTGGAGTTAGAACTTGTGCATCCTGGCACAGTGAGAGAAACGATCAATGCCATGATCGTAGAAACTCCAATATTGGACGAGATTCGACTCGCTCAATCGGGCGACCCGAAACTCGAGAAGATAAAAGGGCATATTGCCGAAGGAAAGACAATAGGATTTGCTGTCCACGAGGATGGAAGCATCCGTTTTAAAGGGAGATGGTGTGTGCCCCTTAAATGTGCCGAGTTGAAACAAGGGTTGATGGAGGAAGGGCACAACACGCCATATTCCGTACATCCCGGAGGTGACAAGCTATACAAAGATCTGAAGAAGATCTATTGGTGGCCGGGAATGAAGAAGGAAGTGGCGAACTTCGTGGCGAAATGTCTCACCTGCCAAAAGGTTAAGGCAGTGCGACATAAACCCTTAGGATTGATGCAACCACTAGAGATTCCAAGTTGGAAGTGGGATAGCATCTCAATGGACTTTGTCTCGGGATTACCTCGATCACCTAAAGGCATGAACAAAATTTGGGTGATTGTGGATATGCTAACAAAGACGGCAATATTTATCCCAATGAAAGACACGTGGACTATGGACCAATTGGCCCAAGCCTACATTGATAATGTGGTACGACGACATGGAGTACCACATGATATCATTTCTGATAGAGACAGTAGATTTGTCTCTCATTTTTGGATGGAGTTACAAAAAGCTCTCGGTACTCAAATCAAAATGAGCACCGCATTCCATCCGATGACGGATGGACAAACCGAGAGGACAATCCAAACACTAGAAGACATGCTGAGAGCATGTGTGTTGGAATTCAAAGGGAATTGGGAATCTCATTTACCCTTAATTGAGTTTTCCTATAATAATAGCTACCATGCTAGCATCGGCATGGCACCTTTCGAGGCGTTATATGGACGAAAGTGCCGAAGCCGTTGAGCTGGGAAGAAAATGATAAGTCCGTGGTGGTGGGACCACAACTTATCGAAGACATGGCTCAACAAATCAAAGTGATTCAAGGAAAAATGAAAGCCGCTCAAGACCGTCAAAAGAGTTATGCCGACGTGAGACGACGAGACCTAGAATTTCAAGTGGGAGATAGGTCATGCTAAAGATATCACCCATGAAGGGGGTGATGCGCTTCGGCAAGCGAGGGAAGTTAAGTCCTCGATATATAGGACCTTACGAAATTCTAGAACGAGTCGGAACTCTAGCTTACCGATTGGCTTTACCGCCACAATTAGATTGAGTTCATAATGTCTTCCATGTCTCACAACTAAAGAAGTATGTGCCGGACCCGACACATGTACTTCAACCGGAGATAATTGAGCTCGATGAAGATTTGACTTATGAAGAAGTCCCAGTGCGTATTCTCGACACTAAGGAACGAGTAACGAGGAATAAAACCGTCAAAATGATCAAGGTTCTTTGGTCGAATCACGAAAGTGAGACGGCAACTTGGGAAGTAGAATCCGACATGAGAGAACGCTACCCAACATTGTTCAAAACCGATACCGACACAGTTATGGGGACATAACTGCAATCTTAAGGGGGGAAAGGATGTCATACCACCTATTTTTCGTGCATTTTTTTTGTACACTTTTGAACTACGTTAAGGCTTGATCCCTTTACCGGGTACGTAGGCAGCTTAGAAGTCTTAATTCTAAGTTCAGTCGCAAAATAATAAAATAAACAAAAGACCTTAGCACGAGAAAAGCCGAAACACAACTTCGAGGATGAAGTTGATTCTTAAGGAGGGTAGACTGTAATACCCGAGAATTTTACAACATAAATAAATAAATAAATACAATAAATAAATAAATAAACAAATATAATAAATAAATCAGCAAATACATTAAATAAATAAATATAGGAGAAATAAGAAATGAAATTAAAAGAGATTTAATTAAACAAAAGAAATTAAAATTAAATAAAGTTAAATAAGTCGTTACACGGGTATCCGATATAAATGAACTCGAGAACTCGAGTCCAAGTATAAACTATACGGGGTTCCTATTTCGTAAACCCGAAGAGAGTCCGGAAATTGGAATCCGGGAGCATAGAGGGATAGAAACCCGAAAGAGAGGCGGAAAAGCACGAAGGATCGCACGACCCGCCCGGACCGGAGTCCAGGCGCTAGCCGTGCGCTGACCGCGCGCTAACATGGGGAAACGCGCGCCAACCCCGCGCCACACGACAGATTCGCCCGTTGCGTGAATCTCTCGCCCGAACGCGGATTTTTCGACTTTCGGTTGAACGTCTCTCGACTCAAGACCCTTAGGGTCAGATTTTGGACGCCCTAGGACCTAGACATTTATAAATAAACCCCCTCGGAAGCCTAAACTCTTTTATAAAACCCTACGATACTCTCTATACACACAAGTCGAAATCCCGGAGTCAACGGAGGCACCAAAAGGAGGCAGCAGCTTTGGAAGAAAATCCAAGGATCTCCAACGTTGTGGTAAGCTCTAGTCCGATAAATCTTTTCACGTTTCAATCCGAAAACGGATTCTAACTTCGTTTCTTTTCTCTCTACAACCCGTATCGGATCTAGAACGGAGAACCCGACGAACGGAGAGGAGAAACGGTGATCGGGAAGCCACGCCTCCGAAATAGACATCCCGGACGTTCACAAATCAGTAAGTTAACTCTTACATGGTTTTGAGAGATTTTAAAACATTCGAAACTAAAAGATTTAACAAGAAACCGTAAATCTGTCAACTTTTGTTTTCTACCGACGCAACAGATTTGATGAATTTTTCCGAACCTTAAAACGATCAAACGGAAAAACTTAAAACATGAAAAATGTCCCTAAGGCGTAGATCTATCTACTGTAAAGTTTTGAGAATTTTTAGAGACGATTTGATATGCGAAAACCCACCGAAACCGAACTGCTAGAATCTAGATCTTGAAATTCTTGACAGAACTTAGGTTTGATCTTGATCACGTTTTTGACATAGGTTCCCGACTGATTTAGATCTTTGGCCGAACATGAAAGTCGTAGATAATTGTCTTAAGATGATCTCTGTAAAATTTCACCAAATTTGGAGTTGAATTGCTATGGTAGAATTCGAAATCTTTAAACTATGATACATTAAATTCGGACAGAATTGTTCTTCTGCGAAAATTGGTGATTTTGACCTATTTAGGTATCTCGGATTGGAAAAGTTAAAACACAAAAGTTGTAGATCTCGACGTTTCTGAGGTATTCGTGAAAGTTTATAATTTGTGAAATTAAATCTGATTTTAGACGAATTTTAGAGTAAACTGTGGTTTACCGGAAACAAAATCTTGAAATCTTGTTGAAACATGGAATTAACCTTTAGGGTTGAAATGAGATGAAATATGATTTTTGAAAAGAACAAATTGAAATCAGATTTTTAAAATTAAATCCCCTTACAAACTTGATAAACTAAAATTAGGGGTGAATGCTCTGCAGGGTGCCCCCTAACGATTCACTTCGTGCCGTAATGGACGATGGTGACCCCGCGCGCTAAACTTGAAATATGATATTGCCAAAACGGCGAAATATAGAGCCTACACTCTCGAGAATATCCACATGGGTTTCCCGAGTCTCCGGAGTGGTACTGGGTATGGTTGATACGGTTGCGGCCGCCGGGCTACCGGCTAAACTTGTTGACATCGCGATGCTATCGTGAAACTTTGAAATACCAAATCGGGGATGTAATGGGGATATTAAATTTAATTAAATTAGATTAAATTATGTTGTCCAACTAAATTATTCAAATGCTTTATTTAAATTATGGCTATTATTCTAAATCATGCGATATGTGTTACTAAATAGAGCCCTGAAATAAATTATGCTATTGGATAGTTGATTAGATTAAATTGAGTATTATGTTATTATCATGCTTTTAGTTAATTATTAAATTAATGGCTTTTAAACCCTACGATCATGCATGAGTTAACTTACTCAGCAAGTTTTGCTGACCCAAACCATTTTTATTCCTTTTCTTACAGAGTATGTGGAATGAGCATGCGTGAGCACGATTCATGCATGGGGTTTTTGGGAAATATTATTTTGCTTTTAAATTCGTACTAGACTATATTATGAACGGGCCTGTTTAACCCGTGTTTTGGTCATGTCGGCCCTATTTATATTTTCCGCTGCGATACTATACTAAAACAATTGTTTCCGCTGCGCTATGATATTATTATTTTCGAGTTATATTGTATGGGCTATTTTGAATGATTTAAATGTTTTAAATACTGCAATACCTAGCCTTGCATCTCTTTAGTAAGCTCGGAGAAACCGTGTCTTACTAGGGAGATGTGGCGGTGACATCCCGACCTGGGTGACCAAAAACCGGGGTGTTATAGTGCCGGACCCAACACATGTACATCAACCGGAGATAATTGAACTCGATGAGGATTTGACTTATGAAGAAGTCCCAATGCGAATTCTGGACACTAAGGAGCGAGTAACGAGGAACAAAACTGTCAAAATGATCAAGGTTCTTTGGTCGAACCACGAAAGTGAGACGGCAACTTGGGAGGTAGAATCCAACATGAGAGAACGCTACCCGACATTGTTCCAAACCGACACCAACACAGTTATGGGGACATAACTGCCATCTTAAGGGGGAGAGGATGTCATACCATCCATTTTTCATGCATTTTTGTACACAAACAATTTTGAACTACGTTATGGCTTGATCCCTTCATAGGGTACGTAGGCAGCTTAGAAGTTTCAATTCTAAGTTCAGTCACAACATACCAAAACAAACAAAAGACCTTAGCACGAGAAAAGCCGAAACACAACTTCGAGGACGAAGTTGATTCTTAAGGAGGGTAGACTGTAATACCCGAGAATTTTGCAACATAAGACCAATAATTAAATAGATAAACAATAAATAAAATAAATACAATAAATAAATAAATTTAGCAAATAAATAAATAAAGATAAGGAGATGAGAAATGAGATTTCACTTAAAAAGGAATTAAATGAATTTAATTAAATAAAAAGAATTATTAAAGATAAGTAAATTGCACACCGAAACCCGACACCAATAACTTGAGAATTCGAGTCCGAACATTCAGTTAGACCCGAGTAAAATTTAGAGAGGAAATAGAAACCCGAAGATACCCCGGAAATCGGAATCCGGGAGCATAGGGGGATAGAAGTCCGAAAGAGTGGAGGAAAGACACGACGGATCGCACGACCCGCCCGGACCGAAGTCCAGGCGAGTGCCGCGCAGTGGCCGCAGGGTCAAGTGGGAAAAGGCGCGCCACGACCGCGCCGCTTGACAGATTCGCCGGTTGCGAGATTCACTCGCCCGAATCCGGATTTCCGACTTCGGTTGAACACCTTTCGGCTCAAGACTCTTAGAGGCAGACCTTGGACGCCCCTAGGTCTTGTTTACCTATAAATAACCCCTCTTGAAAGCCCCGAACACTTTTCAAAACCCTACGATACTCTCTATACACAAAACCCTAGATCCGGAAGTCATCGGAGGCACCAAAACCGAACGGGGACTGCCGTGGACGAGTTTGAGAGATCTCCAACATCGTGGTAAGTTAGATCCCTTCATCCATCTCGTTTTTAATTCAAAAACGAAACCCTAATTCTCTTCTTTTTATTTCTACACCCGAATCGGATCTAGAACGAGGAACCCGACGAACGGAGAGGATAAACGGTGGACTGGAAGCCACGCCTTCGAAATAGACGATCCCGGACATCTACGAATCTGTAAGTTAACGCTTACATAGTTTTGGGAGTAATTAAAACACGTAAAACTAAAAGCTTCATCAAATCTTTCGTAAATCTGTCAACATACGTTTTCTACCGGTGCAACAGGTTTGTCTAATTTTTACGAACCTTTAAACGTCTTCAAACGGAAAAACTTAAAACACGAAAAACGTTTCTAAGGCTTAGATCTATCTACTGTAAAAGTTTCAGAATTTTTAGAGACGTTTTGATATCTGAAATCCACCTGAAACCGAACTGCTTTGAAATTGGTTCTTGAAATCTGAACAGAACTTAGGTTTGAACCTGATGACATTTTTGACATTAGTTCTAGACCGATTTAGATCTTTAGCCGAACATGAAAGTTGTAGAAAAATGTCTTAAGAAGGTCTCTGTAAAATTTTATTGAGTTTGGAGTTGATTTGCTATGATAGATCTTGATAATTTTGAACTGCTGTACACGAAATTCGGACAGATTAATGATATGACAAAATTTGACATTTTTGACCTATTTCTGTAGTCGGATTGAAAAAGTTAAAACATGAAAGTTGTTCATCTCGATGTTTTCGAGTCATTGGTAAAATTTCAGAATTTTTGGAATTAAACTCGATTTTTAATGAATTTTAGAGTAAACTGTGGTTGACCGAGTCAAATCTTGAAATCTTGTTGAAACGGTGAAACTAGCCTTTAAGGTTTAAACGAGTAGAAGACTCTTTGAAATAAATACATGAAATCTGGAATTTAGGAAATCCCCTTTACAAACTTGATCTTTAAAATTAGGGGGTGAGTGCTCTGCAGGGTGCCCTCCTAACGATTCACTTCGTGCCTTTATGGACGATGGTGACCCGCGCGAAATATTTGACTTATGTTGCCAAAACGGCATGAGATATATGACCTACACTCTCGTGAATATCCATACGGGTTTCCCGAGGCTCCGGAGTGGTACTGGGTATGGCAGATACGGCTGCGGCCGCCGGTTTCCGGCTAAACTTGTTGACATCGCGATGCAATCGTGAAACACTTGAAATACTAAATCTTGGGAGTAAATGGGGATAATTAAATGTTTAATTAATGTCCTTTTAAATTATTTAATGCTTTATTTAAATTAATTATGGTTTTTATTTGAATTATCCTAAATGTACTATTGGTTAGTGTCATGATTAATTTGCGAATTGGTTATATTATTAAATTAAATTATCTATGATTATTATCATGCTTTTATGAAATTATTAAATTAATGGCTTTTAAACCCTACGATCATGCATATGTTAACTTACTCAGCAAGTTGTGCTGACCAAACTATTTATTTTCCTTTTTCCTTACAGAGTATGTGGAATGATCATGAGTACGTTCATGCATGGGGGGACTTGTATTTTGCGAAACTTATTATTTTAAATTCCTGCATTAGATGATAGAATAAACGGATCTGTTTAACCCGTGTTTTGACAATGTCGGTTGTATTTACATTTCCGCTGTAATATTATACTTAAATACTATTTCCGCTGCGTTACGATATTATTATTTTCGAGACTATATCGTATGGGCTGTTTGCAAATGTTTTAAATATTTTTAAATACTGAAATACCTAGCCTTGCATCTCTTTAGTAAGCCGGAGAAACCGTGTCTTACTAGGGAGGTGTGGCGGTGACATCCCGACGTGGGTGACAAAAAACCGGGGTGTTACAGAAAAGCTATCTACTTTTCATTAATTTGCACATTCAATGCAATTTGGAAACAAGCTACTAATATTCTATTCTCTGGCTACCATTGATCCAGTGAATGATCGATTCCTATTGTGTAGACTTGTTTAAATTGGGTTGTTCCGTTGTTTAAATGTTAATTTAAACAGTGGTACATATGCAAATCTACATTTTTTCTTTTTAATTGTGTCGCATAAATTCGATAACCGGCTGCTGTACACAAATAAATGCAAAAGCCCATGTGTAAACTTTCAGGGATTAAAAATTAGTTTGAATTAGCCTAGAAAAAACTACACTTTTCCATTTGTCCATGGAAAATTAGAAATTGTCTCACAATTTTATAGACTATTAAACTACTTATTTAAAAGAAGAGGGAAAAAAAACACCCTCTTTTATTATTGAGGTAAACATTTTAGGCCATCACAAGACACCCCTTCTGCTTTTGAGCAATGCCAAAATTGATTTCCAATTTTAGGCCATTAGAAACCATCTTTGACCAAATCAAGGCCATTTAGACTTATTTTGACTTTTTCAAACTTCAATTCACCCTACCAACTTTGTTTTATTACATTTTGACCCCATGTTTTAGTTTCTTCATCTCCTTTAGTCCAATAACTGTCCATCATGCTTCCGATAATAAAATTAAGCACTAAACTTCATACCTTTGCTTTGACCGCCTTGCTGCCGGGTTTTCTAAGCTCCGGGATTTTACGGACTTCCTCCAACCACGCAGCCGCGACCGATGGTTCACCGATTCTTGGCTCCTTCAGCAACAAATAGCACAGTCCTATTTCGTTTCCTACCTTAGGACGTATAAAGATATGAATAAGGGGTTTATATTATCGGGATATTTGGAATATTTGGAAGCCTGGATTATAATGAAGAAATATTAAAAATATTATTCAAACATAATTTTCCTAATGGAGAAGACAGACACTTAGTTCCTCATGGAGGATACAAGACTCTTGGGGAAATACCCCATACTTTTACAGACTCCAAAAGAAATATGCAGAAAGAGAAATATTACAAATTTTTTAAAGAGTTGGGAGGATTTTTCGATGCCTTCCATCTGCTTCAAATGTCTCTATTTATAGGCGTCCGCGGACTTCAATTGCGGACTCCAAATTTTCTCTAATGCATTGTGACGTCACTGCGTTCGTCACACGCTTTGGATTTCAGCTGGTTACATTATTGCTGAATTATGAATCTTGGGTGGCATATTCTGTCAACGTTCCACCTTCCTTTGTCGGCCACTAACTGCCAACTACTCCAGACTTGCTTTGTCGGCCTTTAATTATTGTGCGTTGCCAACGCCCCTTTTTCTCTTACATCCAGCTGTTCTCACTTTGGTTTGTAAAAGTTTTTTTGGACGTTTCTTCCCCTTTTCTTGTTCGGATCCGGATTTTTTTTTGAGTTACCTGAATCTTTGTGCCGAATAGGGATTTATCCTGTTCTGCGCAATACGGGCATATGCGGTTCTCCCATTGGCCAACATGCATCATATTGCATGCCTTTCTTCTGGTTGACTCTGTTGCTGGCAACTTATTTTCCCAGATGAGTAGCCTCTTCTTTTCGAAAGAGGTTTCCGCAAACTCCGTACTTTTTCCTGTTAAAGAATTAACCAGGAACGATTCATTTAAATTATTGGAAAAGATTTTAAATGGATATTTGACCTTTTCCATCTCCGTGAGACAGACCCAAAATCCCCATGCTCGTCTGGTGGAGATCTCATCTTCACAGATGGAAGATACCAATGGTGCCTTGTCATCAATGGACTTGACTCTGTTGAACCCTATCATATCAGGCCTTTGTAATTTAACAAAATGAAAGACCGGGTATGAACCCTTTCCAACAATTTCCGGTGCTACTGAGATAAATTTAAGCTCCAGAATATCTCCTCTTTGAAGGTGCGGGTTGTTCTGCCATGATTCATGCACCGCACTACTTATCCATCCCGGAAGTTTTTCTATCTCCGGGAACCGTGGTGATGTAGTATGAACAGATGCTAATGAGCCGAAATCATACCACTTTCGAACCTCTTCTGGCTTTGATCCTTCGAGCATCCAGACCCTGTTGTATCTTCCGGATGTTTCGGTCACCGTCTTACTGGGGTTAATTCCCTTTTTGGAAACCAGTTGTTCCCATTTTCCTTGGTAGTCCAGCCAAGCTGTAGAAATTACCTTCTCTTCTGAATTAACCTTAGAGGTGCCTGTCATTGGCCTAAGGTTAATTTCTTCATCTTTTACCCCAGAGGCAGTGGGTTGACTTGAACTTTCGGAAATGTGACTTTCCTCTTGCTCAACATTTTTGTCGGTATCCGACAATGGTTCCTTTGAAGCAGTGCTTGAGTCTGCTTCTTCATATGTGACCACCTTAGCTTTTTTGGCATATTTCTCTTTGTTTACCAAGGAGGCTGATGCCTTCCTGATTGGCTCTAATATTGTTTCCCATAGCGCTGTCATTGCTATATGGGAGGTTCGTATATTGTTGTGGACCATGTCCACATCGCTCTGTTGTATTTGGCCAGCTGCTCGTGCATTGATCTCGAGCTGTCCAAAATGCTTTGATAGCTCCTCTAGGTTTTCTCTGAGGTGCCTGAATCTCGTTATGATGGAATCTGCTTCAAATGATTCCATCTCTCGTCAAGAAATCTGCAACATTTTCATGCGATTTTATAACATCAATATCATAAGTATAATATTGACATTCAACTTGCCATCTGATAATACGAGCTTTTTCAATTTTTGATTCAAGTTTATTTCTTAAAAAAGCCCTAACATTAGTATTATCAACCTTTAATACAAATTTCTTTGAAAGTAAGAATAAAGGCCATTGTTTAAATGTTTTTCATACTGCAAAGAATTCCTTCTCGTTAATATGCCAAAGTTTGGCTTGTTGTTCAGTGAACAACCCTCTTGTGTATCTACAGGGTTCTTGACCCGTAGTTGTTTTTCTCATGAGCACTCCTGCCCATCGAAAATCATTGGCGTCTGTGTAGACTACCAGCTCATCCTCATCTTGAGGTATCGCGAGTTTTGGCAAGCTATTGGAAACTTGCTTTAGTTCACGAATTCTCTTGGTATGGATTTCTTCACATTTCCATCTAGAGCTTTCAGTCTCTTTCAAGAGTGGTCTAAAATCCTTTCTATATTTTGCAAGGTCTTTTATAAACATACCTGCAAAATTTACAACTCTCAAGAAACTCTGAATTTATTTCTTGTCTTTTAATATGTCAGGAAAATTGCGGATTTTCTCCACAATGTGTTCCTGTAATTCTATCCCTGCTTCATCAATTTGAACTCCTAAGAATTCAATTTTGTTAGCAGCGATAGTAGCCTTTTTCTCAGAAAGAACAAGACCTTCCCTGTGACATGCATCTGAAAATATTTCAAGATGTTTAATATGTTCTTTAATATTTCGAGATGCAATCAGAATATCATCTATGTAGACAAACATGAACTCTAGATAATCCTTAAATAGATTATCCATCTTTCTTTGGAATATCTGAGGGACATTAGAAAGCCCCATTGGCATAACATTCCAAATATATTGCCCTTGTGGGGTGGGGAATGCTGTGAATTTCTTCGACTCATTCTCCATCTTAATCTGTTAGAAACCAGATTTGCAATCAAATTTAGAAAACACTTTAGCACCTTTGATGCAATCAATTAAGTGTTCTCTACTCGGAATGTAATAACCATCAAATTGTATTATTTTATTAATACCTTGATAATTTATTACCAACCTGGGTTTACCTCTTTTTATTTCACCGTGATTTCTTACCAAGAATCCAGGGCTACTATAAGCTGAGACTCCAGGCTCTATGAGTTTAAGATCGATATGCTCCTTGATAATTTGTTGCATATCTTTCTTATCCTGCATATTCATTAAGATGGGTTTGTATCGAACATACTCATATTTATATTGTTCTTTTACCTGTAGAGTAGCTTCGATCTTGTTTTTATCCCACCATGCCAGAGGATCCTCGTTAAAGTTTCTCTGGATAAGTCTTTTGACATTTTCGAGGGACAATTTAGTTTCCCCATCAATGTCTAATGAAGCTATATTCAATAATTTCATTTCCTGCATTGCTTCTTTGAGGTTTATAATTTCCTCAATAGAAGCTTCATCGAATCCTTGTTGTCTAAAAGACAACAAAGCCTTACCAAACTTTCTTTTATCCTGCATTTTTGGATGGGTTAGTTTGGCATCATTATCACCACGCTTGCTGCGAAATAATATAGGCATTAATCTGTTGAATGCCTTTTCTCTGCGCAACACCTGTATCTCATTTCCACAACTTGTGGTAAATATTAACAAATTTCTTTTGTTATCTTGAACATATTTTGTAAAGGATTGTATAAAATTATTACCTAACAAAATATCCGCTCATGTATCATGAAAGTAAATAGGAGGCGTTTTTACCTTATACCAAGGTGTACCAAATGCTCCCCAATCATGATATTGGCCTGTTGAATACCCTTATTTAGTACTAAGATTTTTTGGAAAAAATCTCTTCCTGCAATAATGAGTAATGATTCCATAGCTTCGCTAGGGAAAACTCCTGGTTTTTCCGTGCAAATACTTGATCCTGAATCAATATAAGCTGCAAAATATTCCGACTTATATTGTTCATATATTATCCCTACTGAGATATAAAGGGAAAATTGGCTTCTCATTTAATTCTGATGGTGTGACCCTTCAGATTAAATTCTATACCATTATCCTTTCTTACCCATGGTTTATGATTTTTGAGAAAACTTAATCCCAAAATCATAACCCCATTATCTTTTTTGGCGGTATCTAAGACTCTGATCTCGTGTCCTGCAATTTCAATTGTTCCTTCATAGGTTCCAATCGATGGCTGCTGCAAGTAGTATAAATCATCACATGGAAAACGGTTAATCTTTTCAGTGATGTCAAATATTATTCGTATTTCTTTCCATCCTTCAGGGCATTTAATTTTTATATTATCTACCCCAATGGATTGAGTAGTTAAATCTTTAATGAACTCCTTTCCTTTATATGCCATAATTCTATCTTCCGAAAAAGACATACCGCTTGCATATTCAATTCTAGCACTCGTTGATCTGTCTAGAATTGGATGATCTCTTATCTGTATGTCTACTCCTCCTAACCTTGGAATCTGGGTAGGATTTGGAGTCATGAGTTTAGCAAATTCCTTGAAAATTCTAGGAATTTCTATATAATTCTTTCCTGAGAAATAAGTCAGAATGATGACTATTGGAAAGTGCATAAGAGATTCTATAAGTTATAGAATATGGCATGTTCCCTCCTTTCATCAGATCTTTTCTTTTAAAATCTTGATGAAGGGTTAGAACCCTACTAAAATCTTGGTCAGCTAAGTTATACGAAATTCTGGGATGCATGTCAAACATTAACTTCCCAGCATATAAATTTCCTACCATAGTTCCAATAAGACCATCTCTAAGGTTATTGATTCTTCTATCAGTGACTGATAGATGTAATTCAGAATCAATGTCTTCCTTGAAGGTTGCCTTAATTACTACTTCAATGGCTCCTATATGGATCCATTTCATAGTAATGGCGATTTCCTCCTTCATTCTGCTTAATTCATCAAGAATTTCTTCTTTAGGAATTAATTGCATATCTTTAGGAATTAATTGCATATCCATCACATTACAAGTAAGTTCCATAGGAATTGCAAACTCACCTGCACTTACCTTGTAGATGATGTTATGTCTTCTCTGGTTGAGTTCCATCTGGTTAAGAACTCGTCCAATCCCGCCAATTCTGAATCCGTCATATAGGCAGAGGTTGGAATCTTGTCACATTATTCTTTCCATGGTTCGATTCGAGATCGTCATCCTTGAAAAGAATCCGGACAGGTTTTCAGTAGTCTGAATCCTGTCCTCTTCAGTCAGACTCGGTTGAAGATCCATCTGAATATGAGTCCGAGTCACTTCTTAATTATTCCTCGTAGATGCTTTCATCGGAGGGGATGTCTTCAAACTGATAGACTGGTACCAGCTTTCCATGGTAGACCGCTTCCACGATATCCTCCGTGGCTTCGTACATTCGTATCTCACGATTCTAAGGGCAATCGGGTGAGATATGACCTCTGGCTTCACAGCAAAGAGGAGTTCTTTTTATTTTACCTCTTAGTCTCTTGATGTTCTTTTGGGCTGCTGCCTGTTGACACAATTCTCTGAGCTTATCCTTTAAGAATGACATTCTTCGGGCTATTGAGTCCACTGTACCAGTGGGTACTGTGTACGATTGGATCAACATTTCTCTCCATGGGCTGCAGATCTTTGCAAAGAACATGGGACATGCTACTTCAGCTGTCATCTTACTCCGAAAATAGTATTTACGAAGCCAGTAGATATATTCGTCTACTGCACAAATACTTCTTAACTCCATACCCAACAGTGCTTGGGTATAGACTTTGATTTTTTCTGTTCTCTGTTCTTCAAAATAACCATCTCCTACAAAATGGGTTTTGAATAAGAGGCCGAACCTTTCGCAGATTGTGCTTTTGGATTCTCCTTCGAGTATTTGCTCCTTTAAAGCAGTCATGGAGTTTTTCCAGCCCAGCTTCACCGATCCTTCGAGACTTAGCTCTATTAATCGGATAAAGTTTTCTTTATCGAGATCCAGGGTGGTTGCTGCAATCTTCATTGAAGCTACCCATTCGTCAATCAGGTGTTTGATGTTTCGGAAGTCGATAACGTCAAGGTTCAGTGTTATGCCATATGGATTTAATGGTTGTAACATCGTCTTGGCCCACGGTGTGGATTCTGGTGCTCTACTTGGGTTCCGTCCTGGGTTTCGTCTTACATTGAGATGCACCTCAGGATACTTGTTCATGTGGAAGTCTGCACTTTCTCTCATTGGGACATCAGGCGGTCCATCGTGGGTCACGTTGGATCTTGATTCTTCCGCATAACCCAATTGAAGAACTTCATTGGGTTTTACATTAACCAGATCCATAATTCCAAGTTGGGAAAATGATTCTGTTAATTCTTGTAGATCTTATAGATCTGCCCTGGAAACACTCATTCGACTGTTTTCAAGAGATCGATCATAAGCTCTTCTTGTGATTTCTGCTTTGGAACCATAGTTGCTTTACCTTTTTTATGTAAAGCTTGTACGGGTCCGAATGCATCTCTAATATTTGGCTTAGTTATTCTTCGAAGATCCAGGAATATCCTTTTGCCTTTTCTTGATATCCGAAATATCAAATTTCAGATTTAAAATCTCTTTCTTTAGATCTTGAAATAATTTCAAGATCTCTTCTGTTGATTGATTCAAGTTATCTATTTTTCCAGGTAAAATTAATACCCGGTTACCATAATCTTGAATCGTTTTTGGATTTCCCTTAAGTCCTGTGAGAACTTAGAGCTATCCGGATCAATTTCTTTCCAGTCTGTTCCTCTCATTTTTAGGAAAGAAACTAATTTTGATAATATCTTGTCCCATGGACAAGTTCAAGAAATTCCTTTGGAATTTTCTATTTTTTATTTCCAAAATTTGAAAATAACTCGTTGGTTTCAAATTCATTGAATCCATTAAATAATTAAATCTTCTCCATTAAGAAATAAAATATTATAAATAATATAATTAATATGTTCTTCAATAAAACTTAGGCTCTGATACCAATTTTCAAGCGCTTTGGGTTTCATTTGTATAGACAATTTTGGAATAGGACTAAAGTATATAAAGTCAAATCTTTTGGGGTTTCAAAGGAAAATATGGAAAGTTGTTGGGTTATTGATTAATTTCAAATTGGTCCTTATGGCTTAATTTCATTCAACATGTGTTTGTAATGGCCTAATTGTGAAAATTCAATTTAGAGTGGCCTAAAAGCATAATAGACGCCTTGTAATGGTCCTTTTTATTTATTTCCCCTTTATTATTTCCATGTTTAACAACTTCTCTCCAGCTGTAATTGTAGTAATGTAGTGTAGTGTAGTGCGGTACTGTGGTGTGTTATTTGTCAACTAATTTGACCAATTCCCTTTGAAATGTTCTATTTTGACCATTTTGAAGAGGACAACAATATTCTTTACTTCTTTTCCAGTAGTTTCAAGAATGCATTCTGGTGATTTGTTCAAAGACAAAAGCCGAAGCCACGAGTGGCTCTTGAAAAAGGATTTCAACAGTTTGAGGCACACATACTTCAATATGACAAAAAATTTAGTGTATGAAGGTAATGATTTTTATTGTGGGATAGGATCAATATTCATTCTTTTAAATTTGTATGGTTTGGTCTCTCACACACCTTTGTCGACACATAGGTGTCAATGTTTACCAAAAAAATTATTTATCTATTAAATACCAACAACAATTGAATTTAGTGGATTGAGGCTCTAGTCGCTTAAGCAATGTCTCAGGTTCAAGCCTTGTGCATGCAAAAAACTGCTTTGAAAGATGCATCCTTCATTGTCCAGACAGGTCCTCGGCGGATTATTCTTAAGTCCAATACGGCTTGGGGATACCCGGTATTTCAAAAAAAAAATATTTATTCTTTTCAATCATATTTTGGACCGGAATGAAGCATTATTTATTTATTAGTTGTTGAATTATGATCTTATCTGTTTGTTATTGTTGAATTATAAGCATTTTGTTGCCAAATTCTCCTCATTAGGATTTTTTTTTTGGTTAACATTGACACTCATGTGTCGGCAAAGGTGTGTGGGAGCCCAATCCACACAAATTACAAAGGGGGACAAAGGGGAGGGATAGGGGGTCGGGTAGGGATCGAACTCCCAACCTATTGGTTGGGAGCAGGGGACTTGACCACTAGGGTAAGTCCCCAATCCTTCTCCTCATTAGGATTAGTACTATTCTTGAAGTGTATAAGAAATACTCCATAATTGTTTATAAATTTAATGATTAAATATTATTAATGGGTGTGTGAGATTGATACTATATACTAGTACTAGATATAAAGCATGTGTAAATTAAATATATTGACGAATTAATATAGTGAGGTGCATAAACTCCTTGATTGGTATTCTAGAATTTGGGCTGGCATTTCTCTTACTTGGTGATTCAATTATTTCAACATTCAAACTTGTCCAATCTAAGACAGGCTTAGTATTATTATTGCATTTGACGAAACACTTAAGAACAAAACATTATCCATCTTATCTTATTGATTATAAAGAAATATGTAATTTTATATATAAATCTTCCTACTCACTTGAGAAATATTGTAAATCATCAATTGCCTCTATTTTTTGTACTCCTATATAATAATGCGTGTAACTGTTTTTACATCAAAAAGAGGGGAAAAAAAAATGAATAACTAAATTTTATTCTCCCTCCGTCCCACGAAGTTTGAACCCTATTCCTTTTTGGGGTGTCCCACGAAGTTTGAACCCTTTCCGTTTTTAGAAAAATTAAATTAATATAAGTTTGATTAGAATCTTAATTATTGTCAAATCCCATTAAAAATACTTACTTTTACTATTCTGCACAAATTCCAATGCATTATTACTTTCCTACACAAAGTCCCTTATATTTCTTTAACTCTTAATATTACAAAATTGATACAAATAAAAATTGTATAAAATATATATTCTAAAACTACACGATTAGACGATTCTAACAAGACCACATTTGAATATTTTTCTCAAATTACATCACTACGATAATATTAAGTCAAAGTTAAACAATAAACAATATCAAAATTCATTATAATCTTAAACACAAATACCCACACCACTTTAACTACTAAACTCCACTACCTAAATTACCGTGCCCAAAAGAAAGACTTCAATCTTCGCGGGACGGAGGGAGTACTACATTGTAGCATTGTATTTATGCATTTCTTTCAATTCAAAAAACTTTGAATCTTGGTTATGCTAATGAGATAAGTAAGAAAATTTGAATATAATTAGAGGAGGACAATGATGCTAGTGGTGATGATTTGAGAAAATAAAACCAAATTCAATAAAGGTGTTGTTTACAATTGTATAGAATGTTTTTTCACTATGTTTCATGGGTTGAAAATGGCAAATCAATAGGGCTTCACAAGGCTTTTTTGAAAGGATCATGTCCTTTGTAAATGAGATAATATGCATTTATGCATTATAGGTGTTAAGTGTCAATGCTTTGGGTATACATTTTAGAGAAAAAGTGTCAATGCTTTGGGTATACATTTTTAAAGAAATTAAAATTTTACTATCATGGTCTTTTTTTTTCTTCTCACTTTTTGCTTTAAACCTTATAACCATTGGAGAAACATATAATCATAAAATAAATTGTTTCTAGATTCCTACCAAATAATGGGCTTCCTAGAGTTTACCCCCATCCAAAACTAAAATTTGAGTCAACCCTCCCACCCACAAAACTTAAACATACCCCCCCCCCCCCCCAAAAGATTAAAAGTATAAATGTAATTAATAATATAAATAAATCAGCCACTAAATCCTAACTAATGACCTAATTGTGAAATATCAAAAATGCCCTTGGATATTAATTAAAAAAGAAACCCCAAAATCCAAATGAACGTTGAGAACAAAGAAAAACCCTTGATCATCACGATCCCGCGAAGCAGAGAAGCTGAAGAGGAAGGCCGGCCGGACGGTCGAAGGAGGACGGCGGTGACAAGCGGAGAAGAGCAGGCGGCCGGCGGTCTCAAAGGCAGAGGAAACCATTTGGAACAAGACATTGAGGTATTTGTGCATATTTAGTGCAATGAGATAATATTTTGTAACACATGTGTAAAGGACACATTTTCACATTTTTAGGTGGTTTATTTATGTGTAAGAGAAAGAAGATTGAGATATTTGTAGGAATAAGGTATTGAAAGTTAAATACTTTTGGATGAAGCATCTGAGTAAAAATGCATTTTATTATGAAGAAAGAAATGTATGGAAATGTGTATTGGGTGGTTGATTAGTATATTTGAAAGACATTTATAGTGAGTGATGGTTAATGTGGATTGTGTATTGTGTGTTCATTTTGAAATGTAAAATAAATGTATAGACATATTTTTTAAAAAAATGGACCGTTGAAATAGTGGTATGTTGCACATCTTACGGTGATTGAATTTGATTTTATATTGTTGTAGTTGTGATATAAAATGAGTAACGATGAGGAGAGGTATAGCTTATTAGTGCTTTGTCAATTCAACAACGAGAAGCATCCATTTTGCTTCACAAAAGATACAAAAGTGGCGGATGTGCATGATGATATCAGTGAGAGATGGCCCGATTTCGATCCGTTGACGTGCAGTTTACATTATGAAGCTCCGGAGACAAGATGTTGGTAAGAATTGTAACAGACATGGATATTAAATTGATGATCCGAGTACATATTGTATTGAAAGTTGATTTATGCAATGTGATTGCCACATCGAATGGTAGCACGGGCAAGAGGAAAAGGTATGTATTGTTACATATGAGTGCATTTAAGTTGTGTGGCGATTTATAATTTAATCAAGAAACCGGTCTGAGAGCATGCTATATAATGTAGGGTGGACGACTATGTGGAGATTCCGAATGACATGCAATCAAAAGCGATAAGCACGCAGCCCGTGACTTTGTGTGGACGGTCCGGAGGTATTGAACGTATTGAAGGTGTAGGCCAAATGTTTGAGAATGTTGATCACTACCGCCGTGTCTTAAGAACATACTGTATTGCTAGTGGAAAAGGATATAAATACGTGAAGAATGAGAAGACGAAAGTTGTGGCTAGGTGTTCGAAGGAAGAATGCATGTGGCGAATATGTGCATCCTTCCACACTTCGGATAATTCATTTGGCATTCGCAATTGTAACCTGCAACACAATTGTGGTGCTGATAACCTAATGGATAGGAGTCACCCAAAGGCCACTTCCAATTGGGTTGCGGGGTTGATTAAAGAGAAAGTTAGGCGTAATGGAAGCTTCAAGCCACGCGAAGCCATTGATGATATGAAGATCGGGTTCGGGGTGGAGATACCTTATCACAAAGCGTGGTTGGCTAAAGAGATTGCTTTGAAGCAGATACACGGCGACGACGAGAAGTCCTTTGATAAGTTGAAGTGGATGTGCAAAGCACTGAAAGATTCGAATCCCGGAAGTATTGCGGATTTAGAGGTGTTTCCGGATACAATGAAATTCAAACGGGTGTTCTTTAGCTTTAGTAGTTGTTTAAAGGGGTTTTTAAAAGGATGTCGCCCAATGTTGTTTCTCGATGGAACCCATATAAAGACAAAGTGGAAAGGAGATATTTTGCTAGCGGCGGCCATGGATGGGGATAACGGTATTTTCACCGTAGCATTCGCTGGTATGTGTGTTTGTTTGTTGTGTAGTGGTTTGTAGGTTTTTGTAATACCTTTGCAATTATTGACATGCTATGTTTGAATTTTTTTGTGTTGTAGTTGCCGATGGCGAAACGAATGAAAGCTGGAGATGGTTTTGCCTTAAGTTGCGGGATGCCCTTGAATCTCAAGCCATCGACATATAGTGGGATAAGTTGATTCTCTACAGCGATAGACACGCGGGCCTTGTGAATGGGATTAGGGATGCGTTCCCAGAAAGTAGACATTCAATTTGTCTCCGACACTTGGTGGAAAATTTCAAGACAGATGTACGTATGTGTATGGTGTGAATACCGAAATGTTAACTTTTTTGTTTGTTGAATGTTTTTAATTATAAATTTGTATTTCATAATATAGGTGTTGAAACATTATCCAACGTATTCCAAGAAGAAATGGGGTGCTATTTTATGGAGTGCTGCGGAAGCGGTCACGTCCACCGAGTATGAAAGGATCATGAAGCGAATTTTGGACAACTTCATGAATCATGCTAGGGAATTCATAGCGCGTTCACAACCGAAACGGTGGGCGAATGCCTTCTTTGTCGGGAATAGATGGGGCGTGTTGACCAACAATACTGCAGAGAGTTGGAACTCATGGGTGGGAGAAGCCAGAAGGTTGCCACCGGGTGCAATGGTTGATGAAATTAGAAAGCAAGTAATGATTATGATGGGTGATAGAAGGCACGCGTCATTGTCAATTTACACAGACTTATGCCCGAACCAGGAAAAGATTATCCGGTGCAACCACACCAAGTCCCGTTCCTTGTCTTTGATAAGATCGATGCCCGGTGTGTTCGAGGTGAACGATGGTCATGTAAAGATTGTTGTGGACCTGAACAAATGGTTGTGTTCATGTAAAGAATGGCAGTTGGTAGGCATTCCTTGTTCACATGCGATAGCATGCATTGAGAACGAGCACTTAAGCATGTATAACTTCATAGACCCGTACTACAAAGCAGACATGTACCGGAGGGCGTACAAATGTTCAATCTACCCACTTTCGACCATACACGATGATGGTCAGTTTGACGAAGGGACGGGAGCGGTACGACCACCTGATGTGCGTTCGCAACCGGGGCGGAGGAAAACAAAGCACATTCCCTCTCAGGTGGTCAAGAGTAGCAACAATTGTGGGTTGTACGGGTTGGCCGGTCACAATAAACGAACATGTAAAAATGCGCGTACGACATTGTAGGTCGATCGGTAGGTGTTTGATGCATTGTTGGGAAACATCCATCATTTTTTGTGGGCGTTTGATGCCGTATTTTTGTGGGAAACATGCATAATTTTTTATGGGTGTTTCATGCAAAACTATTGGACAAAATTTGTGTAGAATTCAGTGATGAACGTATGTTTATGTATCCTATGATCAATTTGGAATGCTAGTGAATATTGAAGTTTAACAGGGTTGTCTTTCATGGATCATATTGGAATGCTAACAAGTGTTGTAAAATAATGTTTGAGGCATGTTGGCAAGAATAGTCAAAAAGGAATATATTTTATGCAACAGCAAGCTCGGGACGGTCTCCAGGACCGTCCAAAATGCTACCAGGACCGTCCCAAGCCTTCTGCATGCAACAGCATGCTTCGGACGGTCGTGGGACGGTCCTAGGGTCCTAGGGACCGTCCGAAGCATGCTGTTGCATGCAGAATGCTTGGGACGGTCCTGGTAGCATTTTGGACGGTCCTGGAGACCGTCCCGAGTTTTTTTAAAAACAGGGGTCTTGGGACGGTCTATTTGGGACGGCCTTGGTACTCCGTGTTGTATGTGGTAAGAATATTTACAAATTTGGTAATCAAACTCTAAACTATGGTAAACCATTACATACACGTGTGGTAATCCTCCAATTCATGTGTAACATGGTAAATATAAATTATTTGAACTACACCGATAATGTTTGTGGTAAATTATTTGAAAAGCGTGGTAATAGACCGAGCTTCTTTGCGGTAAAATTATTTCAGTATGTGGTAATAATTGTGTGAAGTGTGGTAAAATTTACACAAACAACGTGGTAAAAAGTTTATATAATCGTATTCGTAAGTTCTAGATGTGCAATCGATATATACTCATATTGAAACCATGGAATGTGTCGAAGTGGCGATGACATACATTATATATAGTGGAGACTCATGTCCATACGTAGCATACGAATAGACATATCACCAAATATACTATTTCATTGAATCTTATCTACCATGCGGAGTTATAATGCGTTGCTCGATTTTAATAACATTTATCGATGGTTACTTACGCAATTATTTAGTCTCCAACCTGGCGCCACAAGATAAAGGTAATAGTATGGCCGATTTTAATCGGAATCATGTTAAAATACACCGATAATGTTTATGGTAAATTATTTGAAAAGTGTGGTAATAGACCGAGCATCTTTGCGGTAAAATTATTTTAATGTGTGGTAATCATGGTGTGAAGTGTGGTAAATCAGTTTAATAATATCCTATTTCCATTATATATATATATTTAATTTTTCATTTATATTTTTTATTTAATAATTAGATCTTAGATTATTTAAGTTATTAAATTATATAATTATTTATTTAATAAATTATTTGAAAAGCGTGGTAATAGACCGAGCATCGTTGCGGTAAAAATCCAACCAACGTGTGGTAATAATGATATGAAGTGTGGTAATAATCAATTTAAGTTATTAAATTATATAATTATTTATTTAATAATAATGGTATGAAGTGTGGTAATAAAATTATTTTTAATAAAAAATTATTTAATTTTAGAAAACAAACGTAATATATTTTAATTTATTATATTTGATTTTAGTAATATTAATTTAAATTATAAAAACAAATATAAAGTATATTTGAATTAATTTATATGTGTGGTAAATACATTATGAATTATGGTAAAAGCACAAAACAAGTGGGTAAAATCACAAACAAATCAAGGTTTGACTTTGACCCTAAACCATTACTACTATTTCACACTCAAACCACACACAAAAATTACATAACTTCTTGGTATCGATTCTTCTCACTCTCACAGGTATCGGTTCTTCATATTCAAAAAAAAAAAAAAACAAGGGCATACCGCGAGCAAGCAAGGGCATCGGTTCTTCCACAGGCTTGCACCCGCATTTTCTCTGGGTTTTTGGGCAATAATTTCGACTTTCTTGCTAGTTCCTCCAAGTCTCATCTGCCATTGTGGTCAAGGTATGTGATTTTTCAACCAATCGGCCGTAACAATTTCGATTTATTGCTAGTTTGTCCAATTAAGTTCCTTTGAATGAATGTGGAATTTTTATAGAGATCTATCAAGAGCATACTCGAGCCATGTAACTATTGTTTGTAACTAAGCACATAAGATGTTCGTATAAATGTCCAAATGAGTGTAATGTTAATGTTAATGCTTTGTCACACTAGAATAAGTTGGTTTTTCATGTTGGGTGTATTTGTTGTAACCATACATTTATTTTATTATCGTGACTTCTTGAATTTTTGGTAAATACACTAATCCCAGATTTATATGTTTAAATTATTTGAAGGTGATCATGGGATTGCGCCAAATCATCATGTGCTTTGTGTTTTTGATGGCCCCGAAGCGCAAAAGTGGGGGAGGGGAGGCAGCAACGAGCACCGGGGAGGGCAAAATGAATCTGCCACCAGAAAGGCAATCCAAGAAACTAGACAAGAAGAGGTTTCCCACTATCGGTTGCCAAGAAAGGTATTATGAGATGAGAAGAAAAAGAACATATATGCCGGAGCGTGCCTTCAATTCAGAGCATATAGCGGATGATCGCGTATGGCCGCTTGTGCAGCGATGGGGTTGGGAGAAACTTGCAAGTCACCCCGAAGGTGATGCACCAATACTTCTAGCATTAGAAGTATATGCTAATCTGAAGGAGGCAGAAACCGCCAGATCGGTATACGTACGGGGAAAGTATGTGGATTTTACCTCCGCTGCCATCAATGCACACTTAGAAACACCTAATGAAGAATACCTACGGATTCTAGACAAAAATATGCCAGATATACCTGATTGGGCCGCTCTTTGTACCGAAGGAGGCTATTCATTGAATCCTAAAAACAACAACGAGCTCCGGACGAAGAATTTGGCTGTCCCATGGAAATTTGCAGCGTCTATGTGGAATGGGCGAATAAGACCTACAACGCGAGAACATTTCATGGTACCGGAGGGATTTGATGTGTTATACACTTTGGCTATGGGTGGACAAATCAATGTGGGATCATTTATCAAGCACCACATGAAGGAGATAGCCGGAAATGAATCCCTAGCCATCACCCATGTGCATTTGATTTGGGACATGTGTGTAGTCGCCTCAGTAGACATTTTCGATGGTGAGCCAAGAAAGAAGCCCATGGGAGCATTCAAGATTAAGGATTTCTCGGCTCGGCGTGCACTGCTACTTAGGGGAAGAGCTCAGCCTGCTTATATTGATGATGAAGAAGGCGACGACGGCGTGATCCTCGTGATTCCACCTGTGCCACCCCCAACGCCCCCACAGGCTCATGCTACAGAAAATGTTGAACCGAATACGATGGACACTGATCCCGGCAATGTCAATCAACCACCGATGTTACCTCCTCCACCCGTGCTAGGTTCTGATCAAGGTGGAACGGACTACGGTGAACTAATCAGGCTGATACAAGGGATGCAAGTCAATTTCGACAGCCGCTTTGACCAGGTGCATGGAGACATCCGTGCGATTGGTCGTTCCATGTATCGACGTTTCCCAGAAGATCTTGATCTTGACTGCTTCCGCCCGGACGAGTAGACTGTTATGTTTGGAAAGTTTATGTATTCCGGATATTTGCTATGTTGTCATGTTTTGCTTTTCTTATTAACTTTCTTTGCCTTTATGATATGTTTCACTTTGTGGGATATTTCACAACTATGGATATTTAAATTTATGGTATGTTTCACTTTATGGTATGTTTGGTTTTTGGATGTTTGATGATTGGATTTTGGTTGGTTTTTGTGATGTTTGATGATTGGATCGTAAATGCCATTGATGTTGGTCCTTGTGGTATGTGTATAATCGTCATGTGGTGTGCAATGTACGTGAATATGGTAATAATACTTCGGATTTTCCATGCACGTGATGACCATTGCTACACAAATAATGGGACAGACGGTCACGAAAACCACCTCATGATCGTCTAGAGCGTTCTGTTTACATCGGGACGGTCTCTGGGACCGTCCCGAGTGTTCTGTGGTTGGCAGGACCCTCGAGACGGTCATGGGACGGTCTCCAGGACCGTCCGGTCTCCAGGACCGTCCCAACGCCTTCCAGGACCGTCCCAAGGGTTCTGTTCGATCCCATTCAGATGGGACGGTCGTTGTAACCGTCCGGATACCGTCCCAACTGAAAGGGATCGAACAGAACCCTTGGGACGGTCCTGGAAGGCGTTGGGACGGTCCTGGAGACCATCCCATGACCGTCCCGAGGGTCCTGCCAACCACAGAACGCTCGGGACGGTCCCAGAGACCGTCCCGATGGTCCTGCTATCAACAGAAGGCTCTTCTTCGGTCATGAACTTACATTCTATCCAAAATAAACATTCATCTAAATGATATTTTTCCCAAAATGATATAATATTAATAAATCACCTCGAAAACATAATACACCAATATTCAAATCATACAAAATATAATGCAACAAGTCTTCATAAGTCTGTTATCTATTACAATACTTAAATGGTTACTTCAAGATGTTCCATAACACGCCCCTACTATCCGTTATGATGGTTGCTGCATATTCTGCCCTTAGTTTTCTCTCCGACACTTCCTCAGCTGATTTCCAAAACTAGGGATCATCTCGCGCGTAGCATTCGCTCCACAACATTACGAACACACCACAATCCATTGACCCCGACTGCTGTTTCCGAGCCTTCTTTGCCACGATGGCGCTTAGCATTTCTATTCCATACAAATCACAACACGCTTTTAAGAAATTCACCTGAAACCAATTTTTAAAATTACTCGAGACATTCCCACTAATTTAAAACATCAATTACAATATATCACTCACGAATTTCTTCCGCCAGGTCTTCAATCGTGGATCTGATTTCATTGAATTCCTTCCGTGCACCACTCCGTTTTCAAGGTCAAGGACTACCATATACCAATGATATAACGCATCGTCGCATAGTGGACAAATGATGTACCGAATTTGGGTGGACTCCTTGTAGGACTTGATCCTCCTTACCTCCTCTACACACGACCCGAACATGAATTGCATGACTTGCTCACACTCTGATGATTTCCACTCCATCTTCGTCTTGAAATGCATATCCATCACATCACATATATTTTTATACACAATTAATTGACATTCCGTTAAACCCACATGTTACTAAAAAACAAAACAACTGATACACAAGTTCACATAACAACGCTCACCGTGGTCATCGTGCTTATGAATCTTATCGTGCCATGGAAATCCCGTTTCCGTTGATACTCATTCGACGTGATAATGTGAAGGAATGCATCAATGATTGACCCCGAGAGGGATTCGTTGCATAACAAATGAAACATGCCCTCCATTTTAACCTCGACGGTATCCCCTTCCCATGCACATCTCCTACATACACATTTAAAACTCGTTACCATAGCAAAATGTTGTGTTGAATGATTAATAACTGAATTTACCCTTTTATCTGGCCATCTATGAATAGGTCCAACAAATCTCTCGTCCCAGCATCCACAAGATCACGTCCGCCCCTGTCTCTTTTCCCCTTGTACGATTCAATGTTAAAGTCCTCGTAGCCATTGGACTCTGAGTCACAATCCTCCAACTCCAACTACACATGAAAACAACAATTACATACACACACTAGTGTCCAGTACATTAAGTAAATTTTCACATACCGGTTCTTCCAATGTCCCATGCCGCTTCTTTTTTTTGTCGGTGACCGGCGTTGTTTTGGGTGTAAGGAAATTGGGATCCCTCTTCGTTGGTTTTCGATCCTTCCTACTTTGTACATTTCTCACCAGTGATGAGGGAGCATTTTTTTTCATTTCGCCCCTCCAATACCGTGTCATCCGCATCCTTCTCCATCGCCTCCCCCGAATCCTCCATTGAATTTTTGACAAAATCTAAGGCCGGCTCTTCAATATGGCCAACCGACAAAGCGTCTCCCTCTCCAACGACTCCCCTATCAACCTCTAACTTAATATCAGTCCAATTCGCACCCATAACCTCGGTCTCTTGAACATCCTCCACATCCGAAACTACTTTTTGATGGGGCATACCTCCCATAACAACTTCCTACCAAGCATAAAAATAGGGAATAAAATTATATGCAGAACTATTTGACATAAGGAATGCGTAACTCGTATGCACTTACGTGTGGAAAAATCATGATCGGCTCGCACAAAATCTTTTCTTGAGGCAAGGGAATGAATGACACAATATCATCCACCGCTATATCCCGAAGCTCTTTCCTGCAGGCATCTATCTTTCCACTCTTATCCACCCACCTCGTCACCCATGGGAATCTCACCAATTCGATCGGCTTGCCGTACTTCGGAACCCTCTCATAAAACCATGCCTACAAATCAACATCAAGCAAATAATCAAATTAAATACAATATCAATGAGAAATGAAATTTCACAAATCAAATTGTTTCACTTACAAGTAGCCCCACTCTGCATCCATTCAAGTAGGATGACTTCCCCTCGACAAAACTTGTCATTGACTCCAAAAGATACGAATAGACGGCCGGCCCCCATGCGTACTCCCCCAACATTGAAACATCCTCCACGTAGTGCCAAAGATACCTCATGGTCGTGTACCCCGTATTAGGAAAAAGAATGCAATTGAATACTAGCAACACGTACAGGCCGGCGTATTCTGCCGGCGTGCACCTTTCACTCCCCTCCTCCTCCCCAGCCAAATCACGTAATGCATTGGCCAATTCATTTCTTTTAACATTGACATATCTTCCATCAAAAAACTTTCTAGCTAACGAGGGCTCGTGACCTAACCTATTCTCTATGTAATGCCCTATATGCCGAACCCCAAGCACACTTGATAGCTCGTAGCCTTGAAACTCAATTTTAATGTCTTCACCTATGTTGAATGTCTTTGTCTTCGGATCGAATACTTCTATAAGTGCCATTATTCGTGGGATAAATGCACTCTCCTTGCTCATTTTCGTAAAGTGTCCAAACCCGGTGGCTTGAATTGCTTCTTTTTGCTCCACTGTCCACCTCACCTCTATCTCATCCACCACATCTCTAAGGTACTTTGCCGAACACCTAGGAGCTTGGAATTTCTTTTCTTTACCCACCTCTATGCATTAAACAACCAAAGCAAGATCAATATCAAAATCTATAATAAAATCGATAACTTTGATGCAACATACACATTGAATTGACAAATCCACATTGATCTCGGGCAATGCTAATTATTTACAAATTCTACACCAAGGTGCTAATCTAAAATTGTGGTGAAAAATACATTATATATCCATTCGGGCATTTAGTTGATCACATTGGTTGCACAATCAAAATAACCAACATTTATCCAACCATATCATGTGGGATTCACCCATTTCAACATACAAAACAACAATCACATTATCAAATATGTCACCACAAATCAAACTCACAAAAATACTCCCATAAATTCACTCATTTCAATCCCCAAATTATTCCCACACTATCAAACCTATCAACACAAATCAAACTCACACATATTCCATATCAAATTTACAAACCCACACATTGCACAAAACATATTGCAACAAAAAAGATTGAAAAGAAACTGGAAGCACGAAACCGACCTTACCTTCGGTCACGATCGGTGTGGCCTCCACGTTCGTCCTCTTCTTCGGTTTCTCCTTGCCCGCTGGAACTTTCTCCGACAACTTGGAATCGGTTTCCATGACTCTCTTCTCTTCGTCGTTTTTCCCGTCTCCTCTCTTCTTTTTCTTAATCGCGGTAAGTCCTTGTATTATTTTTGGTAAAAGGGGTTTTTGGTGTCCTAGTGTGGTAATATCTTCAATATATGTATCGTAAAGTTAGTTAGTTTTGTGGTAAAATAAAAAATAAGTATGGTATTTTACAAATGGTAGGTGTGGTAAAATTATATTGGTGTGGGACTTGGACATTAGGTATTAGTGTGGTAATGAATGTAGTATTTGTGTGGCAATATAGTGAATGTTAGTGTGGTAATAGGTGTATCCTTATTGATATTTTTTTTATGTTAATGACTAAAGTATTAAGTTTGGGGAAATTTGGAGGGGGGGTTTTAAGTGTTGGTCAAAACTTAAAAGGGGGTGGTTTACTCTAAACTTTTAGGGGTATTTTTAAAATAGAAACTTATTTAGGGGACTCTAATTTGCTGGAAAAAAAAAAAAGGGTTCTAGAATTGGGCCTAAGTGATATATCCATAAAAGTAGTTTTTGGAATCAAATGACATTGTTTTTAGTGGAATGGGTCGATAAATAATTACACAATCAAATCAAATAACAATAAAGAAACAGACAATTTTTGTACGGATGGTGGCACATTTCAAAGTGGGTCACACTCACCCATAAATGATGAAGTAGTACTCATTTATCGCCCATATCTATATTAGACATGGTTTCTTTCCAACATCATGGAGTAATACTTTGTTGCACTTTTTATTTTAATGCTATAGAATTTTATTTTTATTTATTTATAATATTTAACTAATTTTATAAATTTCAATTGTTTTCATACTTGTGTAAATTAAAATAATATGTATTTATGACATTATTAATAAAATGAGATATTAAACCAACAATAGTTGACTTGAGTGGATTGAGACTCTAGTCGCTTAAGCAATGTCTCGGGTTCGAGCCTTGTGTATGCAAAAAAAATGCTTTGGAGATAGGCGCCCTTCATTGCCCATGCAAATTCTCGAGGGATTGGTCTTGGTTCCGATGTGGTCTGGGGATACACCGTTTCACAAAAAAAAAAAAGAGATATTAAGCCATAAAAAATATGCCAAAATTATGAATAGAAGAAGGTTATGAATTTTTCAATGATGGGTCATGGCCGCCTTTAAAAATCCATTCTTTGACAAAATCCCCAGTCTCTTTGAAGATAATTTTCTCCTTGAAAATGTTGAAATTTTAAAGATGGGGTGGAAATAGAGTCAAATTCAATTTAGTGGTTGTATTTAATTTGATATAATTTTTTTAAGTTTGAGAGAGAATTATATTATAATCAAGGGCTAAATTTTATGCTTAAAATTTTTAATTTGATCAAGTTTGAGCTTGAACATACTTGATATAATTAATAGTAATGAACTAATGACTAAAGTTTTAAAAAAACAAATGGAACAATTTGTAATATTTTGCATGTTACATAGGAGTAATTAGAAGGGACCTTTTTAATGACATATTTGAAATATCAACACTTAAAATCCATTAAATGAATTTCTAAAGTATCCCTTCCAATTGAATCATTCATGAGTGCTTTATTTATAGCTTGTTAATGATTTATACTTAATTTGTTATGAAGTAGTTCATAACAACAAATAGATTAATATAGAGTTTCAAATATTTTTGTACTCCCTAACATAGATTATAGATGAGCTTGAGAATTACAAAAAAATAAATCCAATCTTATTATTATTACAAAGTGCAAACGTCACAAAAATGACGTAAATGGCCCACAGCAATGCACATTTGGTCGCCGTTTCTTTGGATAAAGTTCTTTGAGGATTACGTGGTTGCCTACGTCACCTATTTCAATTTATTTTATTTATTTATTTATTTATTTTAAATTGTTTTTTTTTTTTTTTTTTTTGGGTGGAGTGTCACTGCTGACTGCTCACTGCACCCAGACCAGAATGGGGTTTATTTAATGATCATATTGAAATTAAATTAAATTAAATCGCACTAAAATAAATCACTCCATGTGCACTATTTGTCATAAAAATATCTCATACAAAAGTCAATAATCACTCTAGAAAAGGCTAAATTATGTAGTATAATACAGAACATAATTACGATATGTCTGAAGTCTGAAACAAAATACCAGTAGTATTCTGTACTCAATAATCAAGTTAATAAGAATAGTAATAATAATACACTCTCTGCAACATTTAACTTGTCCTGTTTCATTTTTCATATAATTTAATGCACTTTTCAACTGTTAATATCTTAAAATATGTACAATAAAAAATTATGCAAATTATATATGCGGAAACTACATGATTACATGATTCTAATAAGGCCAAACTCGGCTATTTTTTTTATCAAATATATACTTGTGATAAAAGTGAGTCAAAATTAAACAATGAACATTGTCAAAAAGTCAAACATGACAGGTGGGACAGAGGGATTTATAATAATCTACAAATTATACGTACAAAATTAAGGAAAATTCGGACATGTCCTTAAAAAAATTATGATTGCTTCGCCAAAAAAAAAAGTAAAGAAAACATATTATGATTTCTTTACTCTTTCTTTGCAAGACAGACTTAATTATTTTTGTTAAATAGTATATACTCCATCCATTCTATTTAACTTGTTTTGTTTGATTGTTGCACATAAGTCAAAGTACTATTTTAATCGTTAATATCTCAAAATATATATAATGAAAAATTCTGTAAATATATATTTTTTTTCTAAATATATACTTACAAGAAAATTGAGTGAAAGCTGAACAATGAAAAGTGTCAAAAATTCAAACATAACACAATAACCCGTACCACACAATTATAAAAGGTGAATAAAAGGGGAACCCTTGAAGGTCTGGAAAAAGAGGCGGTGGGAATCCATGCCACACAATTATAAAGGTGAATAAAAGGGGAATAGGGGGCCGACAGAAAGAAAATCGTAACTCCAACATCCGGTAGGGACTAAGTCTATATCCCCAGGAAGTACTAATTATTATTGACAAATGATATAAAAAAAATTAAAAGATGGTATAATAATTAAAATGTACTCCCATTTTTAATTAAGTATACTCTCTCAGTTCCTATTTCTGGCATGACAAATTGGGAAGAGAATGAGACAAATGCATGCTACTATAATCTAATCGCTTGGCTATATCATCATATCGCGGTTCATGGATGATAGCAGCTGTATTAGTGTGTATATGAATAGGGAGAACGGCCGCTTCCTTGGAACCCAAGTTGATTCAGTCTTCCAAACTCGGAAACGTGCGCAACTTTTCTACTACTACACTGCCACAGGAGTGAGGTCTTGAGGACCGTCGCCACGCTTTCGGGTTAATGTCGGAGTAGGAATTCCTCCGCCGCAGTCGGTTCCAGGACACAC
Organism: Hygrophila difformis; assembly: GCA_030278955.1. Lineage (NCBI taxonomy): Eukaryota > Viridiplantae > Streptophyta > Magnoliopsida > Lamiales > Acanthaceae > Hygrophila > Hygrophila difformis. The sequence continues at coordinate 6,717,323 of JAOANR010000012.1, forward strand.
TTCGATTCTGAATTGTGAGCTCCATCTTTGAATTTTTCAACTTTTGCAAACAGTTCGTACTAACTTTGTAGGTTTTATATCTGCTGCCAAGTGGTAATCTTTCTTTGATATGTCTTTGAATTTGAATCATGGAATGTAGGATTTCCCGGCGTTCATCCATTCTCGTGTTTCACGGCTATTGAATCGTAATTTTTCGGTTGATTTTGCCGCTGTTTGAATTAATCGAGGTATGTTGGATTCGTTATTTGTGTTTGTTATGTGACTGTTCTGTTTGAGTGAGTCTGTGGTCTCTGTGCTCGAATGTTTACCCAAATCCATGAGCTCTATTGTATTGGGAAATTGGAATGACCATATGTGTCTGTGACGGATGTTTTCTTTTGGATTTAGTGGTGTTTGCAATTCGTAGCTGAGTTTGAGCCTACCTTTTCTGGGTTTGTTGTTGCAGATTCTTGTTGTTTCTATTTACCTTAGGTCCGTTGACCAGAGCTGAAGAAAGGCTTTAATGGATCAGGATTTGCCTCAGGCATCCCATAATGTTAGTGTTAGGCACATAAGAGATGGAGAAAACGATACGACCGATATACTGACATCCCTGTTTCTGTTCTCCATGATTTCCCTGGTTGATTTATATGAGGGGACTTTGTCAGCGTCCTTTTGTGCTGTTTTACTGGCAACATGCCAACAAAATCTTGAGCCAGGCTCAGATTTTATGCGGAAGGCAGAGGAATTTTCAGGGGTCAAGATGCTAATGGATGTTCTGGTGGATTTGCAGCGGGCAAGAATGGGTTTTGGTTGCCAAGAGAATGAATCCATCTCTCGGAACAGTTTTAGTCGAAGGGAGAATCAGTTGGTGATATCTTCTCATGGAGAGAATGAGAAGTTAAAGGCATTAAGCAAATGGAGAACTGTTTCGGTGATATTTAAATTCCTATATAAGGTCAGAAAATACTGCAGAGAGAAAAAATCAATCTCCGGGCAAGGTGTTGGGAGAAGGGACAATCAATTGGTAATATCTTCTCACCGAGGGAATGAGAAGATCAGGGGATTCAGCAGGTGGAGGACTGTTTCTCGATTGTTTGAATCTGTCTATAGATTCAGAATGGCTGGTGAAGCTAAGAAGAATGATGCAGTCCCTTTAATTGGGCTGCCTGTCCCCTGGAATCAGCAAGAGGGCCACCGCCTCGGAGGAGGCCCCAGTGATGCTGTATATGGATCATTTTCAATGTAAGCCCCTCTCCTATTCTTGGTTTAAATTTCACCTGAATCTCCTAGATATACACCATTCCCCTGGGCAACATGCTATCAAGTGTTTCAATAACCATACTACATAAATGTTGTACATGTATTGGTAAATAACTATGAGGCTGCTGTGATCACTTGTGTGGCATGGACTATTCATTCTACAAAAGAAGGAAAATTTATTAATGTAGAAAATGGTCTTAATATGGATGAGCATAGCTACTTTTATATATAGTTTTAGATATTTCAGAGTGATTTGATATCCAGGCATCACCACCAAAGGAGTGATAAACAATTGATGATATGCTTCCGTCAAGAAGATAAAAGGCTCAAGGCTTTTAACAGATGGAGGACAATATCTCTGTTGTTTAGGTTTCTGTTCAGAGTCAGGAGGTGCTGTGAAGAAACTAAGAATGATAACAAAGTCGCAGTTGGTGATGCATATGGAGCATCCACAGAGTACGGCCTTTCATCTAAATCCTTTTTCTTGGGCTTCATTGCATTTAATTCCTTAACTATCTATGATCATTGATACGAAACAGGAATATCCTTAAACCTCTGGGAAGTAGGAATATCAATGTGTTATATTTTGACGTATAAGAAAAAAACTCTACGTGTTTATGTATTTGGCAAGTACTTATGGGGCTATCAGTCATTGCACATGAGAATCTCGTGACTAACTTTTTATTCTGGAAAACGATAGGTGCATAATAGAATTTATGTTAATGTAGATGGAATAAACTATCTATTCACTCCAAGAATTTTTAGATGATTTGGAATGAATCAATTTCCAGGAACTGCATTGTGAAAAGGAAGGATAATCAATTGACAATGTCTTCCCATCAAGAAAACGACAATATGAAAGTATATAACCGGTGGAGAACCATCTCTCTGTTATTTGAGTTTCTTTCTAGAGTTCGACAAAGCTGCAAGGAAACTAAGGAGAGTCGTCCTGATCCTCCATACAGACCTCCCGTTATCAAGAATTGGCAAAAGGGCAAGCGCCTTGGACATGGGGCCTCTGGTTCTGTTTATGAAGCATTTACAGAGTAAACCTACGTCTGCCTAAGTCATTTATGTTGAGTTTGAATGCAATTTAATCCCTTATAAGTTGCATTTATATTATTTTGTTAGGCACAATACAAGGAATGAGACAAGGAATATATTAAAAGCCATAGAACCCCACATACTATATATCTAACTGTTTCTTTCAAATGTAACTATAGAAATGATTTGTTTGGGATGATGGCTATAAATGCATGGTCATGATAATTCTTCTTTTTCCTTCACTGGAATCCAGCAATTCATTCTTTTTTGCTATAAAGGAGGTGCAATTGGATACAGAAGACCCAGAAAAAATCTGTCATGCTGAGCAGGTAAGAAGGATTATTATGTTTTTGTTTGCTAATAGTCTCGGCTCTGGACTTGTTCAATGAAAATATATGTTGGTTTGGTAACAAACTTTCATCCTTTTACATATTTGTTCAGGAGATATCTTTACTGAGCCAACTTAATCACAAAAATATTGTTCGCTATCTTGGTTCACAAAAGGTATTCTTCCAGTGTTTTGAGTTTGAGGCAGCATAGCTAGGGAGTGCAAATGTATCTACTCCATAAATACTAATATGGTTCAAATTTTGCAGGATGACTCTGCATTTTATATCTTTCTGGAGTTAGTACCTCAAGGTTCACTTCATCAGTTGTACAACAAATATCATCTATTGGATTCCCAAGTCTCTGGATATACTAGGCAGATTCTAAGCGGAATAAGTTACCTACACAGTAAGGGTGTGATTCACAGGTGATACACTGTCAGGCCTTCACATTTATAATTTACTCTGAATGCTTAGATGGTTAATTCACTCTACTTCCAAGTAGAATAACTTACTTGTATTCTTTAAGGTGGTACTTGTTTTGTGTCTACTCTCAATATTTCGAATGCTCATGCAATTTGTTTTCTTTACGGAGTGAGGGAATCAAGATGCAACTCAAGTTCTGTTTCGAATATGTTGACAAGGGATGATAGTCAATCTGCTTCATAATCAACTGCTACTGCTGAAGCTTTCGTTTCCTTTTGAAGGGACATAAAATGTGCCAATGTACTGGTGGATGCACATGGTTCGGTAAAATTAGCAGATTTTGGATTGGCAAAGGTTTCACTCTTATGCTTGAAACCTATTCTTCGTTTAAACTTTTATATACATTACAAATGATGTCTGATACATACCATTATGTAGGCAACACTATCCAGTATCATCAAATCTTCAAAAGGATCACCATACTGGATGGCCCCAGAGGTGAAGTCTTTCATTTTCTAGAATAATGCTTCTCTATTGCTTTATTCTGTGTTATTGGTGAATAGTTGATAGCAGGCAAGTGCCAGCCGTAATTTAAATTCACAGGCACAAACTTGATTGATATCCTCTCAGGTTGTGAATCCAAAGAGTGGTGGTTACGACTTTGCTGCTGATATTTGGTCCCTTGGGTGTACTGTGCTTGAGATGCTCACCCGTAAATTTCCTTACTCCAGCCTAGAACCGGTAAACTTTTCTTTATTATTATTATTATCGTCATTTTTTTTTTAAAAGAAAATCTGTTCATAGCCCTTATTACAGATTGGTTCATTCTCTGAAACATGCTGGGATTAAAAATCAATTGAAAACGCATATCCATATGAGGCCATAAGTTTTTCGTCCAGGTTTCCATTTTGGCAAGTGTGCTGTTCATCTTATAATTATTCTGTTATGGTCTTACGAACAGAGCTGTAGCGTGTGAAGTGTTGTTGCTCTGTGTGAAATTTCTCAATCCACATCACCAACCTCAACTGGAATCTGAGGTGCTACAGTTTGTAATTTTTCGTTGCCCACTCCCGAATGTCTTTCATCTTGAAACTGATGCATCAAATTCTATTTGAGACTGAAATACTAGGAGCTGATAAAGGTTTGTCTAGCTATTAGGCTACACCTGTATGCAGACATTATAGGCTGTTTGGGATCAGCTTGCTTTGTCCTTTGTGATCACGGTTTGGAGGGATACGGGACACCCCCCCTTCCGTGTCCTACCCCTGGCTAAGGACTCTCTTGCCCTGCTAGAGGGGCTCTGTCGCTGTTATTGCTTTTCCTTTCATCACATCCTCTTTTCTTTTTTTACCTTTTTACCATCAACTTCGTATAGCACTCGTAATTTTTTAAAGCACATCGCTATTAGCTTCATCTGGTTGCACGGTGAATAATTTTGTAAAAAATTTCTCGGTACTTAATCCAAATTCATTGGCCATGCGCACAACAGTTGCAGGCAATGTTCCAGATTGGAAGGGGACGACCACCTCCCATACCCAACACCCTATCAGAAGATGCCCGGGATTTTATCCATAAATGTCTGCAAGTCAAGCCCAAGGATCGCCCGACTGCTACTCAACTACTGCAGCACCCTTTCATAACCAACAATCATCATCCAGCTTAAAACCTCCTCGGCTCCTCCATGTGCAGCACATTAACTACATCACGGGGTAGCTGTAAGTTCTGACTCATCCAGTGATCTAAAACAAGCTAAGGGTAACATTACACGGTGCGTAGAAGACACGACAAACAACTGAATCATTCTATTCATTCTCAGATCAGTCTTCGTGTTAGAATCTTGATCGATACTTGTGACACGGGAGATTGTTATCTCCTTCAGCATTGAAATTTTAGCCATTTGAAGCCATTGGGGAGACCCTTTTGGCATGATTAATTTATTCGTACATTGTTGTATTGCATTATAATCTGATCCATTTGATCACATAATTGTTAGTGTACCAAAAGTTTCATTGTACGGATTATAGTTTGATCATTTTGATCACAAAATTGTTAGTTTACCAAAAGATTCTATTTAGTTAAAGACTTCGTTGAACATACAACACGACGACAATGCAAATATCGTTCTGGACTGTGTATCCATTCAGCATTGCCGGATCGTGATCCTATTTTCTAAGGATGTTGGACTTGGAATGTTGATTTCAACGACAGGCTTAGAAAATTCAACAACATCAAATATAATGTTGAATTCCTTGATACTCTGTTGAAAACCGTCTTCAAGAAATGTTACGCTTCAATGTCTCAATTCCATTGCAAGCTTCTGAAGAATTTAGACACATCTTTTATTAGCCTGAAGTCCTGAAAGCAGAGATCAACAATCCATTTTCAACTAATTTGACCAATTCCCTTTGAAATGATCTATTTGACCAATTGAAGAGGACAATTTTCTTTCTTTTCCAGTTTCAAGCATGCATTCTGATCAAGGTTTTAAATATCGGTTTCGATATCTATATCGGACATATAAATTTAGGGAAATTTCGGGGGAAATTTCGGAGATATTTGTAATTTTTTGAGAAAACTAATTCGAGTTTCTGAGATGATGAAAATGAAGATATTTCAAAATTCCTCATCTCTGTTGCTATATAAATTAGTAATATGCTAACAATACTCATTTAATGATATAATATGCTACTAATATAATTGATATCATGCACCACGTTTTTTTTTATGAACAAGGACGCAGAAGCGTCAGCAAAGAGAAAAGCTAAAAAAACTACAGAAAAAAGGGAGAACGGAAAAGCCAACAAGGAAATTAAATTCTAGGGAAGCAAGTCCCTGCCAAATCCGCCGAGAGCGTGAAACTTTTGACAATTTCCTACACGAGCTTTTCTAAAATATCCCAAGTTAAATTTATTAAAAGAAAAGAGTTATGATTCGTGGGGAAGGGGTTTAAGGATATATTTCACTTTTTTATTACTCATGTGGGGTACTCTGATTTCAAACGGCCCTGTGATCCTCCCCGGCATGAAACTTTTGACAACTTTCATGTTGCAGCCATGATAGATAGTTCAATCTTGACCTTCAGTATGTCACACTGAAGGTCCCCGGCAATTTGCATCATGAAACTTATCATAGTTTCATGTCATGAAGATCCTTGCCATGAAACTTTTAACACATTCCCACTATATGAGTATTTTCTGAAAAATTATAATCCTGGTTTTCAGTTTTATTCAGTGAAACCAATTTATGAAGATGGAGTTGGGATTAGGGATATATTATAGGTTGTCACGTTTTTATTACTCGTGTTAAGAAACTGTGCCCCCGAAAGCGCACGGTGTCAAAAATTGCAGTAATTTATAGTAAGACCGGATCGTTCACTGGAGGATGTGCGATAGAAGTAGGGCCCACGTCGTTTACTAAGATTTTCCACTCGGTTACTCGATTCAAGCTTTGCATAGGTTTCTAACAACTACTTGACAATAATTTAAAATAGACTATGAAAGCAGTAAAATTATTATTCTACAAAGCATGGTAAATTTAATCTAGAAAGCGATTAAATCTATTCTAAGAAAGCGATAAGGATTATGCTAGGAAAGCGAATAAAATTATTCTACGAAAGCGAATTAAAATGTGACAGAAGGGACAGGGAGAAAATAATAAAGATTGGACAAGATTCAGGTGAAACACAATTAAACTTCCATTTTAATACACAGATCTTCGGTTAGGGTAATTCGTCAATTAGCTAACTCTCATGCTTTCTGCACTATGTTCCCTTTAACAGACAGGTATTAACAGTGAGAATTTACATGCTCTTAGGACCTCAATTTCTAAGATACCACAGATTAATAACTCCCCTTGCAATGCCTTGCAAGAGTATGTTAGTCATATGTGGTGGACAAGCAACACCTAACATATCATTAGTTGATATGCCAAGTACTCCTATCGTCCCCCTTGTCACACCCAAAGTCCAAATCTAACCCCGAACTAATCCATAACTCTTAAACCTTACAACCGGCAGACACATCTCTAATTCTTCCGAGTGACCTCTATGAAAGCATTTTAAAGAAAGCGGTAAAGAAAGCAGTAAAGAAAGCATTAAAAACCTATCACTCGGAAGTCTTAAAAGATCATCACAATCCGTTAGTATAAAAGAGCCCCTGGTCTTGGTGACCAGATGCAGATTTAGAACTTCCCAAATATCAGTAAGCCACAGGGCTTATAACATCCGGTTAGTTACGAGATACAAACATGAGTGGAACAGACCTATGAAGATCTATTCCGAATGTACTCACTCAAGACTCAATTTTAGGCTTTGGCGGGAGAAGATAGTAGTTGAAAGAATACTCAACCTTACCTTAGAAATTAACCAAGGCCTATATGTTGTTCCTCTAATATTAATTATCACATCTTATCCGAATCCAAGTGGACACTGGTTCGATGCAACACTTAATACAAGATTTCCAACACACAACAATTTTGAGAAGCAAATAGATATTTGAAAATAATTCCCTAAAAAGGTACTAAACTCTCAATTTAAACACATATCCTTTCAGTCTAGGTGAGACCTAATCGCTGACTCTGCTTCTAAGTTCTCAAAATCAACCCCTAGTAGAATATGAATTAGTCATAACTGTGAAATTATCCCTTACTCAGATCCGGATTTTATAAAGTGATTTTTGTGGAAATTTATTGTGCAGCATCTGATTTAAATCAAGACTTCTATGTCCAAGGAGAAGGATCTCCAAAATATTATAAACCACAATATCTACATAATAATATTATGCATACATGTATATGAGAAGTAAAATAAATTACCCAAAAATATATGGTGGGGTTAGACAGAATTTGATACACAAAGATGGATTAGCCTGAGATAAGAAGAAGTTGGCTGAAGAGAATGCCAGAAATAATTGGGGTTATCCGAACTGCAAACATCTGTTGTCCGGGTCCCAAGTACTCCAGATGGAATGATTTTTAGACAGTGGAATGCCTTAAGTGACAGTTGCCGCCGTCACCTTAGACTTTACTATCTGTGAATTTGGATGAAAACCCACATGTTCTATTATTGTAATAATTATTAGATGACATTGGCATATATCATCTATTATTACTACAATTCTAGATTCAGGTTTGAAATTAAGATAAAGAGAAGAAAACTGTATCCGGATAGGAGTCAGCTGAGAAGCTATTATAATCCCGGATGGACGAACCGCCAAGGCTTCCAACGACCACTATCCGGACCATGCAAAATAACAACTAGTAATTAATATTCAGAATACGAGCTAGTTATCCGTGTGGGAATACCCGCCAACATTAGTCTGATATATTTCTTACTAGTTGTTCATACACACAATGAAAGAGAAAATAGACAAAATTAAGAAAATGTTTTTGGTATTGTGTGAGTGTTAATCACACAATAATTAGACACTGATGGGTTGAGATGTGTAATGGATAAAATTAGATGTAATGGGCCTAGGCCCAATACACCCACGCAACTTACACAACTCTTGAAATAAAATATTTTTGGAGTTTTAAAATAGAAGGAAGAAAGCAATTCGGTTTATTGGGCAAAATGCAAAAGAGACCGAATTGAAGATGCATGAGGTATGAAGTAACACCATACCCAATTAATCCTTGTAAAGTCATGAAGCATCCTCTAATTCGAATTGTCAAGAAATTCGGTCTAAACCAAATTGGACAATTCGAATTGATGAAGTCATTCCTTCACTCAAATTTGGCTAAGGCATTTACCCCAAAAGAGGGTAATTCGAACTGTCAATTGAATTTGGTCTAGACCGAATTTGGACAATTCGAATTGGTGAGACAGAGAAAATAAACTAAGGCATGAGGCAATGAAATGCATACAATGTGGTTTCCAAAGCCAATTCGGTCTATAAGAGTAATTCGGTCTAAACCGACTTACCTAGACCGAATTACTTAGAAACCACATGAAAACAACACTTTTTGCTATGCAATTCGGTCTCATGGGCAGTTCGGTATAGACCGAATTGCCTAGATCGAATTGCATATAGATTTTTAGGTAAAGCATTTAACAAATATTTTTGCCATGCAATTCCATTCTCATGAGCAATTCGGTCTAGACCGAATTGCCTCAAATCGAATTGCATGTCTTTTCTCTCATAAGTGCAGGTTCGGTTTACATTGTGTGGTTCATGATGGATAAGATTTATCAAACCCTTCATTTCACATCAATGTCACCTCACAGCCACACTAATGAGTGTTTTTAAGGAAAATAGACCTAGGTTACGTGGCTAGCAGGTATTGGCATAAAACAAACCTTAAAACTACAAACAAGCAATCAAATATCAAGAACTTAAACATCTACTGAACAAATAAGAACACATGCTTAAAAATAAGAACATCTACATTATCTAAGGCAACAATAAGCTAACGAAAGAGACTAAAACAACAACTGAATAGCATGAAAATAAATTCTAACAAGCCTAAAATTGCCTAAAACCTAAGAGCACTTATTTGAATCTCTAAGGTGTAAAATCAAGCCAAAAATCCACTAGCATACATTTATTGAGAATGTAAGTCAACTAGGACATAATAAATGTAACATAGTTGAAACAAACAAACATTCTACCATTTATTGCTAAGGAAAGCATTAAATAAATGCCAAACACTTGAAATGAAAACCCATTTCTGGATTCTTTCTTGTATTGACACTTGAAAGCAGTAATTAACCCTAAAACCATTCATTGGCTTGAAGGTAGGGTTCATTTTAACTACAAAGCATTTAAAGTTTATGGAAATAGCTACACTAAGGGTGGTAACAAGCTTCTATGAAAAATAAACTGAGCTCAAAAGCAATAAAACTACATTACAAGCATGAAAATAAACTAACTAAACTACACTACCTACCTAACCCTTAAGGGGTGAAGAACTTTCTGCTCCTCCTTTTTGTCTCCTAGCAAACTGTCCAAGTGTGTAAGGATTCGGATTTTTTCTTGTGTTGAGGAAGGTCAGCTTTTATACTTCTTCTCGAAAGCCTAGGCCCATCATGCATTTCTCACATGCTTCACAACTGCAATTTTGAATGCGATTCGGTCTCCTCATGTAATTCGGTTTAGATCGAATTGATGCAATTCGAATTGCATGAGGTCTTCCTTCTTGATCTTGAGCTGGAATGTGGTATTCATCCATCAATTCGGTCTATGGGTAGACCGAATTGGCCTTGTCGAATTGAAGATGGCTCCTGCTTGGCTTCTTTGCTTTAAGGCAATTCGATCTATGCAATCAATTCGGTCTAGACCGAATTGCATAGATCGAACTCCTTCTTTTCTGTTTTGCTCAAAGTCTTCTTTCGATGGTGTAATTCGGTCTAGGGGTCAATTCGGTTTAGACCGAATTGCCACAGACCGAATTGGTTGCTCTTCTCTTCTTCAACACTTCTCTTTTTCTTCTTCTCTTCAGCAATTCGGTCTAATGAGCAATTCGGTTTAGGTCGAATTGCATATAGACTGAATTGATCTTCAACACTTAACCAAAATTTCAGATTGTGGGATTTTCATTCTTTCTCCCATCTTTTTTATTTTTGTGGGCTATGTTATTCTTTTGCCCATCTTTTCATTCCTTTTTCTTTTCTTTTTCATTTTTTCATGTTTTTGGATTTTTCTAACACAAATGCAATTAAAATTGCATGTTTTGTGTCTTTCATTACCAGCTCAATATTTTTATAAACTTGCATCAATCTGTCGAATTCAACTGCTTTCTTATTGAAATAAGATGGGATTTCGATCAAAATGTCCGTCTCAGACACGGAAATGGATTGGAAATAATGGACAATTTTGGCCATTATCAACATCCTCACATTTAATACTGATCGTCCCCGAGCAGTCAGAGTCAATGCTCCTAAGAGTATGGACTCTGCATATTCAATCCATTTGCGTGGCTTCAGAAATTTCATTCTTGTTATATTGGGATAATACAATCAAAATTACAAGTATTAAACTCTCTTGATTGCAGTGTTTAATGAAATGATACTTCTCACTTGGATAGGTATACAAATCAATCATTATTGTTAATTTTTCTTGAATATATGTATAGAAAATTTTCATTGGTTTAATTCTTGAATTCAGGCATGACATGAACATTAATCAATCAAAGCAGAGCCTCACATATAGTAGAGTCGGAAATTTCACTCACTCTCAAAGTTGGCTTTTAAACAATACGCTCATAATCAAATTCAAATAAATTCTCCCATAAGCTTGCAATTAGACCAACTCGCCACCTACTCATTTCCTCAAATTGAGATCCCGAGGTCTTATTCAAGGTTATAACGGGGCATACGGTTGTAACATTGGTATGGAAGGGAATTATTAGGCTAAAGTGTGACATGAATCCATTCCATTATAACTTGGCATGTTTTTATTTAAAATCTATGATCATCAATTTTTCTTTCTTTCTTTCGTTTTTCTTTTTCTATTGCATGACATTAGACTTTGTCTAATTTGCTTTGTCAATTGCAATTTATTTCTGTTGAATGAATCTCAACACATTTTTTTTTTGATCGGTTTATGAGTACCGAGTGATATTTTTGATGATCATAAACTATAAACTATAATGTCTTGATGGAATTAATTCGTGTACACTTGGGTTTGATTTCTTGGTCTTTTTATAAGGTTGAGAATAATATAGTGGTTTCAAAGAAAAATTAGGCTTAAAGGCTCAACTTGGTTAATCCTAAAGGGAAAATATTTTTGGGTTTGGAATTCAAAAGAAGGCCAAAATTTTGGGTTTTCTAAGTGCCTCGATCATGTACTCGATTTCGGGAATATGGCATGGTCTTGAATCGGTCCCAATTGCAAGTTCTAGTGTCCTTTAATCAAATTGATTCTCACACAACAAAGAAATATTGAGTAAAAATGACTCGGCTCAGATCTCACATGGACGGTTTGATCATGTCACACCCTTATTCTTAAATTTAGCCTTTGAAAAATTCTTGCAAATTATTCAATCAAATTCTCAACATGAAAATTTTGTTTTTCTTCCAAGTGATCATATCATTGTATTTTTATAGCTCAAAACCTCAAGAATTTATATCATGCATATTTTTAATTGTTTTATCCCAATTTAATAGTTTGAAAATTTCATCCTTAGCCTAAATTCAACATGTGAATTTAGGTGACAGATTTATGCTTGTTTTATGCCGGTTATTTAATTGAAAGCAGTAAAAAGACACTGTGAACATGCAAGCATGTCACAGCTTTGTTTTTGGCGTGACAGTCACTTATTCATCTTGGACTGTCACACATCTTTTTCAAAAATATTTGAGAATTCAAGACGAAATTCTCTTTGTGGAAAGCAATAAGTACATCAGTTACAGAAGATTTCCACAGTATGAATGAAAAGTGTACTGATTGAATGGAACATCTAATGCATGATGTTTACATTTAAGCTCGTAGGAATATGATCGCGTTGACTCAATCTTTCTTCTCTGAATGGTGCTTGGAGGGTCCGGTGTCGTCTCTTGAAGGTGAGGGTAGTCTCCTGAGCAACGTCTCCATCAGGTTGGTTTGCTTGGTGAACATCATTTCGAACATTTTTCTTGTCCTTTCTTCGCTTTCAACCCTTTCTTGATGCTGCCTTTTCTCTCGTTCAGCCGCTTCCTTTTTGAACTCCTCTTCTCTCTCAAGCATTCTCATCCTAAACTCTTCCTTTCTCTGCATTTGCTTTTCTTGAGTCGAAACAATGACGTCGGCCAAGGATTTGACACTCTGCATCATTGACTCTCCCATTTTGCTCACTGCTTCTAGAGTTTGAGAATCGGCTGGATACTGAGATACAGTCGGGCTTCTGCGAAAAGGTCGGACTGGATGTCTTCGTGATAGGCTTGGAGTGGAAACATCAGTTCCGGGATGACTCTGAGTGGGGGCATCACCTTGAGGATATTCCTCTGCAGCAGGTCCAATTGAAGGGATTCCAGCTTCTTTTGTTGAAGGCACCGCTTCAGTATGGGCCTCTTTCTTTCGTGACTTGCGCTTAGCCGGTTGTCCAGGAGTGTATCTGGATTGGGCCTCTGACTCATCTGGCATCGCGTATACCACCGGATCAGATACCCGCGTTTTTGGAACTGGAATTGGGAGACTCATATCAATGGTGTCGCTCCCTGAGAAAACAGATAGATCTACTCCTTGGGCTTCGCAGATTCTTCTGATGAGGTTTGGATAGCAGAGAGCAGCCGCCCTGCCGGAGGTCCTCGAAGTCATGACATGGAAGATATGCTCCCCTACATTGATCTTCAGTCCATGCCATAGCTTAGCAAAACCCTTCAGCATTCGACCAGATGTCTCATGTGCATGAGGGTTGGGCCTGATTTTTGACATGTAGAAGTCATATGAAGGTTGGAACTCCAGCTTCAGGTGCTTGGCTTTGAAGGAGAATTCGCCAGTATAGCTTTCGGCAGTGAGGGACCTTGTGATGTTGTCATAATATGACCTCTCGACTGCCTTACATGCTCCCTTCTCAAAGTTCTCAGCTGTCGGGAATTCTGATACCCAGTTGGGTGTATTGAGGAATCTGTTCAGATATTCTCCAGATATGTCTACATCAACTCCTCGCACCCAACTCTTCTTTTGGGCGACGTTGATATTGCAGTAGAATTCCCGAACAAGCTCTGCTATTCCTGGTTCAGCATGGTGCGTAAGGAATTCAGTCCATCCATGGTTTTGTTGCAGGAAGACCAGCATAGGATGATTCACCATCTCTGAACTGAATCCTTTATCAGGTACGAAAAGCTCTCCTAACGCCATATAACGCCCCGCATTCTGCTCGTTCCCGTTGAACCTCCTCATTATATCTGCATCGTCCTTAATGGGGAACCTTTTGCATTTCTTTGTGGATACCCCCAGGCGCCCCTTTGAGGTAGAGGTCACCCAATACCCAGCGGATCGGACTGACCCCATTGATTCTTGGGTGTCCTGAAGGTATGCCTGCTCCCAATCTGAATCCGATTTCTCCTCCATCCGCTCTTGCTGTTCATGATGCTCACCCTCTACTTGATGTTCAGTTTCAGCCTGCACATCTGTCTGCGGCTGTCCTTCAGGCTGTTGTTCGTGTTCCGCTTGCTCGCCTCCTTGAGATATTCTCTGTTCATACGAATTACAAGGAAATTCATGAAGCACAGCTTTGAGAAAATCATCAGAAAGGACGGGACCAACAACATGTTGATATTCTTTTTTAGGTACCTCCTCAGCCCTCCCTGTGTTTAATTTCCCCAGTTGTTCTAACATGTTATCTCCTCGATCTCCAATAATATCAAGATCTCCCTGGAGGATTTGTTGATACGTCTTGTTTTTTAACAGGTCATCAATGGTCTCTACTTCTGCATGAGAGCTGCCACCGCTGCCCTCGTTTGCCATTGCTTCTCCTTGGTTTGCCTCAACTTGTGGACCCGCTTCAGCATGCGAGTCTTCTAATTCTGTTATATTCTTGTCAGGTGCAGTGGGTTGAGATTGGGCAGCAGCTGCAGCCATTGCATTTGCAGCAACTTGATCCAGACTTACTAAAAGTTCTGCAGTCTTTTCCTTCAACTGTTCAAAACGCTCATTGCCCTCCTGCACCATTTCCTCTATCTCTTCTGTGGGTTTGAGTCCTTCACCGATCTCATCCACTTTCTTTTCACTCCCACTCCTCCTAGTGGCTATCTCCTTTTGCTGCTTCTTTCAATCTTTAGCCCATTCAGCCGGCTCTTCTTTTACTTTAACAGGCACGATGTTGATTCCGCTGATTATTTGACAATCACCGTCCCCAACATCGGGCTCCGTTGTGATCTCTTTCGTTTGCTTCTTCTCTAGCTCGGCTTGAATTTTCTCAGCAACCTTTCTATTCTCCTCCTCTTCCCGGGTTTTTCTGATGTTCTCTTCCATTTCAGCCTTCTTAGCCTCTTCCTCAGCTTTCTTGGCCAGTTCTTCCTTCCACAGTCTGTTTTTCTGGCCCTTTCTGCTTCTCGTTGTTGCCTCCACTCTTTTTTTTCTTTGACCATTTCTCTCTCGGCTTCTTCCTTCTGCTGCCTTTCTCTTTCAATTTGACGCTCCTTGCGGGCGGCAGCCCTTTGTTCCTCAGCCCGTTCAGTTTCCGCAACCTTCTGATCTTTCATTGCCTTTTCTGCGTCGGCTTCTTCTTGGGCCTTTCTTGCTATTTTTGCATCGTATTGTTCTTGGGCTAGACGCTGCTGCTCTCTCTTGGATAGATCAACGGCATGCTCCTTGCCCCTGTTCTTTGGTTTGGAAGGTTTGCCATCGAACTTGGGCACTGGTGGAAGAGTCCTTGGCTGACTATGAGGTTCTTGAATTTTGACTTGAGGCTCAGCAGGTCTTCCAGCCTTTTCTTTCTCAGCCAGTTTTATCAGTTTCCTCTTTTTCTTTGGTGGCTCTGGCGCAGATTCGGTTTGGAGGGGCTCCGATTCGGTTAACTGGTGGGGTTCCGATTCGGTTGACTGGTGGGGTTCAGGCGTCGGGTCCACATAATCATCAATCAACTTGTCATCAGCTTCAGTCCACAGCCCCAACTCTGGCCCTTTGGTCTTCAGATACTTCTCTATGAAACTGGGCTCAGTCATCGCTGTAAGCTGGGCAGTCCATTTGGCTGTGAAATATCTACCCAAGACTCCTTGGAACCCCGTGTTATACCGTAATCGCACTTTGTTTTCTTGGCAGTACCTCAGGGCTTCCCAGTCCATCTCTCGTAGTAGTTCGAAGAATCTGGTCTTCATGTCCGCATAGAGAGTGTCCATGATGTCTGTCTCCTTCTCATTTAGCCCTGACAAGTCCCGAACCGGTGGAATGTCCAAGTACTCCAGGCATTTGGTTTGGCTCATCAGTGGTATCTGCTTTTTCTTTCTGCCCATCCTGTCCCAATTTCTGGTTTGGTACATTGCTGTGCACTCGGCTTTCATTAACGCAAAATTGGGCATTCCAACCATTGTGGCTTCTTTGGGCTCAACCACCGGGAATCTTGTTGGTAGAAACCTTGGAACGATTTCCTCATTTCCCGGAGGTATCACCACCCCTGGATTTAGCACAGATTGTCTGATGTCCTTCTCCCAGCTCCCCCATGCCTTCATGTATTCCCCCCACAGCTTCCGTATCGCTTTTGTCTTTTCTATTATTGTGTCCAACATCGGAGTGTGGTGGGCTGCTCCATAATTCAGCACAGGTTGAAGGGAATCCCAAAAGTTATATGTCATCTCAATGTGGCGTGCCTTGGCGTGCTTTGTGAGCCACAGTTGCTCTTCCGGTCCGCAGATGGTCCCATTGTCAAATAGTTCTTTCTTGTACGTGAATGGGAAAGCGTCTGGCATGTAGACCATTCCAGACATCGCCACTTTGTGTACTGGAGGAGTTTGTTTGGCAAAATGACTTCTGGTTTCTTTTGTGATGGCTGGTTGAATGGGGATTGGCTCGAAGGCTGCTATTTTCTTGTCCCCAAGGTGCTGCTCAAGCATTCGATTCCACCTGGCCTTGTGCTGAATCATCCTCCAAACCATTCTCTCGTAGTGAACTATCGGATCGTCGAACCTCAAGTCATATCTCGCCTGGTCGAATTCGTTATTCCAGAAGTTCCACAGGTGCTGGCAGAGGTCTCTTTCAAGGCCTGTAGCCTTAAGGTTTCTCTCATCTTCTGGAATATCTCTCCACCAGTGATCTTTCATTTCAAATCTCCATTCGATCTGGTGGTCCATGTTCAGATGAAATTCGTCCCTGATGGCCCTTCTGTTTGCCTCGATCTGCCTTTTCAGTCTTTCGATTTCCAAAAAGGCACGGTCTGGAGTGGTTGTTGGAAGACCCATTATGGAAGTTATCACATATTTGTCCCTGAGAAGAGGAATTGAAACTATTTTTAACAAGTTTTTGATAAACATATTCAAGTTGGAAAAATCAACATCCTCACATTTTGAGCTAAGCTCTAAATGTGAGTTAATTGGTTTTTACTTGAATTTATTAGATAAAAAGACATAGAGTTGAATTTTTAAATCCAACTCTTATTGCAACAAAATAGAGAGAGAGGTGAGAGAAATAAGGATTTGGGGCCCTTACAAAATTTTTCTTAAACTATAAATAGTCTAACAGGTTTTTGGAATGGTCAAAGGACCAAAAAGTAAAATTTCATAGGCTATTAAGCCTATGAAAGAGATTTTAGATTTTTATCACTTAAAAAGTGATTTAAATCATGTGAAATAGGTAGCAAGATGATTAATGGTGATGAACAAATGCACATGACAAATTATGCAATCACTAGCATGTAGTAATGGATCATGGAGAATAACAATAAAATAAACATGCACAAACACAAAAAGAGCATTTTTGAATTTTTATGAGAAGTGTTGACTTGTTTATTTAATAAAATTGGGGGTGTGAGTGGTCCCCCATTTGTATTTGTTTTGGGAAATGGGTGTTCAAGAATGAAACAAGGTGTTCCATTTGAAAATTCTCCATTTAGCCCAAAATAATAAGCATAAGTCAAACACTTTAAAAGAAAAGAACCTTCTACTACTTTTTGTCTTTTTAGACATAAATGCCATGCCAAAAGTGTTAGAAAAATTTTGGCATGGTTTCGTCTATACTACCATGTTTCCCGTATGTGCAAACATCAACTTTCGAGTTGAGATATCAACTTTCGAGTTGAGTTTGCAATTTGTGGTTAACAGGTACCCGACAAAAGCATTTATTGACAAAATATACATAACACAGTACATGCATAACTGAAAACAAACACCGACAATCCATTCATACCATGATCATGCAAAAATTAGCCCAATAAATCATGCTTCCAAAACAAAGATACGGCAGTACCATCAACATGCATATCCAATCAACATTATCAACTAATCAGTAAAATAACACAGTGATTGCAAAGGAAAAAAAACCACTGTGTTTTCCATTTTCACAGATTTTTAATCCCACAACGCAGTTAACCAAATATGTACAAGGACAACAAAAACAAAACAACAAAACCACATAATGAACAAAAACATGATTTTTGAGGGTTTTGCAACCCTCATTTTCGAAATAAGACATCCCCAACACCACAGAAAACTAAAGAATCACAACAATGGCAGTTTCGAACATGGACACAAAAACCCTAGGTTCTGCCTATTGTGTTCTACCCTCTTCCCGATCATGCCCACTATACTCCGACTACATTCCGACCATCCCCAACGTGAAAACAGGCTTCATTTCCTTCCCCATTACCAATTTCGCAAAAACATGGAAGAAACAACACTGGAAATCGCGAAAACAGGGTGCGAAATCGAAATAGGAAACTTACCCGACACTCCCAGTAGGATTAGACGAAGAAGACGCCATTTTCAAACACTTTGAACGGAGTTGATCAAAGGAAAGCTCTGGCTCGAGCTCTGGGTTCGCAAGGGAGACGAAGTTCGCGAGAGGGGATACGGGGGAAAATATCGAAGTGTGAAGAGTGAAAGTGAGGGAGAAGAGGGGGAAAAAGGAATATAAAGGGGTAGGAGATTGGGCTAATTCGGTCTATTGGAGACCGAACCATCAATTCGGTCTAGACCGAATTGATGTGGTCTCCAGGTGTTTGTGAGAGATTCGGTCTCTTAGGCCAATTCGGTCTAGACCGAATTAGCATAGAGACCGAATTGGAAGGGGAAGCAAACACACTCTTACTGCAATGCAGTCTTTTGAAGTCAATTCGGTCTAGACCGAATTGGTCTAGAGACCGAATTACAGTAGGAAGACCGAATCTGGTTACTTAGGAAAAATAAAGGGGGATGCTTTTGTGCGGTAATTCGGTCTATATGGGCAATTCGGTCTAGAACGAATTGCCTTATAGATCGAATTGCTCACTTGCATAAATAAAACTAAAGGGATCACAACTGCCTTTTGTAGATCAATTCAATCTATTCAAAATCAATTCGGTCTAGACCGAATTGCCATAGATCGAATTGCTACTTGGCCAAATTTACACAAGGATGGAGGATGTGTCTTGGGGAAGCCAATTCGGTCTCTAGGGCTAATTCGGTCTAGACCGAATTGGCTTGGAGATCGATTTGGTTAAGATTCCTAAGGCACACTTCCAATGCGATCTGTTTCAAACAATTCGATTTAGACCGAATTGATTCAAAATTGATCGCATTCAACACTTAGAAAAATTTTGAATTTTTTTTTTTAAATTTTTGTTTTTTAAAATTTCAATTTTCTGAAATTATGGATTTTCTTAAAAAATAACACACTGAAAGCACACATTAAAACAGAAATATTACTCTATGATAACTTGCTTGCATAAATTAGGTTGGATTAACACCCTCATTTTATGGAGTTATTCCGGATTTTAAATTTCTCTAAATTCCGAAATTATTTTCCATTAAATTTGGTATTAATCCAACCGGGAACCTGGTTTTCAAAGATTTATCCTTCTTTTTGTTGGTTCCATGAATTCCTGCAAGGCAAACATAAGAAAAATTATTAGATTTTCTCCAAATATCAACATTATCACATTTAGAGTCTTAGTACTCTAAATGTTTAGTTGATTTTTGAATACTTATCGTTCGAGACGAATAAATACATAATAAATAATTATATAGATGTATAGATATAAATATTTATTGAGCATAGGCCGGCTCTGATGTCATTTGGACTTCCTTTCCGGGGTCGAGCTGCCCCAGATACTCCTTCAACCTGTGTCCATTCACCACCAGCTCTCCTTTGTCAGTTCGAATCCTGACAGCTCCACTTTCAAACGCGTGCACCACTTCGTATGGCCCTTCCCATCTGGATTTAAGCTTTCCGGGGAACAGCTTTAACCTAGAATTGAATAACAAGACATTTTGGCCAACATAGAAGTGTTTAGACTTTATGCGACGATCGTGTAACTTCTGGGTCCGCTCTTTGTAAATCCTCGAGCTTTCATAAGCTTGCGCACATAATTCCTCAATTTCATTGAGGTCCAACTTGCGTTTACTCTGAGCAACTCGTGGGTCAAAATTAAGCGTTTTTACGGCCCAGTAAGCCTTGTGCTCTAGTTCTACAGGCAAATGACAGGCTTTTCCAAAGATAAGCCTGTATGGGGACATCCCAATGGGAGTCTTGAATGTAGTGCGGTATGCCCATAGAGTATCATTGAGTCTACGTGACCAGTCTTTGCGGGTTATCCCCACAGTGGCTTCGAGTATGAGTTTGATTTCGCGGTTATATACCTCGACTTGGTCACTGGTTTGGGGGTGATAAGGCGTGCCGATCTTGTGGAGAATCCCACTTTTGCTCATGAGATTTGCAAAAGCTTTGTTGACAAAGTGGGTTCCTCCATCAGATATGATTACCCTAGGTACACCAAATCTATTGAAAATGTTATTTTTCAAAAATTTGATGACTTGGTGACCATCGTTGGTTGGCAACGCAACCGCCTCGACCCACTTGGACACGTAATCGACAGCTACCAAGATGTAGTGATTCCCATCAGATGTCGGAAATGGTCCCATGAAGTCAATACCCCATACATCGAAAATCTCAAGGACGAAAATTCCTTTTTGCGGCATTTCATCCCTCTTGGAGATATTCCCTAGTCTTTGGCATCTGTCGCAAGCCTTAACAAACGCCTTGCAATCCTCGTAAATGGTGGGCCAATAGAAACCACACTCGAGTACCTTGTGAGCTATTCGAGTGGGGCCATGGTGACCTCCATATTCCGATTCATGACATTTTTTAGCGATTTGATAAGCCTCGTGCTCAGTTACACAACGTCTAATAATTGAATATGCACAATGCTTAAAGAGATAAGGATCTTCCCAGAAGTAGTTGACTACATCTTGGTTGAACCTTGCTTTTTGCTTCTTACTCTGGAATGGTGGAGTTATTCCACATGCTAGAAAATTAGCAATGTCGGAAAACCATGGACAAGCTTGATCATGAAGATGCAAGGCAAACAGTTGCTCATCCGGAAAATTTTCATTGACGGCTATCTCATTTTTATCATTTTCTATTCGAGACAAATGGTCAGTAACACCATTGTCTCTGCCTTTTCTATCTTTTATTATGATGTCAAATTCTTGCAACAAAAGTACCCACCTGATTAATCGAGGTTTGGCGTCTTGTTTGCTAAACAAGTATCTCAGTGCAGAGTGATCGGTGTATACTATTGTTTTCGTACCAATGAGGTATTGTCTGAATTTATCAAACGTGAAAACCACAGCATACATCTCTTTCTCTGTGGTGGTGTAATTGACTTGGGCTTCAGTCAGGGCATGGCTGGCGTAATGAATTACGCAATGCCTTCCTTCTTTATGTTGCCCAAGAACTGCTCCCACGGCGAGATCACTTGCATCGCACATGACCTCGAAAGGCATTGACCAATCGGGTGGTTGCACTATTGGAGCAGAAATCAACATCTTCTTGAGCGTGTCAAAGGCTTGAACACACGCTTCACTTATTACGAAAGAATTTTCTTTACAAAGCAAATTAGTGAGCGGCTTGGCAATTTTAGAAAAATCTTTAATGAATCTCCGGTAAAAACCGGCATTCCCTAAGAAACTCCTAACTGCTTTTATTGAGTTTGGTAATGGAAGGTTGGATATGACTGAGACTTTGGCTCTATCGACTTCGATGCCTGCGCGCGAGATGCGGTGACCCAACACTATTCCTTCGGTGACCATGAAATGGCACTTCTCCCAGTTCAAAACTAGGTTAGTGTCCTCGCATCTTTTTAAAATTTTTGCAAGAATTGTCAAACATTCATCAAAAGTATCTCCATACACAGAGAAGTCATCCATGAAAACTTCGATGCATTTTTCGATAAATTTTGAGAAAATAGACATCATGCATCGCTGAAAAGTGGCAGGCGCATTGCAAAGTCCAAAAGGCATGCGCCTGTACGCAAAAGTTCTATATGGGCACGTGAAAGTGGTCTTATCATGATCTTCACTAGCTATTACAATCTGATTGTAACCGGAGTACCCATCCAAAAAGCAGTAGTACTCCCTCCCGGCTAACCTCTCCAGCATCTGATCAATGAATGGCAAGGGAAAATGATCCTTCCGCGTAGCGGTGTTAAGCTTCCGGTAGTCGATGCAGACTCTCCAACCGGTTACTGGACGTGTCGCCACTTCTTCTCCTTGCTCATTAGTCGTTATGCACATTCCCCCATGCTTAGGTACTACCTGCACTGGGCTAACCCATTTGCTGTCAGATATAGGATAGATGATACCAGCATCTAAGAGCTTGATAACTTCTTTCCTTACCACTTCTTGCATATGGGGGTTCAGACGCCTTTGTGGTTGCCTTGAGGGCTTGTACTCCTCTTCCATTAAAATTATGTGCATGCAAACAGAGGGGCTTATTCCTTTTATATCAGAAATGGTCCATCCAATTGCATGTACATATTTCTTTAGAATGTCTACCAGAGCTTTTTCTTGTTCTTG
Organism: Hygrophila difformis; assembly: GCA_030278955.1. Classification (NCBI taxonomy): domain Eukaryota; kingdom Viridiplantae; phylum Streptophyta; class Magnoliopsida; order Lamiales; family Acanthaceae; genus Hygrophila; species Hygrophila difformis. The sequence goes on from JAOANR010000012.1 coordinate 6,739,763, forward strand.
TGTCAGCTTGGCTGACACAATTACCGGTAATCTTTTATGTTCAGCGAGAAAGACGTACTTAAGATGATCCGGAAGTATTTTAAGTTCAAGCTCTGGCGGACATTCAACGGAAGGTAGTAATTTGCGAGAATTGATTGGGGGTGAGAGATCAGATTTACCTTCATGACCCTGTGTCAGTACAGGGTCCACTTCCTCTTCCGTGGTGCTCTCTTCCTCCTCCGGAGTGAATTCAACACCGTCAAACTCTTCAAGATCCCCAGTGATAGGGTCTTCGAAGTGAACAGCGTTGCAACTTCTTTGTTGCTCAGCACCTCCAGGCGTCAGTACCTGTTTTGAAATTTTGTCCGTCATCACAGTCATAGAGTCTATGCTCTGATCCTCACACCTACTTTCTATTACATCAAACATGGAACAAGATCCCTCATTCGGGAATTTCTGCAGCTCCTCCATGTCAAAAGAGATTTCTCGATTGTCCACCCTCAATGTGACTCTTCCAGATGTGGCATCAATCAGTGCACCGCCAGTGGCCAAAAACGGGCGTCCCAGGATAAGTGGCATTTCAGAGTCCTCTTCGATGTCAATGATGATGAAGTCAACCGGGAAAAGAACTTGGCCGGTTTTGACCACCACATCCTTGAGGATTCCTACGGGCTTAGTGATTGATCTGTCTGCCAGTTGCAGTTTCATCTTGACCGGTTCAATCTCTCCGAGCCTTAGGCGAATTGCCATGGCTAAAGGCATCACGTTGATGCTGGATCCCAGATCACATAGCCCCATGCTCACTTCGGCCTTTCCAATTTTTACTGGTAGCGTGCAACACCCAGGGTCCTCTTTCTTTTCGGGTAGCTTCTTTTGAACTATGGCACTGCATGTGCTGTTGAGAATGATCACCTCCTCCTGCTCTACCTGCCTTTTCCCTGAAATCAATTCTTTCAAGAACTTAGCATAGGTGGGCATTTCTGAAATCATTTCCACGAGAGGAATGGTTATCTCTACAGACTTTAACCGTTCTAGAAATTTCTTGAATTTAAGGTCATGTTCCTTATTTTTAAGACGTGCAGGGTACGACACCCTTGGCATGTACTTATTATTATCTATTTTTGGTGGTAAAGAGAAGGAAGTTGTACCTTCACCCATACCCTCTTCAGCTTCATTTGCAGCTTCAGCCTGCGAGTTAGCTATATCTGATTTATCCTTTACCAGCTCAACACTTTCATCTCCTTCAACCTTTTCCTTTTCCTTTTCCACCTCCAATGAAACCTTTACTTTCATAGCTTTCTTCTTTGCAGATCCAACATTTCCCTTCAGAGTCTTGCCTCCCGGCAATGTGATTGCCTTGCATTGCGGGTTGGCTTCAGTGCTGCTCGGCAGTGTTCCTTTCCCTCTGTTCTGCAATTCCTTAGCCAACTGGGTGACCTGCGTCTCCACATTTTTGATTGATGACTGCAACTGCTGGTTTATCTCCCTTTGATTGGAAATAAACTCGGTCATCAAATTCTCCAGGCGAGATGGTGGCTTTTGGTTGTATTGCTGATTCTGATCAGGTTGGGATTGGAAGTTTTGGAAATTCTGGCCTTGGTTTTGGTTGGGTCTCTGTTGGATATGGGGTTGGAAGTTCTGGTTCTGATTCTGGAAGTTCTGAACTCTCTGCTGAACGAATCCTTGGTTCTGAGGTCTGAAGTTCTGCTGAAGGTTCTGGTTTGCAAACTGGTTAGGCTGGTTTGGCTGTGTCAACAAATGCGCATTGAGTGCATTGTTGTTGGAATAGGAGAGGTTGGGGTGGCGGTTCTGGTAGTTCCCTGCATAATTGCAGCTTTCGGTAGCTAGTTGTTGGCATGTGTCAATTGGATGTGGTCCCTGACATAGCCCACAAATTGCTCCCGATTGATGTGCTTGCACTTGGCCAGATGAGGCTCCTGTCTGAGAAGTACCTGCTCCCCTTCCTTTCTCCTGTCCTAGCTGTATCGCAGCTACCTGTTCCTGCAATTTTTCGAAATCTGTTTTTCCTTCACTTACAGCAAAAACTTTTCTAGGAGGGTCTGCCTTCTTGTCATTGTTGTTCAACACAGATCTGTTGACAGACATTGTCTCAATCTTTTCCCAGGCTTGATCCATGGGCAAATGGAGTAAATGTCTTCCGCCTGCGGCGTCCAACATCGTTCTCCATGGATAGGTGAGTCCTCCATAGAATTTCCTCAGTTGCTCCCACGGTTGGTATCCGTGTTGGGGGCATCGCCTCAAAAGGCTGGCGAATCTTTCCTTTGCGTCATGCAATGACTCGTCCGGCTTCATCTTGAACTCTCCAATTTTCTCTCGTCCCTCTTCTATCTTAGATTCAGGAAAATACTTTAACAGAAAACTCCTCACCAAATCTGCCCAGGTACTCCTCTGATTTATGGGCAATGATTTATACCAATCCCTGGCACCACTAAACAAAGAAAAGGGAAACAACATTAGTCTTATAGCATCAGGTCATACTCCCTGATTTTTGGTTGTGTCGCAGAGCTCCAGGAAGGTTTGGAGATGATCATGGGGATCCTCATGATTTGCACAGCAAAATTGGTTGTTCTGCAACAAGTTGATGAGTGCCGGTTTGAGCTCAAAATTGCGTGCAGGGAATTGTGCTCTCCCAGGCCTATCCAAATAGGGCTCCACGATGGGCTGCATAAAATCAGCTGCTGCTTGTTGCTGTTGATTTCCTTGCTCTGCTTGGTTTTGATACTGCTGGTGGTAGTTGGGATTGTGTTGAAAAATATTATCGGGATCATGAGGGTTGTTTTGGAATTGGTCCTGATTGAAGGCTTGATTCTGGTATTGCTGGTTTGGCATATTTTGGTTTTGTTGGTTGTATAGGTTAGGGGGTGGTGGTGGTTGGTGGAACTGCTGATACTGCTGCTGATTTGGGTTAGGTAGATCTTCCTCCTCGTTTGCACGATTCGGGTGTTCTACGATACCCCCATCAGCTCCATTACCAGGATTATTGGATGGTTGGTCTAATGGCAAAATCGGGGGAATGTCTTGGTTCTCTGCCATATAGGATATTTCACTGCTTGTGGTTTCGGGTGAGGAACGAGTCCGGGCTTCTTGCTCTTTCCTTCGTCTGGCTTGCGCCCTCAGTTGGCGAGTGGTCCTTTCTATTTCTAGATCGAACGGTAGCTCAGGCAATGTGGCCTTTCTCCTTTGCATAAGCAGTTTATATCAAGACTTGACAGCACCTGCACAACCCCCAGGTTAGTAATGATTCAAGAATATATATAAACACTATCTATGAGTAAATCAGGACTGTAGTTCTCTTAATAAACGACGCTGCATCCTCCTCGGCAACGACGCCATGAAACTTTTGACAATTTCCTACACGAGCTTTTCTAAAACATCCCAAGTTAAATTTACTAAAAGAAAAGAGTTATGATTCGTGGGGAAGGGGTTTAAGGATATATTTCACTTTTTATTACTCATGTGGGGTACTCTGATTTCAAACGGCGCTGTGATCCTCCCCGACATGAAACTTTTGACAACTTTCATGTTGCAGCCAGGATAGATAGTTCAATCTTGACCTTCAGTCTGTCACACTGAAGGTCCCCGACAATTTGCATCATGAAACTTATCATAGTTTCATGTCATGAAGATCCTTGCCATGAAACTTTTAACACATTCCCACTATATGAGTATTTTCTGAAAAATCATAATCCTGGTTTTCAATTTTATTCAGTGAAACCAATTTATGAAGATGGAGTTGGGATTAGGGATATATTATAGGTTGTCACGTTTTTATTACTCGTGTTAAGAAACTATGCCCCCGAAAGCGCACGGTGTCAAAAATTGCAGTAATTTATAGTAAGACCGGATCGTTCACTGGAGGATGTGCGATAGAAGCAGGGCCCACGTCGTTTACTAAGATTTTCCACTCGGTTACTCGATTCAAGCTTTGCATAGGTTTCTAACAACTACTTGACAATAATTTAAAATAGACTATGAAAGCAGTAAAATTATTATTCTACAAAGCATGGTAAATTTAATCTAGAAAGCGATTAAATCTATTCTAAGAAAGCGATAAGGATTATGCTAGGAATGCGAATAAAATTATTCTACGAAAGCGAATTAAAATGTGACAGAAGGGACAGGGAGAAAATAATAAAGATTGGACAAGATTCAGATGAAACACAATTAAACTTCCATTTTAATACACAGATCTTCGGTTAGCGTAATTCGTCAATTAGCTAACTCTCATGCTTTCTGCACTATATTCCCTTTAACAGACAGGTACTTACAGTGGGAATTTACATGCTCTTAGGACCTCAATTTCTAAGATATCACAGATTAATAACTCCCCTTGCAATGTCTTGCAAGAGTATGTTAGTCATATGTGGTGGACAAGCAACACCTAACATATCATTAGTTGATATGCCAAGTACTCCTATCGTCCCCCTTGTCACACCTAAAGTCCAAATCTAACCCCGAACTAATCCATAACTCTTAAACCTTACAACCG